>JAYESA010000006.1:127866157-128606776 GCA_036927795.1 Iris macrosiphon | reverse complement strand
CTCATCTAAAATGTTGGTTTCATGCAACTAATAAAATATGTTAGGTCTACTACACAAATCTAAAATAAATCTACAACTGACAATCAATAAATAATACAATAATTAATTAATCATGCATGCACTATATTAAATACAAATAATCCTTAAATTAAATTATCCATGTCAATTACCAAACTACCCTTAAGTGAAAATATGAGGGTGATAAATATTAGAACCAAAATTAACTAAAACTAATACTTATGCTAACTAGTGTATATATATACCCTCATATATATACTAAATCGTATAACTAACTAACTAACTAACATGTTAATATATATATATATATATATATATATATATATATATATATATATATATATATATATTACTCTATCTACCATAACATATAACTACTAAATTATACTAACTTCGCTAATAGGCCCTAACTAACCAACCCGACCTACTCCTCCATCTCAGACCATCACAACCTTCTTATAGCTGTTGCTAAACTAAAGCTCAGACCAACACAAAATTTTTTGTGCACCTACATGCTTGTGTGCACAGCCCGACAGACCTCCTATATACTGTGCATATCAGTGCACCACCTACCCTGTTCTCACTGCTATAACATAAGACAGAACACAACATCAGTCCCCCCCTCCCCATCAGTCAAGTGGATGATACAGAAAGCTGTCCAAAACAGAACACTCCATAACAGACCCCATCAGTCGGCTAAACCCCCCCAATAGTCCACAATTGTAAACTAGCATAACCCATCAAGATACACATGTATAGATCATGATACTCCTAATATAAATCATAACCAATAAGAATAAATACTCAAACATATGTATATGTATATGTATATGTATATGTATATGTATATGTATATGTATATGTATATATATATATATATATATATATATATATACATCTCATGATAATCTATAATAGATATAAACACCACTAATTAGAGTATTAAACATTTGATCAAATACGTAGAGTGCATCGCACCCGTACCACACTAAATCTATAATACGCTTGCGGTATGGCCCCAACACAATACCAAATGCATCACTACTGATGGGAGAAAGTCTAGAAGCATAATTATAAGCAATATAAAGTGCTAGCTACTCATCTACATGCTCATGACAAAATATGACATGTGTAGAATCCCGTATCGAAGGAAAACCCCCAAATCAACTCGTATCATTAAATTTTTATAATATGGCCTACTCGTATCCAATTGTGGATACGACACTAGTCTCATACAATCAAACACATGTCAACTTAATCCACTAGATCCATTGACAAACACATGGTGCACCAATCTCGGATTTCTTCTAAATTGGACACAAAACACACAATAACATTTACAATAGGGGTCCCTTGTAGTCAATTCTTCTTCCTATAGGTAGCCCTACTATATATAAGGGTTTATAATGATTAAACTATAGATTTAGAGTATAAATAGAAGAGAAATTATGAATTATACCTATTAGAAGATGTATTCCCAATACAAGTCTCCAATTGGATGCAAAGAGCCTTCAACTTGTGCGCTCTTCACTTCCTTGTAGATCCTTGCCTCCTTCTTGCTCTAATAGCCTCTAGTGGCAAAATAGAGAAGAATTGGGAAGAAAATTGGTGTAGGAAATGAAGAGATTGGGATAAAATATTCTAGATCTAGAATTTTAGATGAAGAAAAGAGAGGAGAGAGAAACTCCTCTCCCTTAAGTAGGTCGGCCACCTCCTTGGTCTCCAAGTAATGGTGCAAAGTCTATTTTAACCTATGGGCTTGTCATAAAGAAAATAATTAAGAAAGGAAGGTTCTATTCCTAATGGTTTGACTAATTAAATCACTAACTTAAAGAATTGGGCTAGTTATTGGGCTCAATTCTAACTAAAATAAATATTGGTCCATGAGTCAAGTCTTGCCTAGTTAGGTCCAATAAAACAAGTACAAAATATAATAAAATATCTAACAATAATAAATAATACTATAAATAAATATACAACATGCACAATAATTAGTTAATTATGAAATGACCAAAATATCTTTTTCTAGAAAATATGGTAGTGACAGTAATGCTCTGTTCCATCGACTGAATTATAATCCTAAGCTCCATAATATTGCCCTCGAGCGTATCAAAATGTACTGTGATCGTTGCATTATCTGTCTACATCTGGGACTAGGGCTGCTCCATAATCCTTTATATCAACTTGTCACGCAAAGACACAGTCTGACGGTCAATGTTCCCCTGAACTTGTACCGACTCCTATGAAGGCTATGGAGAACGCACACTGGCAGATGGGCTCTGGAGGACTGTGTCACAACAAAGGTGTCATAGGATTCTGTAGCGTATTACGTACCCCTTTAATGATCAGCCACAATGGTCTTCCATAGCTCGTCCTCCGATAGAGCTGGGGGGGAGTGCGATGAAGTACCAACCCCTCCTTCGGTAAGTGTAGTAGCAGCCTATTATGTCGACCGTTAAAGCAATACTAGAAGGGGTGAATAGAGTTCAGCAGTAATCATCACCAAAAATTAAACCAAATAACCAACTTGTAAACTATGTGAAGGATGTTAGGCAACTCTAGCAGGGGGATGAATAGAGTGTAGTAGAATATTTACCCAATTCAAAATTAAAGACTGTATAAAGGCAGTAACCAACTAGCAGATAATGCAGCAATATAAATAATTAATAAATGAGTATAGAAGAGCAAACGCAAACACCAAGATTTATATTGGTTTCCCACATGGACGACTAGTCCAGTACCAAGAACTCTTGCTCGGAGTTACCTTCACTATCAGTGAAAATACAAGCTTTAATCCGAAGGGCTTACGACTGTCGACATCGCAAAAAATACGAGAAAAGTTGAATGAACTTTTGTATTAATTGGAATAAGATAGAGTAAAAAAGAAGCTCTAATATATTGAGTCTGAGTACAAATAAATCTAGGAAAGTGTGATGGTGGAGATTAAGTCTGCGGTCGACTTCTTTACTCCATTGACGGTATGACAAAAGAGAATTGCGAGGCCATAGGGAACTTGATTATATGACTCAATGGATGTCCTTTCCTTCTCCCGTCTTTGTCTCTATAGTTCTCCTCCTCCTTCTTTTTCTCCTATTTGCTTTGTGTGTGTGGAAGACACCCACTATTTATAGCCTTCAAAAGATCATGCGTGCGCATGTATACGTGCGAATTTTATGCTGTCGCTTATCATCTTCCGAGAATGATGATTGCAAATTTATAAGCGCATGCTGCATTGTGGCTACCATGTGAAAATTTGAGATCTGGGGTTGCTAATGCCCATAATTCGTGCGACACGTGTTATGTGCTAATTTCTCGAAGATCTTGGTTGTTAATAACATAAAGATTTGATTACGTATGGTTTTTAAGTGAACACCGCCGCATAAAAACTCCCGTGCATGAGGAATACTGTCGTATGGGACCTTCATTGTGATGATGTAGGCACCGCATATTTTAAAGTAGTCTGTCAGTTGATGGTGCATGATTGTATTTGGTCATGAATGCCTTTAGCACATGACTTTGGCTGCCTTTAGCATATATACTTTGATTGTATTTGGTACATGACTGTGCATGGCTTGTGGTTGCATGGGATGCATGGTGTAGAGTTTTTCATGCTTTTATAAGGCCCCCTTCAAAGTTTTTGAACTTAATTAAGTTTGGAATAATTTGAACAAAAGCATGGATGATGAAGGCATATGGACTACTTCTGCGCAACAATTTATTGGCGTATCAATATTTTTGGTGTAGGAGATATCCCAGTAGCTAAGTCACGCGAGAACCGAACCATCATCCGTATGACCTGTCTTCATTTTTTGTCGAGTTGTCTTCCCTTAGGCCCTGAGCTGGCAGAGTCACAGCGCGTGCCATGGGGTTTTCAAAACATCAATTTGACATGTTCTTCTATTTTTCCTAGGCATGGGTTCATTAATTGAATACATGATTCATTCCGCGGTCTTGGTACCTAATTACTCGGGGAACTTTAATGGACTTCCTCGCCTATAAATAGGAGCTAAGTGAGAAAGAGAAAAATATTTCTCCTTCGCAAGATGACTTTACGAAAATCTGACACTGTAGAAGCCTAAAAAATCTCTGCCATGCGTCGCAGTGATCCAGAGCCATGCACTACTCCCATGTTCCAAAGTTATCTAGAGCCATGCACTACTTCCATGCGCCAAAGTGATCCAGAGCTATGCGCCGACCACTACTTCTCCAAGTGTTCCCATGTGCCAGCATTGCCATGAGCCACTACTTCTCTAGTGTTCCCATGCGCCAGCAGTGCTATGTGCCACTACTGCCTTAGTAATTTCCATGTGCCAAGCGACAGTGTTCCCAAGGTGCAATCACAGCCATTAAAAGTAGGGCATGACTCGTGTCATGAGTATTATTGGCATCAGCAACCCCAGATCTCGATTAGCTATGTTGCAGCCTTAACACAATATGCGCCTGTATAAGAACATGCACCAATATGCAATCCGTGCAGGTATGCGCCTACATATAGCCTTCTTAAGGCTATAAATAGTGGGTGTTTCCCATATGCAAAGGGAGAGCACCAAGCAGGGAGAGAATAAAAAAAGAAGAAGAAGATAGAAGCGCCGCCTGAAGCCTCGTCAACCTCCTTAGTCCTGGATCATAAATAGAGTAAAGGAGCTGCTACAGTGCTCGATATCTACCGTCACACTTGACCATAATCTTATTCTTTTATTGTACTTAGATTCTTCTGTATTAGGGATTCTTTTGTACTATTTATCAATTCCCAATCAATTAAGAAGTTTATTCGACTTTACGCTGAGCGTTTGATTTGGCGATGTTAATAAAATTATGACTCTGCTGGGGAAGAGCTTCTCCTCTAATGAGAAGCTAGTGATGCAATCCAATGTGACCAAGTTGGATTTGACTCAGAGGATGTTGGTCGTTCGCTTCGACCAACAGGTATTCGAAGGGATGCTGGATGAGCCGATTTCTCCAATGAGGCCCGTACGACTTCGCAAGGATCGTAGAACTCTGGATGCCAAGGCCGCTGCGCCAAGCCCGAGGTCAGTGTCCGATGTAGTACCAACCCCCGCCGTAGATGCACCTGAGGTTGACAAATATCTCGCCTACATATCGAGTTCTCCTATTAGGCCTGTACAACCTCTCAAAACTTGTAAGATTTGGGCCATCAAGACTGCTGTGCTGAACCTCAAAGAATGTGCCCGCAGCGTAACCCACGCAGGAGAAGATGCACCATGCCAGAACATAGGTGCATGAGGTCCTCTGCGCACGGAGCGGTCTCCAATACGGACTCCTATGGTCCTAACTTGGATTCCCTATACTATGTGCCTAAGAGCGCTGGTGCAGGGAAACCCAAACCACCTCGAGCCATGCACGCTCGAGGGGATGCATAACCAGCCCTTCAAAAGCATGCACTACTGCGTGTCATGCGCGCTGCTGATGGGATACCATGTAGGTTTGACCCAGGCGCTCATGCATCGGAAGTGGATCGATCCTCAAAGCCTTTCCAAACCCGTTTGGACGTTGCATTTGTATTTGAACCATGTCGGAGAGCAAACACTGTGAGGACACATCCATAAACCTAGTTTGATTGCGACCTTGTAGTAGGTCTGTCTCACACTGAGTCTTTCACTAATGATTCGGTTGTAGTTTCTGCAGAAGAAACGAGTAAGGGAGCAAATATTCCAATTTTTCCTCCATGCACAAGCCTTCCCCGAGCACATGATATGGGTGCAAAAGTGAAGCTTCTACCATCTGATTTACGCAACATAATTAATCACAAGCGTAAGATAAGAGAATCAACCCCCGCATATGACGTGTCCCCTCGAAGATACTTGTGCCAACATCATCATCAACTACTATTGCACTAAGGCACCAGTCCCTCCAACCAGGAAGTCAGTGTTCCAGCGATTGCAACCTGCGACACTGGCCAGATTAGATCTCAGGAAATAACCGCACAAAGAGGAGGAATTTCTTGTCGCTTCATGTTGCTCAACATGGCGATCTCCTTCTATAAAGAAAATTTCAAAGAAGAGCTCACCGAACCTAAGGGCGTCGGCCAGCACACCGCTGAGTAGTCCGAGGGGTAACAAACAAGTACCCACTGTAGGGGTATTCCAAGCACGCGTTTAAGAACAAGCATTGGGAGTAGCCATACCTCCCCAATTGAGGTTGCAATTGGTGCTGGGGGTAGCAGTCCTCCAGTTTTTTACAATAATCCATCCTTCCAAGAGGATGGTGAATCTCCACGCATGGATGGCAGCTTAGTTGTGGGTAGCCATACCTTCCAGGAAGAGCCCGTAACTGATACTAGGGGTAGCAATCCTTCCAAAAATAAAGTGATACGATACTACCTACTCTCCCCGAGGACAATGAGACTCAGATATCTGAGACAGAAAGTGAGACATCGACCTTCCCATCCACCTCCTCCCACGTAATGCCAATATATATGGCAGGAGATAAATATGGCACAAAATCCAGTAACCAATAATGCCTTGAGGCACTCGAAGCCATGATGCAGGCTCTGAGCACTTCAATGCAGACTTTGTATCACACAGTGCTGGAACTCAGAGAAATCTTGGTCCTAACATAGCCACAAGCCCCAGGACGAGCATAATCCGTACCAACGAGGAATCCGGCATGCCTGATCTGGCTCCTCATGCCGCGAGCAGCCAGACCGCACCTCGATCTTCTGTCGCTCTTCTGCCAGATGATATCCAGGAGATACTTAGGGACTTGCTTGCCCGCGTTGATGCTCCGGATAATCAAGATAGGATCTAGAAGCTTCGGATCTAGAACCCTATCCTCCCAAGTGGGATAACGTGGTATACCCTCCCAAGTATAAGACACTATCTCTGACTATATTTGATGGAAAGATGTTACCCCGTCAATACATGAGATACTTTGAGTCCATAATAAGCCACCTACCTCGGGGTGACGCCTTACTCATCAACTTGTTCATCGAAGAACTATCCGGGGTCGTATTTGAGTGGTTTTGTAGTCTCCCAAATAAATGCACCTCGTCCTTCGAGGACCAAAAATTCTTTTTCCTCTCCCGGTTCTATGAAGGAGGGATGTATATGTGTCACGCCCCAGTCCCAAAATATATGGAACCAGGCCACGTGGCATTGGCCAACTGACACGCCTCCGAGGATATCCCAATTTAATGGATCCTGGCGAAGCGTGCTACGCTGTCCTAAAACTAACAAGTCTAATATCAACAACAGGCAGTATCTAATCTCATCCACAAACAACAAGTAAAATGCTGAAATGAAAGACTGGAATATAAGGACATAGTCAAATGACATAGTACAACTGAAATATGTCTGGTGGGAACAAACCCACTACAAATGATGGAGATAAGTACTGATAGTCTGAAATAAAGTACTGATAATTAGAGCGACTAGAACAACGGCTAACTAGGTAAGGAGCTCCAGTCATAGGCGGAAGGCCTACCAATCTGATCAGGGGTACTCTGATGGAAGGACCTCTAGCTCCTCGTCAAGAGCAAACCTCGTCTCCACACCTGGCCCGTATACTGTGGGATAATAGGCCTCGTCCAAATCTGGAAGATAACCAGGTCCTCAGAGGGACGTAACAAGATACAATATGCATGCCAGATATAGTACTGAATAGAAGTAAAGAGGGATGTGCTAACCATCTAAGTGAATGCAATGTAAGGACAACCTCGGAACGTATAGGTAGGTGTAGGCATAACGTCCAACGTCCTCTAGAGTATGGTATCTGCAACGTCCATCATTCCGAAGAATGAGGTATCTGTATATATATAACGTCCACACTCTAAGGGACGTGGTATCTGCAATGTATATACGTCCGTAATACTTCGAAGAGCGCGGTGTCTGAATATAGGGAGTCACCGGGTCTGTGGTTCCTCTGGATACCACGGAGTCCGATGGGTGTATCCCATACGTTTATCAGTTGTCCTTCCCGCCCAATGTAGATACGCAAGTCGAATACACGACACGAGTGTACCGTATCTAGATGTCAAGTCTCAACTAACTATATTACTCTAGAATACATGCTAGTCCGTGATGCATGTCGTACGTACCGATAGCGAATCGGGTACACGGACCCGCATCCCAATATGAATGTACTATTGTGATACGTGTATAGTGCCATGGTCTATGAGGATATAAGAATATCCTCGCAGTAATGGGTGAGTCAGCTAACAACTAGGTCAAGTACACTACTCATCGACGCATTGTCGACTGCACCCGAGTCAATCTCGGACGCGCACAGTTTTATGCATATTTGCAACATTTATCATTTAATTTTAAGCAGTAAATCAGCAAGGTATACTTGCCTGTCCCGGGTAGCTGCGAAATCCAAAGTCCTGCTCCTGATGCCTCGGCGGTACTGACCAGCAGTCCTATATAGGATATAGTAATGACAAAATTAGTCGCTACAATAGCACGACTAAGACACACTGCTTGTATCTACAGCTGACATAGGGTCGGGACTGTATATATATATAGCTAATACAAGTATATATATATACACACCAAATCATATTTAATTATATTAAAATAATATATTTGTTTAATAGTACAAAAATAGTACTTATGTATTAATTAGTATATACTAATAATACACACAGTAAATATCTATACATAATTGGTAATATCATAAATTCATATATTTATACATATACATATATTTAGATAATAATTTTTATACATAAGTAAAAATACACATACATTTATTTATATTTAAATATACACATACCAATATACCTTTTATAAATACATTAAGTACATAAATTATTATACATATATACATATACATATATTTGCATTTCACTAATATACTAAGTACATGAGGTATATATATATATATTTATATACACAAATATACATATATACTTATATTTACAAAATAATATAATTATACAAATAAATAGCATATAATATAGAATAATACATAGTATATATACCATGTATATTAACTATACAATATTTCAAATGTACATAAATATACATTAAACATATGTACATATAATTATTATGTAAAAAGATAATACATAAAATGTATTGAGAAATATATATATACATTTATATTCATATATAAATATATATATATACATATATATAAGTACATATACTTATTAGGTATTTAATTATATATTTAAAGTATTTAAGCTCTAGCATATATATATTATGTTTATATATACATTCCTATTTATAATTTCGTACTTATATTTTTATATCATATATAAATTATACACAGAATTATTAAAATAGTATATATACATATTTATATACATAAACACTACTGAAATACTGAAAATAATAATATACATTAGAATACGTATAAAATACTAGATCTAATATATGTAGTTATACACATCCAATGCAAACTTAGATACGTATTTAAATACCAGTATTTATACATAAAATACCGTACCTCAGCGATGCTCGGGTCGAGGGGGTCCCGGTGGCCGGCCGTCGATGGCTGGGGTGGCCGGACGGAGCTCCGGCGAAGCTCGGGACGGTCGGCACAGCAGCAGCGGGTCTATGACCCTTGGCGCTGCGGGGGCGATTGCGGGTGGCTGTGGCATCGACTGGCGGCGAGACTTGACGGGGAGGAAGGTGGTTGGCCGGGGAGGAGTGTGGTTGAGTTGGGCGGCCGGAGGCGCAGTGGTGGCGGAGTACGGGGAGGTCGGGTGGTCGACTGTGTGTGCAGGAGGGGGAGGCTCGGGTTGGTGTTGGAGTGCTGGGGGGTTGCTGCCGGCGGCTAGGCGGCGAGTGGCGGTGGTGGCAGGTGGGGGAAGGTCCGGCGAAGGGGTCTGAGTGGGTTGGGGGGCCGCCGGACCCGGTGGCTGGCCGGGAGGAGGCGGTGGGTGATGATTGGTTGGGGTCGGGCTAGGCTAAGGTTTAGAGAGTTATGTTGTTTTCTCTTTGGTTTCTTGGTTTGTGTGCCCTCATTAATGAGGTACTAGGTTGTTTATGTAGGTGAGAGAGTGGGGGGGGGGCTGCCTTGGGATTAGGGCCGGCTGGACCTAGTTTTTGGGGAGTTGGGAATGTCCATCAAGATGAGGGGAGGGCTAGGAATGGGGCATTTCAAATGTAGGGCTAGGATTACTTCCCAAAAAGTGATATAAGGACATGAAAATAAGGGGAAAAATAAAGTGAACGGTTAGGGAATGACCATTTCTTTCTTTATGATGTTTGGGCCAATGAGAGGGGAACACCTCATTACAATTTTGTAAATAGGCCCCTGAACAATTTGGTATTTGCACAATTTCTAAATTTGGGGATTTGATGTAAACAAACACCATGTTTGGTATTCTTCATTGGGCTTGGATGGTGTATGGTATTTTGTATGAGGCTTGTGGGTGTGGTTGTAGGTTTGGGTTGGAGTAGGATCTAATTCAATTGAGGTTAGGTCACCACATTAATTAATTCGTAATTAATGCACCGGTGTTTCTAATTTAATTTAACGAGAACCGGGGGTCTAAATTGGGTTGGACAAGGGTCATTAGTGTGGTAGGCTCAGTCTACAATAATATCATGATCTGTGTTGGTCAAGACGGATCGAGGTGGGGTCTCAATTTCGATTGGAACGGACAACGAACATAATTACGCAATTTAATTAATTTGCGTACGGACGTTTGTAACGACTTTTGTACGACTAAAATCAGGCACGAAAATCCGTATCCGGGGTTTGTTCTAGGTTCAATATGATGGGTTAGCATGTCTAGGCCAAGTACGTAGAGTTTGTTTTAGGTCAACAGCTAGTGTAGTATCCTAAAATAACAAATCATTGTACAAGTATTATAACACTATATAACAATCTTAATTATACCTAGTTAACCCTAATTAGGCTAATTTAATTAATTAACCCTAATTTCTGGTCGAGGGGGTTTACAACATGCCCTCCTTAGAGTATTTCATCCTTGAAATTAAAACAGACATATATCAAAACTATTGAATGAAATAAATACTATCACATACCTAGGCCTTCGAAGAGATGGGGAAAGCGTTACTGAATATCGTCCTCTCGTTCCCAGGTTGATTCACCTGGTGCGTGATGCCTCCATGCGACACGAACTAGAGGGATAGTCTGGCCTCGCAGTACCTTCTCGCTTCGGTCTAGGATCTCTACCGGCTCCTCCTGGTATGACAAGCTTGGACCAACGGTGATCTCCGAGTGGTCAAGCACATGACTCGGATCCGGTATGTACCTCCTCAGCTGAGATACATGGAAGACATCGTGAACTCCTTCCAGTGTCTGCGGCAAGGCCAATCTGTAAGCAACTTCTCCGATGCGCTCTAGCACATCGAAGGGTCCGATGTACCTCGGACTCAGCTTCCCTCTGCCTCCAAATCTGATGGTTCCTCTGGTAGGTGAAATCTTCAGGAACACATGTTCTCCCACCTGGAACTCTAGGGATCGTCGGTGCACATTAGCCCAGTGCTTCTGCCTGTCCTGTGCTGCTCGCAGATGCCCCTGGATCTTCTTCACCTTCTCCAATGTGTGGCTGATCAGCTCTGGCCCTAGAATCTGCCTCTCGCCTACATCGCTCCAACATACTGGAGATCGACACTTCCTACCATACAATGCCTCATAGGGAGCCATCTGAATACTCGCCTGATAGCTATTGTTGTAGGAAAATTCGACCAAGTACAAGTGGTCCTCTCATGAACCGCTGAAGTCGAGCATGCATGCCCTCAACATGTCCTCCAGAGTCTGAATGGTGCGCTCGGATTGTCCATCTGTCTGCGGGTGGTACGAAGTACTGAACTTAAGGCGGGTACCAAGACTCTCTTGCATACTTCTCCAAAAGTACGATGTGAACCTCGTATCCCGGTCACATACGATACTGACTGGCACTCCATGCAATCGTACAATCTCCCGCATGTACATGTCTGCCAAGACTTCTGTAGATTGCCCAACCCTGAAGGGTAAAAAGTGGGCAGACTTGGTAAGTCTATCTACGATTACCCATACCGCATTGCGAC
Source organism: Iris macrosiphon (assembly GCA_036927795.1). NCBI lineage: Eukaryota > Viridiplantae > Streptophyta > Magnoliopsida > Asparagales > Iridaceae > Iris > Iris macrosiphon. The sequence continues at coordinate 128,594,789 of JAYESA010000006.1, read as the reverse complement.
CACTAGGACTCCTCGGGAAACCCGTAACAAAGTCCATGGTGATGTGCTCCCATTTCCACTCCGGTATCGGGAGCGGTTGAAGTAATCCGGCAGATCTCTGATGCTCAGCCTTGACTTGCTGACACACCAGGCACTTAGCCACGAAGCGGGCTATCTCTCTCTTCATCCCATGCCACCAGTAGTACTGCCTCAGGTTTCGGTACATCTTTGTGCCTCCGGGATGTATAGAATAGGTCGAACTGTGTGCCTCCGTCATCAGCTCCTGGCGTAGCTCTCCATTCGGAACATAGAGACGATCTCCATATCTCAAAGTCCCGTCCTCGTATATACGCAGTCCCGTCTGTATTCCAGCCTCTGTCCTCTGTCGAAGCCTCTAAAATCTGGCGTCCGTCGGCAAAGCAGCCTTGATTCTCTCCACCAATGTCGATTGCACCTGGAAACTCGACATCTGGCCGTCTACTCCGGGCATAATGACTTCGATACCCAACTATTCTAGATCTCTCAACAGATGTTGTTGGGTAGTCAGGAAAAATGCTATGGGCTTCCTGCTTAAAGCATCGGCTACCACATTAGCCTTTCCCGGATGGTACTGCAGCTCAATCTCGAAGTCCGCCATCACTTCGAGCCAACATCTCTGCCTCTGGTTCAGGTCCTTCTGTGTGTAGACGTACTTCAGGCTCTTATGATCGGTGAATATCTCCACGCGCTCTCCGTACAGGTAGTGCCTCCAAAGCATCAAAGCAAAGATCACTGCGGCAAGCTCCAAGTCGTGGGTAGGATAGTTCTTCTCATGGGTCCTCAACTGCCTAGAGGCATAGGCCACAACCTTCCCATGCTGCATCAAAACGCATCCTAATCCTTTCCCGGATGCATCGCTATAGATCACGAATCCTCCGGGTCCAGAAGGTATGGTCAAGATGGGTGCTGTAGTCAGACGCTTCTTCAGCTCATCGAATGCCGTCTGACACTCCTCTGTCCAGGTGAACTCCTGGTCCTTGCGGGTCAAGCGGGTCATCGGCTCTGCGATCCTTACAAAGTTCTCTACGAACCTCCGGTAATATCCGGCAAGTCCTAGGAAACTCCTCACCTCCGAGATGTTGGTGGGGGTCGGCCACGTCTCTACTGATGAGATCTTTGCGGGATCTACTGAAATGCCATCTCCTGAGATAACGTGTCCAAGAAATGCGACACGATCTAGAAGAAACTTGCACTTGCTCAGCTTGGCATAAAGCCTCTCTCGTCTCAGCGTCTCTAGCACTAGCCTCAAGTGTTCCCCGTGCTCCTCGTGGCTCTTCGAATATACCAATATGTCGTCGATGAAGACTACCACGAACTGGTCCAGGTACTCATGGAAGACTCGGTTTATCAGGTTCATAAACACAGCAGGCGCATTTGTCAATCCGAAAGGCATCACTAAGAACTCGTAGTGACCATAGCGAGTCCTAAATACTGTCTTTGGAATGTCCTCCCTTCGCACCTTCACCTGATGGTAGCCCGATCTCAAGTCGATCTTCGTGAACACCACTGCTCCTGTCAGCTGGTCGAACAGATCGTCGGTTCGCGGTAGAGGGTACTTGTTCTTGATAGTCAGAGCATTAAGGGCTCTGTAATCAATGCACAACCGGAATGTCCCATCCTTCTTGGGTACAAACAGCACTGGTGCTTCCCAGGGTGATGCACTAGGACGAACGAATCCCTTGATCTGCAACTCCTCTAGCTGAAGCTTCAGTTCGTCAAGCTCCTTCTTCGCCAACCTGTACACATTTGATGATACCGGTGCTGCTCCAGGTACTAGCTCAATGGTGAACTCTACCTCCATATCAGGCGGTAGGCCTGGCAAATCCTCTGGGAAAATGTCCTCGAACTCTACAACGATTTCTGAGGGTGCCGTCTCCATCGCCATGTAAGCTCCAGCTGCGTGTCCTACTCCTCGCTCGATGGTGCCTCGCATGAATTCGAACTCCGGGTGTCCTGGCAGTCTAAAAGTAACGCTACCCTTCCGGCAATCTAGCACGGCATTGTACTGGCTTAACCAGTCCATGCCCAGAACTACGTCGAAAGTTGGCATTGGGAGTACCAACAATCGCGTTCTCATCTCTCTACCACAAACTACTACCGTGCATGTTCTAATGGTATTGGTAACCGGTACGATGCCTCCTCCGGTAAGTATTCTCCAACTCTTAGGTAAAGGGAAAGTTGCTACTTTATGCATTGCTACGAAGCTACTAGATATAAATGACAGTGTAGCTCCAGAATCAAACAGTGCAGTTGCAGGTAACGATGCAACTAGAATTGTCCCTGCTATAGCCTCTCCCTCTGGTTCCTCCTCGATAGATGCTAAAGCAAAGGCTTGCCCGTGCCTCTGCCCTCCTGCCTGCTGTCGGGCCTGGTTGAAGTGTGCCTCCTGTGGGACCAAGGGTGGTCCTCTCTGCTGTCCTCCGGTAGCTGGTGGACGCTGGCCTCCTGCTGGGGGTAGTATCCTCAGTGGTGCTGCTGGTGGTCTCTGTCCAGTCTGGGTTGCTCCATCTCTGCGCTGGGGGAAGTCTCTAGCAAGGTGCTGCTGGCTCCACAAACCATGCAGAGCCCGAGCTTCTTTCGGCAGTCTCTGATGACGTGTCCCCTCTTGCCACAGAAGTGACAGGTCAGAAGTTCCTTCTGCTGGTACGGCACTGTCCTCTGCTGCGCCTGCGCTCCTGGATGGCGGATCGGTCCTCCTGCTCCTTGTTGGGTCTTGGCTGGTACATTCGCGCTGGAACGTCTCGCTCCTCCTATAGCCTCCTAGATCCTCGCCTCTGATAGGACCTCTTCATAAAAGATCCTCGCCTAGGTAGTGGTGTACCTCTGTAGCTCGTCAGAGAGGCCATGGTGGAATCTCCTGGCCTTCTCCAGGTCGTTGGGGATCAGGGCTGCACCAAATCGGCTGAGTCTGCTGAACTCTCTGTCGTAGGCGTCCACAGTCAGGTTCCCTTGCTCCAAGTGCAGGAACTGAGAGTACAGGGCGTTCCTCACCGTAGCGGGGAAATACTTCGCGTTGAAGTGTTCCAGAAATTCCTTCCAAAGTCTGCTATCTGCCGATGCTGCGCTCCATGGAGTCCCACCAGTGATGGGCGTTGCCTGTGAGTTGGGCCCTCACCGCGGTCATCCAGAGATCAGGGTATAGCTGCGAACCCTCTAACAACATCTCAGTGTTGGAGACCCAGTCTGAGATCTCCTCTGCCGTCTCCTTGCCCGATAAGGTTCCCGGGCCCATCTGTCTGAAGCCTCGTACCGTGCCCGCTTGCTGGACAGGTGCAGGTGCTGGTGCTGCTGCTTGGGCAGGTGCCCTCTCCAGTTCTGCCATCAGGCCCTGTCTCAGGGTCTCTGTCTGCTGCCACTGGGCCTGCATCATTATCTGGAAGAACTGCATCATCTGGGGCTGTCCCTCCGCTGGTGGCATCTGAGGTAGAAACGGTGGAGGTGGTGGAAGAGGTACCTCCGGCTGTCTCCTTGGTGTCTCTTCGGGTGCCGACCTCTCGTACTGCGGCATCGGTGTCGCCCTCGAGGTCTGTCCCTCGAAGTACTGCCTCGGGATCGTCTGCGATGTCTGGCCCTCTGGCTGCTGCGTCCCTTCGTCGAGAGAGACCTGATGCCAGTGCATCATCGGGGCCTGAGGGATCACCTGTGCCTCTGGCTGAGGCTGCTCTCTGGGTGGTCCCTGAGTCGTATCCTCCCTCGGTGCTACAGGTGGCACTATGGCACCAAGTATCTCACGTCTACTGCGAAGGTTCATCTCGCTGTAAGAGATAGAACTTCATTAGAGAGAGTACGGAAAAATCAAACATGATGTAGATATATTAAAATTCGGAAGAGGTTCAAAGGCGTAATCAAGTGGATGAGACCTAGTAATTTCTATCCTATTGCAGGCTCGCTGGGCACGTTACCATACCACAAGCGATAAATATTTGGTGTTTCAGACCTGCATGGGCCACCACTAAAACCATGTCACGCCCCAGTCCCAAAATATATGGAACCAGGCCACGTGGCATTGGCCAGCTGACACGCCTCCGAGGATATCCTAATTTAATGGATTCTGACGAAGCGTGCTACGATGTCCTAAAACTAACAAGTCTAATATCAACAATAGGCAGTATCTAATCTCATCCATAAACAACAAGTAAAATGCTGAAATGAAAGACTGGAATATAAGGACATAGTCGAATAACATAGTACAACTAAAATATGTCTGGTGGGAACAAACCCACTACAAATGTTGGAGATAAGTACTGATAGTCTGAAATAAAGTACTGATAATAAGAGCGACTGGAACAACGGCTAACTAGGTAAGGAGCTCCAGTCATAGGTGGAAGGCCTACCAATATGATCAAGGGTACTCTGATGGAAGGACCTCTAGCTCCTCGTCAAGAGCAAACCTCGTCTCCACACCTGGCCCGTATACTGTGGGATAATAGGGCTCGTCCAAATCTGGAAGATAACCAGGTCCTCAGAGGGACGTAACAAGATACAATATGCATGCCAGATATAGTACTGAATAAAAGTAAAGAGGGGTGTGCTAACCATCTAAGTGAATGCAATGTAAGGACAACCTCGGAACGTATAGGTAGGTGTAGGCATAACGTCCAACATCCTCTAGAGTATGGTATCTGCAACGTCCATCATTCCGAAGAATGAGGTATCTGTATATATATAACGTCCACACTCAAAGGGACGTGGTATCTGCAATGTATATACGTCCGTAACACTCCGAAGAGCGCGGTGTCTGAATATAGGGAGTCACCGGGTCTGTGGTTCCTCTGGATACCACGGAGTCCGATGGGTGTATCCCATACATTTATCAGTTGTCCTTCCCGCCCAATATAGATACGCAAGTCGAATACACGACACAAGTGTACCATATCTAGATGTCAAGTCTCAACTAACTATATTACTCTAGATTACATGCTAGTCCGTGATGCATGTCGTACGTACCGATAGCGAATCGGATACGCGGACCCGCATCCCAATATGAATATACCATTGTGATACGTGTATAGTGCCATGGTCTAGGAGGATATCAGAATATCCTCGCAGTAATGGGTGAGTCAGCTAACAACTAGGTCAAGTACACTACTCATCGACGCATTATCGACTGCACCCGAGTCAATCTCGGACGCGCACAGTTTTATGCATATTTGCAACATTTATCATTTAATTTTAAGCAATAAATCAGCAAGGTATACTTGCCTGTCCCGGGTAGCTGCGAAATCCAAAGTCCTGCTCCTGATGCCTCGGCGGTACTGACCAGCAGTCCTATATAGGATATAGTAATGACAAAATTAGTCGCTACAATAGCACGACTAAGACACACTGCTTGTATCTACAGCTGACATAGGGTCGGGACTGTATATATATATAGCTAATACAAGTATATATATATATACACCAAATCATATTTAATTATATTAAAATAATATATTTGTTTAATAGTACAAAAATAGTACTTATGTATTAATTAGTATATACTAATAATACACACAGTAAATATGTATACATAATTGGTAATATCATAAATTCATATATTTATACATATACATATATTTAGATAATAATTTTTGTACATAAATAAAAATACACATACATTTATTTATATTTAAATATACACATACCAATATACCTTTTATAAATACATTAAGTACATAAATTATTATACATATATACATATACATATATTTGCATTTCACTAATATACTAAGTACATGAGGTATATATATATATATATTTATATACACAAATATACATATATACTTATATTTACAAAATAATATAATTATACCAATAAATAGCATATAATATAGAATAATACATAGTATATATACCATGTATATTAACTATACAATATTTCAAATGTACATAAATATACATTAAACATATGTACATATAATTATTATGTAATAAGATAATACATAAAACGTATTGAGGAATATATATATACATTTATATTCATATATAAATATATATATATATACATATATATAAATACATATACTTATTTGGTATTTAATTAAATATTTAAAGTATTTAAGCTCTAGCATATATATATTATGTTTATATATACATTCCTATTTATAATTTCGTACTTATATTTTTATATCATATATAAATTATACACAGAATTATTAAAATAGTATATATACATATTTATATACATAAACACTACTGAAATACTGAAAATAATAATATACATTAGAATACGTATAAAATACTAGATCTAATATATGTAGTTATACACATCCAATGCAAACTTAGATACGTATTTAAATACTAGTATTTATACATAAAATATCGTACCTCAGCGATGCTCGGGTCGAGGGGGTCCCGGTGGCCGGCCGTCGATGGCTGGGGTGGCCGGACGGAGCTCCGGCGAAGCTCGGGGCGGTCGGCACAGCAGCAGCGGGGCTATGACCCTTGGCGCTGCGGGGGCGATTGCGGGTGGCTGTGGCATCGACCGGCGGCGAGACTTGACGGGGAGGAAGGTGGTTGGCCGGGGAGGAGTGTGGCTGAGTTGGGCGGCCGGAGGTGCAGTGGTGGCGGAGTTCCGGGAGGTCGGGTGGTCGACTGTGTGTGCGGGAGGGGGAGGCTCGGGTTGGTGTTGGAGTGCTGGGGAGTTGCTGCCGGCGGCTAGGCGGCGAGTGGCGGTGGTGGCAGGTGGGAGAAGGTCCGGCGAAGGGGTCTGAGTGGGTTGGGGGGCCGCCGGACACGGTGGATGGCCGGGAGGAGGCGGTGGGTGATGATTGGTTGGGGTCGGGCTTGGCTGAGGTTTAGAGAGTTAGGTTGTTTTCTCTTTGGTTTCTTGGTTTGTGTGCCCTCATTAATGAGGTACTAGATTATTTATGTAGGTGAGAGAGTGGGGGGGGCTGCCTTGGGATTAGGGCCGGCTGGACCTAGTTTTTGGGGAGTTGGGGATGTCCATCAAGATGAGGGAAGGGCTAGGAATGGGGCATTTCAAATGTAGGGCTATGATTACTTCCCAAAAAGTGATATAAGGACATGAAAATGGGGGGAAAAATAAAGTGAACGGTTAGGGAATGACCATTTCTTTCTTCATGATGTTTGGGCCAATGAGAGGGGAACACCTCATTACAATTTTGCAAATAGGCCCCTGAATAATTTGGTATTTGCACAATTTCTAAATTTGGGGATTTGATGTAAACAAACACCATGTTTGGTGTTCTTCATTGGGCTAGGATGGTGTATGGTGTTTTGTATGAGGCTTGTGGGTGTGGGTGTGGGATGGAGTAGGGTCTAATTCAATTGAGGTTAGGTCACCACATTAATTAATTCGTAATTAATGCACCGGTGTTTCTAATTTAATTTAACGAGAACCGGGGGTCTAAATTGGGTTGGAGAAGGGTCATTAGTGTGGTAGGCTCAGTGTACAATAATATCATGATCTGGGTTGGTCAAGACGGATCGAGGTGGGGTCTCAATTTCGATTGGAACGGACAACGAACGTAATTAAAAAATTTAATTAATTTGCGTACGGACGTTTGTAACGACTTTTGTGCGACTAAAATCAGGCACAAAAATTCGTATCCGGGGTTTGTTCTAGGTTCAATATGATGGGTTAGCATGTCTAGGCCAAGTAAGTGAAGTTTATTTTAGGGCAACAGCTAGTGTAGTATCCTAAAATAACAAATCATTGTACAAGTATTATAACACTATATAATAATCTTAATTATACCTAGTTAACCCTAATTAGGCTAATTTAATTAATTAACCCTAATTTCTGGTCGAAGGGGTTTACAATATGATTATTTCCTCTCTCATGGACATCACCCAAGGGGACAAGGAACTTTCAGAAAACTAATCAAAATCTTCCGACATGTGGCATTAAAATTGCCTTCTGGTATCCCTGAATCTTTACTGATGGACATGTGTCAAAAGAACCTCCTACCAGCAGTAATACTATGGATAACATCTGGCCCATTTAGTGATTGGATAACATTTATCATAAGTGTCGCTACTATAAAAAAGAGTGAGAAAGATGTCTGCTTATTAGGATTCCAAGTTTTCAATATTGAAGATAAGGGAAAGCGTCCTTTCACCGCTAACAATAGCCGTGACAACAAAAGGATGCAAGCCTTGATGGATAACTTGTCCAAAAGTCTGACCGCACTCGTTAGTAAGCCAAGAAAGTCGCCAAGTATACATGAGACTTATTCCATTGAGGACGATGATATCATGGAACTCTTCGAAGTATTGAGAAAGAAAAACAAACTCAAGCTACCTGACATCAAATGCCCCGATGAAGTAGGCAAGGTTGACAACCCTATTTATTGCTACTACCATCGATATGTCCATCATGCCATGCGTGACTATTACATATTAAAAATATAAATACAATGGTTAATCGACTCCAAAGCCCTTACTTTGGACTATGAGGACAAGACAGTCACTGCAAATATGGCATCCCTCCAGTTAGGTACCTTCCCGACAACAACGACCCAAGATGGTGTCTTCTCCATACCTAGGACAACCATGGAGGTTGTCAACCTCCCTCCAGCCCGAGCAGAAGGGTTGGTTTCCCTCATTACTCCAAGAAGCGAAGCTATCATGTGGGTTCATCTAGACCTCGTCCTGGACAAGACAGGCCGACAGTGCCTCCTGCTTTAAAGTTCAATAGAAAATAGACCAAGTCCTATCATACGGTCTCCCCATAACAGATGAAGCTTTGGCGTGGGTAACCAGGTTAGGCCTAGCCTACCAGCACGATTATAATGCTCCCAATGAAATTACACCTTCGGTTGCCACACCCGTGGTACCCGTTGTATCTGATCCGGGTCCATCTTATCCTCCTGCAGCGGACAAACAAAATCAAAAGGAAATATGCTTTGACAAAGCTCTGCAGAAAGACACAAATCAAGGACTGGAGAAGCCTTACAACTTTGACATTTTGGCTCAACTGGCCAATATCCTGTGAAGTTATCACTCTTTAATCTCCTTAGTCTCTCAAAAAAGACTCGTGATGCTCTGAGTGAGAAGTTGCAAAATGCCGAGTCTTATCTGGTCCAAGCCAAGCCACCCGCCGAAAACCTCATAGCATGTCCCTACTATAATAGTGTGATGGCGGCAATCCAGAATATCACATTCTCTAAGCAGAACATGTTATTAAAAAATAATAGGCACGATCGTCCCCTGTATTACGCATGATACATCGGAGCCATTAAGGTGGACCAGATGCATATCGACCCTGGGTTATCTCTCAGCATTATCCTACGAAGCCTGCTATAGACCTTGGGTATTTTGATACATTGGTTGGTAGCCACCAATACCACTATCAGCGATTTCAACGCCGAAAGAAGCTACCCGCTAGGCAAGATCCTTCTGAAGCGCCAAATCAGTGATCTCTAAACCGAGGTGACTTGCTATGTCATCGACGTGGACGTATCTTACAATATCTTACAAGGGCGTCCACAGATACATGGGTATATAATTGTCCTATATATTCTCCACCAATGCTTAAAATATGTCAACGAAGACGGTGTGGTGAAAATAGAATTCGCCGATATAGATCCTTTCAAAGGGGTTGAGGCGTATTACTCTGACTCGATCTTGTACAAAAAAATCTGCCAAGACAAAGGAGGTAACGACGTCGATGACGAAGCCGATGTTACTGCAGCTTGAGGCGGTCCCCTAAGGGTCTGTCTTAGAAGTCGTCCAGCTCAAACAACTACTCCCCTTGTGGTCAAGCTTCGTAGAAAGGCACCTGAATCCCCGGTGGTTAGACCTTAGGGACATAGACACATTCCAGACAGAGATCCTCTTACTATGAAAGCCCCGGGGTAGCTGATAGTCTTGCTCCGCAGGAAAAATCCAGCACCGTCAGCGTCACTAATAACCACCGAAGAAGACGAACTAGAGGAGTATGTCGTGGCATCTATCAACGTACCATCCTATGATGATGTAATCCCTTTAGAGGAGATACCATATTTTCTCAACAAAGGCCTCTTTTTGAATTGCTTCGTGGTCGTGTATTGGGGTACCGCATATTCTTTGGAGTATGGTCTAGGGTTACACTTGCATACGCAAGTAGCTACAACGCACGTAGTAAACTGGATCCACCTTAACCAAGACCCATGTTTCATCATTCCAACAAGGAAGAAAGGGAACAAGCCCATCATTTTTAGGAAAGTTGAAGGTCGTCGGGACTTCATCTCAGAAGAGCCAGAATCAGAAAGCGGTAGAATACAACTTCACCGCTATAACATTTATATTAAGCATATTCTTTAGAAGATGGGATACGTTTGAAGAGCGACCAAGGCCTGAATTATGGCATGGGATATCACTTACTACTGTATTACTTTGCCCCTTTTTACACCTCCTACAACTCCCGAAGACTCGGGGGGAGGAAGATGAAACACAATCTCACTTTTCAGAATCTTTTGCCTGGGACTCCGACGTCAGCTTTGGAGACGCGCTTAGACAAACATTGTCCATCAACATGGTTTTAGCAGATCCAGAACAGGACGAAGAGTACCCCATCAGACTCTTTAAAGTAGAACCGTGGCTCAAAAACTAGAATCTTTGTGGGAATTACGGTTCGAGCAGCGGGAACCTTCTACTGAGGATAAGGTTCTACAAGTTGATTTGGCTAATGACGTTGCTCCTAAACCTCTCTTTATTAGCAAAAATCTCTTGACATAAGAGCATGAATCCCTTGTCTAGCTGGTAAGGGAATACATCGACGTATTCGCATGAAACTACCAAGATATGCCGGGTTTGGATTCGCAAATTGTGATGCACAAACTCAATATCCTGCCATCACCAAGCCTGTAAAGTAGCAACAACGATGATTTCATCCAAACATTATGAACGCGATTGAAGTAGAGTTGAATAAGCTAATAACAAGGGCTTTATTCACGAAGAACAACACCCAAATTCGGTAGCTAATATCGTCCCCGTCATAAAAAAGAACTACAAAATCTGAGTCTGTATCAACTTTCGTGATATCAATGTAGCTTGCCCAAAGGACGAATTACCTCTCCCAATCATAGATATGATGATCAACAACACTTGTGGCTTCGAGCGTATGTCCTTCATGGATGGGTTCTCAGGCTACAACCAGATCAAGATGTTTCCAGTCGATGACTAGCATACGTTATTTCGGAGCCAGTAGGAGTATACTTTTATACCGTAATGCCCTATGGTCTGAAGAATACTGGTGTGATATACCAATAATTTATGATCATCTGCACAAGACAGTGGAATATTATGTTGATGACATCGCCATCAAGAGTCATTTTTAAGATGATCATCTCCATGACCTAAAGACGGTATTCGATTTAATGCGAGCCCACCAGCATAAAATGAACCCCACCAAGTTATTCTTTGGAGTCTCCCATGACAAGTTTTTTGACTTTATCGTAACTTCAAAGGGTATTCATATTGACCAGAAGAAGATTAAGGCTATCCCAGATATACATCCTTCGAAGAACCTGCGAGAACTGGGTGGTCTGTAGGAAAGGCTGGCATTACATTAGGAGATTTCTAGCTAATCTTTTCGGATGGTGCCGACCCTTTACTCATCTTATGAAGAAGTGAGTCTCTTTCGCATGGACGAAAGAATGCCAATAAGTGTTCAATGACATTAAGAAGTATCTCACGAACCCCCGATGTTGGTGGCCCCAGTCGTGGAAAAGCCATTTTTACTCTATGTCCGAGCAATGAAGCATTCTTTCGATGCACTTTTCGCCCAAAATAGCGACGAAGGCTATGATCAAGCTATCTACTATCTAAATAGAACAATGATTGTCGCAGAACATAGGTACAATCCAGTCGAGAAAGAATATCTTGCTCTGGTATTCGCTATCAAAAAGACTCTCTATTATTTGACAGGACGAACATCCACATGATCTCTCGAGTGAACCCCCTCAGAGTCCTTATGACCATGCCCATGGCACTTAACTTTTGCCTAGCCATGTGGGCAATCCTACGGTCACCCTACGACATGGTATTTGTCCTGCAAAAGGCTGTCAAGGGACAAGTGTTGTTCGACTTCCAAGAAGCTCATCCATTATCGGAAACTTCAAAACTCTATGACAAAATTCTTGACAAGGTGTTAGATTCTAACACCGTCACAACAGGAGGATCAATTTAGCGAATGTTCTTCGATGATACTTCCAGAACAGGGCCCAAAGGCAATATCGTCACCGGAGTAGGGATAATGCTCATATCTTCCGATGTCCTAGTCATCCATCGTACATACTTGCTTATGAAATCATGTTCCAATAATGTGACAGAGTACAACGCTCTCATCATTGGATTCCAGCTGGTTAAACAATTGGAGGTTGACATTTTAGAAGCCTATGGCGACTCTAAATTAATAGTCAATTAAGTCTGTGGCGAGTATGAGGTACGCCATGAGGATCTACTCCTTTACTACTAAGCGGTCGTCAATATAATTTCCACCTTTACAGAGTTCTTTATTGAACATGTACCATGACTGCAAAATATCGAGGCTGATGCACTCGCCGGCCTTGCTTCTTCTTTAGCAACTCCAATAAAAACCCATCTATTGGTCACACTGGTGGGTCAAGAGCTGATCTGCCCGAGGAATAACTTATGCTTGAGTCTAACCTACTCTGCGAACACAGACACCAATGTCAAAGATTGAAGACTCCCATTTATGGACTATGCTATCTACAAAATTCTTCCAGACGACCCAAAGGAGACCACTTCCGTTAGAAGATACTCCCTCCGGTTCTAATATGATTTTGCCACTAAGATACTGTACCGTCGTTCCTATGACGGACTCCTATTATGATGCCTATCAAAAGCAGAAGCAAAGCAAGCTCTCCGTGAAGCTCATAATAGTGTTTGTGGTGCTCATCAACCCGGTCCTAAGATTCAAGACATCATCTGTCGCATGGGCTATTATTGGCCAACGATGGTGGCATATGCCATTAATTATGCGAGAAAGTGCATGATGTGTCAAATCTATGCCGACTTCATTCACCAACACTCAGAGTTTCTATACTCGACCGTTGCATCTTGGCCATTCGAAACCTAGGGTATGGACATCATAGGACCGATCAGTCCACCTTCGTCGAAGGGACACCGGTTCATCTTGGCTATCATAGACTACTTTTCTAAATAGGCGGTGTCAAAATCAAACACTCGGGGTAAAGTCGAAAGAACTTCTTTATTGATTATGAATTGACAATGAGTATAAAATAATTCCTAATATAGAAGAATCTAAGTACAATAAACAGATATGATTCTGGGCAAGTGTGACGGTGGAGATCGGACACTACAGCTGCTTCTTTACTTCGTTGATAATCTGAGACCAAGGAGGTTGACGAGGCTTCAGGCAGCGCTCCCGTCTTTATTTCTTCTCTTTTTTTGGTGTGGCGACGGTCTTCTAGTCCTGATTATAGTCTCCCTTGCATGTGGAAAAGGTCTACTATTTATAGCCTTGAGAAGGCTTCATGAAGGCGCATACATGCGCAAATTGCATGTCGGCGCATGTTCTCCTGCAAGCGCATGCTATGTTAAGGCTGTCACTTGGCATGGGTTCAAGTATAAAAGATATGAGAGGATATATATATATATATATATATATATATATATATATATATATATATATATATCAAGATTGGTCATGGAATATATGTTAGTGTACCCCTAATTAGTGTATCAGTCTGTAGGTTCAGGTATAAAATATATGGGAGAAGATATTTATATGTATCAATAGAGTTATGGAATCATGTGTCGGCCTATGAGAATGAAGTAAAACTTGTGTATTATAGAAGTAAATAGCTAGTTCATTGGGTGCATGTGATCAGGAGTTATAGTGAGGTGGTAGGACGATCTAGTGAGTAGGCTATGCGATGAGCTGTTGTGAGTGCTAAGAAGTTAGTGTCCTAGAACATTAAGTACAGATATTGTGTATAGTTAGGAAGCTGGTGTTTCTATATCAAGAATGCCTAGGGAGTAATAGTATCTAGGGTATATCAGGGATTTGTTAAATAATATGCTAGTGTCATACCCCAGTCCCATAATACGTAGGACTAGGAATACGTAACATGCCAGTCGTATATATACGATAACTCTAATGTGCTGGAAATCGCAACACACACGTATACTGTATATGAATATCAAATCCACAAGTGGTAATATACTGTCGAAACAAGTCACACGCAATCTAAATCCCATCCATAGCACAATTAAAGAAATATGAAATAAATAACTGAATCATAAATATGAAGTATCAAAGAATGATAGTCGGGTGGAAACAAATCCACTGCCAGTCAACGATAACAAAAACTAAATGAGAGAAGAGATCAAAACTCCAATATAATATAAATGTCAATAAAATAATAGCAACTAAAATTCCATCAGCTATGAAGAATCAGTGGTACTCCAAAGGTAAGACCTTCTCAATCTGGTTTGAAGCGTCAGGTCCAAGTCCGTACTCCTACGGATAATCCTGTCCGTCTACACCTGGAAGGGAATAGGTCCTCAGAGGGATGCAACAAGATACAGAAACATCATGCCAATAAATTATCGAAAATAAATATCCAAGGGTCGCCTAACCATCTATGTGAATGCACTTTGAGAACAACTTTTCAACCTGTGGGCTATTTGGATAAAAATAGGATTGGCATGATTCTCTCAGAGAATCAGGGGCCTAAAAAAGTATAACGTCTTTTCAACGTCAGAGGTCGCCTGTAGGTATAAAATATAAGGGTCATCTGACCACGCATCTCTGGCGGAGCGTACGGGTTACATAAGAAAAAGTGCAAAGGAGCCCAAATGCCTTACTTTTAGTTTTTCTTACCCCATGCTCTATTCATGCCATATCCATGACAAAATATTATCTCTAATGACTGCCAAGGCTTCTAATAATGCAGTTCTATCAGCAGTTATCCTTATCCGTCGTACGTCCTATACGTACAGGTAGCCAGCCTGTCACGCAAGTACATGTCCTATATAGACTCACACTTGTAAAACTGTGTCACGGCCAATGAAACATAAGAATGCCTCATGATAATGGGGTGGTCTCGTAAAACAAGATCAACATGCATAATATATAATAAAGACAAAATATGACGTAACCGTTGTTGCACCCAAGTTATTCTTCGACGTGCAATTTATATAGCGGTTAAAATATATGAACTAAATAACAGATATAAAATGCATACACCATATGGAATATAAATCACATTACAATGTCAAGGTATACTTGCCTAGCAAAAAAGCTGCATAATGTAAACGTCCAAGTGTCAAGTACAGAGTATCAGAACCCACTGCCTCTGACTGAATGTCTCTGGATGCTGAAATAAACATCACCAACGTTCCCATAATCAGCGAGATAGCTAAAAAATACTACCCTTTCATCCAATTTGGATACATGAGCAAAATAGTAATTTTGGGTCAAAGCGGGGTCCACGTGTGGCCCACTTTGCACCAAAATTTATACAAGGGATAAAAGTCTCTAAATTGAACAAATTATAGGTCATACAAATCCTAAAAGGTAATACAAACTCAACGGTATGTCCAATTTTAAATTTTGGTGAGCCGGTCAAAATTTTACCCTTTAAGTCAACCCGTGGCCATACAAATAGGCGGCTCGGTCAACGATCTCAGAATTATGTGAAACTTAGGACACAGGACCATCATGATACTGCAGATCCGTTGGCGCAAGTTTTGGTTTATTCTGTCGAGCAATCTCAAATTTCTAGGGTATTTAACAAATGGCGATACTTGGAACTTTTACGGATACCGGTTGATTTCGGCGTGCACACAGGTCCAAATCAATTTCCGTGAAAGCTCACACGTCCGGATATACCATATGCGTCGTTCGGTGCAATAGGTACGTGACGATGTGGTCCCGTTTAGCAGAACGCACTCCGTATCGCAATATTTTAATTTCTGAAAATATGATTTTTAAGTCAACTTTCCACAGATTTTATTTAATGAATACATTAAATTAATTAAAACTAAAAGAAAAGTTTTTCTGTCCTATATGCTTTCAATAAACTTGTTTAAATAGATTCTCAAAATATTGAACGAGTTGGTCGTAAACATTTTTCGCCCAACTATTTTGAACCATTTTTCGGAACAGGAATGGTTGGATTGAATTTCAGAACTATTTTGAACCATTTTTTGCCCAACTTTCAATCGACTTTTCGATTAATCCAGATCACCTAAATTTGTTCCATATGAAGGGATTCCTATAGGGTTGTGTTGTGAGCGTGAACGAAAAATCTGTTCGTAAAATGATGCAAAGATGAGGGAGAAACATACCAGTAAATTGGGGGCGGAGGGACGACTGCTGCTATGCGCGAGCGCGCGGGGCGAGTTCGTTCGGTCGGGGGCGACGGTCAGGTGGCACAGGATAGTCGGACAGTCTCGCTAAGGGTTGGTGAAGGTTTTGGGATGAGAATAGGTCTCCGAATTAGGGTTACTTGGGGTTGGAAGGATATATCGACAACCGAGCTCGGTTTATATATTGAGTATTTAAATCTAATAATCGATCAAATTTGAATTCGATTTCGATTGGTATTGAGTTAATCTAAAAGAGAATAGTATAAGAATCAATCAAGATTTTGTTTCGTCAAAATCGGTTAAGGATCGGGTTGGTTTCAAACTTGGAAGGGGGTTTGTCTTCTGCACGCGCGCGCGCATCTGGTCCATGGAGCGGGGGAAGATGAACACTGTTCATTTTTTCCTTTCTTTTCTTTTACTTTATTAATACTTTATTTATTTATATGACTTTTATTTTATATATTCTTTTTAACATCTAACTTATTTATTATTATATTTTACTTTACTTTACTTTATTTTATTTTATTTATTATTAACACTAGAATCATTATTATTATTATTATTCTATAATACCAAAATTATTTTATTTATTACGAGAAATTCTAATTTCTAATATACTAACATAGTAGGGGTCACTCTCACGTATCACTTACAAAACCGCGTATTTATATATACATATATTATTTTATTAATTAGAAAATTTAGGGTTGTTACAGCTAGTATTAGTAAATATCTTGTGTGATAATATTAGATAGGTGTATCCGTAAATATATATAAAGGGTAGTGATGAGTAAGAGTGCATGTTTTCTAGGCAGTAAGTAAGAAGGGTAACCTATATAGAAGTTAGTTTAGTAGGCATAGTATCTTGCTAGTATTTTGGAGTATAGAAATAGTATGTATCAGAAAATAGTATGACGGATATAAGAATATTAGTGAGATATCTTGATGTCGTAATGACTAGGAGGTATTTGTGTATGTATTATAATACTAAATATAGATGACAACCTAAAGTGATTAATAGGTGTTAGAGTATGAGTTTATACCAAGTATTAGAATATGAAGAGTACCCTAGTGGCAAGATTCAGAGTACCTCAAATATTATGGAGGTTTAAGTACAAGCATTTTTAGTGGATAGTGTACTAAGTACGGAGGAGAGACATGAGTAACCTAGTATGAGAGTATCATCTAAGTGCCAAATAAGAGCTAGTACTTTGTGTAGTTGGTGTCAAGGCTTGGGTAGACATCCTATTGAGAGTATTCTAGATCGGTAAGGGTGTGCCAACATGGTACACAAGTGTTCATTTGCAAGAAGGATGGTTAAGCAGTTTAGGTGATTGCAAGAACCGAGACGGATAAAGGAAGATAGTATCCTAGATGTGTAGTATAGTATTCTGGGTAGTGTGTGCCAGTGAGGTAAGTATGCCCATGGCTTAGAACCATAATATACCAGTAATATTGGTCGAAGTAACCCATGATGTTAAATAATTCGAACCTTACCCGCAGCCGAGGGATAGATAGATACCGAGGGCGCCGGAGACGAAGAACCACGAACGAGGTAACGAGTGAAGTAGGGGACCATCGGAGGCGATGAGTGAAGAGCTGAAAGCCGAACGAACTCCCCACCGGCTATGCCGGGCACCGTGGCGGAAGGTAAGGACATGCCGGACCGGAGGCTCGCGACGGAGCGAAGCGACTAAGGTATAGTTAGCAAGTAACCCTGATTGAGATTACAATAGTTAGAGACTATATCCATGCATGGGTGTTCCTCTAGTAGTATTGCAGGATTGTACATTATAGGATATGGCTATATTTGACTATAATTGTTGGGGGTAGTAAATTTTTTAAGAAGAGGTGATGACTGAGCCAAGAGGGAGGGGTGAGAGTTTTAATTTCGAGGACAAAATTCTGCTAAGGGGGTAGACTTATCACTACCACTTTTTTGGAGAGGAATATTTTTATCTTTTCCTATTATTGGTAATATTATAATATTAGTATTTAAAAAATATTATAATGAATGGTATTGCATAATTATTTATTTATGGTGCATGTTATATTTATTTATTTTATTATTTATGTATTATTAGCATGTTACATTATATTTTGGACTTGTGTTAGTGGACCTAACTAGACTAGACTTGACTCTTGAAACAACATTTATATTAGTTTAGACTTGAGCCGAATAACTAGCCCAATTCATTAAGTGATTGATTTAATTTGTCAAATAATTAGGAAAAGAACCTATCTTTCTTAATCATTTTCTTCATGACAAGCCTAAAGGGGTATTTGAGACTTTCTATATTTCTTGGTGACCAAGAATAGGGGTCGGCCAATAAAGAAAGGGTTTTACTCTCTCTCCTCTCTCTTTCTATTCCAATTCTAGATCTAGAATAGTTCTTCCCCAAATTGCCTCTTTCCTCCACCAAACCTATATAAAATTTCTACCAAATCTTATCCTAGTTCACCCCTACTTCACCATTGGAGACTCTAGAAGCAAGAAGAAGGCAAGGATCTACAAATTAGAGGAATTTGCATAAGTTGAGGCTTCTTGGTGGTCATTGAAGACTTTCATTGGGAATCCATCTTCTAATAGGTATAATTCAGTTTTTTTCCTTCTAATTAGACTATAAATATGTGGTTTAATCATTAAAAACCCACCTATGGACTAGGGCTACCTATATAAAGAAGAATTGACTACTAGGGACCCATATTTTAGAAGTTATGGTATATTTTGTGCCCAATTTTGGGGAAATCTGAGATTGGTGCACCATGTATTGGTTAAATGGTCTAGTAGACCAAATTGACATGTGTTTGGTTGTGCGAGACTAGTGTCATATCCACAATTGGATACGTGTAGGCTGTATCATGGCAATTTAGTGATACAGGTTGATTTAGGAATTTTTTCTTCGACATGGGGGTTTGCAAATACCATATTTTAACACAGATATATAGTTGGGTATTTAGTACTTCGTGTTGCTTCTAATTGTGATTCTAGACTTGCTCGTATCCTTCGAGATATATTTGGTGATTTGTTGGAGCCGTATCGCAAGCGTATCATAGATTGAGTGTGATATGGGTGCGATGCACTCCACGTGCTTGTTGTAATGCTTACTACTTGATTTTAGCGTTGTTATATATTTTAGATGGTATATGAGACGTATATAACTATATATGTATGTATGGTTATATATTAATTGATTATATTTATATTAAGTAATTAAGTATTTATATCATGTATTTATAGGGTGACTGTTTGGTGCGTATATATTATATAGTGTAGTGTGCGTTTAGAGTAGTGGGGATCGGGTTCAGACATTAGGGAGAGGGGTGAAGACAGTAGGTTCTAGTTGTGAGGAGGTCGGGCACTATAGAAAATGAGAGTATGTGTGTATGTCTTTGTGATTAGTATAGATCTTTGTGGGGGTACAAGTCTCTTGAAGGATTAGAGCTGAAGTTAGGGAGATGAGGGAATCATCTATAAGCCTGTACAGACCTTGTAGGTGGATACTTTGCAATATGGTGTAAGCATATAGGTGTATGTAAGTACTTGAAGTATCTGGGCATGGAGGGTCTGTTGTTCCACCTAGCAGCAGTGAGGATAATAGGTATCAGGTTTTGGTGTTCTGAAGTGAACATAGTAGACATGTAGAGGAGTTCATAGTAGTGTATTGATATATGAAAGTTTATGTGTTGAGGGCTGTGACTGTCAAGGGTTGCTACTGTCGGGTTAGTTACACTGGCCATGACTGATATAAGAATTATGTGTGTCTATATATGATATATATGTATAAGAGGGAGAAAATAGATAAGTTCACTGTGATGTTAATGACAGTTAGGATATTCACTATGTGTGACTGAGTTCACAGTTGAGTGAGATCATAACAGTTGGTCTGTGACTGAGATAAGGAGGGGGTTGATGTTGTAATATATGAAGTTTAGTTGAGGGTTGATAATCATCATTTACTTAACTATTAGTGGATGATGTTAGGACTGATCTGTTAGTATATTTGAGTGATTAGTAGATAAGATATCTTTGTTAGAAGTTAGATATTAAAATATTAGTTAAGTTAATATGTCGGTTGATGTTATATATTAGAGATATGTCAGTTATTAGATATTGATGTCTAGTTAGTTAACTATTAATAAATTAGTAAGATGATGGTTGATGTTAGTATTGGTTGGTATTATTAAGTATTGAGTAGAGGGTAGATATTAAGGTATATATATCGAGTTATATTGGATAGCTAAGGTATTATTATATATTGGTGATACTAAGTAAATTTAGATAATAGTATAAGGTAATAGGTATGAATTACCTAGTACTACTAATTGTTTATATATATATATATATATATATATATATATATATATATATATATATATATATATATATATATATATATATATATATATATATATTGATATTGATACTATCTTAAATTAGTATATGTATATTAGTTATACTTATGGATATAAGTATATCGGGTAACATATTATCTAGTATAGCTTGTATCCTCAAGATTCTAACCTAGAAACCTAAATTTAGGTTAATATAATTTATAAATGGCTAGTTTGACCTCTTTGACAAGTTTGACCTAGAGTTGACCTATTTGACTATTTTGACTTAAAGATTGCCTAAAGACTTATAATTTGACTAGTTAAATTCTTTATCATTTCAAAACCATGTATTGATAGGATATTCCATATTTAGGTCTGCGAGGCACTGTTACGGATATAGTTTGATACTTCATCCCCGATTCTAGGCGAGTACATCTCTCTTTGGTTTTTATTTCATGATATTGTATATATTGCATGTTCTAGAACTGTATACTTTATTTTGAAACAGTGGTTGCATGGACTGGTACTATATGGATCCTGTCATAGGATGTTATCCCCTACTGTGTTCAGCAGGTACTCCTTCACATATATTTCATCATGTGTATCAGGTATTGATTATCGTGTACTTGATGTTCACACACTGCTTATGTTCAATGTGCTTATATTCGTGTTTGTAATGTGTCGTGATTGGATCATGAGTATTGGTTGGCGATGAGGGAGTAGGAGTTGGTTATGTGATCAAACCCAGTATATTCATGTACATGTCGATTACATATCACACGTGTAATCGAGTTACCATATTGTATTCGTGTTCAACCTAAACCGATCACATAACGAACTTATACTCTATGGCACATTAGCTAGTATATCTACTTTTATCACTTGCAGCTATTCATATTGTTTGTTCGTTACTTTTCAGTACATTATCTTTTCACACTAGTTCTTTCCATTTTCTATTGCTAGTTATCTTGTATTCTTTTCTATTATTTGTCATATATGCTTTACCATGTATTTTGAACTACTTTTAGAGTTTTGTACTTTGCTCCATTTCTGACTGGATAATATTTTTCAGTGAGTATTGTGCTCTCCATTCCGGGATGTCAGAGAGATGCCATAGACATGACTGCTTTTACACTGTGGACTTGAGGTAACAACTGTAGAGATCTAGTTTAGTGTTCCTTTCCATATTTTTGTCTAGTTTTTTTTTCTCTAGAATGTTATTTGGATTATCTTCCATGTTCATTCTTCCTTTAGATTATTATGATTGAGTACATGATAGAACAAGCTGTGTTAGTATGTTTGATAGTTAGATAGTGATGACCTCGATAACGTTCTACCGCCGATGCTGCAGCGTATGCTGAACGTACCCACATACTCGTGACCGATCATCCGGGTGCAATTTGTGACACGTTTTAGTGGTGGCCCATGCAGATCTGGCTTCACAAGTTCTGTCGTGGTAGTGCGACGACTTAGTTGTATTGTTGTGAGTCTGCGATAGGATATATGCTATTGGATACTAAGATGGTATTACTCGCTCACAAATTTTGGATTTCTTGAGAGATTCCTGGGACGACCCTTGAGAATCTTATTATAATTCTATTTTAAATATCTTCCTCTTGTTTTCGTTTACTCTCAATTGTTATTATTGAATTTGATTATTGATGATCAGTTGTTGAATTTAATTCTTGGTGTTCTTTATTGAGTTTGATTTTATATCGAGATAAATTTTTATGGACTAAATTATGGTATCTCCTGATAACATATGATGATGAGGACAGAGAGAACGGTAAAACGTCTGCTTTGGTTATGGAGCCTAGAGTTTATCACAGCCATATTAGCTGGTATGGCGGGATGTAGGGACTTGACTACGGATGTACATATCTTAGTTATGAAATTTAGAATTTTTTGCATCTATACTAGTCGGCACAGCGAGGATTCTAAAATACATAATTATGGAGGTGCATACCTTAGTTATGAAATCTATTGTTTATCGCAGCTGTACTTACTTGCGTGATGAGGATTCTGAGTATCATGATTTGGACAGACGTGTATGATTATCAGATTATATCTAAAATTGCTTCTTAAAGTATCATCTTAATACTTTTCCACCCCTATTATTATAGGATTTTGTTACAATATTCTTTAGCTTAGAAGTAGAGACACCTTTAGTTACTTTAGTCCAGTTCCTTGTAAAGCTTCATTTCGTAGGGTTTCTTGATAGTGTAATAGTTTGGTGACTTATAATTAGGTATGTGTCTTTGAGTATCAGTGTTGATTGTTGGGAGTGTAGCTTGTGAGTCTGAGAGTGGTCCCTGGTTGGGCAGGTGAGCTATGGGCATCGGTTATAGATAACTCATAGTGCAGTACCTTTGTAGCAATAGTTCTATCGTAGGTGTCAGTATAGTTAGTATTGGTACCCATGATGGGAGATTATAGAGTATCAATGGTGATTTCAGGAGTTGGTATCAGTGTCAGCATGCATGTTCTAGAAATTCATAAATTCATATAGTTAAGTAATCCATGTATCAATTAGGTATCATAAAATTTGTGTTTGAATATCGATGGAGCATGATATACTATTTCGTGCTTGGTTGTGTCATAAGGAAGAAAATGTGTATTCAGGAGAGATACTAGTGAGTGTGTCATGATAGAGTAGTACCCATAAGTATATAGGTGAGTGTGATAGTGGTAGAATATATTATGCTAATAATAATACTTGTGCTATGTGTCTAGTGTTGGGGTCTCATCTAGTATTTGGGAGTGTTGAAGTGTTAGTAGAGATGTGTGAGGAAAGCAAGAGTGGTGAAGTAGTACCCGTTTTATGAGTATTATGAAGTAGGGGTTTAGTATCAAAGGTACCAAAACTGTGCCAGTGGGGCAGGTTGATGTTAAGCAGGTAGCAGAGAATATTAAGTGCATGACTCAAGAACAGTTATGGAGTTAGTAAGTATGATGGGTATATCATCTAGTACTTGAGGATGTTGATATGTTAGAGAGTGAGATATGGTAGAAAATGAAGTATAGTGACTAGAATTGTGTGCACAATGCACAGTGGGTAATGAATGAATGTATGATGGTAAAGTAAAATACCAGTGTGGGAGTTTCATGAATATCAAAAAGTGGGGTCTAAGAATTAGAAAAATACCAATGGTGTGTCATGGGTTGACAAGTATCAAGATTGGTTATGGAATATATGTTAGTGTACCCCGGATTAGTGTATTAGTCTGTAGGTTCATGTATAAAAGATATGGGAGGGTATATATATATATATATATATATATATATATATATATATATATATATATATATATATATATATATATATATATAGAGAGAGAGAGAGAGAGAGAGAGAGAGAGATATGGATTCATGTGTCGGCCTATTAGAATGAAGTAAAACATGTGTATTATAGAAGTAAATAGTGAGTGCATTGGGTGCATGCAATCAGGAGTTCTAGTGAGGTGGTAGGGCGATCTAGTGAGTAGGCTATGCGATGAGCTGTTGTGAGTGCTAAGAAGTTAGTGTCCTAGAATATTAAGTACAGATGTTGTGTATAGTTAGGAAGCTGGTATTTTTATATGAAGAGTGCCTAGGGAGTAATAGTATCTAGGATATATCAGGGATTTATTGAATAATATGCTAGTATCAGTAAATATCTTGTGTGATAATATTAGATAGGTGAATCAGTAAATATAGATGAAGGGTAGTAATGAGTAAGAGTGCAAGTGTTCCAGGCAGTAAGTAAGAATGGTAACCTATATAGAAGTCAGTTTAGTAGGCATAGTATCTTGCTAGTGTTTCGGAGTATAGAAGTAGTATGTATCAGAAAATAGTATAATGTATATAAGAATATCAGTGAGATATCTTGATATCGTAATGGCTAGGCAGTATTTGTGTATGTATTATAATACTAAATATATATGAGAACCCTAGAGTGATTAATAGGTGTTAGAGTATGAGTTTACAACAAGTATTAGAATAGGAAGAGTACCCTAGTGGTAAGATTCAGAGTACCTCAACTATTATGGAGTTTTAAGTATAAGTATTTTTAGTGGATAGTATACTAAGTACAGAGAAGAGACAAGAGTAACCTAGTATGAGAGTATCATCTAAGTGCCAAATAAGAGCTAGTGCCTTGTGTAGTTGATGTCAAGGCTTGGGTTGGCATCCTATTGAGAGTATTCTAGATCGGTAAGGGTGTGCCAACAGGGTACACAAGTGTTCATTTACAAGAAGGATGGTTAAGCAGTTTAGGTGATTGCAAGGATCGAGACGGATAAAGGAAGATAGTATCCTAAATGTGTAGTATAATATTCTGGGTAGTGTGTACCAGTGAGGTAAGTATGCCCATGGCTTTGAATCATTATATACCAGTAATATTGGACGTAGTAACCCATGATGTTAAATAATTTAGCTAAGGTATAGTTAGCAAGTGACCCTGATTTAGATTGCAATAGTTAGCGACTATATCCATGCATGGTTGTTCCTCTAGTAGTATTGCATGATTGTATGTTATAGGATATGGTTGTATTGGACTATCATTGTTGGGGGTTGGACCGTAGTAAATTTTTTAAGAATATGTGATGACTGACCCAAGAGAGAGGGGTGTGAGTTTAAATTTCGAGGACGAAATTCTGCTAAGTGGGGTAGACATGTCACTACCGCTATTCAAAAGAGGGGTATTTTTGTTATTTTCTATTATTGGTAATATAGTAATATTGGTATTTTAAAAATTATTATTTTGAATGGTATTTCATAATTATTTATTTATGGTGCATGTTATATTTATTTATTGTATTATTTATGTATTGTTAGCATGATACATTATATTTTGGACTTGTGTTAGTGGACCTATGTCATGACCCGCACACGTCCAGCCTATACCGTATCATCGATGCTAGAATGCTGTCTGGGTCAACTCCACTAACTAAATATCTCAACAATATATACATGGTACCTGTTGTAGAAGCATAAAAAATACGCTGGAGAATCATACGCGTAAAACCCTCAACATACAGGAAACCCACCTAAAATAGAGCTCCAGTACTGGGTAGCATGAAACATGACTTCAAAGCCATTGGCGTACAGTAGAGCTTCAATACTATTTCAGCGTAAAATATAGCTCCAGAATAATCCGCGTAATGCAGTATTTCAGGACTGGTTTGGCGTAAAAAGGTTGCTACATCACCACTTCGGCGTAAAACCTGTCTGCTTTTAATGCAGCGGGAAGTTGTACGAGGAACTCTTCGTATTCCTAGAATGAACCTGTCAGTTAAAGCAGTGAACCTGACTCCTGAGAAAGAGTACTGCACATCGATCGTGAGGACAGTTGTAATAATGACTTTGCATAGAACTCCAGATTGTCGTCTAGTGACATAACCCTTGATATGAGACATCGTTTACGCATTCAAGGAATATGCTGCCTATTATACACAGGCAGACATGAGCTTTACGCTCAGGATGAGACGAAATCAACCGCCATGTCAAAAGCTGTTCTTCGTACAGAACTCGAGGCACGTCTCTGCAATTAATGTGCGAGATGGGGGCAGATCTCTGCATTTAATGCACGAGATTTGGTTCTACTTTTTGACTTGATGAACTATAATTAGGGCTAATACGTCCACATCACCATCCCCGCACATTATGCCAGCCAGGCTATTTCCAGCTATAGGAGCATGCCATACGCTATCTCCTTGAAATACGCCGACCTGGCTATTTTTAACTATAGGACTACGCCGTATGCTATCTCCTCGAATTATGCCAACTCAGGCTATATTTGCAAAGGTGCGTGATAAGGCTATGTGGCCCAGAATACGCTCAAGACCTCAGTCAAGGAGGAATAACTGGCTATCTTTACGCTGGTTACCTATCCATGCAACATCAAGCTTTACGTAGAATTTGGTTTCTACGCCAACATGACAGCTACTTGGCTTCTACGCCAACTTGACAACTATTCGGCTTCTACGCCTACTTGGCTTTTACGCCATCAGAACAGCTATTTGGCTTTTTATGCCAACGAGACAGTTATTTGGCTTTTATGCCAACCATCTCTACGCAAGGGGCAGTTATCTACGTGGCTTGCATGCCGTGATCTTCGATAAGCGATTATACGTATTACCTCATGATGGAACACGCGTCACACGCCAACTAAGGAGATCATTCATACGTGGGTAGCAGTTATTATAACCGCCGCGTAAAAGATGCAGCTCTCTCCGCTGTTCGGTTTCTACGATGATTGTGACCAAATTCTATAAATAGAGACCTCCGGCCACGGAGGTCAAGGGTCGAAGAAAAAGTGTGAAAAGTCGAGGATTTTTTAAGAAAAGAGAGTATATCCAAAGAGTATTTTGGTAACGAGAGTTCAATCCCTCCTGCAGTCTTTGAAGCTTCTTTTTCGTCCTCTACAGTACTTCTTCGTCATCGTGTGGTCCAAGGGACAAAGTGATCGACCGCAGATCAGACTCTTATAGCAATATTTCTCCAGAATCAAATTTTTGTACTTAACATCCTCGTATAGGATTAATTGTACTTCTTTTTCTTGTTTGTAAACTAAAGAAAGGGTTTCGTATAAACCTAGTTTCAATTTCTTTCGTTTATTATCAAACACAAGATGGCGACTCTGCTGGGGACTACTTTCTCATCTGACGAGAAAGCCATTGCTCAATACGATGTTGTATCCGTAGGATCAATGAAGAAGACTATGGTCGTCCAATTCGACCAATCGGCTTACGAAGATATGCTTCGAGCAGGGGGTAGCTCTTATTCCCTCTCTGTCCAAGACAACAGGAAATTACGTGAAGTATGGATGCCTCGGACATCCTCTACCATTCCTGCGGACTCTCTCTCACCGATCAACAAGGTTGTGACATCGCAACCTGTGCGCCCCGCGCGTAAAACTTTGTCTCCCGTTTGTGATATGGTAGACACAGCTTCTGGCAGTGCCTTAGTGCCAATCCAGAAGTCTACTCCGTGCCCTACGCATAAAACTTTGTCTCCCGTCTGTGACGTGGCAGACAAAGCTTCTGGCAAGGCCCTAGTGCCAATCCAGAAGTCTACTCCGTGCCCTGCGCGTAAAATTTTGTCTCCCGTCTGTGACGGGGCTGACAAAGCTTCTGGCAGTACCTTAGTACCAATCCGGAAGTCTACTCCGTGCCCTGCGCATAAAATTTTGTCTCCCGTCCGTGACGTGGCAGACAAAGCTTCTGGCAATGCTTCAGTGCCAATCCAGAAGTCTACATCACGTCCCGCGTGTAAAACTCTGTCTCCCGTCTGTGACGTGGCAGACAAAATTTTTGACAATGCCTCATCGCCAATTCAGAAATTTCAAATGCGGCCCACGCATAAAAATACATCTCCCCTCTACCATGAGGCAGATGTTCCTTGCAATCACCGCAAAGGAAAATAGGTGGCAAATATTCCAACCTCTCAGCTTTTATGCCTTCAAGAGAAGAATTTGCCCGCCCTTCAGATTACGCGGAATACTGACGGCCGATTGAGGACTTCCTCAGTTTTACGCCAACCGGTGCAAAGCTCCAGATTACGCCAGGATAAGCCTCTCGGCGTAAAGAAGACCCGGTTCACAGGAACATACGTTCCTCAGACGGATGACGGATCGTATGCTACTCACATGGCTGAACTACTGTATTCTTATGGCAGGGAGAGAGTTATGATTCCCAATATCCGCACTCCCACTGATGTAAAAAGGCAGAATAAGCCTTCTTCTTCTTCTTCTCCTGTTAATCCTCCTGACTTGCGTAATTTCTTGATCTAGAAGCGTAAAGACAGGGGATCTTCTAACATGTCTATTATACCCCCTAGGGAGCATTGTTGTAATAGTCACAAAGTTGTAGTTAACTACTGCTGTTCTAAGGCAAAACGGTCAGTTTTCGACCGGTTGTACTACTCTTTGTCTTTACAGGAAGAAGAGTAGACGTTCGCATCAGTGAATATGGCTTCACACATCCCTAGAGGAAGGTCAAATTCAAGACGTCATCCCGCTAGAACTCTAAGCCAAAGGAGATTCAACAAACTCCTTGAGAATATTGAAGCTGGTGTGTTTTGAAACACCCGTTCGAGGTCACGACAACCGGTTTCATATTTTTCTGATTCCGACACTAGGGGTCGCCAATTTCCCGAATCGGATGCTGAAAGTATAGACTCAATATCTACAGAGATCTATACTAATCCTTCCATAGCATCCAAAGAAATGGGAGTCTATGCCATTGGAGATGAACACGAAGAGGCTTCCCCATCAGGGAATACTGAGCAACGCATCACTGTATTGGAAGCATCATTTAAAGAGATGCATTCCATAATAGAAAATATGCACCAGATGATGGTGACTCAATATGCAGCTGCTATAGCTCAAGCATCGGTTCCTCCGACTCAAATACGTGTGGGGGTGGACCTACCACCATCCAATGCGAACCAGGAGCCCGTTCTAAATCAAGAGTCAGCGGCTCCTCAACTTCCTAACTCGGAGAATGTATTTCCTCCTGTTGGAGTTACGATACAACCGATCTCTCACCACTCTGCGGTCCCTTTACCAGCTGAAAACCCGATGCAGGCAGTGTGGGAATTGAAAGCCCAATTTGATGCCTTGAAGCATAAGGATCAGCTTAAGAAATTGGGAATCAACCAGCCATACCCAGCTATCTGGGACGAGATCCCTTTCCCACCCAAATACAAACCACAGGCTATGGTTTTGTTTGAGGGAAAGACGTCACCGAGCCAGTACATGAACTACTTTAGCATGATGACGGTGTTGTTGCAAAGGAATGACGCCCTTCTCACTCGAGTGTTTAAAGGTTGTCTGTCTGGAGTGGCCTATCAGTGGTACCGTAGTCTTGCAGACAACTGCATTACTTCATTTAAAGATTTCCAGACTCTGTTCTTCGCTCGATTCTACAAAGGAGGGATGAACATGTCTATGTCCTCACTCATCGAAGTAAAGCAGAAGGAGAAAGAAAGCGTTCATACTTTCATCGAATATTTTCGTCAGGCTACTTTGCAGATGCCTCCCAGGGTTCCGGATTCTGCCTTGGTGGACATTTGCAGGAAGAACCTTCTTCCACTGATCTCGGTGTTCACAGGACCATATCTGTTTCATGATTGGCCCTCGTTTATAATCTCAGCGGTAGCCGCTGAAGACAATAGTCGAAAGTCGTGTGACAATGGAATCATGATCTCTACCTCTGATAGAGGGAAGAGGTCATCCTCCAACAGCGACCATCCTCGTGGTTCCAAAGGAAAAGAAGCTCTGGCGATCAATACGTTTAGGCAACATACTCCAGGGACTACGTAGACGAATCTTAGGACTTCTAGGCCTAAAGAAGAATATTCTTTTAACGACGACGATATTCCAAGCATATTCGATTGTCTAGTCAAAAGCGGCAAGCTCACCCTCCCTGAGGTAAAGCGGCCTAATGAAGTTAGCAGTACCAATAATCCTAAGTACTGTATTTTCCATAGGTACATACATCATCCCACAAAGGCGTGTTATGTACTAAAGAAGAAAATCTAGGAGTTGATCGACGCCAAGGCCATCACTCTGCGTAATAGCGAGAAGACGGTCACCGCCAACATGATCTTCCTCCAATTCGGCAATCTGCCCCCTCAAGAAGTTCCAGATGGTGTTGTACCTATTTCTCGGACGATGATGAATATTGTTAATCTCCCTCAGGCCAGGGGTCAAAATCATGACCTGGTACCCCTAACTACCCAGTGTGGTGAGATTATGTGGGTTCATCCTAATCTGGTGTCAGAGATTGAGGAAGAGACTCAAGCTGCTAATGCTAAGTCTAAAAAGAACTCAAGGCGTAAACCATGCCATATGGTTGCAATATCCCCAACATCAGAAGAAGAGGCTTTGGCTACCGGAACCCGTTCAGGAAAAGCCTACCTCAAGGACTATGGAGGAAATCAGGAGGATACAACAGCAGATACTTCAGCTGCCAAACTTCCTGAGCCTGAACCTGTCATACCAGAGGCAGGTCCTTCTAGATCAACTTCGGCGGACAAGGGCAAGCAAAAAGAAGTGCGTTTTGATAAACCTTTGAAGAATATTCAAAACAAAGGTTTGGAGAAACCATATAACTTCGACATCCTGGCCCAGTTGGCTAATACACCAGCCAGATTGTGCATTTTTGAGCTCCTAAGGCTATCCATAAGACACTCTTCAAGCCTTGAGTGAAGCGTCAATGCAGGCGGATGTATGCTTGACTCAACTCAAGTTCTCCGATAAAGAACCTGTGGCATGCCCTCAATGCCATAGTGTGATGAAAGTGGTCCCTAACATCACTTTCACTCAAGAGGACATGCTGTTAAAATATAACATGCATGACAGGCCCCTCTATTATACCAGATACTTCGGTTCCATGGAGGTAGACCAGATTCACATAGATCCGGGATCGTCGATCAGCATTATCCCTTATAGTCTGCTCAAACCGCTGAGGATTCCTACAAGCGAACTGGCTTACACCACCACTACAATCGTAGGCTTCAACGCCAGGAAAAGTAAGCCGTTGGGGAAGATTAGTCTGAGGATCCAGATTGGAGATCTTAAATCAGTGGCTACATGCTACGTCATCAATTCAGAGGTGTCCTACAATATTCTGCTGGGCAGACCATGGATCCACGATCACAACAGTGTTCCTTCGACTCTACATCAATGCTTCAAATATATAGATACCCAAGGAACAGTAAAAATAGAGTTTGCTGACCTTAACCCGTTCAAAGGAGTAGAGTCCTACTATTCTGATGCTATGTTGTACACCCAAGACTACATGAAGGAGGTGTCAGGCAAGACGGAGGAGGAATCCCACCTGGAGCCAGGAGAACCATCTGCTGAGCAACCCCTGTCGATCCAAGTGAAAGGGCGGACTACCCGTCCGAAAGTCATGGAACCCATGGCTATCCACTTGAACAAAACCAAATCAGGAGGAGGAAGTGATCCCCTAGTGATCAATTTGCACCAGAAGCCTCCACCTTTGGTCATCAACCTCCGGTGCAACAAACAACCGACTGATGTAAATACAATCGGGAACGTGGTTTCTGACGATAATAAAGATTCTCTTTTCCAGTATACTGACGCTCAATTTCTAAATCAGGAATCCTACCACCATAATGATATAAAACCTATAGCAAAAAAATTCTTGGAAGCTATAGACTCCCATCATCCGTATGTGTGGGAAGTGACGTCAACATCTAATGTCATCACGATATATGGACCACATGAAGATTCTATCTTTATTGTCCCACCTACTCGCAACGATCAACATCCAATAGTCTTCGGTCGCATACGCAACAGACCAATTATACAAGGTGATTCTCACGATACCGATGCTGGGAAAATGCAGGTTCACAGATATAGCCCACAAGCTTTGAAGATTATACAAAGTATGGGTTATGATCTGAAGTCAGAACCAGGCCTCAACTATGGAAAAGGCAGGCGAATGCCGGTCCATGGTGATCCCTACTGTCAACGAACTTATTTTGGGTTAGGGTATACCACACATCTTGCAACTTCCAATAACTCTGAATCAAGTGAGGAGACCATTTCCTCTATCCAAGATGATTTATCATCCTCTGATTCAGAAGATGAACTCGAACAGGTATTATCAGTAAATATGGTGTTGACAAATTCTTTCGAAGCAGAGGAACAAGAATCTGAACCATTCTGAGATGAATCCTGGGCTCAGCAAATGGATACACAATGGGAACTCCAGTTCGAGCAGAGAGAACCGCCCACTGAAGATAAAGTTATCCAAATATTTGTTAGGGATGAACTTTTACCAAAGCCGATATTTATCAGTAACAATCTTTTCGAAGAAGAAAGGAAGAGATGATCCAGCTGATAAAAGAATATATCGATATCTTTGCATGGAATTATGAGGATATGCCAGGTCTTGATCCAAAAGTGGCTACCCACAAGCTCAACATATTGCCCAATTCAAAACTTGTAAAACAGCACCAACGCCAGTTCTGCCTGGATATGATGGATGCCATCGAAGCTGAAATCAAGAAGTTGATAGCCTGCGGGTTTATCCTGGAAGAACAACATCCTGACTGGGTCGCCAATGTTGTCTCGGTCATGAAAATAAGTAGGAAAGTGCATGTTTGTATCGATTTTCGAGATCTGAATGCAGCATGTCCTAAAGATGAGTTCCCTCTTCCTATTACAGACGTCATGATCGATAATACGTGCGGTTTTGAGTGCATGTCTTTTATGGACGGATTCTCAGGATATAATCAGATTAAGATGAATTCTGAAGACTTGAAGACTTGAAGACATATTCCATGAGCACTTACACAAAACAGTGGAATATTACGTAGACGATATTGCTGTCAAAAGCCGTCTCAAGGATAATCACATCCAAGACTTGAAGACAGTATTCGAGTTGATGCGCCAACATCAACTCAAAATGAATCCTATAAAGTCCTTTTTTGGGGTATCCAGTGGCAAATTCCTGGGATTTATCATTACCGCTAAAGGCATTTAAGTGGACCCTGATAAAGTGAAGGCTATCTTAGAAATGCGACCACCCCATAATCTGAAGGAACTCAGAGGATTTCAAGGTCGTCTGGCTTATATCAGGAGATTCATATCCAACCTCTCTGGGAGATGTCAACCTTTTTCTCGCCTGATGAAGAAAGGTGTGTCATTCGTATAGGACGAAGCATGTCATCAAGCGTTTAATGATATCAAATGCTACCTCACTAATCCTCCAGTTCTGGTGCCTTCCGTCATAGGAAGACCAATTTTTCTCTATGTTCGAGCAATGGATCATTCTTTGGGAGCTCTCCTCACACAGAAGAATAATGAGGGTTATGAACAGGCTATCTACTATTTAAGCAGGATGATGGTCAGAGCTGAACACCGGTATAATCCAGTGGAAAAAGAATGCTTGGCCCTAATGTTCGCCGTTTAGAAGACGCGACATTACGTCACGGGCCAAACTATTCATATCATCTCCAGAATCAATCCTCTTCGAGTATTAATGAACAAGCCGAGTGTTCTCAATTCCTGACTCGCGACTTGGGCGATATTATTAACACCGTATGATATGGTGTATGTCCCTTAGAAGTCCATAAAAGGTCAGGCCTTGGCTGATATCTTAGCTGCTCATCCAATTCCGGAACCTCTAAACTATACGAGGATATTCCCGACGAAGTTGCATAATCTAATTCCGTAATGAAAAGTGATACATGGCAACTATTCTTCGATGGTGCCTCCAGGAATGGTCCCAGGGAAAATGTGGTTTCAGGAGTAGGAATTGTCCAGGTCACTCCTGATAAACTCATCATCTTTCGAGCATATTCTCTTAGCGAACCCTGCTCTAATAATATGGCAGAGTATAACGCCCTATTAATCGGGCTTCAAGTCGCTAAAGAATTGGATGTTGAATACCTGGAAGCTTTTGGTGATTCCCTGCTAATCGTCAATTAGGTTAGAAGAATATATGAAGTCCGCAATCCAGACCTCATTCCTTATCACCAAGCAACGATCGGGATTGCAATGTCTTTCAAAGGATTCTTCCTAGAGCACGTGCCCCGATCTCAAAATTTGGAAGCTGATGCTCTTGCCAGTCTAGCTGCAGGTCTAGCTATTCCTATAAGGAGGCAGAATTCGGTGATTCTTCTCAAAAGAGATCTGTTCTGTGTGAAAAATAATTTTCACATAGAACGCAGCTACACTGTAAACACGGTTCCTCCTAAGAGAGACTGAAGAAGTCCCTTTATAGATTTTGTGGCATACGGAATCTTACCCGAGGATCCTAAAGAAGCAGTGGCTATCAAAAGACGATCATTACGCTTCTATTTTGATGCTTCTTCACAATGTTTATATCACCGAACATATTATGGACTGCTGCTATGATGTCTCTCCGATGATAATGCAAAGCGGGTTATCCGTGAAGCTCACGATGGGGTATATCGAGCATATCAACCCGATCCTAAGTTACAGGATCGTATCAGGAGGATGGGCTAATACTGGCCTACTATGATAGCAGATGCAGTAAAATATGCAAGACAATGCAAAGCCTGTCAAGTTCATGCAGATTTTATACATCAGTCTTCTGAGTATCTACATCCTACCATTGCATCATGGCCTTTTGAATCATGGGAAATAGACATCATTGGTCCTATTCACCCGTCATCTTCTAGAGGACATCGGTTCATATTGGCTATCACCGACTACTTCTCTAAATAGGCGGAGGCAATTCCCCTTGCTGAAGTAAAGACATCCAACGTGATCAGCTTTATCAAGCACCATGTCATTTATCGCTTTGTGATACCCCGAAGGATAATTCATGACAATGGGCCTCAATTCATCAGCCAAGCGTTTCATCGATTTTACGATAAAAATTGGATACAAAATATGGCCTCTACGGCATACAATCCGGCTGCTAATGGTTTGGTGGAAGCCTTCAACAAAACCATCATCAAACTCTTAAAAAAGTTCATTTCTTCGAACAAAAGAGATTGGAATGAGAATATGGGAGAGTGCCTCTGGGCATACCGTATAACGGTTCGAACACCGATGGGTTGTACCCTATTCTCATTAGTCTACAGGTGTAAAGCAGTTCTCCCCATTGAAATCCAAATTCTATCACTCAGAATAGCAGTGGCTAATGAGTTGACTCAGGAAAATAATGATTGACTACGGCTTCAAGAGCTAGAAGGATTAGACGAGAAACGCATTCAAGCTCAACAGCGCATTATGTTCTACCAGGCATGCATTTTCAGAGCTTTTAATCAAAAAGTGAAGGAGAGAGTATTCAAAGTTGGCGAGCTAGTTCTAGCTGTAAGGAGGCCAATGATCATTACACACAAGAGTAAGGGTAAATTCCAACCCAAATGGGAGGGCCCTTATGTGATGGAAACGGCATTTTCAAACGGCGCTTACAGATTAGCCAAGCCTAACGGAGATCTGATAATGGTTCCTATCAATGGCAAATTCCTGAAGAGGTACTGCGCTTAATCTCCCTTGCTCAAAGGAGTATGGTGAAGATCTTATTCTGACGATACTACGTACAAAGACTGGTTGGAGCATATTCTATCATGTTCTTATGACCTCTGAATAGATATGTTTAACTAATTTGGAACTTTAAAACCTATCACGTCTATATTACCTCTGATAGTATTTTTTATACAAATTTAGTTGGATCATATTCTATTATGTCCATATAACCTCTGAATAGATATATATCCAGCTAAAGCTTACCGAAAGTATATCACGTCCATATTACCTCTGATATCACTTTTACCCTATCCTATCATTTTGATGGGTCCACAAAGTCAGATAAAGTTTCTTTATTATCTCCGGGAAGAGCAAATTACATAGAAAAGTAAAAAGTACATCATTGGGGAGGAGCAGTCAAATCACGAATCTGTTGCGCCAAGGCGGCCATCCTCTCATTCCTGGAGTCCAAGACGTTAGTGCGAGCCTGTTCCAGTCGTGCCTCGTCATCACTCAGGAGGGACAGTTCAGACCGAAAATGTACAAAATTGGCATGAATGACACCCGCACGTGCCAAGTTCTGCTAAGCTGTATCCATTCGGCCCTTCAACTTATCTCGAGCTGCCAAAGACTGGAGAGCCCACTCCTTTGCCTGAGCGAGTTTAGCTTCCAATTTGCGTGCCCTCGCTTCATTTCCCTCATGTTCGGCCTCGTACTGGGTTAGCTGAGGAATAACCTCCTCCAAGACGGCCTGCTCTTTATTTATCTTCTGCTGTTGTCCCTGGATGGATTTGTTTAAGCATTCCATCTGTTCAGCAAGCTTCGCAGTCAAGGAGTCATACTCGGCCTGAATCATATCGTCGATGTTGCCTCGAGATAGTTGCAAATATTCGTTAATGGGTTCTTCTAAACCATTAACTATGTGCTCGAACGCATCAGCTCGTCCAGCATCGTTGAAATTTCTGATCGGCGCTATCGCAAGCTGGGAGGACGTCAGTAGATTATCAAAGCTCATGTTCTTCTCTAGCACCATGGAAATTAACTCCTTCAAACTGAGGTAGAATAGGCGGGTATATTGTTCAATCAGCATATCGAAGACCGGATGCACACTAGGAGTGACTGCGATACCGGGAAATCTTCTTTCAGGAATGACCGTGGAGGATGTTGCCACGGTCATTGCCTCTACAGAGGGTGCTATAAAAGAATGAACACCAGCAACGGTAGAAGTTGCTGGCGTACTCAACGAAGGAGGCACAGTCGCGATGATGGGCTCATCCTCCTATAAAGATATCTGGACTGCCGTTGGCGAGACGACACCCGAAAATGTTGAAGATAAAGGATCGACAACGTCAAAGCATGCCTCTTTGATATCAAACATCACAATTTTATCGACAGTATCCGCAACAAAGTCAAAGGTTGCATCAACTCCGCCCTCCCCTGAGATGTCTTCACCTGAAAAAGACAAGAGAAAGTTAATATCAATTTGATGTCAAATTTCCTAAAAAAAATGCTGATGGTATATATGTCGCGTCCAGAGCCTGAATAGCTAAATCATCTTTTAATGATGCTAGACAAGCTATCATACCTGGAGAAGAGGGTGCACCAACTGACACTAGCGGGTAGTCTTCCCAGTCTTCACCAAGATCCACTCGAGGCTCATCGGGTGGAATCTTGCTGGAAATACTTACAGACGAAGTAGGGGTTACTCCCATTATTGGTCTAGATAAAGGTATATGGAATCTTATTATGCTCGGCCTCGGAGGCGATCTCGTAGCACTACCAGAAGCGGTAGTAGCAGCGATCTCGAGCAAAGAATCTCCGGCACAGTCAGCCGAAACTATAGAGGTTCCCTCTCTAAAAGGCAAAGAACCTCTAATCAAAGAATCATCCCCGATAGGGGAAACGACAGGCTCACTCCTAGAAGCCCCTCTGGTGGAAGCCCTTTTCGGACCTCTGGCAATCTTCTTCTTGCGAGGGGAAGGCTCTTTCGGAGTAGAAGCCTTCCGTTTCTGGGGATAACGAGAGGCTCTGCCGGCGGAGCTATTATGCCTCTCGGTATTGTTAACAAAAACTCGTCTGCCCTGGTGGTGTCTTCATTCTCATCCGAGGAAACAGACAAAATCTCCACCCTTCCACTAGACCTATGGGAGGGCATCCTAAAACTTTTATGCACATTAAAATCACGATGGAAAGAATTGATGGACGCATAGAACTGTGCATATGAGTGAAGGATGCGCAACTCCATAGAGAGAGAAGTTGCGGACACAGCAAAAGTTGTACCGGTACAGCCCGTGATGAAGTACCGCCATCCTCTGGCTCCATCAATAAGTCCACTTTTGGACTTGAAGCTGGTAATGGCATTCCCCACATGCAACTAGTCGTACCCAAACTGCCTGGCAAACCGACTGGGCAGATAAGGCTCCAGATAGCAGTGGTCCTCACTTCTGTACATCAAATGGAAAGGTCTAATGCAGACCAACCAGTAGATGGCTTCAGGAGAAAGAATGGTCCTTCCTTGACCCCCATCCTTAAGCTTCTTCCCCTGTTGATTGATATGTACAGGGGGGACGATACAGAAGAGTTTCCAGCTGTAGGCAATATTTAACGCCCGCCGACAATCTATGACGGTCGCCACGTTCCAAGAGGAATTCTTGTAATTTAACAAGAAGTTATTTCCCGGACCGCTGGCAGGACCGGGAGACATCACCCTGGTATTGTAAAGAATAAACCATCCCATCAGGTATAGAAATGGTAATTCCACTCGGAGAAAGCTTTCACGCTGCGTATCATTAGCTAGCAGCCCATCAGTAAGGGCCCTCTGGCCTGCTTGTATTCTACATACCATAGCCGGAAGCAGGCCCAGTTTTGCTCCGAACACCAAATGCACTGCAGGCCATAAGGTGTTACGATGGATGCGATCTGCAGACGCAATGCCATGCACTACCCAGCGGCGAAGCCAGACGGAGAGAAAGCCAGCAAATTGAGCTTCCCTTGACAGAGGCTTACGACAATGCCTTATATAACTGAAGGCTTTTGTGCCTGCAGGGAAACCCTCTATCTCCTCGTCAAAAATATGATCTGGAGCCCCTGCGTCTTCAATAAGGTCATTGACCGTGTTAGCATTGAGCATGCTCAGGAGGTTCAAAGGCCTATCTCGGCTATCTACCACCATGTCCAGCTTAATATTTCTGGCCTGGTGGAAGAAGAGATAGGTTGCCCACTTGTTGATATGAGCCAAGTCAGAGGGCTCCTTGTAGAAAGTGGTGTAGGCAAGATAGTGGCACATCAGCTCCTGATATACTGCTACTGCCCGAGGGTTTGTATCCCTCAACTCCCTATTTGTAGGGACGTACTCTTCGTAAGGAATGTCCCCCATTGGTAGCTTTAAAATCTCTGCCATCTCATGAAGGGCTAAGCCTAACTCACCCAGCGGAGTGGCAAAAGTCCCAGTGAGCGAGTTGTATCGCTCCATCAAGGCTAAGAACAAGTTAGGGTTGATAGGCAGCCCAACACTTGTGGCACTCACGGCCGCGAACAAACTAATACTTTCTAGCTCCGTCTGGAAGTGCTTCAGGGCCCAAGCAATCAAACTGGCCCATCGAAGATTCCCCGGACTAAGCCATCCACTGGTCTGAGGGTTGACCCTGGGGTATATTCCTCCCTGCCCCATAAAGTCATTGCAGAAGGTCGATATCTTAACCGGCTGGATCAGCGAAGTGTCCTCACTCGGGATACTACCCAGTAGCAATCCCCTAAAGGGCATAACAGGGCCCGAAGGACGGCTCATATAGCCCCCCCGGTCGTATTCCTTGTTGTATAAGATCTTCCCCGGTCGGTCGTGAAGATCGGGAGTCAGGGACCATACCATCTTCCTAGGATGTGTGGCGTGTAAGAACGCAAAGATGGGGTAATCCCTGAGCATCCGGGGCAGATACATGACCGTGCCCTCAGCAGTAAACATCTAATCCTCCTTCTTGGGTTTAGTCTGGGACTGTTTGTCGATAATATCCCCGAACAAGAAGCCTGGCTTCTTATACTCTGTCCCGTCTATGTATGTCAGAGGCTCCCCACTGATCATACTCAACAACATGCGTTCTCCTTGGGACAAGATTAAGGTTCTCCTTTCTTCAGGATAATTGGTTCCAGGATTGGGGAATGTCACATGCGACAAGTCCTCCAAATAGTTCGAGTTCAGCATCCCGGTAGCAGAACCCATCACCTCAGCCAAAAGAGGGATCTGCAAGTCCACTACAAAATGCAAAGAAACCAGTCAGTTTCTACACTAGACGATACAATCTTGCAGTTTAGGCCAAAGATTATCAGTCTGAGCTTTTACGCCAAGACTGTAAAAACTTGAGTTTTACGCTGGAATTCATTTCCGAGGCGTAAAATTCAAGGTTGGCAATATACACCAAAATCTAACAATCTGAGCTTTTACGCTAGTTTGACAAAATTTGAATTTTTACGCCGGAATTCATATCCAGTGTGTAAAATTCAAAGTTTGCAGTATACGCCAAATTTTGACAGTCTGAGTTTTTACGCCAGACTGTAAAAATATAGAGTTTTTATGCTGACATATTGGGAATATGTGTGTAATAATAAAATATCTCCGTACATCCTCCTCCTCGAAGAGGCTCTCAGCATGAAAGATGACCTTGCGCGTGCACGTACAATGTGTGCGAAGGATTTTCTTTTTTTTCCTGAAGTCTTTACCTGTAATGTCCGGAGCACAGCTCGACGGTGGAGCGCTGCATTCTGATCGAGGCTTGTTCAGTCTAATGGGAGTTGCTCGTGCTTGAGCAGTAGAGCGGGAAGAGGAAGCGACCTTCTTTCCCTTAGTAGTAAAAGTCTGTTTAGGTGCCATGGCAACTCTGAGTTCTCAAGAAAGAGACGAAGAAGAAGGGTTCTTGGAAAGTAAGGGTTTTGGGAAGACAGATAAAAGTTTTCTCTCTCAGGACTTTGGGCTATTTATAGAGTTCGGACAGATAAAAGTTTTCTCTCTGAGGACTTTTGGGTAGACACATAAACTACCTACATTCTCTCTCTAAAACACCCACACACACATCTACACAAAGAAAGAAAACCCTAGGAAATAAAACCAACACCACCACCTTCACCCCTCACCCTCACCAACCCGACCCCTCCCTCAGCCCGCCGCCTCCGCCATCTCCGACAACGACCGCAACCAGCATCGTCCCCATCACCGCCACTACCACCTGAGCCACCGCCACTACCACCACGACCGCCGCCTCCGCCTAGGGCACCGCCACAATAGCTCCTCTTTACCACCCCTGACTCCCTCTTCCCCGACCCGACGCCCCGACAATCCTTCCTCGGCCACCCCAGTCCACCACCGCCACCTTGGCCACCACCCCCAGCGTCTCCACCACCGTCTCCACCAACACCACCACCCCCTGGTCTCCCTCACTGGCACCACCATCAGCAACACCACCATCACCAACATCCCCACACACCACCACCACCCGTTTCCTTTTCCCCAGGCACCCCTCCCCATCACCGCCGGACATCCACGGCCAGTGCACCACCACCTCCAGCTCCCCCACGACCACTCCACCGCCGTCAGCCACCCTCGACCACCGCACTGCCGCTGCCAGAGCCGCCTGCAGCTGCTACAACTGCTGCCGTTGCTGTACTACTGCTACTGCTGCTGTCGAGTCTTCCCGAGCCCCCGCCGGAGCTCCGCCGCCCCTCGCCAGCGATGACCCCATGGCGGACACGCGCCCCGGACACAGCACAGTATTTAGGTATATATATTATATATATATATATAATTGTATATAATATATATTGTGTATAATAGTATATACTTATATATATAGTGTATTATGTATAATTATATATATATATATATAGTATGTATTTTGGTATAAACTGTGTATATTTGTATATATATACTATATATTTATATATGGTGTATATATATATGTATGTATGTATATATATGTATATATTATTGTATAATGTATGTATATATATGTAAATATTATTGTATAAATGGTTATGTATATATAAGTAATTATATATTAAAGTATATATATATGTATTTATGTATATATACATATTTATGTATAATTATAATAGAATATTTTAATTGTATATGTATATAGTATATATTTATATATATATTGTGTATATATGTATATATATATATATATATATATATATATATATATATATTTCATGTGTATAGGTATTATATAATATATATGTATGTATATATATCTGTATTTATGTGTATCTATGTATATGTACATGTATATATATATATACGTATATTAATACATAGGTAATTGTATATAAAGGTGTATATTTAAATGTATTTATGTATATAATATATTAAGTGTATTATATATATGTATATATATCAGGTACGTGTATATTTATGTATATATGTATTATGTATGTGTGTATTTAGGTATATATGTATAGTTATATATGTATGTATATATGTTTATAATGTATTAATGTATTATATATATGTATAATGTAGAACTAGGTATATATGTATATAATGTATTTAGGTATATTATGTATACATATATATGTTTATATGTATTTATGTATATAGGATAAGTAAGTATATAGTATATTTATTTACTGTATATATGTATGTACGATGTGAAAATATGTGTTATATTATTATGTACATATAAACATATGTTATTCCATATACATAATGTACAATGTATATATGTAATATGTTATTAATATATATTAGGTTTTTATGTAATGTATTATATGTATATATGTATTTATGTACGTATTAAGGTATCGTTGTATTCATATTTATGTATTTATATATAAATACTTATTTAATGTATTTACGTATTGATGTGTTGGTACTTTATATATATATATGTATAATATATAAATATAAATATGTCTATATGCATAACTGTATATATAAGTATGTATGTTATTAAATTATCTAATGTATATATATGTATATGAGTTATAGACATGTACTATGTTAGCATAGGTATTTAAGCATGGTGTAATTTAGTGATTTATAATTTTGGGTTATCTGTTCGTAGGCATCCGAGACGGTGCTACCTTGACTGCTGGTTCCGTAGCATTGCTTGTGCATATCAGAGTTCCAGGCAAGTATACCTTGCCTTGTTGTTACTGTTTAAATTCAGATATTATCTAGTTGCATATTTTATTATTTTAATATTAACTGTGCGCGTCTGAGAAGACTCGGGTGCAGTCAACGAAGGCGTTGACGTTAGGACTTGTGTCTGACCTAGTGTCTAGTAGACCCACCTAAAGTTGAGGAGTTATCAATATGACTTCCCAGGCCTTGACACGTATCTTAATACGTCACAGAGTGAGTTCATGTAGGGATGCGTGCTTCATGACCAACTGGCCATCAGCATGAGCACCACGTGTGACGGCATTTAGCTTAGTTATTTATTTCTGTAGTGACTTGCATCATAGTATGAGATGTCTACGTCGCATTCGCGACTTGTACATTGACATTGGACGGGAAAGACAATTAGTAGGCGTATAGGACAGACATTTGGCCGCCGTAGTTTTAGAGTAAACTGCGGGGCCGTGAGCCTCAGTATTACTCGATTATGGGCCATGTGTTACCCGGTTATGGGCTTAGGTTCCCGGTTATGGGCGTATATGCTTGTCGATACATCCGGCAGAGGTTACAAGCTGCGCGCTATCATGATCGGTGATGTAGTCATCATATACTCTTGGCATTCAGTTTACAGCTAATGCCAGATACTTAGCCTATGGCTCAACGCTATGCTTTATACCTTTCACCTACCCATATGTACCAGGGTTATCTTCAAAGTGTATTTCACGTAGCTGGATAGTTCACCCTTGAGTTCACACAGTATATACTTTATGGCATGCATTTTTGTATCTTGTTACGTCCCTCTGAGGACCTGGTTCCCTTCCAGATCTGTACGAGCACTTGTACCCGGCCATCTATGGAGCAAGAGTAGAGACAAGATTCCTGATTGAGGACTTCGAGGCATTTCCAAGGGAGTTCCCGTGATTTGAGTACGCAGCTATTTCGGACTAGAGTTTTCATATCTAGCTAGTTGATACTCTAGTCTAGTTATCTTACTTCTTTCTGCACTTTATTTATATT
This sequence comes from Iris macrosiphon, assembly GCA_036927795.1. Classification (NCBI taxonomy): domain Eukaryota; kingdom Viridiplantae; phylum Streptophyta; class Magnoliopsida; order Asparagales; family Iridaceae; genus Iris; species Iris macrosiphon. Next base: position 128,551,062 of record JAYESA010000006.1, on the reverse strand, counting down.
TCTGTATTTCAGTGGGTTTTTCCCCATCAGACTATTTCAGATGTATTATGGATATTTAGACTCTTGTATTTTATTTACCAACATTTGTTTCAACATTGTGATATTGTATTCTGCGGATGAGATTAGACATTACCTGCTATATATTAGCATATTAGACTTGTTAGTAATTTAGGACAACGTAGCACGCTTCGATAGGATCCATTAAATTGGGATATCCTTCGGAGACGTGCCAGCTGGCCAATGCCACGTGGCCTGGTCCCGTGTATTTTAGGACTGGGGCGTGACAACGACTATAGGGACTGTAGAGTCTTTTTTTGTTTTATTTGTGAACTTGAATTATTTGTACCTTATTTCATCATGATCTAGCACATTTACCTTTTATACTACCTTAACTTATGCTGCTATTTTATAGCCTAGTTTTTAAGCTTATTCTTTTACCAAGCTTGTTCACAACATATGTATTAGTGGATGCATACACTAATACGTTTTAGAATCAGTGTATTAAGGTCTAGCTAACCTTAGTGCGCTTGGTTCGCCCTTCACATAACTACTTCACATGGATTGAGATATATAGTGTCTAGTAGACAAATATACTTGCCCTCTAGGCATGCCGGAGCATATCGTATCAGTTATATAACTGTATTGATACGAGCATATGAATAAGAAATTACCAAATATGATTTCAATCCACAACCGCCTTGACGATTTCCATTGAATTCTTTAAACGCCTTGATCCCCATACTTCTATTCTATTATCTCTCCCTTAAACTCTTTATTATTGATCTTCGTCTTCCCTTATTTCGGAAAGACGAAACCTTGTGCTTGGTATAAGTTTGATACACAGAGAGTACTAGATATACCCCATTGGCCGATCCCATACTAGAGGATTATTCTTTTGTAATTAAGGGCATATCATATATGATATAATCAGCGTTGAAGTTTTGAGGATTGAATGGCATGAGTAAATAAATTAAGGAATATTTTTCTTAAAGTATATAGCCTTATATGATAGATGGGTAAATTCTAAGTTGGGTAGAAGTTGCATTTTTAACTTGAGAAATTTTTTTTGTGACCAAGTAAGATTCGACTATGAGATTAAGTCATTTTATATGTGAATTTTTTTTAGAATGACTAAGATGATGAGAATTTAATGAAAATTTAAAATCTCGATATTGAGGATCAAATATTTATACTTTGAGCACATGATTTGAAGTTTGAATATTGAAGATTGAATCAACGATTTAAACCTTAAGGATAAATATAGAGTTCTAGGCTTGAACAATTGGTGAAGTAGATAAATTTTTTTAAAAATTTGATGATTCGAATTAAAAGCTAAATTCTGATTGCTGGATTACCTATTGGAAATATTGAGGATGTGAATTGAATTTAAAAATTTGAAGGATACAAAATTCATAAGGCAAAATAGGAATAATATTGGATTATAATTGTTTTTCTTAAAGGAGATTATGATAGTTGGAGATCGTGATGTAAAAACTGATGTCGTATAGATCTAGCTAAAAATTGGATATGACATTGAGAAAAGATTACAATATTTTGATTAAACAGAGGTTACCTTAATTTCGAAAATGATTGCGATGGATTAGAATATATTTTTAAATTTGGAAGAGATTGTGAATGATTTGCTTTATATGAGAATATGAAGGAATTAACAAATTATGCCTTATTTTAATTTCGAGGATGACATATTTTAAGGTTGGATAGATTGTAAACCCTCCCTCACCCAAAATTAGGCCCACTTGGTTAGATAGAGAAACTAGGGCTAGTTGCATCCAATTGAAAATAGGACACGACATTTAATTATACAATATTTATATCACAAAGTGCAACTTACCATTGCTTCGATAATTGGAGCACTATACTAGCCATTGCCTTCCTACAAATTTCTATATCCTTGTCCTAGATATACCCATCTTCCATTCCGACCTTTGTGCAACTTATAAATATGCTCTCTTGTGCTATGATTTAGTCGCACAATATTCGTCGCGGACGTTATTATTTAATCCAAAATAATACAACCTTGTATCCTTGTGTATTCCAATCGAAATTGGAGATACAATCTTGACCCGTTTTGTACCACCCAAATTAGGATAATATTCTATCATGAGCCCTCTATGCCCATGACCCTTGTGTCCCACCTAATGTTATCCCATGTACTTCTAATTAATTCCCGAATGCCTTGCACCTTAATTTTGATTATTTAATCTAATTTTCATCTTTGTGAAACTTTTCAATTGTTGGGCACATTTATGCAAAAGAGCATTTAGGTGTGCACACCATTGTACATGATACATGAAGAAACCTATAGTTCGTTCATATAGATTTTCTCCATGATATTGGATTGTGCAATGCGCAACATCGCCCCTCATTTAAACCTAGCCTTGCATTTTAAACAATGCAAATCTTATACAATCCTTGACTTTTTACCGCGGCTTAATTTTAATTTCGAGGACAAAATTTCTATAAGTTGGATAGGATGTAAAACCCCTAATCCTAAAATCTATATTTTTTATTAATTATTAACTTAATTGTAGTAATTAGTGGCTAATTAGGAGAAATATATTTTTATTTAATTATTATTTTAGGTGTTTGTGAACTTAGGGGATTTATGGGACAATTAGAAATTTTTCAGAATTAATTCCATGTAGGAGACCCTTTGAGCTGTTGCTAGCTTAATGGTATGCATTAATGTAATTCTAGATTTTTCTATGGGTATATACGTATATATAAATATATATATATACATATATATTTAAAAGAAAAGAAAAGAAAAATAGATTTTTAATCTACTATTGGATCCTTAAAGAACTACCCATTTCCTATTTGGATTCTTAGCTAGACCCGCTACCCCCAACTACCTACCCGCTAGTGAGCCCACACCCGCACCCCTTTATACCACAACAGCCCTTATACCCGTGCACATGAGAACCCAACAGCAGCAGCAAGATCCGAATACCCCCCCGCCCGCGTGAGCAGCCTTTTCTCCCTCCTTTCTTTACCTATATATATGTGCATATATAAATAACCAAGCCCTAACCCTAATCCTCCCTCTCCACCTTACCGTTGTCGCGCCACCAGAGCCCGCTGCTGACCGCCCCGATACCGCGCACGCAAGACAGAAACTGATAAATAGCGTACCTGTGTTCTTGCCTCGATTCCCGCACCATCGTTGGACCAAACTCGACCCCGTCTTCACCGGTATGATCCTCATCTATCCCCCTTCCCATCCTATAGATTAGTTTATCTCGAACAACGCACAAACCTAGGTAAAAATTGATGCCAAGTCGAAGAAAAATGACCACTTTCTAAATTCTAGAAATTATGTTTCAACCACCCATGTTCCTGGATTTGTATCTCCCACCACAGGGATCCGAATCCGATTTTTCTTGTTGGTATGCGAAGACCACTTGACTAAGTTTATTTTCTGTCAAATACTTTAAGTTATCAGCTGCTGTATGTTAAAATAAATTAGGTAGAAAATCCCAAAAATATACTTTTTCCAAATTTTCAAAGGTTGTGAAATGGAGCTCGCCCCGCCAAACGGGACCGCCCCGCGGTGTACCAAGTTTACCAAACGGTGCACACAGTGTACCCAGACACGTGAGAGTTCACAAAAACTGATTCGGATACGTGTGCGTATCAAAATCAGCCAGTATCCGCGGACAAACCCCATGTCGCAACTTTTGCGAAAGCTGTGCATATTTTGTGCACGCTCGTCAGATTACGATGAAACTTGTGCCACTGGACTCGAGCTATCACGCTGGTCCTGTGACCCAATTTTCATGCAATTTTGAGATAGTTGACCAAGTCACCAATTGGCGGGCCCTACAGTTGACTTTTTGGGCAAAATTGTGTTCGGCTCACTGGAATCCACATTTGGATATATCGTTGAGTTCGTACCGACATTTAGAGTTTGTTTGACCTATAATTTGTCCCATTTAGAGACCTTTACCTTTGGCACACTTTTCAGTACAAAGTAGCCCACCGGTGGACCCCACTTTGACCCAAAATTATCGTTTTGTCCCTGTGTCCAAATTGGACGAACGGAAAGTACTTTCTAGCTATTTTGCTTATTTTGGGAACGTTGGTGATGTTTATTTCAGCATCCAGAGGCGTTCATTCTGAGACCGTAGTTTCTAACTCTTGGTATTTGATATCTGGATATTATACTCTGCAGCTCACTTGCCAGGCAAGTATACCTTGCCTTGTTGTACTGTTTAAATTCAGTTATATATTTATTTGCATGTTTATTATTTTAGATGATATAACTGTGCGCATCCGAGAGAGACTCAGGTGTAGTCAACGGATGCGTTGACGTTAGGATTTATGTCTGACCTAGTGTCTAGTAGACCCACCTAAAGTTGTGGAGTTATTGGTATGACTCCCAGGCCTTGACACATTTCTTATACGTGTTGTGAGTCTCATGTAGGGCACGGACTTACGTATATGGTTGGCCACCTGTACGTGTAGGCGTAGAACAGATAGGGTATTACTGCTAATAGTAATGCATGTTAGAAGACTTAGCAGTTATTAGTAGGCGGAGCATAGACTATCGTGATACAATGGCCCAATCCTTGTCCTTGTTTGGTTGTAAGGTTGGGCTATTGTTCTAGAGATAGAGTATGAGCCGGAGTTACGACGCCCGACGTAGTAGCTAAGGCGTGTTGCGGATACAAAATGCTTAGATCATTGGGCGGGAAAGACGACTTGTAGGCGTATATGACACCCTACTTCCTTTACACTGCTGCCACACTCGACGGAGTGATATGGACGATATATACTACACTGCTGCCACGTTCTTTGGAGCGATATGGACGATATATACTACACTGCTGCCACACTCTTCGGGGTGATATGGATATTATATTATACAGATGCCATGCTCTTCGGAGATAGACGTTATTCTAGAAGCATAAAAAATATGCTGGATAGCTATACGCAGCATATTCATACAGGGCAGCGTAAAAAGATTACCTCAGAGCCATCAACTTGCAACAGAGCTTCTCCGCTGAGCACAACATAAAATATAGGCTCAAGGACCATCAACGTAGTGCAAGGTGTCCAGGCTGCTTCAGCGTAAAAGAGGTGCTTCATCGCCTATATGGCGTAAAACTCATCCGCTTTCAATCCAACATTAAAGTGTACGAGGAACGCTTCGTATTCTTTGAAATAAATATGTCAGATCATGCAATGAACCTGACGTCTGGACTCCTGACAAAGAGTACTGTACGACAACCCAAGCGACGGGTATCATGATGGCGCGGCACTACAACCCAGGCTGTCATTTACTGCCATTTCCTTTGCGTAAACCACTTTTTCACATACGAAGGAATACGCTGCCTTGTTTTACACAGGCAGATGTGAGCTGTTTACGCTCCACGGAAGACAAACAGCCTTCCACGTCAAAAGCTGTACTTCGTACAGGGCTCGAGGCACGTCTCTGCATTTGAAGCGCCGAATACTGACAGATGCCTGAGGCACGTCTCTGCACTTGAGGCACAGAAGGGTGGCAGACCTTCAAACCACGCCTCCTCATTTTATGAGTAGGATAATGGCGGATCTCTACATTTAATACAGGAGATTTGATTAAATGTCACCGAACCGTCGTTTAGTGGCATCCCCTTGGCGTAAACTACTCTTACGCATCTAAGGGAATGCGCTGTCCAGTTTTACATAGGCAGACGTGAGCTTCTTACGCTCTGCAGAAGGCAAACAGACCACCACATCAGCAGTCACTCTTTGTATAGGACTCGAGGCGCGTATCTACATTTAATGAGCAGAATGATGGCAAATCTTAAAGACAGGCCTCTGCATTTAATGCACAGGATGGGGGGCAGATCTCTGCATTTAATGCAAGAGATTTAATTATATCTCCAAGAGCCGTAATTCCGGCTAAAACGTCCACATCGTCTCGGCTTCTACGTCCGCTCGGCTTCTATGCCCACTCGGCTTCTATGTCCGCTCGGCTTCTATGCCTGCTCGGCTTCTACGTCCGCTCGGCTTCTATGCCCACTCGGCTTCTACGCCTCCTCGGCCTCTATAACCACTCAGCTTTAATGCCAACTTGGCTTCTATGCCTACTTGGCTTCTATGCCTACTCGGCTTCTATGCCATGGTGACAGTCATTTGGCTTCTACGCCAACCTCTTCTACACAAGGGATAACTACCTACGTGGCTTCTATGCCGTGATCTTTGTAGCAGATATACGCGTTCTATCCCTTAGTTGGACGCGCGTCACATGCTCACTCAAAAGGTCATTTATACGCAGGCATTGGTTATTTTAAACCGTCGTGTAAAAGGGTCCTGTACTTTCCACTACTCGGTTTCTACGCCGACTGTGTGGTCACTGTCACTAAAAACTCTATAAATAGAGACCTCTATCAATGAGAAAGAAGGTCGACAAATTGGAGGGTCGAAGAAGTTAGGTCTAAAAACTGATCCAGAGATCTAGTACCAGATCCAACGGTCGAGAGAGAGAGAGAGGGAGGAGAATTCGGAGCTCAGGCAAAGAGAGGGGATCAACGACTTTGGCATCGGGCATCCACCCTCTTTAGCAACCTTCGAAGCTGCAACCTGTCTTCCATGGCACTTCTTCAACATCGTGTGGTACAAGGGCTAAAGTGATCTACTGCAGATCGGACACCTATAGCAATATTCACCCAGATTAAATAAATTGTACTTAGACATCTTTGTGTAGGATCAAATTTGTACAATCTTGTTTGTAAACATAAAAGAAGGGCGGGTCTTCGCACAAGACCTCGTTTCCCGCATTTACCAAATCTTTTCTCTTTTATTATCCTAAACAAGATAGCGACTCTGCTGGGGACATCTTTCTCTTCTGATGAGAAAGCTATTGCTCAACACGATGCGGTATCCGTGGGATCCGTGAAGAAGACACTGGTCGTCCAGTTCGACCAGTCGGCCTACGAAGACATGCTTCGAGCAGGGGGTAGCTCTCACTCCCTCTCCGTCCAAAGCAACAGGAAGCTGCACAAGGTCTGGATGCCCAAGACATCCTCTGCCATTCCTGTGGACTCTCCGATCTCTTCGACCAATGAGGTTGTAGCTTTGCTCCCTCCACGCCCTGTGCGTAAAATTCAGTCGCCTGTCTCTGGCAGGACCGATAAAACTTCTGGCAAAGCCTCAGCGCTAACCCAGAAGTATAATCCGCGCCCTGCGGGTAAAATTCAGTCGCCTGTCTCTGGCAGGACTGACAAAACTTTTGGCAAAGCCTCAGCGCTAACCCAGAAGTATAATCCGCGCTCTGCGTATAAAATTCAGTCTTCCGTCCCAGGCAGAACAGACAAAACTTATGACAATGCCTCAGCGCTAGTCCAGGAGCCTAAACCGCACTCTGCGCGTAAATTTCAGTCTCCCGTCCCTGGCGGAATAGATAAAATTTCTGATGATGCCTCAGCGCCAAATCAGGAATCACAAACGCGCTCCGTGCGTAAAAATACATCTATCTTCCGGGAAAAAGCAGATGATCCCTGCAATCTACGCAAGGAAAAGCATGCGACGGACTACTCAACTTCACGCCAACAAAGGAGCAAGCGATCATCTTCTTCTATAGCTCCTACTGACCTGCTTAATTATCTGATCCAGAAGCGCAGGGAGAGGGGATCTTCCAGCATGTCTATTACGCCTCCTAGCGAGCACTATTGTAATAGTCATAGGATTGTAATTAATTGTTGCTGTTCTGAAGCAAAATGGTCGATTTTCGACCGGTTGAGCTACTGTCCATCTTTCTAGGAAGAAGAGCCCACGCAAGCATCTGTGAACTTGGCTTCACACGTACCTAGAGGAGGGTCAGGCTCAAGACGTCATCCTTCTAGAACTCCGAGCCGAAGGAGATTCAACATGCTCCTTAGGGACACCGAAGCTGGGGTGTTCCAAAACACTCATTCGAGGTCGCAACAAACAGCTTCGTACTCTTCTGATTCCGATGCCGGGGGTCGCCAGTCTCCCGAATCAGACGTCGAAAGTATAGAGTCAACTTCCACAGAGACCTATACTAATCTTTCAATGACACCCAGGGAGAGGGGAGTTTATTCCATTGGAGATGAACACGAGGAAGCTTCCCCATCCGGGAACACTGAGCAGCGCATCACTATACTAGAGACGTCTCTGAAGGAAATATAATCCATGATGGAGAACATACACCAGATGATGCTAACTCAACACGCAGCTGCCATGGCGCCAGCATCGGCTCCTCAAACTCAGATACGCGTGGGGGTGGACTTACCACCATCCAACACGGTCCAAGAGCCTGCTCTAGATCAGAAGTCAGCAGTTCCTCCGCTTCCTCACTCGGAGCACGTATTACCTCCAACCGGGGTCGCGATGCAATCAACTCCTCATCACTCCGTGGTCCCGCCACCGGCTGAAGATCTGATGCAGGCAGTACGGGAGTTGAAAGCCTAATTTAATGCCCTAAAGCACAAAGATCAGCTAAAGAAATTGGGAATCAACCAACCTTACCCAGCCATCTGGGAAGAGGTCCCTTTCCCTCCTAGATACAAACAACAGACTATGGCTTTGTTCGAGGGAAAAACATCACCAAGTCAATACATGAACTACCTCAGCATGATGACAGTGTTGTTACAAGGGAACGACGCCCACCTCACTCGGGTGTTCAAAGGCTGTCTCTCGGGAGTAGCTTACCAGTGGTACCGAAGTTTGGAGGACAACTGCATTACTTCCTTTGAAGACTTCAAGGCATTATTTTTTACGTGATTCTACGAGGGAGGAATGGACATGTCTATGTCCTTTCTCATCGAAGTCAGGCAGAAGAAAAAGGAGAATGTTCGCACTTTTATCGAACGTTTTCGTCAAGCCACTCTGTAAATGCCTCCAGGAGTGCCAGACCCGGTGTTGGTCGACATCTGTAGGAAGAACCTTCTCCCCGTGATCTCGGTGTTCACAGGACCATATCAGTTCCGTGATTGGCCCTCGTTCATCATCTCAGTGGTAGCCGCAGAGGATAATAGTCAGAAGGCGTGCGATAATGGCATCATGATCTCGGCCTCTGATAAAGGCAAGAGGTCATCCTCCAACATCGACCATCCTTGGGGTTCTAAGGGTAAAGAAGCTCTGGCAATCAACACGTCCAGGCAAAAGATGGTGGCTACCACGCAGACGAAGCCTGGGACTTCCAGGCCCATCGAGGTGTACTCTTTCGACGACGACGATATTCCAAGCATATTCGAATGTCTCGTCAAAAGCGACAAGATTACCCTTCCCGAAGTAAGACGGCCCAATGAGGTCGGCAGTACCAACAACCCCAAGTACTGCATCTTCCATAGGTACATACACCACCCCACCAAGGCGTGTTATATACTGAAAAGGAAGATCCAGGAGCTGATCGATGCCAAGGCCATCACTCTGTACAACAGCGAGAAGACGGTCACTGCCAACATGATCTCCCTGCAATTTGGTAATCTGCCTCCCCAAGAAATCCCGGAAGGTATTACGTCTATTTCTCGGACGACGATGAACATCGTTAATCTCCCTCCAGCTAGAGGTCAAAATCACGACCTGCTACCACTAACTACCCAGCGAGGCGAGACTATATGAGCTCATCCAGATCTGGTGCCAGAGATCGAGAAAGAGACTCAAGCTGCTAAAGCTAAGTCTAAAAAGAACTCAATGCACAAACTGTGTCACAAGATCACGGTACACTCGGCATCAGAAGACGAGGTCTTGGCTACTGGAACCCGCTCAAGGAAAGCCTACCTCCAGGACTATGGAGCCAGCCAGGAAGATGTATCGGCAGACGCTTCAGCAGCCAAACCTTCAGAACCGGAATCCATCGTACCAGAGGCCGGTCCTTCAAGACCAACTTCGGCGGACAAAGGGAAGCAAAAAGAAGTGCGCTTTGATAAACCTGTGAAAAATATTCAAAACAAAGGTTTAGAGAAGCCATACAACTTCGATATCCTGGCCCAACTGGCTAATACACCAGCCAGGCTGTCCATCTTCGAGCTACTCAGGCTCTCTCAGGACACTCGTCAAGCCCTGAGCGAAGCATTGATGCAGGCGAATGCATGCTTGACCCCGCTCAAGTCCCCTGACGAAGAACCCGTTGTGTGTCCTCAATGACACAGTGTGATGGAGGTAATCCCAAACATCACTTTCACTCAAGATGACATGCTGTTGAAATATAACAGGCATGACAGACCCCTCTATTACACCGGGTACATTGGTTCCATGGAGGTCGACCGGATACACATAGATCCAGGATCGTCGATCAGCATCATTCCTCATAGTCTGCTCAGACCGCTGAGGATTCCTACCAGCGAATTGGCTTACACCACCACTACGATCGTGGGGTTCAACGTCGGAAGAAGTAAGCCGTTGGGGAAGATTCGCCTGAGGATCCAGATTGGCAACCTCAGATCTGTGGCTACATGTTACGTCATCGATTCAGAGGTATCCTACAACATTTTGCTGGGTAGACCTTGGATCCATGACCACAACATCGTTCCTTCAACTCTACACCAATGCTTCAAATATGTAGACGCCCGAGGAATAGTGCAAACGGAGATTGCTGACCTGAACCCATTCAAAGGAGTAGAATCCTACTACTCTAATGCCGTGTTGTACTCTCAAGACTACACGGAAGAGGTGTCAGCCAAAGCAGAGAAGGAATCCCACCGGGAGCTAGAGCAACCCTCTGCCAAGCAACCTCTGTCAATCAAGGTGAAAGGACGGACTACTCGTCCGAAAGCCATAGAGCCTACGAAGATCCACCGGAACGAGACCAGATCAGGAAAAGGGGGTGATCCTCTAGTGATCACTTTGAACCAGAAGCCTCCTTCCTTGGTCATCAACCTCCGGCGCAGCAAACAACCGAGTGATACAACCGGGAACGGAGTTTCAGATGATAATAAACATCCTCTTTTCCAGTATACTGAAGCCCAAATTCCAAATCAGGAATCCTCTCCCTACGACGATATAGAACCTATAGCGCAAAAATTCTTGGAAGCTATAGATTCCTATCATCCGTATATATGGAAAGTGGCATCATCATCCAATGTCATAATGACATACGGACCGAATGAGGATTCTATCTTCATTGTTCCGCCTACTTGCAGCAGTTAGCATTCGATAGTCTTCGGCCGCATGTGCAATGAACCAAAGGTGCAAGAGGATTCTTCCGACGATGATGCTGGTAAAATGTAGGTTCATAGATACAGCCCGCAAGCTCTGAAGATCATGCAAAATATGGGTTATAATTTGAAGCTGGAACCGGGTCTCAACTACGGGAAAGGCAGACGAATGCCGCTGCACGGCAATCCCCACTATCAACGAACTTGTTTCGGGTTAGGGTATACCACCTCCCTCGCAGCTCCTGAGTCAAGCGAGGATATCTTTTCCTCCTCTCAAAATGGCTCAGCGCCCTCTGACTCATCTCATTAACGTTGGGGATGAACTTTCGCCAAAGCCGATATTTATCAGTAACAATCTTTCCGAAGCAGAAAGGGAAGAAGTTATCCAGCTGATAAAAGAATATATCGACGTCTTTGCGTGGAATTATGAGGATATGCCAGGCCTTGATCTCAGGGTAGCTACTCATAGGCTCAACATATTGCCTGATTCGAAGCCTGTGAAGCAACACCAACGCCGGTTTCGCCCAGATATGATGGACGCCATTGAAGCTGAAGTCAAGAAGTTAATAGCCTGCGGCTTCATCCGAGAAGAACAACATCCTGACTAGGTCACCAATGTTGTCCCGATTATGAAGAAAAATGGGAAAATACGAGTCTGCATCGATTTCCAAGATCTGAACGCAGCCTGCCCCAAGGATGAGTTTCCTCTTCCCATCACAGACGTCATGATTGACAATAACAGCGATTTTAAACGTATGTCTTTCATGGACGGATTTTTGGGATACAATCAAATCAAGATGCATCCTGAAGACGAGAAGCACACTGCCTTCCGGACACCACTGGGAGTATATTGCTATACGATCATGCCCTTCGGATTGAAGAATGCCGGGGCCACGTACCAACGGGCTATGAGTAACATATTCCCTGAGCATTTACGCAAGACAGTGGAGTGTTATGTGGATGATGTAGGTGTCAAAAGCTGCCTCAAGGATCATCACATCCAAGACTTGAAGACAGTATTTGAATTGATGTGCATCTAGTGGCAAATTTCTGGGTGTATCTAGTGGCAAATTTTTGGGATTTGTCATTACCGCCAAAGGCATTCAAGTGGACCCTGATAAAGTCAAGGCCATCTTAGAAATGCGACTGCCCCGCAATCTGAGGGAACTCAGGGGATTTCAAGGTCGTCTGGATTATATTCGGAGGTTCATATCCAACCTCTCGGGGAGATGTCAGCCATTTTCTCGTCTCATGAAGAAAGGTGTATCCTTCGTATGGGACAAAGCCTGTCAGCAAGCATTCGGTGATATCAAGTTCTACCTCACCAGTCCGCCAGTTCTGGTGCCTCCTGTCATGGGAAGACCATTCGTGCTGTATGTTCGAGCGATGGATCATTCTCTGGGAGCTCATCTCGCACAAAAGAACGAGATGGGTCACGAGCAGGCTATCTACTACCTCAACAGGATGATGGTCGGAGTCGAACATCGATACAATCCAGTGGAGAAAGAATGCTTGGCTCTGATGTTCGCTATCCAAAAGATACGACACTATGTCACAGGCCAAACCATTCACATCATCTCCAGGATCAATCCTCTTCGGGTACTGATGAACAAGCCAAGTGTTCTTAATTCCTGACTCGCGACTTGGGCGATGTTATTAACACCGTATAACATGGTGTACGTCCCCCAGAAATCCGTCAAGGGCCAGGTACTGGCTGACTTCCTAGCTGCTCATCCAATCCCGGAGGCCTCTAAGCTGTACGAGGACATTCCCGATGAAGTTGTAGAATGTAATTCCGCAATGGAGAGTGATGCATGGCAACTATTCTTCGATGGTGCCTCCAGAACTGGTCCCAGGGGAAACGTGGTCTCGGGAGTAGGAATTGTCCTGGTTGCTCCTGATAAGCTCGTCGTCTACCGAGCATATTCTCTTAGCGAGCCCTGTTCCAACAATGTGGCGGAGTATAACACTCTACTAATCGGCCTCCAAGTCGCTAAAGAATTGGGCGTCGAATCTCTGGAAGCTTTCGGTGATTCTCTGCTAATCGTTAATCAAGTCAGAGGAATATATGAAGTCCGGAATCCAGACCTCATCCCCTATCACCGAGCAACGGTCGAGATAGCCATGACGTTCAAAGGTTTCTTCCTAGAGCATGTACCTCGATCTTAGAATCTAGAAGCGGATGCCCTAGCCAGTCTAGCTGCAGATTTAGCTACCCCTATAAGAATGCAGAATTCGGTAATCCTTCTTAACAGAGACTTATTCTGTGTGAAAAATAACTTTCATATCGAATGCAGCTACGCTGTGAACACAGATTCTCCCAGGAGAGACTGGAGAAGTCCCTTCATAGATTTCGTAGCATACGGAATCTTGCCAGAGGATCCTAAAGAAGCGGTATCCGTCAAAAGATGATCATTACGCTTCTATTTCGATGCATCGTCACAATGTCTATATCGCCGATCTTATGACGGACTATTATTACGATGTCTCTCTGGTGATGAAGCACATCGAATTATCCGTGAAGCCCACGACGGCGTATGCGGAGAGCGTCAACCCAGTCCTAAGCTACAGGATCGCATCAGGAGAATGGCTATTACTGGCCTACTATGATCACAGACACAATAAAGTATGCAAGACAATGCAGAGCCTGTCAGGTCCATGCAGACTTTATTCATCAACCTTCCGAATATCTACATCCTACGGTTACGTCCTGGCCTTTCGAAGCATGGGGTATGGATATCATTGTTCCTATTCACCCATTTTCTTCCTGAGGTCACCAGTTTATACTGGCCATCATGGATTATTTCTCCAAATGGGCGGAAGCGATCCCTCTTGCTGAAGTAAAGGCATCTAATGTGATCAGCTTCATCAAGCATCATGTCATTTATCGCTTCGGGATACCCCGAAGGATAATCCATGACAATGGACCGTATTTCATCAGCCAAACGTTTCATCAATTTTGCGATAAAAATCGGATACAGAATGTCACCTCTACGGCATATAATCCTGCTGCTAATGGTTTGGCGAAAGCTTTCAAACAAAACCATTATCAAGCCCTTGAAGAAATTTGTCTCTTCGAACAAAAGGGATTGGAATGAGAAACTGGGAGAATGTCTTTGGGCATACCGCACAACGGTACATGCACCAACAGGTTGCACCCCATTCTCATTAGTCTATGGGAGCGAAGCAGTTCTCCCCATCGAGATCCAAATTTTGTCACTCAGGATAGCCGTGGCTGATGAGCTGACTCAAGAAAAGAATGACCTGTTAAGGCTTCAAGAGCTAGAAGGATTAGACGAGAAATACCTCCAAGCTCAACAGCGCATCGCGCTCTACCAAGCACGCATTTTTGAGGCTTTTAATCAAAAAATGAAGGAAAGGGTGTTCAAAGTCGACGAGCTAGTCTTGGCTGTGAGAAGGCCGATGATTCTCACTCACAGAAGTAAGGGCAAATTCCAACCCAAATGGGAAGGCCCTTATGTGATCGAGACGACGTTCTCAAACGGCGGTTACAGGTTAGCCCAGCCTAATGGAGACCTGCTAATGGCTCCTATCAATGGCAAATTCCTGAAAAGGTACTATGCTTAACCTCCTCTGCTCAAGTGGAATATGGCGAAAACCTCATTCTGACAAAACTACTTCCAAAGCGAAACCAGTGGGATCGTATTCTATCATGTCCATATAACCTCTGAATAGATGTATCCTGCTAAAACTTACCGAGAGTATATCACGTTCATATTACCTCTGATATCACTTTCACCCAAAACCTGTCATTTATATTCCGAAATGATGGGTCCACAAAGTCAGATACAAGCCTCTTTATTATTCCCAAAAAGGAGCAGAAGTACATTGAAAAGCGAAAGCAAAAGCAAAAGCAAAAGCAAAAGTACATTATTTTGGGGGAGCGGTCAGGTCGCGAAGCTGCTGCGCCAGTACGGCCATCCTCTCAGTCCTGGAGTCCAAGACATCATGGCGAGCCCGCTCCAGTCGTGCCTCGTCATTGCTCATGAGGGACAGTTCAGCTCTAGCCTGAAGAAAACCAGCACGGGCGACATCTGCACGCGCCAAGTTCTGTTGTGCTACGCCCAATCGGCTATCCACCACAACTAGAGCTTTCGACGACTGAGAAGCCCACTCTTTTGCCTGAGCGAGTTTTGTTTCCAGCTTGAGGACCCTTGCTACATTCCCCTCGTGCTCGGCCTGGCACTTCATTTTAAGAGCAGTGATCTCCTCCAGGACGGCTTTTCCTTCATCCATCTCTCGCTCATGTGTCTGGATGGATTTATTTACGCCTGCCATCTGTTTGGCAAGCCGCGTAGTCATGGAGTCGTATCTAGCCTGGACCAGACCTTCAATATTGTCTTGAGCTAGCTGCAAGTATTAGTTAATGGGTTGCTCCAAACCATTAACTATCTCCTCCAGCGTTTCAGCTAGCCCAGTGTCGTCGAATTCTCGGATCGGCATTATCGCAGACCGGGAGGACCGCCTCAGCGACGCGAAGCTCAGATTCTTCGCCAACACCCTTGATATTAACATTTTTAAAGTGGTGTAGAAGATAACAGTGTACTGCCCGATCAGCACAGCTAGATCTGGTTGGACGCTGGGGGTGGCCTCGACATTGGCGAATCTCCCTCCGAGAATAACCGTAGACGATGTTGCCACGGCCGTCGCCTCAACGGGTGGTGCGACGAAAGAAGAAGCGCCAACACTGGACGAAGATACCAGCGTACTCAAAGGAGGCATTGTCGCAATGACAAGCTCGTCCTTCTCTTGAGATATCGAAATCTCGTCGACAGGCGAGCCGGCACCCGAAGAGACTTCCTCTTCAAAATCAGCCACCTCCGTGTCGTCGCTAGGTCCTGACACAGAGCCGATGGGCGCATCTACACTGCCCTCCCCGAAGAGGTCTTCCCCTGAAAAGTGGACGAAAGAAAGTTAATATCAACATAATGTTAACTTTCCTAAAAGAAAAGGCATGACGACGACATTTACCCATGGCCGACGGCATATTTGTCGCATCTGCAGCCTGTACAGCTAAATCATTCCTTAATGATGCTAGGCAAGCTATTATACCTGGAGAAGGGGGTGCTCTAAGAAGCACCGACGAATGCTCTTCCAGGTCCTCGTCAAATTCTGACTGAGGCTCATCGGCTGGAATCTCGCCAGATGCACTGGCAGACACGGCAGGAGTCTCTTCCGATGCCGATCCGCATAAAGGTATTCTCAACCCCGAAGGCGACCTCGTTCCACTACCTAAAACAGTAGCAGCGACAACAGCCTCCAGCAGAGATTCTCCGGCACCACCAGCCGAAACATTAGAGGGTCCCTCTCTAAAAGGCGAGGAACCCCCAATCAAAGAATCATCCCCAACATTGGAAGATGCAAGCTCACTTCCAGGAGCCTCAACACCAAGGATCCGGAGAGGACGATTAACCATCTTCTTCTTCCTCTTTCGAGGGGAAGTCTCCTTCGGAGTAGGAGCCATTCGCTTCCCAGAAATCACCAAAGGGCCTGCAGGCAGAGGAACTTCACCCTTCGATACCGCCACCAGAGGCTCATCGGGATTAACGAACTCCTCACCCTCGTCAGAAGAAACCGAGGGGACTTTGACTCTTCCCCCAGACTTGGAAGAGGGCACCCTAAAACTTCCATGCATGTCAAAATCGCGATGGAAGGTATTCGTTGCCACATAGAACTGGGCATACGAGTGCAGGATGCACAGCTCCAGGGAGAGTGTAATAATCGGCACAGTAAAAATTACTCCAGTGCAACCCATAAGGAAATATCGCCATCCTCTCGCTCCATCAATGAGTCCACCCATGGACCAGAAGCTGGTAACGGCGTTGCCCACATGCAACTGATCATACCCAAACTGCCTGGCAAATCGACTAGGCAGGTAGGGCTCCAAGAAGCAATGGTCTTCACTCCTGTACAGTAGATGGGAAGGTCTAATGCAGACCAACTAATTAAAAGCTTCAGGAGAAAGATTGGTCTTCTCTCTACCGGAATCTTCAAGCCTAATCCCCGATTGATTGTGATGTACAGAGGGGACAGTGCAAAAGAGCTTCCAGCTGTGACTGAGGCCCAGCGCCCGCCGACAGTCTAGAACCGTTGTCACATTCCAGGAAGACTTCTGGTAGTTCAACAGGAAACTAGTCCCCGAACTTCTGTCGGAGCCGGAAGACATAACCCTGGGGTTATGAAGAATTAACCATCCCATCAGATACAGGTATGGTAATTCTATCCTGGGAAAGCTATCACGCCGAGTCTCATCGGCGAGCAGCCCGTCAGTCATGGCCCTCAGGCCGGCTTGAATGCGACACACTATGGCAGGGAGCAAGCCCAGTCTTGCCCCGAATACCAGATGTACTGCAGGCCACAGCGTGTTACGGTAAATGCGGTCCGCAGATGCGACGCCAGGTACCACCACTCAGCGCAGACATATGGAGAGGAAGCCAGCCAGTTGAGCTTTCCTGGATAGAGGCCTGCGGCAGCGCCTCAAATAACTATAGGCCTTAGTGCCTACAGTATACTGTCCGATCCTTTCATCGAGGATCAAGTCCGGAGCCCCATCATCCACTATGAGATCGTCGACTACCTGAGCATTAAGCACGCTCAGAGGATTCACAGGCAGATCCTTGCCCTCCAATACCATCTCCGGCTTAGCAGTCCTGGACCGATGAAAGAAGAGGTAGGACGTCCATTTACTGATGTGAGCCAAATCTGAGGGCTCATCATAAAAAGCGGTACCAGCGAGGTAGTGGCACATCAGCTCCTGATAGACCTCCACTACCCGAGAGTCTGAATCCCTCAGCTCTCAGTTCGTAGGAACATACTCTTTATACGGAGTATCCCCCATCGGCAGTCTCGAGATCTCCGCCATCTCATGAAGGGCCAATCCCAACTCCCCCAGTGGAGTGGCGAAAGTCCCGATGAGCAAAATATATCGCTCCATCAGTGCCAGGAACAGGTTAGGGTTAGGAGGTAACCCAACACTGGTAGCACTCACAGCTGCAAACAGACCAATGCTCTCCAACTAGGTCTAAAAATGCTTCAGGGCCCAAGCAATTAAGCGAGCCCATCGAAGGTTTGAAGGGATGATCCACCCACCGCACCGAGGGTTCACCTTAGGATATACTCCCCCGTGCCCCATAAAATTATTACAGAAAGTTGGTAATTGGACTGGCTGGATCACCAAGCTATCTTTACTCGGGACGCTGCCCGGGTACAGTCCCCTGAACACCGTCATATTGCCAGTAGGCCGGCTGACAAACGACCCTTGGTCAGCTCCTTTCAGATGAAAGATCTTCCCCGACCTGCCGTAAAGATCGGGAGTCAGCATCCATGACATCTTCCTAGGATGTGTGGCATGGAAGAAAGCCGAGAGGGGATAGTCTCTTGGCATCTTGGGCAGATACAAAACCAAGCTCCCGGAAGGGAAAGCCCAGAGTTCTCTCTTGGGCTTCGTCTGGGACTGCTTGTCAATCATGTCCCCGAAAAAGAAGGCCGGCTTTATGTATTGGTCCTTGTCTATATACGTCAGGGGCTCTCCGTTGATCAGGTTCATCAGAGTTCGCTCGCCCTGAGCCGATATCAGAATATCCCTTCCTTCAGGATACTGCTGCCCGGAGATAGAAAATGTCACGTGTGACAGATCCTCCAGATAGTTGGAGTGCAGCATCCCTGTGGCAGAACCCATCACATCGACTAGCGGAGACACATGCAAGTTAACTGCAAGAGTGTAAGAAAAACACGTCAGTTCCTATAACTAGACATTACAGATCTTACAGCATACGCCAAAAATCAACGATCTGTGCTTTACGCCAAGACCGTGAAAAACTTGACCACGCTGGAATCCATTTCCTAAAAGCGTAAAAATTCAAGGCTGGCAGCATACAGTCTGTGTTTTACGCCAGACTGATAAAATTGAGGTATTACGCCAGAATCTTCGTCCAGAGGTGTAAACACTCAAATTTTATACGCCAACTTTCGACAGTCGAAGCTCTTACGCCGGACTGCAAAAATATAGAGTTTTTGCGCTGACACATTAGAAATATGGGCGTAAAATATGAAGCGTCTCTGTGTATCATCTTCCTCAAAGAGGCTATCATCACAGAAGACGACCTAGCGCGGTCACATACAAAGTGTGCGAAGGATTTTCAGTCGTTCTTCTTCATCCCAAATGCTCTACCTTTTAGGCCGGGTGCACTGCTCGTCGGCGGGATACTTCGCTCAAAAGGAAGTTCGCCTTGCCCGACCGAAGACACTCTCACTTGAGCAGAAGAACGAGAAGAAGAATCAACCTTCTTTCCCTTAGTGGAGGAGGATTATTTCGAGGCCATTACTGGAAATTTTAAAATCTCAAAGAAGAAATGAAGAAGAACTCGAACAGACGAAGGCTTTCTTTCGCAGAAGACGGATGAAAAGTTTTTCTCTCAGAAACTTGGGGTATATATAGAGTTCGGATGGACTCCTCGAATCCTGAATCAAATCTTCTAATTAATACTCGGTTATGATTGGGTACTACGTCAGCCTATTCACTCAGAGAAGGTGGACAGTCAGCGAATTCGAAAAGTTTTCGTGCGAGGAAGATTCGCGGTTCTTACGCTAAGGGGCTTTTTACGCTCGACAGCTACAGATCTACGATTTTACGCTCACAGGCTATAAGTCTATAATTTTATGCCCGGATGCCTTTGTGATCGGTAGCTTTTACGCTCGAGAGGCTACAAACCTACGACTTCATGCTCAGCAGCTACAAATCTATGATCTCACGCTCGGTGGCTTTTTACGCTCAGAGGCAACAGATCCATGACTTCACGCTCGGAAGATTTTCTTTTCAGAAGCTACAAATCTACAGTTTTGCACCAAGGAGTTTTCTACGCTCGACAGCTACAAATCTACGGTTTTACGTTCCAATGGCTACAAGTCTATGGTTTTACGCCCGGATGCCTTTGTGCTCGGTAGCTTTTATCATCGAGAGGCTACAAACCTACGACTTCACGCTCAGGAACTACAAGTCTATGATTTCACGCTTGGTGGCTTTTTACGCTCAGAGGCAACGAACTTATGATTTTATGCTCCACGACTTTCCGCACATCTGAAAGATGCGCAGGCCAGTACAGTACATCTGAACGACTCTCAAGGCGGTCAATTACAGGATTTCACATAGAAGATACTCCTTCTTGACCTCAAGATACCCCAAGTATCCGAAGCATACATAGTTCAACATTGAAAATTACTCTTCTTCAGAGGTCGATTTGAAGTTCATCCAGAATCAAGTCTGAATATTTCGTCCACAAAATCAAGACGGCGACTCACTTTGACAGCCAGTTCTCGCCCTGTTCCAAGGGATTTTCGAGAAATCATTCTTGAAGACGATGGTCTGAACAAAAATTCTGTTTATCAGAAGTAAAGAACAGTTCAGAATTCTACGCGGTTCCTAACAGCAGGACAGTTCGAACACTCGACTGCTAAACGGCTTTCTGCGCATCCTTAGTTATGCGTAAAAGACGGGACAGGACCTAGCGCTCTTTCTACACAGAGTTAGCATAAAGAATCAGACGTGTCAAAGCTACACATATTCAGACTTCACAGCAAAGTATGGCAACATGATCATATGCAAAGAAGAAAGACGATCTTATTAAAATTAAAAGCATGATTAAATGAGGGAAATCCAGTCTATAAGGGTTTTTTTTATTTTTTATGACTACATATGAGGGAAATCCCATCTACAAAGAGCTTCCTCATCGTCGTCTGAAGATCGCACCCAGAATCTGTCCTGCCAGGTTCTCGTATTGGTGAAGATCTTCCTCTTCTTCCATGGCAGTTCATCGACATCCACAGTCGATGAACAAGAAGATGATCAGTGGCGCGAGGATGCAGAACTGGGCATAGACCCATACTGTCAACAGAAGAAAAGTAGAGTAACTCTGCTTTCCTACATCCAATGCCACGGAGGTAACGGGAGAAGGCACCACTTGCAAGCTATCTGGTCAAATATGACCCTTCTTCTCTCCCGAAGAACCATCATACAAAGATGCTGATTATCCCGAGCAAAGGAGGCTATGATATACTTCAATGATCCATCGTTGCAGAGGACATTTGCTCGAAGACGCCATCTTTTTTGGCTCCTTACATGCTGGAAGTGTATAATCTCCTTCTTCCTCAAGTCGACCCGACGAACTCCGGCCATCATCTCTGTGTGGTAAAGAAAATATGGGAAGAACAAGAGAACTCCTCATCCTTTTTATAGGCGAAAAAGAGCACCGATCCCCAATAACTCTGCCATTAAGTCAGCCATGAAAGAACGTGTCAAGCTTGATCGTTTCAGGCTCCACTCAGAGCGTTTCGAGTTACGAGGAACGGTTCATGCTTTATTCAAAGTATTTCAAATTATGAGGAATTTAAAAGCTTTGAAGGGGGTCTTGTAGTAGCATGAAAAATATGCTGGATAGCTATACGCAGCATGTTCATACAGGGCAGCGTAAAAAGATGACCTCAGAGCCATCAACTTGCAACAGAGCTTTGTTTGTGGTATTAAACGAAAGAATGAAAGTGTATTTCAATGACGGAGTTTATAAGAGACCCGCGCCCTTTGGTTTACAAACAAACTTGTACAATATAATCCTATACAAGGATGTGGGAGTACAATTTATTTAATCTGGGTATAAATTGCTATAGGTGTCTGATCTACGGTCGATCACTTTAGCCCTTGGACTACACGATGTTGAAGAAGTGCCGTGGAAGACAGGATGCAGCTTCGGAGGTTGCAAAGGAGGGTGGATGCGCGATGCTGAAGGTCGTCGCTCCCTGTTCCTTGCCCGAGCTCTGGATTCTTCTCTCTCTCCTCCTTGATCTCTGGTTTGATGACCTTGTCCGATCTTCGAGTTTTTAGTTTTTTGACCTCTCTCCTTTTTTTTCTCTTTTCTTTCTCCTTTTTTTCCTTATTGATAGGGGTCTCTATTTATAGAGTTTTGGTGACAGTGACCACTCCGTCGGTGTAACAACCGAGGAGTGGACAGTACAACACCCCTTTACACAACGGTTTAAAATAACCAATTCCTGCGTATAAATGACCTTTTGAGTGAGCATGTGACGCGTGTCCAACTAAGGGGACAAAACGCGTATATCTTCTACGAAGATCATGGCGTAGAAGCCACGTAGGTAGGTATCCCTTGTGTAGCAGAGGTTGGCGTAAAAGCCAAGTGACTGTCACCTTGGCATAGAAGCCAAAATAGGCATAGAAGCCGAACAGGCGTAGAAGCCGAATAGGCATAGAAGCCGAACAGGCATAGAAGCCGAATGGGCATAGGAGCCGAACAGGCATAGAAGCCGAATGGGCATAGAAGCCGAATGGTCGTAGAGACTGAGAGGGCGTTGGAAGCCGAGGGAGCACTGATCCTGAGCGGGCGTAGAAGCTACTGCGTACCTAGCCGAAGTGCTGATGTGGACGTCTTAGCCGGAATTATGGCTTTCGAAGATATAATCAAATCTTCTACAGAGATTTGCCATTATCTTGTGCATTAAATGCGGAGACATGTTTTGAAGGTCTACAGCCCTTCTGTGCATCCGTCGCAGAGACGTGGCTTGAGGGAAACTGTCACTGCTCTGTGTAATTAGACGTAGAGACGTGCCTCGAGCCCCGTATGAAGTACAGCTTTTGACGTGGCAGCGGTTTGTCTTACTACGGAGCGTAAAACAGCTCATGTTTGCCAGTGTAAAGCAAGGCAGCGTATTCCTTTGTACGCGAAAGAGTGATTTACGCTGGAGGGATTTTGGTAAACGACGGTTTGGTGATATTCTAACCAAATCCTCTACATTAAATGCAGAGATCCGCCATCATACTGTGGGGTACGTCCCGAGGGGTCTGCCATCGTTTCCAGCCGTCGTCTGGGTAGCCGTGCAGCACTTTTTTGTCAGGAGTCAGAGGCCAGGTTTACCGCGTGACTTGACAGGTTTATTTCAGGGAAGATGAAGCGTTCCTCGTACGCATTAACGCTGCTTTGAGACCGACTGAGTTTTACGCCATGGAGGCGATAAAGAACTCTGTTTATGCCGGGGCGGCCTGGACGTACCGTACTTACGCGGATGGTCCTTTGAGCTCATATTTCATGCTGTTTTTGGCGGAAGAGCTCTGTTGCATGTTCGATGGCTCTGGAGGCCTCTGCTTACGCTGCTCTGCAGTAAGATGCCGCGTGGATCCTCCCAGCGTATTTTTTATGCTTCTACAAGACCCCCTTCAAAGCTTTTAAATTCCTCAGAATTTAAAATGCTTTGAATAAAGCATGAATGGCCGCTCGTAACCCGAAACATTTCTGAGTAGAGCGTGGAAACGGTCAAGTTTGACGCGTTCTTTCAGGCCGGTCTTGATGGCAGATTTATTGGGGGTAGGTGTGACCTCGCTTGCCTATAAAAGGGCTGAGGAGTTAACCTGTTTCTTCCTACATTTCCTTTTACCATGCTGAGATGATCGCCGGAGTACGTCGGGTCGACCTGAGAAAGAAGAAGACCATGTTCTTCCAGCATATAAGGAGCCGAAAAAAACGGCGTCTTTGCGCAAGTGTCCATTGCAACGATGGATCATGGAAGGATATCTTAGCCTCCCTTGCTCGGGATAATCAGCAACTTTGTATGGCGTTGCACCAGGAGGGAGGAAGGGTCGTATTAGACCAGACAGCTTGTAGACTGTTTATTTCTTCCTGAGACCCCTGCGGACGAGATCAAAAAACCGTAATCTGTCGTCCTGATTGAGTTGGGTTTGAAGAAACCCCAACTGGATCGGCCATGGCGAATGGAGGATCTTCTTGTTCATGACTGTGGTGGTCATGTACAGCCATGGAGGAAGAGGAAGACCGGCACCGGCGTGAGAATCTGTCAGGACAGCTTCTGGGCGATCTTCTGTCGACGATGAGAAAATCCTTTGTAGAAGGGATTTTCCTCATATGTAATCACGAAAATAAAGAAAACCCCTGTAGACAGGATTTCCCTCGTATGTAATTATGATTTTAAATAAAGTCGTCTTTCTTCTCTGCATATGATCGTCTTTGCCATACGTTGCTGTAAAGTCTGAATATGTGTAGCTTCGACACGTCTGAATCTTTATGCCGACTGATAGAAAGAGTATTAGGCCCCATCTTTTATGCGTAGCGAATAGTCCATAGAACACCGCCGAGCGTCCTTGAACATTTAGAACTGTCCTGTTGCTAGGACTGAGGGACGGCGTAGAATTCTGAACTGTTGCTTCTCTGATGAGCAGGATCTTGTTCAGACTTCGTCTTCAAGAATGATCTCTCAAAACTCCCTTGGAACAGGGTCAAGGTTTTTGGCTGTCAAATTGAGTTGCCACCTTGATAGACGGGATGTTCAGACTGGAGTCTGGATGAACCTCCAATTTTGGACCCGAGAAGAGTAATTTCTCAATGTTTGAACTCTGTATGCTTCGGGTACTTGGGATACTCTGGGTCAAGAATGAGTATCTTCTGTGTGAACTCTTTGCAATTGACCGCCTTGGGGACTGTTCGGATATGCGAAAAGTCGTGGAGCGTGAAATCATCAGTCTGTAGCCTCTGAGCGTAAAAATACCACCGAGCGCGAAATCGTAGACTTGTGGTTCCTGAGCGTGAAGTCATAGGTTTTTTGCCTCTCGAGCATAAAAGCTACCGAGCACAAAGGCATCCGGGCATAAACCGTAGACTTGCAGCTGTCGAACGTGAAGCCGTAGATCTGTTGCTGTCGAGCATAGAAAAGCTCTTTTAGCGCAGAACTGTAGATCTGTAGCCTGTGAGCGTAAAAATACCATCGAGCGTGAAATCGTAGACTTGTGGTTCCTGACCGTGAAGTCATAGGTTTGTTGCCTCTCGAGCATAAAAGCTACCGAGCACAAAGGCACCCGGACATAAACCATAGACTTGTAGTTGTCGAACGTGAAGCCGTAGATCTGTTGCTGTCGAGCGTAGAAAAGCTCTTTTAGCGCAAAACTGTAGATCTGTAGCCTGTGAGCGTAAAAACACCATCGAGCACGAAATCGTAGACTTGTGGTTCCTGAGCGTGAAGTCATAGGTTTGTTCCCTCTCGAGCATAAAAGCTACCGAGCACAAAGGCATCCGGGCATAAACCGTAGACTTGTAGCTGTCGAACGTGAAGCCGTAGATCTGTTGCTGTCGAGCGTAGAAAAGCTCCTTTAGTGCAGAACTGTAGATCTGTAGCTCCTGAAAAGAAAATTTCTTCGAGCGTGAGGTTTTACGGATCTGTTGCTTCTGAGCGTAAACTGAGCGCCACCGAGCGTGAGATCGTCGATTTGGTATCTGCTGAGCGTAAAGTCGTAGGTTTGTGGCCTCTCGAGCATAAAAGCTACCGAGCACAAAGGCATCCGGGCGTAAAACCATAGACTTGCAGCTTGCGAGCATAAAATCTTAGATCTGTTGCTGTCGAGCGTAGAAAGCTCCTTTAGCGTAGAACCCGCTGAACCGTCTTGCACGAAAAAACCTTTCGAATTCGCTGACTGTCCATTTTTCGAGGGTAGTGGGCTGACGTAGCATCCAATCATAACCAACTCTTAATTGCGAGATCCGGTTGGGGTCTCGAGGGGTTCGTCCGAGGATTCGAGGAGTCGACTCGGACCGTATATATACCCTAAGCTTTTGAGAGAAAAAGCTTTTTATCTGTCTTCTGCGAAAGAGAGCTTTCCTTCGTTCCTTCTTCGAGCACTTCGAGTCCTCAGAAATGGCGTCGAAACAAACTCCCTCCGCTAAGGGAAAGAGCGTAGGTTCTTCTTCTCGTTCTTCGGTACCGGCGAGAGATTCTTCGGTTGGGGAAGGTGAACCTCCTTCTGAGAGGAGTATCCCGCCGATGAGCAGTGCACCCGGCTTTAGAGGTAGAGCTTTTTGGGATGACAAACGATGAAAAATCCTTCGCACACGTTGAACGTGACCACGCTAGGTCGTCTTCTATGCTAATAGCCTCTTTTGAGGAAGATGACGCACGGAGATATTTTCATCTTTTACGCCCATATTTCTAATGTGCCAGCGTAAAAACTCCATATTTTCGTAGTCTGAGCGTAAAAGCTCTGGCTAACAAAAATTGGGGTATATCATAAAATTTTGAATTTTTACGCTTGCGGAGGAGACTTTCGGCGTATAGAGACCAAATTTGCGCAATCTTGGCGTAAAGCACAGATTGTCATTTCTTTGGTCCACACTTTGTGCAAGATTTGTAATGACCTATTTTCCTTGCACCTTTGCAGTTGATTTGGGTGAGTCTCCGCTGGCTGAGGTGATGGGCTCCGCTGCCGGGATGCTGCACTCGAACTACCTGGAGGATCTGTCCCATATGGCCTTTCCCATCTCTGGACCCCAGTATCCTGAGGGCAGGGGGTTTCTGATATCGGCCCAGGGTGAGCGAATGTTGTTGAGCATGATCAATGGCGAACTCTTGACGTATGTAGACGGGGAGCAGTACATAAAGCCGGCTTTCCTCTTTGGGGATGTGATCGATAAACAGTCCCAGACGAAGCCCAAGAGGGAGCCTTGGGTCTTTTCTGCCGGGAATTTGGTCTTGTATCTGCCGACGATGCCTAGGGATTATCCTATCTCGGCTTTCTCCCATGCGACGCATCCTAGGAAGATGTCGTGGAAGTTGACTCCTGATCTTCACGGGAAGCCTGGGAAGATCTTTCATCTGAAAGGAGCTGACCAGGGGTCGTTTGTCAGTCGCCCCTCCGGCGTTGTGACGCTGTTCCGGGGGCTGTGCCCGGGTAATGTCCCGAGTGAAGTTAGCTCGGTGATCCAGCCTATCCAGTTGCCGACCTTCTGCAACGACTTTATGGGTCGAGGTGGGGTATATCCCAAGGAGAATCCTCGGTGCAACGGGTGGATCGCCCCAACGAACTCCCGATGGAGATGCCTAGTTGATTGGGCCTTGACGCACTTCCGAAGAGAGCTGGAGGACATTGGACTATATACCGCCGTGAGTGCGACGAGTGTTGGGTTGCCTCCCAATGCTAATTTGTTCTTGGCACTGATGGAGCGGTATATTCCGCTCACCGGGACCTTCGCCACTCTACTGGGGGAGTTGGGATTGGCCCTCCATGAGATGGCAGTTGTCTCGAGACTGCCGATGGGGGATACCCCATATGAAGAGTATGTCCCCACCAACCGGGAGTTGGGGGATTTGGACCCTCGGGTGGCGGAAGTATATCAGGAGTTGATGTGTCAGTACTTCGCGTGCACCGCTTTTTATGACGAGCCCTCTGATTTGGCCCATACCACTAGGTGGATGTCTTACCTCTTCTTCCATCGGGCTAGGGCCGCCAAGTCGGAGAAAGCCTCGGGGGGTAAGAATGAGCCCGTGAACTGCTTGGGCGTCCTTAGTGCCCAGGTTGTTGAGGCTCTTATGGAAGACGCCAAGGCTCCCGATCAGATTTTCGTTGAGGGGGTAGGAAAATACCCCGAAGGTACCAAGGCCCACAGTTATTTGAGGCGCTATCGCAGGCCTCTGTCTAAGGAAGCCCAGTTGGCTGGTTTCCTCTCTATATGGCTGCGTCGAATGGTAGTGCCCGGTATCGCGTCCGCGGATCGTATTCACCGGAACATCCTGTGGCCCGCAGTGCGTCTGGTGTTTGGGGCAAGACTGGGCCTGCTTCCTGCCATGGTGTGCCGTATTCAGGCTGGCCTGAGGGCCATGACCGATGGGTTGCTCGTCGATGAAGCTCGGCGTGAGAGTTTTCCCAGGGTGGAATTGCCATACCTGTATCTGATGGGATGGTTAATTCTCCACAACCCCCGGGTGATGTCTCCCGCTTCCGGTAGCAGCTCAGGGGGTATATTCCTGCTGAATTACAGGGATTCTACCTGGAATGTGAACACAGTTTTAGACTGTCGGTTAGTGTTGAACCTCAGCCATGGCTGGAAGATGCTCTGTACTCCCCCTCCGGT
Organism: Iris macrosiphon; assembly: GCA_036927795.1. Taxonomy (NCBI): domain Eukaryota; kingdom Viridiplantae; phylum Streptophyta; class Magnoliopsida; order Asparagales; family Iridaceae; genus Iris; species Iris macrosiphon. Next base: position 128,523,002 of record JAYESA010000006.1, on the reverse strand, counting down.
ACATCGCAACCAATCCGGGGTGTGGCTTGAGGATTCAGGTGGAGAGAAGACCGTTCTTTCTTCGGAGGCTTTTAATTGGTTGGTCTGTATCAGACCATCCCATCTGCTGTATAGGAGCGAAGACTATTGCTTCTTCGAGCCCTACTTGCCTAGTCGATTTGCCAGGCAGTTCGGGTACGATCAGTTGCACGTGGGTAACGCCGTCACCAGCTTCAGGCCCAGGGGCGGACTCATTGATGGAGCTAGAGGGTGGCGATATTTTATCATGGGTTGCACAGGGGCAATTTTTATCGTGCCGGTCGTTATAACCTCCACGGAGCTGCGCATCCTTCATTCTTACGCCCAATTTTATGTGGCAATTAACACCTTCCATCACGATTTCGACAGACGTGGAAGCTTTAGAGTGCCTTCTGCCAAGCCTGGGGGAAGAGTCGAAGTCCCCTCGGTTTCTTCTGACGAGGGCGAGGAGTCTGGTACTCCGGATGAGCCTCTGGTGTCGTTGCCGAGGTGTGCAGTGCCTGCGCCGGCGGGGGCTTTGGTAGTCTCTTCTGGGAAGCGACGGGCTTCTGCTCCGAAGGAAGCTTCCCTTCGTAAGAGGAGGAAGGAGACGGTTGCTCGTCCTCTCCGTATTCCTGATATTGAGGCTCCCGTGAGTGAGCCGGCACCTTCCTGCATCAGGAATAAATCTTTGGCTGGAGGTTCCTTGCCTTTTAGAGAGGGACCTTCTACAGTTCCGGCTGGTGGCGCCGGAGAGTCTTCGCTAGAGGGTGCTGTCGCTGCGGCTGCTCTAAGCAGTGGAGCGGGATTGCCCACGTGGCCGCTGCAGATGGGAGAATCTTTCCCGAGGTCAGTAGTGGGGGAAGTTGCTTCTGTGTCAGTGAGTGCGCTTAGCGAGACCCCGGCTGACGAACCTCGACCGCGTCTTCGGGAAGGCTTGACCGAGCTTTTGGCGATGTCGGTCGGCCTACCTCTTTTTCCAGGTATGACAGGTCGTATCGCGTCATTAAGGCGTGGTTTAGCCACATCGGCTGCAGACGCGTCGTATATGCCGTTGGCTCCGGATAAATGTCGTTTTTTTTGTCTTCTCCTAGGAAGATTACCATTGTGTTGACATTTTTGCTTTTTTTTGTCCTCTTTTCAGGGGATGACGTCCATGGGGAATACAGCGTTGAAGCGCCTTCTGGCCCAGCTCCTAGCGATGACGTGGAGGCGCCTAATTCCGAGGCAGAAGTGTCTTCGGGGGCCAGCTCGCCTGGAGAGGTTTTGTCGTCTCAGGAGGGGGACGAACCTGTTATCGTGACCTCGCCTTTCGCGAGTATGCCGATGACTTCGATCGTTGCCGTCACACCTTTTTCGGCCGCGCAACCCGTCGAGGCGGCGACGGTGGCTACCTTGTCTGCAATTGTCCCTGGAGAGGGAGTTACTAGCATCACGGCCACTCTGGGCGTTCAGTCGGGTCTAGTCGCGTTGACCGAGCAGCATACCAGCCTTGTCTACACCAGTTTAAAAATGATGATATCGATGGTGTTGGCAAAGAATCTTGACTTCGAGCTCCTGAAGAAGACTTCTCAGCTTTCGATCGAGGTTTTCAGGGGGCTTGGCAATCTTGGAGTAGCTGATGCTCTGGAGGCAGTGGTTAATGGTTTAGAACAACCCATTAACGAATATTTACAGCGGGCTGAGGGCAGCCTTGATGCTGATGTCCAGGCTCGATACGACTTCATGGCTGAGCGGCTTGCTACAAAGCTTGAAAGCCTAGACAACTCTATCCAGAAGCACAAGCTGGAGATAGATAGGAGAAAAGCTGTTGTGGAAGAAGCTCTTGTTGTTGAGACGAAGTGTCGATACGAGCATGAAGGGAATGCAGCGAGGGCCTCCAAGCTAAAGGAAAAACTTGCTCGGGCAGAGGAGTGGGCTTCCCAGTCGTTGGCAGGTTTAGAGGTAGCGACTGGTCGACTGAGTGAAGCACGACGGGATCTGGACCGTGCGGAAGCTGCCCGTGCGGGCTATCTTCGGGCAAGGGCTAATCTGATCCTTACGCATACCCCCGAGGCACGGCTGGAGCGGGCTCGCGCCGATGCCTTGGCCCTTAGGAATGAGAGGATAGCTGCACTAGAGCGGCAGATTCGTGGTCTGATTACTCCGCCATTTTGATGTATCTCTCCTTATGTAATTTTGCCTCCTTCTGGGAATGAATAAAAGCGGCTCTTTTCTGACTGTTGTGGACCCGTCATTTCGGAATGTAAATGACAGTTTTTAGGTGAGGGGGATATCAGAGGTAGTATGGACCTGATATACTCTCGATAAACCTCTTTAGCCAGATATATCTATTCAGAGGTCGTACAGACATGATAGGATATGACCTAACTAGTTTCTTTTCTTGGAGCAGTTTTGTCAGAATTGAGATTCTCGCTATGTTCCGCCTGGGCAGGGGGGAATTAAGCGTAGTATCTTTTCAGGAATTTGCCGTTGATGGGAGCCATTAATAGGTCCCCGTTAGGCTGGGCAATCCTGTAGGCGCCGTTCGAGAACGTTGTCTCGATCACATAAGGGCCTTCCCACTTGGGCTGGAATTTGCCTTTACTTCTGTGAGTTAAAATCATCGGCCTTCTTACTGCTAGAACTAGCTCGCCGACCTTGAACACCCTTTCCTTTACTTTATGGTTAAAAGCCCTGGAAATGCGTGCTTGGTAGAGCGCGATGCGCTGTTGAGCTTGGAGGCGTTTCTCGTCTAATCCTTCTAGCTCCTGAAGCCTTAAAAGGTCATTCTTTTCTTGAGTCAGCTCATTAGCCACGGCTATTCTGAGCGACGGGATCTGGATTTCAATGGGAAGAACTACTTCGCTCCCGTAGACCAGCAAAAATGGGGTACAACCCGTCGGCGTTCGTACCGTCGTGCGGTATGCCCAGAGGCATTCGCCCAGCTTTTTATTCCAGTCTTTCTTGTTTGAAGAGATAAACTTCTTCAAGAGTTTGATAATGGTTTTGTTGAAAGCTTCCGCCAGACCATTAGCAGCTGGATAGTACGCCGTGGAGGCAACATTGTGTATCCGATTTTTATCGCAAAACCGATGAAACGTTTGGCTGATGAACTGGGGCCCATTGTCGTGAATTATCCTCCGGGGTACCCCGAAGCGATAGATGACGTGATGTTTGATGAAGCTGACCATGTTGGATGCCTTTACCTCTGTGAGAGGGATTGCTTTGGCCCATTTGGAAAAGTAATTCGTGATGGCCAGTATGAACTGGTGACCCCTGGAAGAAGACGGGTAAATAGGACCGATGATATCCATTCCCCATGCTTCGAAAGGCCAGGATGCGACCGTAGGATGTAGATGTTCCGACGGTTGATGTATGAAGTCTATATGAACCTGACAGGCTCTGCAATGCTTTGCATACTGTATTGCATCTGCGATCATGGTCGGCCAGTAATAGCCCATTCTTCTGATGCTATCCTGTAGCTTAGGCCTGGGTTGATGCGCTCCGCATACGCCGTCGTGAGCTTCACGGATAATCTGCTGTGCTTCGGCGCCAGAGAGACACCTCAACAGTAGTCCGTCGTAGGTCCGGCAATACAGGCATTGTGAAGATGCATCGAAGTAGAAGCGTAGCGATCGTCTCTTGACAGATACTGCTTCCTTGGGGTCCTCTGGTAAGATTCCGTATGCCACGAAATCTATGAAAGGACTTGACCAATCTCTTGTAGGAGGATCGGTGTTTACAGCGTAGCTGCGTTCTATGTGATAGTTGTTCTTCACACAGAATAAATCTCTGTTAAGAAGGATTACCGAATCTTGCCTTCTTATAGGAGTAGCTAAGTCTGCAGCTAGGCTGGCCAGGGCATCAGCTTCCAGATTCTGAGATCGAGGTACGTGCTCTAGGAAGAAACCTTTGAATGTTATGGCTATCTCGATTGTCGCCCGGTGATAGGGGATGAGGTCTGGATTATGGACTTCGTATATTCCCCTGACTTGATTGACGATGAGCAGAGAATCACCGAAAGCTTCCAGGGATTCTACCCCCAGTTCTGTAGCAACTTGGAGCCCAATTAGTAGAGCGTTGTATTCCGCCACGTTGTTGGAGCAGGGCTCGCTAAGAGAGTATGCTCGGTAGATGACGAGTTGATCCGGGGTAACTAGGACGACTCCCACTCCTGAAATGATGTTTCCTTTAGGACCGGTTCTGGAGGCGCCATCAAAGAACAGTTGCCATACGTCACTTTTTTTTGCGAAGTTACATTCTGCAACTTCATCAGGGATGTCTTCGTATAGTTTGGAGGTCTCCGGGATCGGATGAGCCGCTAGGAAGTCGGCCAGTGCTTGGCCTTTGATGGACTTCTGTGGGATGTATACCATGTCGTATGGTGTTAGCAGCATCGCCCAAGTTGCGAGTCGGGAGTTAAGGGCACTTGGCTTGCTCATCAGCACTCGGAGAGGGTTGATCCTGGAGATGATATGAATAGTCTGGCCGGTGACATAGTGCCACGTTTTCTGGACAGCGAACATCAGAGCCAAGCATTCCTTCTCCACTGGGTTGTACCGGTGCTCGGCCCCGACCATCATCCTGCTGAGATAGTAGATAGCCTGTTCATGACCCGCATCATTTTTCTGTACGAGGAGAGCTCCTAGCGAATGATCCATTGCCCGAACGTACAGCAAGAACAATTTTCCCATGACGGGAGGCACCAGAACTGGCGGACTGGTTAGGTAGCGTTTGATATCCCCCAACGCTTGCTGACAGGTTTCGTCCCATATGAAGGATACACCTTTCTTCATGAGATGAGAGAAGGGCTGACATCTCCCCGAGAGGTTGGATATGAATCGCCGGATATAAGCTAGACGTCCTTGGAACCCCCTTAGTTCCCTCAGATTACGGGGCGGTCGCATTGCCGTGATCGCTTGGACTTTGTCAGGGTCTACTTCGATGCCTTTGGTGGTAATGACAAATCCCAGGAATTTGCCACTGGGTACACCCAGAAAGGACTTTGTAGGGTTTATCTTGAGTTGATGCTGGCGCATTAATTCGAATACCGCCCTCAGGTCTCGGGTGTGATCACCTTTGAGGCAACTTTTGACAGCTATGTCGTCTACGTAACATTCCACTATTTTGCGTAAATGCCCACGGAATATGTTACTCATAGCCCATTTGTACGTAGCCCCAGCGTTCTTTAATCCGAAGGGCATGACCGTATAGCAATATACCCCCAGTGGTGTCCGGAAGGAAGTGTGCTTCTCCTCTTCAGGATGTATCTTGATCTGATTGTATCCCGAGAACCCGTCCATGAAAGACATGCGTTCGAAGCCGCAGGTATTGTCGATCATGATGTCCGTGATGGGAAGAGGGAATTCATCTTTGGGGCAGGCCGCATTCAGATCTCGATAGTCGATGCAGATACGTACCTTCCCATTTTTCTTCATGACTTGGACCACGTTAGCGACCCAGTCGGGGTATTGTTCCTCCCGGATGAAACCGCAGGTTATCAACTTCTTGACTTCAGCCTCGATGGCGTCCACCATATCGGGGCAGAACCATCGTTGGTGCTGCTTTACCGGCTTCGAATCGGTCAATATATTGAGCTTATGAGTAGCTACCTTCGGGTCTAGGCTTGGCATGTCCTCATAATCCCACGCAAAGACGTCAATATATTCCTTTATCAGCTGTATAACTTCTTCCTTTTCTGGTGGGGGAAGATTGTTACTGACAAATATTGGCTTTGGTGAGAGCTCACCCCCAACATTGATCTGGATGACTTCGTCCTTGGTGGGAGGTTCCCTCTGCTTGAAGCGGAATTCCCACTGCGTATCCATCTGTTGAGCCCAGGGGTCATCCTCGAATGGCTCCGTATCCTGCTCCTCGGCTTCTGAGAGATTTTTCATTACCATATTCACTGATAGTGCTTGTTCGAGAGCATCTGGCGAGTTGGAGGGCGATGAGCTGTTCTGGGAGGAGGAAAAGGGGTCCTCTTTTGGCTCGGAAGTCGCGAGGGAGGTGGCATACCATAACCCGAGACGAGTTTGTCGATTGCGGGGGTTGCCGCACGGCGGCGTTCATCTACCTCTTCCGTAGTTGAGGCCTGGCTTCCGTTTCAAGTCGTAGCCCATGTTTTGCATGATCTTTAGCGCTTGCGGGCTATAACGGTGAATCTGTATTTTCCCGGTGTCGTCATCGAAGGGATCTTCTTGAGCAGTCGGTTGATTCCTCCTACGACCGAAGACTATTAAGTGCTGACTGCTGCCGGTAGGCGGGACGATGAAGATAGAATCCTCATGTGGCCCATATATCGTGACGACGTTGGATGGCGATGCTATTTCCCAGACATATGGGTGGTAGAAGCTTATAGCTTTCAAGAATTTTTGTGCTATGGGTTCTACCTCGTCATGTGGAGTGGGTCCTTGTTTTGGAGTTCGAGCATAAATATACTGGAAAAGAGGATGTTTATTATCATCTAGAATTTTACTCCTGGTCGCCTTTACACCAGTCGACTGCCTGTTGCATCGAAGGTTGATGACCAAGGGTGGAGGCTTTCGGTTCAAAGTGATCACTAGAGGATCACCCCCTTCTCCCGTCTTGGTCTTGTCCAGGTGGATAGCCAAAGGGTCTATGGCTTTCGGACGAGTGGTTCGTCCTTTCACTTTAATGGACAGCGACAGTGTGGCAGAGGGCTCTTCTGGCTCCCGGTGGGATTCCTCCTTTGCCTCGCCCGACCCTTCATCCACGTGGTCCTGGGAGTACAACACGGCATCGGAGTAGTACGACTCTATTCCTTTGAACGGGTTTAGGTCAGCTACCTTCGTCTGTACTGTTCCTTGTGCGTCTACATATTTAAGGCATTGATGTAGGGTTGAGGGAACGATGTTGTGGTCGTGAATCCACGGTCTCCCTAGCAAAATATTGTAGGACACCTCTGAATCGATGACGTAACATGTGGCCACCGATCTAAGGTTGCCGATCTGGATTCTCAAGCGAATTTTCCCCAATGGCTTACTTTTTCCAGCGTTGAAACCCACGATTGTAGTGGTAGTGTAAGCCAGTTCGCTGGTAGGAATTCTCAGTGGCCTGAGCAGACCGTGAGGGATGATGCTGATCGACGATCCCGGATCTATGTGAATCTGGTCAACTTCTATGGAACCGATGTACCCGGTGTAATAGAGGGGCCTGTCATGTCTGTTAAGTTTCAACAGCATGTCGTCTTGAGTGAAAGTGATATTTGGGACCACCTCCATTACGCTGTGGCACTGAGGACATGCCACTGGTTCCTCGTCGGGGGACTTGAGTTGGGTCAAGTACGCCTCTGCCTGCATCAGCGCTTCACTCAGGGCTAGACGAGTGTCAGGGGAGAGCCTGAGTAGCTCAAAGATGGACAACCTGGCTGGCGTATTGGCTAGTTGGGCCAGGATGTCAAATTTGTATGGCTTCTCTAAACCTTTGCTTGGAATGTTTTTCACAGGTTTGTCGAAGCGTATTTCTTTCTGCTTTCCCTTTTCCGCCGGAGTAGGTTTCGCTGGGCTGACGTTTGGCACGACGGGACCTTGCTCTGAAGGTTTGGTAGCTGGAACGTCAACTGGCGCGCCTTCCTGATTTGCTTCGTTGTCGTCGAGGTAGGCCCTCCCTGAACGGGTTGCGACAAGTACCTCGTCTTCGTCTGATGCAGAAGAAGTTGTGATCATGTGGCATGATCTGTATTTGGGACTCTTCTTGGAGGTAGGCTTGGTTGCCTTGGTCTCCCTCTCGAGCTCTGGCACCAAATCTGGGTGAACCCACATAATCTCGCCCTGCCGGGTAGTTAGGGGCACCAGGTTATGATTTTGACCCCTAGCCGGGGGGAGGTTAACGATGTTCATCGTTGTCCAGAATATAGGTACAACACCATTAGGGACCTTTTGGGGAGGCAGATTGCCAAACTGCAGAGAGATCATGTTGGCCGCGACCGTCTTCTCGGTGCTGTGCAGAGTGATGGCCTTAGCATCAATTAATCCCTGGATCTTCCGTTTTAATACATAGCACGCCTTTGTCGGGTGGTGTACGTATCTGTGGAAGACGCAGTATTTGGGGTCGTCGGTATTGCTAACCTCCTGGGGCCGCCTTAGCTCCGGGAGGGTGATCTTGCCACTTTTGACGAGACACTCAAAGATACTTGGGATATCGTCGTCGTCGAAAGAGTAGACTTCAACGGGCCTAGAAGTCCCGGGTTTTGCTTGCGTGGTTGTCGCAATCTTTGGTCTGGCCGTGTTGATTGCCAGGGCTTATTTCCCTTTGGGACCACGAGGATGGTCACTGCTGGGAGATGACCTCTTGCCTCTGTCAGAGGCGGAGATCATGATGCCATTGTCGCGCGCCTTGCGATTGTTGTCTTCGGCGGCTACGGCCGAGATGATGAACGAGGGCCAATCATGGAACCGATATGGTCCTGTGAATACCGAGACCACGGGAAGGAGATTTTTCCTGTAAATGTCCACCAACGCAGAGTCTGAAACTCTTGGAGGCATCTGTAAGGTGGCCTGACGAAAGCGTTCGATGAAGATGCGAACGTCCTCCTTTTCCTTCTGTTTGACTTCGATGAGAGAGGACATAGACATGTCCATTCCTCCCTCGTAGAATCGTGTGAAGAACAGAGCTTTGAAGTCCTCGAAGGAAGTAATACAGTTGTCCGGCAAGCTACGGTACCACTGATAGGCTACTCCTGAGAGACAACCTTTGAACACCCGAGTAAGGAGGGCATCGTTCCCTTGTAGCAACACCGTCATCATACTGAAATAATTCATGTACTGACTTGGTGATATTTTTCCCTCGAACAGAGCCATAGTCTGAGGTTTGTATCTCGGAGGGAAAGGAACCTCCTTCCAGACAGCTGGGTAGGGCTGGTTGATTCCCAGTTTCTTGAGCTGATCTTTGTGCTTCAAGGCGTCGAACTGGGCTTTCAACTCTCGCACTACCTGCATCGGATTCTCAGTCGAAAGTGGGGCTACTGAGTGGTGTGGAGTCAGTTGTATTGTAGCTCCAGCAGGAGGTAGAGCATTTTCTAGGTGAGGAAGCGGAGGAACTGTTGACTCTTGATCCAGCGTAGGCTCTTGGCTTGGGTTGGATGGTGGTGAGTCCACCCCCGCGCGTATCTGAGTTGGCGGGACCGACGCTTGAGCCATGGTAGTTGCGTGCTGAGCGAGCATCATCTGGTGCATGTTTTCCATTACGGATTGCATTTGTTTCAGAGATGTCTCCAGTATAGTGATGCGTTCCGCGTTCCCTGATGGCGAAGCTGCCTCGCGCTCATCTCCAATGGCGTAAGCTCCCATTTCCCTGGGGGTCATTGAGGGATTAGTATAGGTCGTTATAGAAGTTGACTCCCTACTTTCTGCCTCTGATTCGGGAACTTGGCGACCTTCGGCGTCGGAATCAGAAGAAGATGACGCTGGTTGTTGTGACCTTGCGCGAGTGTTTTGGAATACCCCGGCTTCAACGTCTCCGAGGGGCTTACTAAACCTCCTTCGGCTCGGAGGTCTAGAAGGATGACGTCTTGAGCTCGACCCTCCTCTAGGTATATATGAAGCCATGTTCACAGACGCATGCGCGGGTTCCCCTTCCTAGAAAGACAGCGAGTAGCTCAACCGGTCGAAAACCGATCGTTTTGCCTTGGAGCAGCAGCAATTAATCACAACTTTATGACTATTACAATAGTGTTCGCCAGGAGGCGAAATAGACATGTTGGAAGGTCCCCTTTCTTTACGCCTCCTGATTAGATACTTGCGTAGGTCAGGAGGGTTTCTTTCCGCCGTCTGAGTTTGTTTTACGCCGAGGGACCGTGCCTGGCGTAATCTGGAGGTTCTCTCAGTCTGGCGTGAGGCTGGAGAGGCCCTCAGTTGGCCATTAGCTTCTCGCATAATCCGGAGAGTAGGCAGATCATTCTTTTGCTGGCGTAAAGGCCCAGTAGTTGAGTATTCACCCGCTTGCTTCCCCTTGCGGAGATCGCAGCGCTCATCTGGTTCACCGTAAAGGTCAGATGTCGTTTTGCGCGTAGAGCGTGATCTGTACTTCTGATTTGGCATTGAGGTGCCATCAGCAGTTTCGTCTGTACCGTGCGTAGCGGAAGACTGATTTCTGCGCGTAGAGCGCAGTGGATACTCCTGGGTTAGCGCTGAGGCTTTACCAGAAGCTTTGTCTGTACCGCGCGTAGCGGAAGACTGATTTTTGTGCGTAGAGAGCAGTGGATACTCCTGGATTAGCGCTGAGGCTTTGCCAGAAGCTTTGTCTGTACCGCGCGAAGCGGAAGACTGATTTCTGCGCGTAGAGCGCAGAGGATACTCCTGGGTTAGCGCTGAGGCTTTGCCAGAAGCTTTGTCTGTACCGTGCGTAGCGGGAGACTAAATTTTACGTGCGGGGCACGGAGGGAGCGATGCTACCACCTCATTGGTCGGAGAGATCGGAGAGATCGGAGGGTCCACAGGAACGGCGGAGGATGTCTTGGGCATCCACACTTTGCGTAGCTTCCTGCTATCTTGGACGGAAAGAGAGTGAAAGCTACCCCCAGTCCGAAGCATGTCTTCGTAGGCAGACTGGTCGAACTGAACGACCAGTGTCTTCTTCACGGTTCCTACAGATACCGCATCGTGTTGAGCAATTACTTCCTCATCAGAAGAGAAAGATGTCCCCAGCAGAGTCGCCATCTTGTTTGTGGTATTAAACGAAAGAATAAAAGTGTATTTCAATGACGGGGTTTATAAGAGACCCGCGCCCTTTGGTTTACAAACAAACTTTTACAATGTAATCCTATACGAGGATGTGGGAGTACAATTTATTTAATCTGGGTATAAATTGCTATAGGTGTCTGATCTGCGGTCGATCACTTTAGCCCTTGGACTACACGATGTTGAAGAAGTGCCGTGGAAGACATGATGCAGCTTCGGAGGTTGCAAAGGAGGGTGGATGCGCGATGCTGAAGGTCGTCGCTCCCTGTTCCTTGCCCGAGCTCTGGATTCTTCTCTCTCTCCTCCTTGATCTCTGGTTCGATGGCCTTGTCCGATCTTCGAGTTTTTAGTTTTTCGACCTCTCTCCTTTTTTTTCTCTTTTCTTTCTCCTTTTTTTCCTCATTGATAGGGGTCTCTATTTATAGAGTTTTGGTGACAGTGACCACTCCGTCGGTGTAACAACCGAGGAGTGGACAGTACAGCACCCCTTTACACAACGGTTTAAAATAACCAATACCTGCGTATAAATGACCTTTTGAGTGAGCATGTGACGCGTGTCCAACTAAGGGGACAAAACGCGTATATCTGCTACGAAGATCACGGCGTAGAAGCCACGTAGGTAGGTATCCCTTGTGTAGCAGAGGTTGGCGTAAAAGCAAAGTGACTGTCACCTTGGCGTAGAAGCCAAAATAGGCATAGAAGCCGAACAGGCGTAGAAGCCGAATAGGCATAGAAGCCGAACAGGCATAGAAGCCGAATGGGCATAGGAGCCGAATAGGCATAGAAGCCGAATGGACATAGAAGCCGAATGGTCGTAGAGACTGAGAGGGCGTTGGAAGCCGAGGGAGCACTAATCCTGAGCGGTCGTAGAAGCCACTGCGTACCGTGCCGAAGTGCTGATGTGGACGTCTTAGCCGGAATTACGGCTTTCGAAGATATAATCAAATCTTCTACAGAGATTTGCCATCATCTTGTGCATTAAATGCGGAGACGTATTTTGAAGGTCTGCAGCCCTTCTGTGCATCCGTCGCAGAGACGTGCCTTGAGGGAAACTGTCACTGCTCTGTGTAAATAGACGTAGAGACGTGCCTCGAGCCCCGTATGAAGTGCAGCTTTTGACGTGGCAGCGGTTTGTCTTACTGCGGAGCGTAAAACAGCTCATGTTTGCCTGTGTAAAGCAAGGTAGCGTATTCCCTTGTACGCGAAAGAGCGGTTTACGCTGGGGGGATTTTGGTAAACGACGGTTTGGTGATATTTTAACCAAATTCTCTGTATTAAATGCAGAGATCCGCCATCATACTGTGGGGTACGTCTCGAGGGGTCTGCCATCGTTTCCAGCTGTCTTCTGGGTAGCCGTGCAACACTTTTTTGTCAGGAGTCAGAGGCCAGGTTCACCGCGTGACTTGACAGGTTTATTTCGGGGAAGACGAAGCTTTCCTCGTACGCATTAACACTGCTTTGAGAGCGACTGAGTTTTACGCCATGGAGGCGATAAAGAACTCTGTTTATGCTGGGGCGGCCTGGACGTACCATACTTACGCGGATGGTCTTTTGAGCTCATATTTTATGCTGTATTTGGCGGAAGAGCTCTGTTGCATGTTCGACGGCTCTGGAGGCCTCTGCTTACGCTGCTCTGCAGTAAGATGCCGCGTGGATCCTCCCAGCATATTTTTCATGCTTCTACAAGCTTCTTCGCTGAGCACAACATAAAATATAGGCTCAAGGACCATCAGCGTAGTGCAAGTTGTCCAGGCTGCTTCAGCGTAAAAGAGGTGCTTCATCGCCTATATGGCGTAAAACTCATCCGCTTTCAATGCAGCATTAAAGTTGTAACCTCCGTATCCTGAAATTCGTGCTTAAATATTATTTTTAGGTTAATTTGGGGCTAGTGGTTTTTTTCCATAATTTTTGTTAATTAAAAACTAGTAATCCTAATTTTCTGGCACTTTCAAGAATTTATTTTAGGGACAAATATATTTAAAAATATCCCAAAACTTTTATTTTAGGTTCTAAATAATAAAATATATTTTCTAGAATTTTTTGGGAATTTTCTGATTATTTTTAGCATTTATTTTGAGTTAATTATAAAAAAACTGAATTAAAAACTATTTTCTGAAAAAGAAAACCCAAAAAGAAATTATTTCTGCCCAGTCAGCAAACAGGGGGGCCCACGTGTCAGCCTCCCGCAGCAAACAGTGTCGGGCCCGCCTGTCAGTGACTGCGGGCGGGCAGCGTTGGATGACTGCCACGTGTCAAGATCTGAGCCGCGACTGCTTTCTCTCTCCTCTATATATATATTAGTTTAAGTTTATTTCTAGGGTTTTTCTTCAGCCGAATTTTGGAGAATTGCCATCTAGGGTTCCTTCATCTTCCAGAAGCCATTGCGCATAGCTCCGGACTCCAAATGAGGCCTAGTTTTTTGTGTTAGAAAGATATTGAGGTTAGATTTCTGATTATATAATTTGTTTTACGAAATTATTATTATTAAATTCTGGAAAATTCGTAGAACACAGTATGTCCGAAAATAGACGTATTTCAATGTTTTCGTGATTCCGGGAGAACCAGGAATCAGAATCATGAACCGTTTAAAGTTTCAGAAAGCTAATATCGAGATCATTGACATATGTTTTCCCAGAATTTATTTCGAAGTATTTTTATATTGTTAATTCTGTAGAACTTCTAGGGTAAAATTTAATCATCGGTGCACGATACGAAACTTGTATGTGCCATAATTCTCAAACAAATTTGAATTTGGACGAGCCATAAATTCCAGCATGTTTTTGACACTGAAATCTACAGGAAATCATGCATGAAAGTCGAGTTTGTGTTGGTTGACATTTTGGTCAACATATCGCCACGATTTGCGTGCCATGAGTCTCGAGTTGATAAAATTTAGTTCCTTTGGACAAAATTTAGGAATTAACCTAAAAATTAGAATAATAAAATTAAAATAAGATTTTTGAGTAATTATTCCAGAATTAAATAAATTAAAATAAATTATCTTTTGACGTGGTAAGTTTGTAATACATAGGCTATTTGGACTGTGACTTGGACTCTGATTCATACCAGCAGCAGGACCCCAGGCGAGTACATTCTCTGACAGTTTCCATTATGTTGATTATCTCTATAACTCTTATTGTATCGCGTACATGACTCTGACACTGTTCTTTACACGAGTTGGCATCATCGAGACCTGTCACGAGGAGTCTTGATTGGGATCCATCGTGCTAGCTAGGGAAAATGGGGAAATGTTAGTAGCTTATGTGATCATACCCAACCTTACATGCATCATAGCTCACCCACACCTCACGTCGGTGCAGCCTGACCATTACATGCCTCATAGCCTGTTACATGTGATTAGCCTGACTATTGCTCGCATCATAGCTATCCGGATGGTTAGCCTGACCCTACCTGAATCATAGCTAATCATATGTAACAAGCCTGATCAGTCCCAAGCCGATCACATGATATACTAATGTTTCACACACTTAGATGATTCTTGACATGCATCTTTAGTATATTGATCTAGCATCTCTACATGTTCTAGTTATTGATCTTGTACATACTTATATACCAGTTCATTATTCTTACGTGTACTTGGATTCCTATTTTATTGCTAGATGTACATTGATGATGACATGCTCCAGTACTTTATTATTCTAGTATTTCTCTATTCCAGTATTTCTTATTGTCAGTATTTCCTATCTGTCTTGTATTTCTTTACACTGTGTTATAGTTTTTGTCAATATGCATGGAACTGCTGTTAGAGGTGTATTTCGTTCCAATCCTGACTGGATATTTTTTCAGACTTCGACTTAGAGGACTTGTTTCCGACTTACTTGGAGACTGGATGTTATTGATTGCAGGTTAGACTGTTTATTGTTGTTTAGACTTGTCTTGTATTTCATTTATTTTCTTCGATATCTCATCGTGCTCTAGTTTATGTGATTGAGTATATTCCATATTATATTATGATATCTGTGTCTTCTTATGGAGTTAGATATTCATGTGAGAGTGATTAGCTAGTATTGTGACCTAGACAGCGTTCTACCGCTGATGCTGCGGCGTAGGCTGGACGTACCCACGCTCTCGTGCCCCTATACCGGGTGCGGATCGTGACAAAAGTGTACGAGGAACGCTTCGTATTCTTTAAAATGAACCTGTCAGATCATGCAATGAACCTGACATCTGGACTCCTGACAAAGAGTACTGCACGACAACCCAAGCGACGGGTATCATGATGGCGCGGCATTACAACCCAGGCTATCATTTACTGCCATTTCCTTTGTGTAAACCATTTTTTCACATACGAAGGAATACATTGCCTTGTTTTACACAGGCAGATGTGAGCTGTTTACGCTCCGCGAAAGACAAACAGCCTGCCACGTCAAAAGCTGTACTTCGTACAGGACTCGAGGCACGTCTCTGTATTTAATGTGCAGAGCGGTGACAGTTTCTCGAGGCACGTCTCTGCATTTGAAGTGCCGAATACTGACAGATGCCTGAGGCACGTCTCTGCACTTGATTTAAACTGTCGTGTAAAAGGGTACTGTACTTTCTACTACTCGGTTTCTACGCCGACTGTGTGGTCACTGTCATTAAAAACTCTATAAATACAGACCTCTATCAATGAGGAAGGAGGTCGACAAATTGGAGGGTCAAAGAAGTTAGGTCTGAAAACTGATCCAGAGATCCAGTACCAGATCCAACGGTCGAGAGAGAGAGAGAGAGAGAGAGAGGGAGGAGAATCCAGAGCTCAGGCAAAGAGAGGGGATCGATGACTTTGGCATCGGGCATCCACCCTCTTTAGCAACCTTCGAAGCTGCAACCTGTCTTCCACGGCACTTCTTCAACATCGTGTGGTCCAAGTGCTAAAGTGATCGACTGCA
This sequence comes from Iris macrosiphon, assembly GCA_036927795.1. Classification (NCBI taxonomy): domain Eukaryota; kingdom Viridiplantae; phylum Streptophyta; class Magnoliopsida; order Asparagales; family Iridaceae; genus Iris; species Iris macrosiphon. Next base: position 128,507,434 of record JAYESA010000006.1, on the reverse strand, counting down.
GATCAGACACCTATAGCAATATTCACCCAGATTAAATAAATTGTACTTAGACATCCTCGTGTAGGATCAAATTTGTACAATCTTGTTTGTAAACATAAAAGAAGGACGGGTCTTCGCACAAGACCTCGGTTCTCGTATTTACCAAATCTTTTCTCAATTATTATCCTAAACAGTTATTACTGAGCACCCTTCTATGGGGGCATATATGGCATATACTAGCCAGTTGTCACGATTGGTGAATTACGTCAGCATATGTCTAGCCTACACTTTCCCATACACTCAAAGTTGTCCTCAAATTGCATTTCACTTAGATGGTTATGTCACCTTGGAGTTTTTACAGTATTTACTTTATGGCATGCTTTTATGTATCTTGTTATGTCCCTCTGAGGACCTGGTCCCTTTCCAGGTATATTATTCATGAGTATTTGCAGGAGCGCAGATCCGGACTGGCTACTTATATTGTGAGAGGTCTTCTCTTCGAGCCTCATGATCGTTAGAGGTTGTATTTATATTGTATTCATCTTGTTTATTCATCATTTTAGTTCGGCAGTGGATTTATTTTCATCCGACTGTCATCTTTAGATACTTTATTTGGGATCTGGTTACAGATATTGGTTATTCATTATATTTGATTTCTGTGGATGAGATTAGATTATACCCTATAATTTATGATGGTTTATACCACTGGTGAATTGTTATTCATATTACAGCGTATGTGTGATATGATTTCCATATATTGGAGTGCCATATTCTTACGGCTGGAATGCTCACGTGTCCTAGTCCTACGTATTTTGGGACTGGGGCGTGACAGAATCCTAGAAAAATCCTGAATAAATCTCCGATAATAGCTTGCAAGGCCAAGAAAACTCTTGATCTCCACTACTGAACTCGGGGTAGACCACGACTCAACTTCTAAAATCTTCTTCGGGTCTATGAGATCCCATCTCCTGTAATCACATGCCCAAGGGATTCAACCTTATCAAGAAAGAACTTATACTTCAAAAGATTGCCATATAGCTTCTCCTTCCTGAGGGTCTCCAGAACTATCCTCAGATATTTCACATGCTCCTTTGGGGTCTTCAAATAAATCAATATATCATCAATGAATACTACCACAAACTAATCCAAGTACTGATGAAACATCTTATTCATCAGGTTCATGAATAGCGTCGGGGCATTAGTTAACCCAAACGACATCACCAAGAATTCAAACTACCCATACCGAGTCCTGAAAGCTGTTTTCGGAATGTCTTCCTTCTTTACTTTCACCTGGTGGTACCCTAACCTCAAGTCTATCTTTGAGAATATCTTCGCTTCGCTCAACTGATCAAGTAAATCATCAATCCGTGACAACGGGTATTTGTTCTTGATAGTAAGGTTGTTGAGTGCCCTGTAGTCGATACACATGCGTACCGATCCATCCTTCTTCGGTACAAATAATATCGGAGTATCCCACAACGATAAACTGGAGCGGATGAAGCCCTTGTCCTGCAACTCATCCACCTGCTTCTTCAACTCTGCCAGTTCGCTGTTGTTCACTCTATAGACGTGCTATGATATCAGCTCTACTCCTGTCACGACCCGCACCCGGTTTAGGGGCACAAGTGCGTGGGTACGTCCAGCCTACGCCGCAGCATCGGCGGTAGAACGCTGTCTAGGTCATGTAACTATCTAATCAAACTCACGTGAATACCCAACTCCATAAGGAGACGTGGATATCATAAAATAATGCTAGAAATACTCAATCACATAAACTAAAGCACGATGAGATATCAAGGCAATTAAGAAATACAAGACAAGTCTAACGACAAAATAATCATACCTGCAGTCAGTAACATCCAATCCCCATATGTCAGAAACAAGTCCACTAAGGTCACAGTCTGGAAAAATATTTTCCAGTCAGGAAGGAGCAAAGTACATCTCTAAATAGCAGTTCTAGATAAATGACATAAACTATGTAGCAGTTCTAGATGGAAATATACCAGATGCATGTATAGGTACAAGATATGTACAATGAAAGAAATACTGGAAATACTGTAAGTAACTGCAGGAAAAGAAATAATATGTCCATGAGCAAGAACCTATGACTAAGTGTGTGAGTACTAGCTTTAACATGTGATCGGCTTGGGAACTTGATCAGGCTGGTTACATGTGATTAGCTATGATTCACGAAGGTCAGGCTAACCGTTGGTTAGCTATGATGCATGGAGAGGTCAGGCTAATCACACGTAACAGCTATGAAGCATGGAGATGGTCAGGCCGCACCCGACGTGAGATGTGGGGTGAGCTATGGTGCATATAAAGTTGGGTATGATCACATATCTACACTAAAATACTCCCCACCCCCGACTGGTATAGTAGATCCAATCATGGTACGCTATGGCACTAGATTCCCTAGGAAGGTAGCAAATCTCCCCGGGAATCAGTGTCTGTACATGCACAAGATAACAAGGAAAACAAGTCTTGTACAAGCTATACCATGAATAAGGAATAACATCTCATGACGAGATCCGTATATACCAATCCGTGTAACCAACGTGTCAAGAACATGGATATTTATACTAGATACAGTGAACATAGGAAATATCATAAATTAGAAACTAATCAGAGAATGTACTCGCCTCTGATCCGGAGAAAAGGGTAACTCGGTGTTCGAGCTGGTATCACACACACCTAGATATGAATAGCATGTCAATAAGGGTATAATAATGTGATAATAAGCTAAAATGCATCAAATATGAGGTTCTAGACCATTTCTATAGCTAAACTTAGTCAAACTGAGTAAATCTTGGTCAATTTAAGTCAAACTAGGTCATACTAGGTATTTCTAGGTCAAATACTAGTTAGTTAGTCTATATTGGTCACTAACTAGCTAACACTAGTCAAAACTAGCCAAACAAACTAATAATACTATTATATCTATATACTAGATAATAGGATACTCTATGTATTCATATACACTATGACTTATACTATTCTCTTCTTACTTTAACATATGGGTCATTACCTATTACTTAACTTACAGTACTTATTTTACCTTAGCTATAAGTACCTTATACCTAACTGATACTCTAGCCCCTTGCATTCAATGATACCTTGACATCCACTTTTGATTTAATATCCTCACTCCAGACTAGGATGCCACCCATACTTCCCTTCTTCCAACTAATACTCATACCTCGAACCCCCAGTATGGATGCATCTAGTTGCAGTTACTTGTAGACTCCCTCATATACTGCTAACAGGCTCCCCCAATATCAATCTCCAACTGAATATATTGCACAAGCAACTGCTTGCTGCACTATTCAGTTTAGATTTCCCCAGTATGGATATCACACTCACTCAACTTTACATGGTGGTACCAAGCCTAATTGGTGTTGCTACCAGACCCTTACAACCCCCTCTTAGGTGTACCAAGGCAAGATCACTGTGTGCAGATACACACCATGAGGTTACTGCCTAAATCCACCATCCTATTAATCACTTGCACAGACAGGAACCCCTCTATCTAAACTTAGAAGCACACTTATATGGGTGAAATTTCAAGTTGCTGTGGATACTCTTCTCTTCTCAAACCACTGATACTTAATATGGTAAATACTTGCATACCCGAGTCCTCACCTACCTGGATACAAGATCCAAACATACAATTACCTGAACTCCAATACCTACACCACTTCACTACCCGTGTGCTGATACTCGACTCCATCTATCATAGCAGTGCCAAAGGCACTATCCACTGCTATTGCTGCCCTCTTCATATCCCACCTGTAATTGGTATCACACACTTGTACCAAATCCCCTTCCAGAGTTCACTAAGATCCTGCAGTACTCTTGGCACTTGACACACAAGTTGCTACCTTTGTGCTTGAGCTTGCTGCTTCTCTCCAGTCTATCTCCATATATCAACTTTCACTGCTTGAGTTTGTCCAATACCTGTAGTGCTCTTAACTTACTACACCATACACAACTTGCTGTTGAAATGGTCCTCGAGTTGTTGTTTTCATTATGCACTGCTCTCTTTTTTTATTGCACACAATGTGTATGCAAAATCCTAAATTAGATTTCCCCCACTCTCTAAGCACACACCACACTAACAGATGTCAATCTCATCACCCAGGTGAAAACACTCACACACTTAAGTGAATAGAATACAATCACTGATATCACTTGTCACTGATACACACACACATAGCTATACTCACTTCACCAACACACAGCTCCCACACTCTCAGACACAGGTCTACACACAGGCACATCCACAGATTTCATACACTGGCACAAAACCTCAACACACCTACACACACTGAATGCACATAGATATACTGGGACACACACTGAACTGCTCATGCTCACTGATACACAGAATTCACCCTGGTACACATCTAATACCTAGATACACTGAATTTAACTGATACGAATACACAGAACACAGGCTCCCCCCAAATCTGATACACAAATTCTGCACACAGACACTGGTACACACTCCCTGTCATTGGTACTTAAGTTAACACTCACACACACAGAAATTCTCACCTAGACACATGTACACACCCACAGAAATTACACAGACACACAGTATAATCTGGGAGAAATCACTCCACACATTCAGTTCTATGATACAGGCACAATACAGCACTCACAGAAGTGAAACCCCCCCCAAATCTGATACACACGGGTCCTAACTCACCCTAATGCCCGACTGAATAGTTATAAATATCGAAACATATTATACACCTATGCCAATATATGTATGCATATAGTTGTATGTCAAAATACAGGAATTAAATCACAGGGATAGGCAAAACCCTAAGAAACATTTCATCAAACACAGGTAGTGCTGGGATCGGGTTTCACATGAGAACCCATGAATTCCCAATCAAAACCCTAAGAAACGAGATCTAAACCACACGTAGGGGAGGTAATCAGGTATACTAGCAAACCTCTAGGGTTAGGGTTCACGAAATTGGGAAAAATCAACCGTAGGTCACCAAAACCCTAATTTCTCCTAGGTCTTCATGTAGGATCCTTCTTATTCGAGATCTACACAAAAAGGGTTTCCTAATGGGCAGAAATCAACAGAAAACAGAATATAATTGAATAAAAATAGGATTTTACCTAGGAGAGATGGTTTCTTCAATGAAGGTTCTCCTTCTCCAAGTATTCTTGACCCAAGCTCCTTGTTCTCCTTGCTTTGAAGGAGGAGGATGGAATCCTAGGGTTTGATTCTGAATTTTTGGTGGGGAAAATGGCTCTTCTAATGGAGGCTAGGGTTTCTTTCCTTCCTGAAGGGAAAGAGGGTTGAGGGTGGCTCCCTTTTATATAATAAAAACTAGGTTTTAGGGTTTTTCTAATGCAAAAGGGTTAAGCTAATCCTTTATGTTAAGTCATGGAGAATTAATTAACTAGGGTTTAGTCACCTCTAGGGTTTTATTCTAAAACTCAAATTGGAATTTTAGGGTTTCACTAAAGCTAGGTCATGAATTAGGGTTTCACTCTAGGGTTAGTCCTAATGGAAGATTCTAGGGTTTTACCTAAACCAAACACAAATTAACAACATATAAATAGTTTATAAAACTCAGCAGATTAATTAAATACATAATTATTCAAAATAGTGAAATTACACTAATGCCCTAATCTGGAAATGTGGTAGTGACAACTCCTAGAACCAAGTCTATAGAGAACTCCATAACTCTGTCTGGTGGTAACCCTGGCAACTCCTCCGGAAATATGTCTATATACTCTATAATCAAAGGATGCAGCGGCTCCTTCTTTTCTACCAAAGCTCCACAAAAATCTCCATCGCTCTGCTCTGCTGCTCCTCTGACGAACTCAAACTCTGGCTCTTCTGGTGTCTAAAACAAAACTCTGCCATCACGATAATCGATATTAGCATGGTACATACTCAATTAATCCATCCCGAGCACTTTATCGTAGCTCAGAAGTGGCATTACTAGTATACACATGCTCCACTCTCAGCCTCTCAAGGAAACTCTTTGATCCTTGCAAACATCACTGACCATGATAATTCTACCCTCGGTCATGATCTTGCAAGTCCTCGCCAATGGTTTAGTCTTAAGATGATATTTCAGAGCAAAAGATACAGATACAAAACTATGTGAAGCACCAAAGTCTAATAAAGCATGAGCTAGAAAAGAATTAAGATAGACTGAACCTGAGATAACATCAACGACTGGCTCCTCCTCCTCGATGGTCAAGGCAAAAGATCGCCCTTGTCGCTGGGCACCTCTCTACTGCTGCTGGTGTTGAGCGAACTGCTGCTATTATGGTGCTAGATAAGGTCCTCTCTATTGTCCCACTGGTGGTCTCGCGGGTGCTCTCTGTACCTGAGCTCCGCCCTGAGCTGGACGAACTGGAGCTTTAGGATAAGCCCTCAACTGATGGTCTCCTGATCCATAGAATAAGTACTGGCCCAATCTTATCCTGCATGCATTCCATCTATATCCTTGCTTCTTACAGAATGTGCAAGGAATAGCTGGCCTCTGGATATGGTGCATCTGCTATACCGACGCTCTAGCTGGTCCATGATACTGCTGTCTCGGCTGCTAGAAATGCCTCTGGAGCTGCTGGTGAAAGTGAGACCGCTTTATTGGATCCATGTTGGTACTGGATCCTCCTATGTCCCTTGGCCTCTTAGAACCAAGATCTAAATCATCCTCTGCCCGCTGTGCCTGCCTCAGAATCTCCTCAAAAGCAGCGGTGGGATCTCCATTCGTATGTGATTTGATCTCCCTGTTCAGGCCTGTCCTAAACTTTTTGGATCTTCCTCTGGGTTCTGCCCCTCCATAAAATGGTATAATCTGCAATACTCTGCCGTATACTCATCCACCATCATACCTCCCTGAACGAGGTACATAAACTGGTTCTCTAGAGATGTCAGAGCCACATTTAGAATTTTTTTCCTTGAAGAGCTCTTTGAAAGATTTCCAAGTAAGTCCTAGTGCTGAGATTTGGGAGTCCGTCCAGAACCAAGTCACCGTAATGTCGAACATTATGCTCCCTGCGGTCTCTATCTGCAACCTCTCTGGAATCTTCTCCAGTCGCAGGTTTCGCTCAATGTCTTCTATCCAATCATCAGCATATATAATCCCTTCAGTACCTTTAAAGTCCTTCGGCCCCATACTTTTAAATTTTATGATAGTCCTTTGCCTCGGCTGCTGTAGGGTAAACAGAGGTAGTGCCATCTGTGGCTGGACTAATGTGACTCTCTCGACTACTGCGAGCGCAATCTGGTGAGCATTCCCAATACTCTGCCTAATAACCTCTGATTGGTGCTGCTGCACCTCCATCATCTGCTTAAAAAGCATAATCATCTGGTCTGATCGACTACAGATGGTGGGGGTGGAAGATCCCCTGAAACTGTCGGCGTTGCCCTTTGTACTGGAAGTGGAACACCTCCGAAAGCTGCTGCAAAAACTCCCACTTGGATCGGTGAAGCTGAACTCTAGAATATAGCTGCTAGAACAACGTCTGCTGGTGCTGCCCTCATAGGAGATGAAGTAATTGACCTCGCTGACATTATGCCTGAGCACTGGGAAAGCATCTTCGGCGGCATCTTGAAGATAGATTGAACAAATGAATCATTATTGAGTAAGATACGATATCATCAATGAAGGACAGCTTTTATTCAAAGTAAAGCAAACTTTTAATAGGTAAGGATAGCAAAACTAATATTTAGAAGTATTTCCTAGTTGTGATTGAGCATACTCTCAGCCTAAATCCTATATCCTAAAGCAGGCTCGTAGCAGTACTCTAGGTAAGCACAACTACGACATTGCTCTAATTGTGACCTTTGGACCTGCATGGGCCACCACTAAAAATCTCTCATGACCCACACCCGGATATTTGGGCACGAGTACGTGGGTACGTCAAACCTATGCCACAACATCGGTGGTAGAATGCTGTCTGGGTCAACTCTACTAACTAAATATCTCAACAATATATACATGGTACTTGTCAATCATCTCAACTCCAAACGGAGGAACAATATGGTATCGAACAAAAGTAAACTATACTCAATCACAATGCAAAATAGAGAAGATAAAGCACGAATGGAATAACGAAGGAAAGAGTCACGGTACAACCACAAGTTTGAAATAATATATAAATGCGAATAATCTCAATAAAAGTCTAATACGAGTCTAAACAGATAATCTAAACCTCCTCAGGCTCTGGTACTAAGTCCTCATGCTCTAAATGAGTATCTTCTAATGGAATTCCGTCCTATGGTCCATAGTATGTAGGACACTAGTCTACGAGCCAATCATCTAAAATATATATCCAGTCAGGATTAGAGTGAAGTACATACCTCTGAAAGCAGTTTAAAATACATAATCGAGCATATACAACAGATAATAGAAAAGAATACAAGATAACTAAACAACAGAATAAAAAGAACTAGAGTTAACATGTAATATATTAGAATGAAGAACATGCAATAGAATAACTACAATATAAAGATATAATAAAACTAGCTAATGTGACATGGAATACAAGTTTATTATGTGATCAGTTTAGGTTGAACACGAATACAATATGGTAACTCGATTACACGTGTGATATATAATCGACATGTACACGAATACCCTGGGGCTTGATCACATAATCAACTTCTATTCCCCCTTCCCCAACCAATACCAATGGATCCAATCATGACACGTTAAGAACACGAATATGGGCATACTGAACATGAGCAGTATGTGTACACGAAGTACACGATAATCAATACCCGATACACATTATAAAATATATGTGAACGAGTACCCGCTGAACACGGTAAGGGATAACACCTCTTGACAAGATCCATATAGTACCAGTCCATGAAACCACTGTGTCAGAATCAAGTATACATTTCTAGAATATGTGATATATACACTATCATAAAATGAAAACTAACAGAGAAATGTACTAGTCTGTGGTCCTGAGCAAATGTTATAACACGGTGCCCGAGATGGTGTCACACAAAATTATATATAAAATATCAATGTCACTTAGGTGCAATGGATAACAAATGAGTTAAAATGCACTAATATGAATTTTTAGGCCATTTCTAGGTCACTAGGTCCATGCTAAATTAATGGGTCTCAATTGATCATTAACTAGCTGATACTTGCTATACTAGGTCTTGGTTGAGTTTCGAAGTAATTACCTTGAGGTATTACTATACTAGCTAGTGTTTTTAAGGTATCTAAATGGTACTAATCATAATAGATAAAGCTAGATATTAAGATACTACGTACTATCAATCTCAAGCTAAACCCTATACTAGCTAATCATACTAGGGTATAACATTTATTGGTTGATCCTATGAGTTATAACTATTACCAAAACCTTAGTATCTATACATATATTACCTATAACAGTTACCTTATCAAATCTTAACATCACTTACCTACCCTCAATCCTTAACTTCCTCCACATACTCTCATGCCCATACCCGAGCTCCCTCTTGTTGTGCCATGCCACAGTCCTTGTGCACAACCTATGCACTGTGGCACACTGATTTGCAATCTTTCCCACATTGCTGAAAGCACTGCACAACCTATCTATGCACACTGAAGAAACTGCAGTTGCAAATGCTGCTAAGTGCTATTGCCTATTGCAATGCATACTGCATTGCTCTTGCTGCTCACTGCTACTGCTTTATAGCTTCCTGCTACAACTATTGTTGCTGATACTGCACTGCTGCTGCAGTTACTGATGCTTGCAGCTGCTGCTGCATAGCTTGCTGCTCTTGCTGTGTGCAGCTATTGCTGCTTGCTATTGCGGCTATGCTGCTGATAATGCTGCAGCCATTGCTGCTTGCTACTACAGCTATGCTGCTGATACTGCTGCAGCCATTACAAAACCCGACCACCCCATCTCACTTCCTACATACACCAACACCACACAGGTACTGCTACTACTTCTATACCAAGCCACCCGACCACCACTCTCCATACACACACTTGATACCTCTCATACACAACCAATGTTGCACATACACACACATATATATATATATATATATATATATATATATATATACACACACACACACACACACACATATATATTAAGGTATTTAAACAAATACCTATAGTGCACCAATTAGAATATCTATGATGCTTAACCCATTAAGTTGCCAAACTCTTCATTATCAACAATTGATCATTCCCTCAAGTCATATATATATATATATATAATTACAACTATTAGAAGTTATTACAACATGTAATGAAGAGAATTCTTGTAAATAACTCAAAATTGGCCCCATATCATGACACACAATTGATGTATCAAATTCATAATTCCCGCAACATACACACAAATTACTTCATAAAACTCATAATACAAAGCCAAATAGCCTAAAACTTGTTCATATTGGTAGTCCTATGCCATGGGGTCATTCCTAATGGTCAAATGCCTGATTAAGAAGTCATAATGAGAGAAAAAATCAGGAATTACCAATTGGGAGATGGATTTCCAATAAAAATATAATTGGACACGATCGAAACATGATCTCGAGCTCCAAAGCTTCTCGTCCTTGTGCTCCTTGCTTCTCCAAACTTCAAGGCTCCAAGAATGATGAATTTGAGAAGGAATTGGTGGTGAATTGTGTAAAAATTTAATGGGGAAAAATTAGGAAATTGGAGATCTAGAATTTGGATCAAAATTAAAACGCAAATGAGGAGAGAGAGAAAAGAATCCCCCTCTATAGTAGCCGGCCTATTTCCTCTTCCCCAAGCAATATTAATTGTCCAAGTTGCCCCTATATATTGCATTATGAGGAATAATTAAGGATGGATATATTTGGAAGTTTCTATCTAATTTTAATTACACTAATCTTTCTTAATTTAATTAGTGGAATGACTAATGGGCTTGGGTCCAAGTTGGGCTCACTATTTGTCATGACAAATCTAAATAGGTCCATATGTGACAAGTCTAATTATTGTCTAATATCTCTAACTAATTAATTAACACAAGTCTCTAATGACTAAATAATACTAGTAATAAATAATTATAGCTCAACTTAATTAAATAAAATATACAATCATTACACAATATTCAATATTATATTTCTAAAAATAAATACCTATGCCAAATTACCAAACTACCTCTAGCTGGAAAAGTGAAGGTGACAACCTAACTAAACTAGACTTGACTCTTGAACCAACATTTATATTAGTTTAGACTTAAGCCCAATAATTAGCCCAATTTATTAAGTTAGTAATTTAATTAGTCAAACCATAAGGAATAGAACTTTCATTTCTTAATCTTTTTCTTCATGACAAGCCCCAAGGGGTATTTGAGACTTTCTACATTGCTTGGTGACCAAGAATAGGGGTAGGCCAATAAAGAAAGGGTTTTACTCTCTCTTATCTCTTTTTCCATTACAATTCTAGATCTAGAATAGTTCTTCCTCAAATTGCCTCTTTCCTCCACCAAACCTATATTAAATCTCTATCAAATCTTATCCTAGTTCAACCCTACTTCACCATTAGAGACTCTAGGAGCATGGAGAAGGTAATAATCTATAAATTAGAGGAATCTGCATAAGTTGAGGCTTCATGGTGGTCATTGGAGACTTTCATTGGAAATCCTGTCATGACCCGCACTTGGAAGGGACACGAGTAGTGAACAATGCCCAGCCTACGCCGTAGCATCGGTGGTAGAACGCTGTTTGGGTAAACTATCTATCTACCAATCAAGATATAATAATGCCACCAATAAAATATGAATACTCAATCACAGATCTATAAGATGGAACAATCGCACGAACAAGATAAAAGAACTGAAGAGATAATACAACTCACAAGACAAAGCAATATCCAATGAGTCATACAAAGAAATACTAACAACAAAATATTGGAGACAAATCTATTACAAAAGATCTAAGTACTTAGCTACGAGTCCTGGGTCGTCTGTCTCAATCGGGATGAGACCCTCCTGAGCCAAAGTCTTTGGCTCTAAGTCAACTACGTCCTTAGGCCCGTAGTAAGTGGGATACCACTCCTCAGTGTCATCTGGGAAAAATATATCCAGTAAGGAAAGAAGCAAAGTACATCTTTAGCAGCATTTCTAATAAATAATATAAACTATGTAATAGTAAATAGAGCGAATATACAAGATGCAATATATAGGTACAAGATATATATAATATAGGAAATATTAGAAATAAATACAAGAATGAGAATCATAGAAATGAATAAGAAATACTACTACTAAGTGAGTGAGTACCAGCTTCAACATGTTATCGGCTTGGAAACTTGCACAAGAATAATGGTCTGGTTAATCATACGTGCGGTGTATGATTAACACTATTCATGGAACAAGATATACACAAGGAGGGTATGATCACATATCTACACTAAATACTCTCTGCCCTCGATTGGTATAGTGGATCCAACCATGGTACGTTATGACATAGAATTCTTTGGGTAGGAAGCAAGTCTCCCCAAGAATCAATGTTTGTATATATACAAGTAGAACAAGGAATAAGGCTTGCATAAGATACACCATAAATACCAAGGAATAACATCTTACGACGAGATTCAGATATACCAATCCGTGTAACTATCGTGTCAATAAATCAAGGATATCTACACTAAATACAAGAGACATAGAGGATATCATGAATGAGAAACTATCAGAGAATATACTCGCGTGGAATCTGGTGAACAGTATCAAAGATGTCCGGTACGATATCTCGGAGACCTAAATATGAAATATTATATTGATACAAGGTTTTGGAATAAAAATAAGTTAAACTAGTCAAATTCTAGGTCATAAAGCCATTTCTAAGTCAAAATAGTCAAACTAGGTCAACTCTAGGTCAAACTAGTCAAACTAGTCAAACTTGGTCAAACTAGCTATTTCAAGGTTGTATGAGTCAATCTCTAGGATATTGGGTCCATACACTATGTAACTAGGCTATACTAGCTAAACTAGGATACCAACAAAATATCGCATCATAAGATGCGCAAGTTATTAGATATAAAAATACTATAATATACAAGACAAAATATATAGTACTCCTAGCTAAACTAATGCTAAGTGGATACCTTGGCTTTGAACCAAATGCGGTATCACACCACCTACACATTCATCATGATATACAAACTCAATACCTCGAGTATAAACTAATAACTTGATATTACCTTGGTATCACATGGTAATTCAATATCTAACATATAACTAACTACCCATACACCTCATTATACTCTAATATGCATTTAAACTTATAACAATAGTAAACTAAACTAACATATTAACATACCCCTTCGGATATTCAATACCCATACCAAAGATACCACAACTCTCATTACCTTGGTGTAATACAAATATAGTGATTGATGGCCAAAGACTGATGATGTGACTCATTCGTTAGTATCTTAAGCCCTCGAACACTCTAATTATCAAGTTTTCCACTGGGAACCCACAACTTCCTCGGATCAGAGAATTCATCTCCCACTGGGGACTCACCAAACCCTACTCAACAATAGCAGATTCTACCCCACCAGTCAAAAGAGAAAGAAGCAGTAATGCCATTCGCCCTAGTTCTGGGATAAGGTAATCTAGAAATAATACTAACCCATACTAACTAGTGCAATATATATATATATATATATATATATATATATATATATATATATATACTTAACTTATTAACAATATATACATAGCTTACTAACTTATCAATATAAACTAACTAGTGCTTATATATATATATATCTCATATATATATATATATATTAACTTACTAACAATATATACATAACTTACTAACTTATCAATATAAACTAACTAGCTTATTAACTAGCTTATCCTAACTTATCCACAACTTAAACTGTAAGCACTCAAGCTATTGCAACTTATCGCTACTACTGCTTACTGATGCAGCTTCTGCTTGCTGCTTGCTACAGCTAATCGCTGCTTGTGCTGCTGCTTTTGTAGCTTGCTGCTTCTGCTGCTGCTTATCCGACTGCTGCTTATGGCTGCTTATTGGTTGTTGCTTATCGCTTATAATTCTCCCCTCTAGCTGACACACACACACACACACACACACACACACACATATATATATATATATATATATATATATATATATATATATATATATATATATATATATATATATATATATATTATCACAAACCCAAACTAATGATGCACAAGCACTCTCCTATTCTCTCATGACCACCAACACATCATAATTGAAAATAGAAACATACACATAATTATATATATATATATATATATATATATATATATATATATCATATAACAATTATAATTATAATATTATAATAGCTATAACCAATGGAAATTGAGTTGAAAAGCAAAGCATCAAACACGTAGAATGCACCGCACCCGTATCACAATCATTCTATGATACGCTTGCGATATGGCTCTACCACACCACCAAACATACTCCAAGGACACGAGCAAGTCTAAAATTACAATTAGAAGCAACACGAAGTGTTAGATACTCAACTACGTGTCCGTATGAAAATATGACATGCTCAAACCCCGTGTCGAAAGAAAACCTCCAAATTAACCCGTATCACCAAATTGTCAGGATACGGCCTACACGTATCCAATTGTGGATACGACAGTAGTCATAAATAATCAAACACATATCAATTTGGTCTAATTGACCTATTGACAAACACAAGATGTGTCAATCTCAAAATTTCCCCAAAATTGACATAAAATACCATATAACTTTCTCCATAGGCCTCCTATAAATCTAATTTAAATTTCTATGGGTAGTCTTAGTATATGAGAGGGTTTCTAATGATTAAATTACATATTTAGACTCTAATTTGAGTAAAAAAAACTAAATTGTACATTTTGGGAGATGAATTTCCAATAAAATTACCAAATTGTGTGTTAAGAGCCTTCAACTTGTAGATCCTTGCTTCCTCCTTATTCTAATGGCCTCCATTGATGAATAAGAAAGAAATTAAAAGAAATTTGGGTAGAATTTGATGTAGGAATAAAGAAATTTGGAAGAGAAAAATTCTAGATGTAGATTTAAAATAAAAAAATTAAGAGAGAGAGTCTCTCCCCACTCCTATGGGGCCAGCCACTCTATGAAATATCCATAATACAACTTGGGGCTTGTCATAAAAAAATTAATTAAGGAGAGAAGGTTCTAGTTTAATTGGTTATACTAATTAATTCATCATCCTAATAAATGGGCTTAATATTTGGCTCATTTCTAACTTAAATTAAATATTCGTCCATAGATCTAATCTAAACTAGTTAGGTCCACTAACACAAGCCCAAAATAATATACTAACATCTAACAATAAATAAATAATATAATAAATAGATATACAACATGCATAATATTTAATTAACTATAAAATGACCAAAATACCCTTTTCTAGAAAATATGGTAGTGATAAGTCTACCCCCCTTAAAATAATTCGTCCTCAAAATTCAAAGACAAAACTACCCCAAAAAATTAAAACAGAATAAAATCAGGAAAGAACATACCTCAAGGCACAAACAAATATGGGTAACGCTCTCGCATTTCATCCTCCCTCTCCCAGGTAGACTCACCCGGAGAGTGATGCCTCCATGCGACGCATACCAAGGGAATGGTCTGGTTTCTCAACAACTTCTCTCTCTGATCCAGAATCTCATCTGGCTGCTCTGGATAGCTAAGAGTATGGCCCCCCTCTATCTTCGAGTGATCCAATACGTGACTAGGATCCGCCATGTACCATCTCAATTGTGACACATAAAACACGTTTTGCACTCCCTCTAATGCAGGTGGCAAGTCTAGTCTGTAAGCAACTGCATCGATCCTCTCTAGAATAATTAAAGGTCCGCTGAATCGCGGACTAAGCTTTCCGCCTCCACCGAAACGAATCGTGCCTCGTGTCGGAGAAATCCTCATAAATATCAAACTACCAACCTAGAACAAAATACAACCTTAAGAACTTAATCTATAACAAACAACCAATATCAAGCACGAAAAAAAAATCTAAAATTATACCTCAAACTCCAAAGGTCTCCGGTGGCTATTGGCCCAATGCCGCTATTTGTCCCACGCCACTCGAAGTCTGTCTCTGATCAGCTTAACCTTTTCCGCTGTATCCATAACCATCTCTGGCCCTAGCAAAGCTCTCTTTCCAACATCGTCCCATGATAAGGGAGTACGATATCTCTGACCGTACAGAGCCTCAAATGGTGACATCTCTATACTAGCCTGGTAGCTGTTATTGTAAGCAAACTCTACCAAATGGAGATAGTCCTCCCAAGATCCCCAAAAATCTAGTACATAAGTGTGCAGTATATCCTCGATAGTCTGAATGGTCCTCTCTGACTTCACATATGTCTGGGGGTGATATGTAGTACTGAACTTGAGCTGGGTGCCCAAACTCGCCTGCAAACTCCTCTAAAAATAAAAAGTAAAATGACTATCCTGATCTGAGACTATGCTGATGGGAACCCCATGTATCCTGACAATCTACCTCACATACATCTCTACTAGCTTCTCTGTAGAAAAACCACCTTGAAAGGCAAAAAGTGGACCGACTTGGTCAACCTGTCAATGATGGCCCAAATCGCGTCTTTTCTTCCTGGAGATCATGGAAGTTCGGACATAAAATCCATAGTAATGTGCTTCCACTTTCGCTCTGGAATAAATAATTATTGAAGTAAACCACCTGGCCTATGCCTCTCGGCTTCAACCTGTTGGCACACTAAGCATCTAGATACAAATTGTGCCACCTCCCTCTTCATGCCATACCACTACATACTCTCTTGCATATCCCGATACATCTTGTTGGCACCTGGATGCATAGAATACTGAGAGCGATGCGCATCCTACAATCCTTCCTCATGCAGCTCCCCACTAGGCATACATAATCTAATACCATGCCGCAAAGAACCATCCTCAGTAGTGGTGAAGTCATCCTCCAATTTGACTAGTTTGACCTAGTTTGACTATTTTGCCTTAAAGATTATCTAAAGACCTAGAATTTGGCTAGTTAAATTCTTTATCATTTCAAAACCATGTGTTGATGGGATATGCCATATTTAGGTCTGCGAGGCACTGTTACAGATACATTTTAATACTTCATCCCAGATTACAGGCGACTATATCTCTTTGTTAGTTTTTTTTATGATATTGTATATATTGCATGTTCTAGAACTGTATACTTTATTTTGACACAGTGGTTGCACGGACTGGTATTATATAGATCCTGTCATGGGATGTTATCCTCTACCGTGTTCAGTAGATACTCCTTCACATATATTTCATCGTATGTATCGGGTATTGATTATCGTGTACTTCTTATTCATACACTGCTCGTATTTTGTGTGCTTATATTCGTGTTCGTAACATGTCGTGATTGTATCCATGAGTATTGGTTGGAGATGGAGGAGTAGGAGTTGGTTCTGTGATCAAGCCCAGTGTATTCATGTACATGTCGATTACATATCACACGTGTAATCGAGTTACCATATTGTATTCGTGTTCAACCCAAACCGACCATATAACGAACTTGTACTCTATGGAATTTTAGGTAGTATATCTACTTTCATCACTTGTAGCTATTCATATTTTTTGTTCTTTACTTTCCAGTACATTACCTGTTTACTCTAGTTCATTCCATTTTCTATTGCTAGTTATCTTATATTCTTTTCTACTATTTGTCATATATGCTCTATCATGTATTTGGAACTGCTTTCAGAGTTTTATACTTTGCTCCATTCCTGACTGGATAATATTTTTCAGTGAGTATTATGATTTCTATTCTGGGATGTCAGAGAGATGCCATAGACAGGACTGCTCTTACACTGTGGACTTGAGGTGACAGTAGAGATCTAGTTTAGTGTTCCTTTCCATATTTTTGTGTAGTTTTCTTTCTCTATAATGTTATTTAGATTATCTTCCATGTTTATTCTTCCTTTAATTTATTGTGATTGAGTACATGATAGAATAAGCTATATTAGTATGTTTGATAGTTAGATAGTGATAACCTCGACAATATTCTATCGTCGATGCTGTGGCATAGGCTGGACGTACCCATATACTCGTGCTCGATCATCCAGGTGTGGGTCATGACATTATTCCCTAGGCAAAGATTCATCCATTAAATGTCAGGTTTATCCCGCGGTTTAGACGCATAAAAATTATGTGCCATTAATGCCTCTCTTTCTATATTAGAGGGCTAGAGAGAAAGAATAGTGCTTCTGTTCTCCACCTGATATCGCTTCAAAGGTCGAGTGTAGGGAGATCGGTTGAGCGGTTCGTCGATCCCCTTCCTCTGATGGTCGATCACCTAACTGCCGTTGGTGGAGGTATGGATCAAAAACTCGTACCTTCCATTCACGGGTTACTTGGATACTTCAGCACTGTCTGTTTGTATAGGCAAAAAATTGCCCGTTCATGCGTATGCACATGCACTTTTTCTCGGCTTGACGTGCATGGTCATTGCTGAAGGGCTTCGACCTGAAGATGAGTTATCGATGAGAGTTCTCCCTCGGTAGCATGGGTGAAGTTGTCTTTGGACATTTTTCTGAGGCATGTACTGAGAATTATGCACGACCACACTGCATGAGTGCATTCACCTCTGTACTGTGGCGGTCATATGGGTATATACTGGACTTGGCGCCCGTGCGCATCTCTTTCGAGCGCATATAAGGCTAGATTGCCAAGGGGCATTCTATTACAGATGCACGCCTCCTAATCTTTATCTTCTTTTGCACATATTCTGACTCTTCGTGTGCTCGTCTTGCATGGGCTGCCTTGGATTGCTCGAGTCCTGATGGAGAATGGAAGAATATCATAGTTGTCGTTGTTCGTGATAAATAAATACATTACCCAGAGAATTGTCTGCAATCTTTTATCCTAGCTTACTGTAGTATTCTTCGTATGCGGCCATGACATGATGGCTGGATCTCGGGTCAGATCCTGGAGGCTCATCTGCATTGAAGAGATGATGTTAGTTATCCTAACCAGAATTTCTAGTTACATCCTTTTACACGACAGAGTGGGGCCTCTTTGTAGGACTATGTATGGCAACTCTAGAGGAGGGGTGACTAGAGTTTATGTATGTATCAAAATAAAATCACCTGTTAAAATATAATTTTATGGCATGCAATGGTGATCAACTACTAGCAGTTAGAATATATCTCATGTGTAAGAATACTACTAGCAGTATTATGAATATATGTAATAGAGTAAGAGAGAAAGCAAACGCAAATACCAAGATGTATACTGGTTTCCCCCTGAGAGGACTAGTCCAGTCCCGAGAACTCAATCTCGGAGTTTCTCCACTATAATCACCAATAGTGAATCACAAGCTTTGATCCGAAGGCTTGCCACTTCTTTACACCACGAGTTTTGATCCGAAGTCTCGCAACTTCACAGCTTGGTAGAGAGAATAACTGTTGGAACAAAACTCTTTATAACTCAGAAGACTTCTAGAACGAGCTCACACTTGGAACTAGGAAGCTAGGGAGTTGCTCTTTGAGATGGAAAAGTTAAGGCTTAGAGGTTTTCTCACAATAGGATTGAAGACTTAAGAATAATTTTGTTGGTAAGAATGAGAATTCCAATCTTATTTATAGGTTGTAGGCAAAAAGAATTTGGCCAAAATTCGGATAGAGTTTAATTCAAATTTTCAACCGTTGGGACAATAAATTAGGAGCTATTAAACTGGTTGATTTTATACCAAAGTGTAACCGAGTTCAGTCTAAATTCAGCACGAGTTCGATCTCTTTGTATGGTATACTTTGTAAATGAATGTGACCTAATTTGGTGGATAGGTTCTTTGGTTCATTTGAGTGAACTAAGTATCTGGGTATATGTACTTAGGATTTTCCAGTGCGACCCAACTTACATCATTCTTAGACTCAAATAAATAAAGGTTATATTTGAATATGAAACCAATAGCTGTTGTAGAGTCTGGCTTTGGTATTAATGGAGTTGATATGCTTTGTATCGAGTATCTGCTTCATCTGTGTTCTGGATCTGATTCATCTGATGTTTGATGATTATCAGAATTATGTTGGCTGTGACCACTTTGTGTCAACAATCTCCCTCTTTATGATAATTGACAAACTTTGCCAAAATACACATATGGTGAGTCTGATGTAGACTTTGATGCAAATAGTTGAAATGTAGACGAAGTTTCTTTAAACGTAGATCTTTCCTTGAAAAACTAGCTTTTTAGAAAAAGCTCCCCCATAAGTAGATCTTTTCTTTGAATGGGAGTATTTAAAATACCCGTAACTTGACATTTCTTTATAGCAAAATTAGGTGCAGATATGTCAAAAAATAGATATAAATATATCACAGTTATATGCCATCAACTATACATCATCAACTATAATCGTCAAATATTTTGTTATTTCTCTCATAGTGGAAAATAATAACCCCCCGTAATGAGTGATTATGACAAATTGAAGAAATAGACATAATAACCAGATAAAAGTAGCATGCATTTGTTTACTAAATTAACCAGAAATAATAACATGCTTTATTTTAATCAGAATAAATAACAAGACTGGCACTAGACAAATAGCATAAATGTGATCATTTTAAGCAAATATTTCTAGTACAGTAAAAATAGAAAAAAAAAACTAATGCATCCATATAGCCATAAGAAATATAAAACATCATCACAGATCATCATAAGCAGCATCAGGAGGTGGGTGATCGTCAAAGTATGCTCCGGTAGGGTCAAAGTAATATTGAACAAATGGATCATCGATCCTGCAGCCTGGGCGGGAAGGATCACGAGCCACTGGGTGAGGTATAGTAGGATGATGGGCTAGGTGATACTGAAGATCTGCTAGGGAGTTTGCTAATGTGTGAGCCTGAAGTATAGAGAAATAAGACTGGTCGTGAAATCGAGTGATAATCATAGTGTTCTGCTCTTGGTGTTGAGTAGCTATCATCTCATTTTGCAACCTGAATTGCTCGCAAAATATCTCCTGGATAGAGTCCAAGGTAGCAGGCTGTGCAAATGATGAAGGAGTAGGAGTTGGAGCATGAGGAGCTGAGGTTGGATCAACTGGTGTATCAAAATCAGATGAGTCATCTTCATCAGGAATGAGAGAAATAGGCTGAATCCTGCAGGCTTTGGTCAGGTAGGCTGGCTCAGATAGATAAGTGGGTTCTTCCATAGGAATGTGGAAGTGCTCAAAGATAAGTGGTAGATACATGGCATAAGAATATTGATATTTGTGTTTACAACAGTCAATTATCTGCCGAATCATGGTTTTAGGAAGGCTAAAGGGAGTGAATATGTAGAAGTAATATAAATCAGACAACTCCCTATAGGTCACATCATCTTTGAAGGTTTGCTTGGGAATGATAGCAAAGTATATGATACGGTAAAGTTCGTAAAAGTATTGATTAAAATAACAAGCACAAAACTTCCCGTCAGGACAAGGATGTGGGGCACAAAGTATGTCCCTGAAAGAGTCCCCTCTTCCAGTTGAGCTTGCTGCACGAAACTTCCCGTCAGGCCAAAGTCTTCCTGTTGAGCTTGCTGCACAGTCCCCTCTTCGATACTAATGGCTCCCCCTCTCTGAAATCTCCCTCACACACACACAAACCATCTACACAAATACACTACACTCAAACTCTATGCATATCCCTATATATATAACAACACACATATACACATATATGTACATATATCAAGGTATCACAATACTTATGTATATATATATATATATATATATATATATACTCTCACACTTAAATACAAACATACACATACATATATATACAAGTACACTTATATACATACAAACACACACACACACACACACACACACACACACACACACACACACACACACACATATATATATATATATATATATATATATATATATATATATATATATATATATATATATGATAATATATACACACATACATAAACTCAAATACACTATTATATGCATATATATATATCACCTAATTATCATATATATATATATATATATATATATATATATATAGCAAGGAAGACAAAATATCAAACACGTGGAGTGAACCTCACCCGTATCACACTCATTCTATGATACGCTTGCGATACGGCTCTAACACACAACCAAACGCATCCTGAAGGATACAAGCAAGTCTAATATACTAATTATGCATAATATGCATAGTAATTAGGTTATCTATCTGTCCGTGTCATAATATGATATGCACAAGGCCCCGTGTCGGAGAAAAACTCCCAAAATTAACCCGTTTCGTCAAATTGACGAGATACGGCCTACACGTATCCAATTGTGGACATAAAACTAGTCACAAAGAAGCAATCAAATATTATTTAGATCTATTAGACCCAATGACAACCACTACATGTGCCAATCTCGGAATTTCCCAAAAATTGACACCAAATTGGACATAACTTCTACCGTAGGTCTCCGATGAACCTAAAACTAATTTCTATGGGTAGCCTATGCATGTGGGTTGGTTTCTCATAGTTAAATCTCAGATCTAAAGTCTATTAGAAGGAGAAAAACTAAAATATACCTATTGGGAGATGGATTCTCAATAAAAAGTCCCCAAATGCAAAATATATCCTCTCCTTATAGACATTGGCCTTCTTCTCCTTGCTCCTTGCTTCCTTCTTGTAGATCCTTGATATAGAAGCCTCAATGAAGAATTAGGGAAGGAATTGGTGAAGAATTAGCGGAGAATTGATTAGAAAAGAGGGAATGGGAAGAGGAAAATTATAGATCTAAGAATTTAGGAATTGGTGAAATGAATTGGTTTCTCTCTTCTCCTTAGCATGGCCGGCCATATACCCCTCTCCCAAGCTATGTCAAATGTCTCAAATATCCCGTGGGGCCTCTCATGAAGAATTTAATTAGGGAGGGAAGGTTCTAGTCTAATGGTTTCTCTAATTAATATAACCTTCTAATCCATGGGCCTAATTCATGGGCTCAAACTAAACTCATCCAAATATTGGTTCATACATTCTAATAAATGGGTTAGATCTTCTATACAAGTCTAAAACAAATCTATAACTAGCAAATAATAAATAATACAATAAATAATAATCATGCATGCATAAATAATTAAATACAACAATCCTAGAATTAAAATTACCAATGGTCAAGTACCAAACTACCCTTGAATAAAAAAGTGAGGGTGACACTTACATAGAGCAGGAAGGGCTTTCCCATTATCGGTGCCACCAGTACAGGAGGATTTGACAGATACTCATTGATGTCGTCAAACGCGCGTTGGCATTTTTTATCCCAGACAAAGGAGACACCTTTCTTTATGAGTTGGGTGAATAGCCGACAACGTCCAGAGAGGTTTGATATGAACCTTCTGATGTATGCCAGCCTTTTTTGAAGGCCACGAAGTTCTCGGTGGTTCTTTGGCGGGCTTATTTCTAGGATGGCCTTGGTTTTCTCGGGGTCTATGTGAATACCTCGGGAAGTGATGACGAAACCCAGGAATTTGCCAATGGAGACTCCCAGGAATAACTTGGTAGGGTTCATCTTATGGTGGTGTGCGCACATTAAGTCAAACACAGTCCTCAAGTCTTGGAGGTGATCATCTTTAAGAGTGACTCTTGACGGTGATGTCATCGACGTAGCATTCCACCGCCTTGCACAAATGTTCATAAAAAATGATGTTCATAGCTCACTGGTATATAGCTCATGCATTCTTTAGACCGAAAGGCATGACCGTGTAGCAGTATACGCCTATTAGGGTCTGGAATGATGTATGCTTCTCGTCATCAAGAAATATCTTAATTTGGTTGTAGCCTGAGAAGCCGTCCATGAAAGACATGCGCTCGAAGCCATATGTATTGTCGATCATTATGTTGGTGATTGGGAGGGAAAATTTGTTCTTAGAACATGCCGTATTTATATCACAAAAGTCGATGTAGATTCAAATCTTCCTATTCTTCTTGACGATAGGCACTATATTGGCTACCCAGTCGGGATATTGTTCCTCGCGGATGAAGCCACTAGCTATCAGTTTGTTGACATCAGCTTCGATGGAATTCATTATATCCGGCCAAAATCGTCATTGATGTTGCTTGACCGGTTTGGCGTTCTGCAAAATATTGAGTTTTTGGCCCATAATTTGAGGATCTAGCCCTGGCATATCTTCATAACTCTAGTCAAAGATATCATTTTATTCCCTGATGAGATGTAGCCAAGATTCTCGATCTTCTTTCGATAAACTTTTGCTGATTATGATAGGTTTTGAGGAGGATTCGTCGCCCAGATTGACTTGTATGACTTCGTCCTAGGTAGGAGGTTCTCGTTATTTGAACCATATCTTCCATTATGCTTCTAGGCATTGGGCCTATGGTTCTACTTGGATTTTTGTCATCTTCCTTAGGGTCAGCTGACACCATATTGGCAAACAATGTTTACTTAAGTATCTCCCCGATAATGTTCGGAGTCCCAAGCAGAAGATTACAAAGAGTAGGAGTTAACCTCATCTTCTTTACCTAAACCTTCAGGGGTTGTAGGAGGCATTACATACCCCAAGCAATGCTTGCTTTTATGGTAGTAATCCTGGGACTTGCCTGCGGGAGCAGGTACACGCAGGGGCAGCCGTCGGCCCTTGCCGCAGTTTAAACCTCGATTATTTTAAGGTCATAACCCATATTTTGGATAAATATTTGGCTTGACCGCTGAACCGGTAGAGTTATATTTTGCCGGTGTCGGGTTTTGGCTCTTTTTCCTCCGGGGTGAAGAACCGGAGGCATTCAACCCTGCCGAAAATGATAGGTTTGTCTCCCCTCCTCCTTACTGGAACCGTAAAGTAGTAACCTTGACTAGGGAGGATCTGGTTTATTGTATAGGTGGTAGTCACCTGTGTTTGCAGGTGTAAGCCTTAACCCTACTCCATAGAGTACAATGGGTTGATATGTGTATGCTTAGGATAATTCAAAGATAACCCTTTATTGATAAATATAAGGTATCTCTTCTGGAGGAATCATATCATCGAGGGAAGGGATGTTGGCCTGAGCAGCCATATATTCTTCTAGTTCATTATCCTCGTATGCTACCCCCAGCGCGGTTACAGGCATTGGTGGCCTCTTGTGCAGTTTTACCACCAGAGGCCCGGAAGTTGCGACGTTGCCTTGTCTTCTTTTGGAGGTCTGTGAAGATGAACAACCATAGGTTCTGAAGGAGAAGATAGAGCAGGATCCTTCTTCTGTGGGCGATTTGTCCTATGAGGGTGAACGACCAGAGGTTCGAAAGGAGTAGATGGTACGGGGTCCTTCTTTTACGATCGATTTGGCCTATGAAGGAGTAGATGGTGCGGGATCCTTCTTCTACGGTCGATTTGGCCTATGAAGGTGAACAACCAGAGGTTCAGAAGGAGCATATGGTGCGGGGTCCTTCTTATATGGTCGATTTGGCCTATGAAGGCGAATGACCAGAGGTTCGGACGTTGTGGGAGGTGCCATATATTCTGGTGCGTTCCTGTATAACTTGACGACCATAGGAGTAGTTACGTCGGGAGTACAATCCTTGAGACGGGTTCTCACGGGCTCCTCCCGTGTTGTCTAACCTCAGCCTCATCATCGGCCTCATTGCCACCTTTTTTGGGTGAGTTTTCTTGTAGAGGATGACATCGGAGTAGTAAGTCTAGACTCCCTTGAATGGGTCAATATCTGCGAACCCTGTTCTGATAATGCCATGATCATCGATGTACTTTAAGCATTAGTGCAGGGTTGATGGCACAATCATATATTGGTGTATCATGGGGTATCCGTGCAAGACATTGTAGGATACATCTACGTCAATGATGTAGCAAGTGACCTCCAGTTTTAGGTCGCCGATCTGGCACTTCAGGCAAATCTTGCCCAGAGGGTAGCTTCTTCCTGCGTTGAAGCCACTAATAGAAATATTAGTAGCTGCCAAGCGATGCATCGGGATTCCTAAGGTCTGCAGCAGGCTCCTCGTGATGATGCTGATTAATGAACAGGGTTCAATGTGCATCCGGTCCACCTTTGTAGCACCGATATACCATGTGTAGTACAGGGGACGATAATGCTTGTTGTTCTTTGACAACATGTCTTGTTGTGAGAACCTAATATTTGGTACTGCATCTATAATATTATTACAGTCGGAGCATGTCGTCGGATCTTCAGTTGACGGCTTGACTTGAGCCAGAAAGGTGTCGACATTTTGTAATGCCTCGCTCGGGGTGGCTCGAGTGTCTCTGAAAAGCCGAAGAAGATCAAATAACGATAACTTTGTCGGGGTATTAGAGAGTTGATCCAATACGTCAAAATTGTAGGACTTTTCCATTCCCTAAGTTGCTTTCTTACACAACGGCTTATTAAAGCGTCCCTATTTTTGTTTGGACTTGTCCACTGGTAGGGGTTAAGAAGGACCCAGATCAGACGCGATAGGTGCAGTAGTTGGTGGTGAATTGACGGAGGGAGCTTCATAATCTAGCTGGTACTCAAGGCCTGACCTGGTTTTCCCTACCCAGGCTTCCTCAGCGGTGGAAGAAACTATGCGGCAAGACTTAGTTTCTCGTGTTTTAGGCTTGACAACGGAAGGTGCTTCTTGCTGCGTCAAGTCTGAAACCAGATCTGGGTGGACCCACATGATCTCGCCCCGAGAGGTAGAAAGAGGTGTCAGCCCGACTGCTTGGTCGCGAGCTAAGGGAAGATTAACTACCTCCGTATTTTCTTGGGATCGATGTGACTCCGTCCTGGGCTTCCGTTGGTAAGAAGTTGCCGAACTAGAGGGACATCGTGTTAGCGGCAACCGTTACATCATCAAAATACAGGGAGGGAGCCTTGTATCAATCAGCTATTGGATGTATCACTTCAAGGTGTAGTACTCCTACGTCGGGTGGTGAACGTATCAGTGGAAGTGACAGTACTTTGGGTTGTTCATCTCCTCCACTTTAGGCTGACGTTTAACGTCGGGGAGGCAAATTTTACCTCCCTTCATCAGCATGTCGAAGATGGGCTTCACATCACCGTCTTCGAAGGAATAGGTCTCCTTTAATTTTGGAGCCTCTATCTGCTTTCACTCAAGTTTCTTGGTCATATTAGTGACCATGGCTTGCTATCTTTGCATCACGGTTGCTGTTACCGCTATTGCTGGGGCGCTTTCCCTTTTTCTCAGAAGTAGAGATATGGATTCCCAAGTGATGACCATCTTTGAGCTTCTTTAAAGATTTGATAGAACTTATAATAAACGTCGTCCAACCTTTGAACTGGCTATCGTGCATCCAGAGACTGACCGCTGAAAGCATATTTTTTTGGCATACCTCCATTAGTGTGGCCTCAGGATTTCCAGGGGGAAGCCTTAACACCGTTTGTCGGAACTGCTCGATATAATTTTGCGTTAGTTCCCTTTCTCCCTGGACGACATCCATCACAGAGGATATCGTCATATTATTTTCTGCCTTATAGAATCTATTGAGGAATAGACGCTTGAGGTCATTAAATAATGAGATGCAATTATCTGGTAAGGATAGCATCGCTGAAGGGTATGTGTCACGTTATAATCTTGAAGTAACTCATGAATAGGCGAGGGGAGGACTTGTCATGAAATATTTTTATGTTGAAGGGCTTGTATCTGGGTGGATATGGTATGTCCCTCCATTCTATCGGGTATAATTGTCGTACCCCAAGATCGAAGAGTGAGTCCCGATTGCCCATGGAGTCTATGCAAGCCCGGAGTTCCCGGACCTCCTTTATTGCTTCCTTGACCTCATCTCCTGCGGAGGGTGCAGACTAGCCAGGCAAGTAAGGATTACTACCCACTGTTAGGGCATTTTTTTTTCATTCTTCGTTGATACCTGGGCCCAAGTTTACTTGTCCAGGGGTTCTTGCTAGTTGAGAAGCCATATTTGCTTTAATTTCCAATATTGTCTGGGTAAAGACTTGCATTGATGCACCCATCGTTTGTATTATTGCGTCGAGGGTCTCGAGGTATTAGTGGTCGCTTGGGCCTTCATGGTCGTCCCCGGCCATGTATACTGTCCTCTTTTGGGGAATGATGGACGGGGTAGTGGATGCCGCACTTTTCGTCTCAGACCCCTGGCGAGAGTAGTCATCAGTGAAAGCTGGCAGCGCCGTCTCCTCCTAAGACTCGAAAGGAATACTACCCCTATCATAGGAGGCTACATCAACCTGGCGTGGTAAGCTACCCCCAGGGATCTCGGAGTCCGTTCCTTGGGAATTATTGTCTTCTCGGAATGTCGAGTTGTTGAATAAGTCGAGGGGAATACTACCCTCAGCTCGGGCCACCCCCAGGGATTCTGAGGAAGAACTACCCCCAGTAGCTGACAGTTTTTTCCTAGAGTGGGTACCCTGAAAAATGCCTTCCACAAGTCCCGTTGTTAGCCCTCCTGGTAGTCGCCTTCGCAATGCACTAGCAGAGAGCGACGGACTGGAGGTACTTGACTTCTGTCCTCTATTGGTGGTGGTAAGCTTCTGAGTCGAGTAGCATGAGGCAGAGGGCAGCTCCTTCTCCTCTGGTAATTGTACCTGATCTCTGGGTTGTTGTCGGATGGGTGTTGTCTAGTGTAGTCGCTGGAAGGCCTACTGCCTGCTTGTGGGTGTTGCCACTTTGTTGCAGCAATAATTGATAATGATCTTGGCACAGTGATGCCCTGGAGAGGATATTTTACCAGCCAGAGTTGTTTCCCTCAGCTTGCGCTTGTAATTGATCATATTACCCAAATCAAGCAAGGGTTGTTCCACCTTTGTACCCTTTTTGTGGGCCTAGAAGGACCGAGCGCACGGGTGCGTAGGTGTTGTGTTTGCTTCCTGATCCGGGGTTCGAATAAAATCTTCCCTCGGATCGTCAGTATAAGACTTTTTAGATCGACGCTGTCCATTTACCGCTGTGGGCTGGATGCACGAGGCGGTCTTATATACCTTCTCATCAGGGGCCGTGTAATGGTTAACGATGCTGCTGACGGTCAGCTAACTAGACAGTTTCTTGATCTTGATGAGCTCGTACTGTCCTAGGCTTCATTGATTTAGCATATATAGGCGCATAGTACAAAGACTCTAGTTAGGTTTTTGCCATTCTCAACGAGCCGCATAGGATCTGCTCCGGAGGAGATAAGGTAGAAAATAGATGTTCTATTGTTGTTGGGGCCAAATACCGTATCTGACTACGGTTGTGAGCTGGTACCGCATGGGCAGTCTTATGCGGCCTCTATTTTGGCTGCATAGAAGCTGGCGCAGTCCCAGAACTTTTGACATCATAGTGTTTTCCTCTGCCAGAGTCTGGGTGTCGAACAGTTTCTGTGCCAGACAGGGTTGCCGCATGAACGTGGACATCCTGGGTGTTCGCTTGATGACCATCATCAGCAACTGAGCGAGAGACGGGAAACGTGTGCTCCGCAGTTGGGTAAGGCACAGCGCCCTTTGCTACCCATGTCCTGTGGGTCTTCTTGGGCTTGGTTAGCCTTGGCGAAGGACTAGCACTTCCTTCCGAGAGTATTTTCTCAAACGCTTGCTAGTCGAAGCGGACTACCGGCATATTTTGCATTGAGCTGAGCTTGGTCGCATCAGACTACATCACCAACTTCTTATCAGAGGAGAATATAGTCCACAGCAGAGTCGCCACCTTCTTCGTCATTAAATTTGAAAGTCTTTAAGAAAGAACTTGATTTAATAAACAAACTAAAGAGAGTACAAAAAGGAGTCCAAAACAGACAGTCTAAGTACAAATTTTGTGTTCTGGGGGGTAAAACGATGGAGGGTTAGGAGTGTAGCAACTTTCTTTACACCGTGATTGATCCGATGAAGAAGGTCTTCTCTCATGCTCGATTGTAGATTCGCAGATAGCCAGCCCGCCCCTTGTTCGGGTGTGATACCCTACTATTTATGTCATCCTGGGTGCGCATATATTATGCCACATGGATGCTGGAGGGTGCTATGTGTCCCTTCTTGACAAGGTGCAGTTGTAACCGTGAGCAGGGCGAGCTACCACGTGGATACTTGTTAGGATTTTTTGTTGCTGAAGATCTGGGTGTGAGTTGGTCAGCTTGATACATAGTCCGCACTTGGTCGAAGAGAATCACTTTTGTCGTAACAGCAAGATTTGGTCTTCATGGAGTCTGAAACCCATGTGGCCAGAGTCACATGGGACGCATGTAGTCTGGGACGCGTGGAGCCAGAGACGCATGGATCGCATGGAGTCTGGGACGCATGGGGACAGAGACGCACTGGACCTCATGGAGTCTGGGACGTATGGGGCCAGAGACGCATGGGACCGCATGGAGTCTGGCATGCATGGAGCCACATGAGGCCGATTGTGCTGAACATGCGGCACTGTACATCCTTCGAGAGTAAAGTTCTATTCTGACGTAAGACTTTTGTAGTTTAGTATGTTCAC
The DNA here is from genome assembly GCA_036927795.1 of Iris macrosiphon. NCBI lineage: Eukaryota > Viridiplantae > Streptophyta > Magnoliopsida > Asparagales > Iridaceae > Iris > Iris macrosiphon. The sequence continues at coordinate 128,477,071 of JAYESA010000006.1, read as the reverse complement.
GTCTTTTGAGAAAGTCAGAAAATCCTTTTCGTTAGGATTCTCGTCCTTTGTGGGCGTGAGTTGGTCAGCTTGACACATAGTCTGCACTTGATCAGAGAGAATCACTCTTGTCGTAACAGCAAGATTTGGTCTTCATGGAGTTTGAAAACCATATGGCCAGAGATGCTTGGGACGCATGTAGTCTGGGACGCATGGAGCCAGAGACACATGGACCGCATAGAGTCTGGGATGCATGGAGCCAGAGACGCATGGACCGCATGGAGTCTGGGATGCATGGGACTAGAGATGCACGGGACCTTATGGAGTCTGGGACGCATGGGGCTAGAGACACATGGGGCCGCATTGAGGCTAGGACGCATGGAACCGCATGAGGTCGGTTGTGCTGAACATGCGGCACTGCACATGCTTCGAAAGTGAAGTTCTATGCTGACGTGAGACTTTTGTAGTTTAGTGTGTTCAAGTCTTTTAAGGAAGTCAAAAAATCCTTTTCATCCGAAATTTGTGTTAGAGACGATCATGCCGACGGTGTCACTACCATATTTTTCTACGATAGGGTATTTTAGTAATTTTATATTTAATTAAATATTATGCATGATAAATAATTATTTGTGGTATTATTTAATTATTATTAGATGTTAGTTATTTATTTGGACTTGTGTTAGTGGACCTAACTAGTTTAGTTTAGACTCATGGACCAACATGTATTAATTGTTAGAATTGAGCCTATTTAGAAAGCCCATTGATTAGGAGATGGATTAAATTAAATAAAACCATTAGACTAGAAGCTTCCCTCCTTAATTATTTCTTCATGAGAGACCCCAAGGGGTATATTGGATAATTCATAGTAGCTTGAGGAAGGGGAAAGGGGGCCGGCCTATATAGAGGGGGGATTATTTCTCTCTCCTCTTTTTATTTGGAAACTAGATCTAGAAATTTTTTCAACCTAATTCCTTCATTTCTACCTCATTTCTCTACCAAATTTTATCTCAATTCCTTCCCAAATCACCATTGGAGACTAGTGGAGCAAGAATCTAGAAGGAGGAAGCAAAGATCTATAAAAAGGAGCAAGGATCTACAAGTTGGAGGCCAATTTTATCATATTTGGAGGTTGCATTGGGAATCCTTCTTCCAATAGGTACAATTCAGTTTTTACTCTTAATTTAGGTTCTAAATCTGAGATTTAACAATGAGAAATCAACCTATATGCATAGGCTACCCATAGGATTTGGTTTTGTGTTCATAGGAGGCCTATTAAGAAAGTTATGGTACTTTTTGTGTCAATTTTAGGGGAATTCCGAGATTGACATTTGTTATGTGTGTCAATTGGTCCTATAGATCAATTTGGCATATGCTTGTGTGTTTGGGGCTAGTTTTATTTCCATAATTGGGTACGTGTAGGTCGTATCCCATCAATTTGGTGATACGTGTTAATTTTGGGGGGTTTTCCTCCGACACGGGACTTTGAGCATGTCATATTTTGACACGGACACGTAGATTTATATTTGACTCTTTGTATTATTCATAAATAATATATATGACTTGTCTGTGTCCTTCGAGATACGTTTGGATGTGTGGTGGACTCGTGTCGCAAGCGTATCCTAGATCTAGTGGGATATGGAGTGATACGTTTCATGAGATGTGTAATTTAATGGTAGATCTATTTCTTTTGTGTTCTTATTTATGGAGAAATGTAATTATATATATGTAAATATATTTATTGTTATATATTGTTGTTACATATATTTATGTATTAAATATCATAGATCTATATATCTATTATATACATGTGTTGTATATTTACGTAGTTATTATTTTACATATATAAGATGTACTAGTTATTGTATATACATATGTGGTTGTCGTGTGTATATGTATATGGTGGTGAATATATATATTTATGTTTCTTGTGTCTTAGATCTATGTATCTATTTATGTATATTGTATGTAGCTATTATTCTACATATGTAAGAGATATTTAATAGTGTAGTGCATGTGTATATATATTATAGTATATATATGTTGTAGTTATGAATTATGTATTTATATATATAAGTTGTTATATTATATGTATATACTTATATAATACATGTATACATATTATCCTATGGCTATATATACATATGCATGTGTGGGTAATTATATATAAATATTAGTATATATGTATGGTGTATGTATTGTTCATATGTAGTAATTACATATATTAGTAATTATAGATGTATGTATAATTATATAGTTGCATATATATATATATATATATATATATATATATATATATATATATATATATAGGTGTTTTAGTAACAGCAGCAAAGGCGACAGCAGCAGCGTCGCAACAGCACAACATCAGTAGCTGTAGCAAGCAGTAGCAGCAAAGGTGACAACAGTAGCAGCGTCACAACAGAACAGCACAACAGCAGTAGCATTCAACATCAGCAGCGACAGCAATTTAGCGACAGCAGAACCGTCGCCAAAGCAGCAGCACCAGCAAGAACATACAGCAGCAGCAACGACAGCAGTTTAGCGACAACAACAAAACCGTCGCTAAAACATCAGAGTATCAGAGTATCAGTGGTTTCAGCGACAGTCAGCAGCGGTCATTAGTGACAGTTTGGCAGTTTTCTTAATATTATATATATATATATATATATATATATATATATATGGTATTTAATATATATGTAAATGTATTCCTAAATTGCTATTTGCATTATAGTATGCTATATGTATAATAATTAGTTTAGCATGTATATATTTACTGGAAGTTAGTATAAACAAGTTTGGGGTATTACCTTGAGAAACCAAGGTAAGTACCAAGGTAATTGGGGATACCCAAGGTATTGGGTGTGGGTAGCAAGTTTATGAGTTAATGTTGTGATACCAAGTTGGTTCAAAACCAAGGTATCTATTTAATATTATAATTAGGATTTCATATATATATATATATATATATATATATATATATATATATTAATATTATTTGACTTATATATGTGATGATTTACTAATTGTTTTTCGTATCCGGAGATACGGTATCTTAGTATTTTAAGATATGGTTTTTGTGACCTAGACTTTAGTATTTGAACCCAATATTTTTGTGTTAGACTTATGTAACCTAGAAATAGGTAATTGACCATAATTGACCATAGTTGACCATAGTTGACCATAGTTTGACCATAGTTGACCATAGTTGACTTAGAGTTGACCGAGTTTGACTTTTGACTTAGAATTTATTTGTTGACCTAGAAGTTGACTGGTTTAACTTTTTTTTTTCGGAACCCTATATTGATGTTGTATTCCATATATAGGACTTTGAGGCACTGTATCAGACATCTGTGAGACTATTTTTTGGACTTTAGGCGAGTACATTCTCTGATAGTTTCTCATTTATGATATCCTCTATGTTTATTGTATCTAGTATAGATATCCATGTTCTCTTGACACTATGGTTACACGGATTGGTATATCTGGATCTCGTCATGAGATGTTATTCCTTCGTATATGGTGTATATGGTGCAAGTATTGTTCATTGGTTATCTTGTATATATACAAACACTGATTCTCGGGAAGACTAACTATCTTCTTGGGGAATCTCGTGCCATAGCATACCATGGTTGGATCTGTTATTCCAGTCGAGGGTGGGGAGTACTTTAGTGTAGATATGTGATCAATACCACTATTGTATCAAGTACTATTATTTAATAGTGTTAATCATACACCACACGTATGATTAGCCAAGCCATATATATTGTATCATGTTCCCAATCCGATCACATGTTAAAGCTAGTACTCACACACTTAGTCACTAATATTCTTGTTCATTGACATATTATTCTTTATTGTGTTCATTCCAGTATTTCCTTATTGTATATCTCTCGTATCTATTGTGCATCTTGTATATTCACATATATTTACTATTATATAGTTTTTATCATTGATTAGAACTGCTGTTAGAGATGTACTCTGCTCATTTCCTGACTGAATATATTTTTCCCAGATGACACTGAGGTCTGGTACCCTACACATTATGGACCTCAGGATGTTGTGGGCTTAGAGTCAGAGACCCTGGATCAGGAGGGACTTATCTCGACTGAGACCTATATGATCCGGGATTAGTATATTCTTAGTATTTCTTGTACTGGATTTGTCTCCAGCTTATTATTAGCATTCTTTCAGACTCATTGTTGTATTTTTTTAGACTCATGAGTCGTATATGACTATTTTTATTCTTTATCTAATTTGTGCTCATTTCTATCTTAGTTCTGTGATTGAGTATATTATTTTGTTGGTGGTTTATTATATTGCTAGATAGATTACCCATACAGTGTTCTACCGCTGATTCTGTGGCGTAGGCTGGGCGTTGTTTCTGACTTGCATCCTTACATCGGGTGCGGGTTATGACAGACGGGATGCCACGTGTCACGACCCGCACCCGGTGTAAGGGTACTAGTTGGAAACAACGCCCAGCCTACGCCACAGAATCGACGGTAGAACGCTGTCTAGATAATCTATCTAACAATATAATGAACCACCAATAATGATAGTATACTCAATCACAGAACTAAGGTAGAAATGAGCACGAATCAGATAAAGAATAAAATAGTCACAATATAACTCATGAGTCTAAAATAATACATCAATGAGTCTGAAGAAGTAACAAAATAAGCTGGAGACAAATCCAGTACAAAAGAATACTACGAGGCTACAACTCCAGGGTCAACTGTCTCAGTTGGGATAAGTCCCTCTTGAGCCAGGGTCTCAGAATCTAAACCCACAATATTCTGGGGTCCATAATAGGTAGGGTACCACTCCTCAGTGTCATCTGAAAAAATATATCCAGTCAGGAAAGGAGCAGAGTACATCTCTAACAGTAGTTCTAATTTATGATAAAAACTATGTAACAGTAAATAGCTGTGGATAAACAAGATGCACATTAGATACAAGAGATATATGTACAATAAAGAAATACTAGAAATAAATATAATAATGAACAATATGCCAATGGAATAATAATACTAATGACTAAGTGTGTGAGTACTAGTTTAACATGTGATCGGCTTGGGCAAGATGCAATGCGGCCTGGCTAATCATACGTGCGGTGTATGATCAACACTATTCTATAATCTGTACTTTATTCAATAGGGATATTGATCACATATCTATACTAATACTCTCCACCCCCGACTGGTATAATAGATCCAACCACGATATGTTATGGCACTAGATTCCCCAAGAAGAGAGCGACTCCTCCCGAAAATCGGTGTCTGTACATGTACAAGATAACCAATGAAATAATACTTGCACCATTTACACCATATACCAAGGAATAACATCTCATGACGAGATCTGGATATACCAATCCGTGTAACCATAGTGTCAAGAGAACATGGATATCTACACTAGATACAGTGAACATAGAGGATATCATAAATGAGAAACTATCAGAGAATGTACTCGCCTGAAGTCCAATGAACAGTCTCACAGATGTCTGACTCGGTGCCTCGAAGACCTAGATATGGAATACAATATCAATACAAGGTCCCGAAAAGAGAACAAGTTAACCTAGTCAACTTCTAGGTCAATAAGTCAATTCTAAGTCAAAAGTTAACTATGGTCAACTCTAAAGTCAACTAAAGTCAACTATGGTCAAACCAAGGTCAACTATCTATTTCTAGGTTGCACAAGTCTAGTACCAAAATCTTGGATCAAAATACTAAGATCTAAGTCATAGGAACCACAACCTAAAATATTAGGATACCGTATCTTCGGATACGTGAATCCAAGGTAAACCTCACAATACCTATATATCAATCAATAAAGTATATAATATAGAATATTAAATACAACAATTAGGAATCATGGTTTTGAACCAACTTGGTATCCACACAAAGTAATGCTCAAGATACATAGATATAGTATTTACCCTTATACATAATATATTATATATAAACTAATATATTATACAATTAAAATTATAACAATACTAGTATTATATCTCACAATACATATATATATAAATATAATATATAAAATATAAACCAAAACTGCCTAACTGTCACTGAAAAACTGTGTGGAAAATATTTATTTTCAAAAAACAGCCTTTTAGTGACAGTTCGAACCGTCACAGAAAAACTGTCGCCAAAGCTGCTGTGTAAAACCTACTGTTGTCACTTATTGGTGACAGTTCTCAACTGTCACCAAAATTTTCGTCGTCGCTGCTGCTCATTTCCGCCCGCCGCTGCTGTGCATTTAATGACAGAATTTGTCATTAATAGCTTCAGCGGCTGCTGCTGTTGCTCAAGGTCATTAATGACAGGATCTGTCATTAATAGCTGCTGTAGCTAAAAATAATTAATATATATAGATATATATATATTAATATATAAACCAATATATATATATAAAATAATTAAATAAATATATATATCTATATATACATAATCCTATATATATAAATAAATATTAAAAATACAATACACATCCATGCAGTAATGTACATATTTAACATGGCTAGAAGCACACATAAAATATATTCATTAATATACAATTATTTATATAATAATTATAATTAATATAATTACTCATTTAAACACATAAATATTTTTATAAAACACTTATATATTATTTATTTTATTAACAAGTTGTAACATATAAAAATGCATGTAAAGAAAGCTACATATATATTTATACATCATATTAGTATACATAAAAATACATAGATCTATGCTATAATAAATATCATAATAATTACACTAAAATAAATATATAACATCTATATATATTTACAAATTTATAATTGAAGAATTAAAGCACAACTAATTAGATTTACACATAAACATACAAAACGGAGAGTATCACACCGTATCCCACTAGATCTAGGATACGCATGCGACACGAGTCCCACACACAACCAATTGCACCCCGAAGGACACAAACAAGTTACAAATAATATTTATGAACAAAACAAAGTATCAAATATAGATCTATGTATCCGTGTCAAAATACGACATGTACAAAGTCCCGTGTCGGAGGGAAAACCCCCAAAACGACACGTATCACCAAATTGTTGAGATACGACCTACACGTACCCAATTGTGGACACGATACTAGCCCCAAACACATAAACACATGCCCAATTGATCTATAGGATCAATTGACACACACAACAAAATGTCAATTCAGAATTTCCACAAAATTGACACAAAAAGTACCATAACTTTCTCCATGGGTCTCCTATGAACACAAAACAAAGTCCTATGGGTAGTACATATATATGGGTTGATTTTACATGATTAAATCTCAGATTTAGAAGCTATTTTAAGGGAAAAAACTGAATTATACCAATTGGAAGATGGATTCCCAATGAAACCTCCAATTGAGATGAACTTGCTTCCAAATTGTAGATCCTTGCTCCTCTTTGTAGATCCTTGCTTCCTCCTTCTAGATCCTTGCTTCTCAACTTTTTAATGGTGAATTGGGAAGAATTTGGAATGAATTTGGTGGGAAATTGGAATGGGAATGAAAGGAATTTGGTAGTGGGAAGTTCTAGATCTAGATTTGGAATGAGAATGAGAGGAGAGAGATTCCCCCCCCCCCTCTATTATAGGCCGACCTTTACCCCTTCCCCAAGCAATTATAAAATGTCCAATATATCCCTTGGGGCCTCTCATGAAGAAATAATTAAGGAAGGAAGCTTCTAGTCTAATGATTTAATTAATTTAATCCATCTCCTTAACAATGGGCTTTCTAAATGGGCCAAGTCTAACTAATTTATTCATGTTGGTCCATGGGTCCAAACTAAACTAGTTGGGTCCACTAATATAAGTCCAAAATAATTAAATAACATCTAACAATAATTAAATAATACAACAAATAATTATTTACTATGCATAATATTTAATTAAATAGGAAAAAACTAAAATACCCTTTCCTAGAAAACGTGGTCGTGACAAGTCTACCCTCCTTAAAAAATTTTATCCTCGAAATTCAAAGAGGAAAACTACCCCCAGAAAATCACAGAATAGAACTAAAGAATCACAACTAACTAATGAACATAACATAACAATGAACAAAGCATAACTAGGAATAACATACCTCAAGGTACAAACAAATATGGATAACGCTCTCGCATTTCATCCTCTCTCTCCCAGGTAGACTCCCCCGGAGAGTGATGCCTCCATGCGACGTGCACCAAAGGAATAGTCTGGTTCCTCAGCACCTTCTTTCTTCGATCCAGAATCTCAACTGGCTGCTCTGGATAGCTAAGAGTAGGGCCCACCTCTATCTCCGAGTGATCCAATACATGACTAGGATCTGCCACGTATCGTCTCAACTACGACACATGAAATACGTTGTGCACTCCCTCCAAAGCAGTTGGCAAGTCTAGTCTATAAGCAATTGCACCGACCCTCTCTAGAATAGTGAAAGGTCCGATGAATCGCGGACTAAGCTTTCCGCCTCCACCGAAGCGAATCGTGCCTCGTGTCGGAGAAATTCTCAGAAACACCAAACTACCCACCTATAACAAAATACCATCTTAAGAACTTAGTCTATAACAAACAAAAACAAGCACAAACAAAATCTAAACTATACCTCAAACTCCAAAGGTCTCCGATGGCTATCGGCCCAATGCCGCTGTCTGTCCTGCGCCACTCGAAGTCTGTCTCTGATCAACTGAACCTTCTCTGCTGCATCCACAACTATCTCTGGCCCAAGCAAAACTCTTTCTCCAATATCGTCCCAAGATAAAGGAGTACGACACCTCCGACCATATAGAGCTTCAAAAGGTGACATCTCTATACTGGCCTGGTAACTGTTGTTATAAGCAAACTCTACCAAATAGAGATGGTCCTCCCAAGAACCCCCGAAATCTAATACACAAGTGCGCAACATATCCTCAAGAGTCTGGATAGTCCTCTCTGACTGCCCATCTGTCTGGGGATGATATGCAGTACTAAACTTGAGCTGAGTGCCCAAACTCTTCTGCAAACTCCTCCAGAAATGAGAAGTGAAACGACTATCCCGATCTGAGACTATGCTGACGGGAACTCCATGTATCCTAACGATCTGCCTAACATACATCTCTGCCAGCTTCTCCGTAGACAAACCCACCTTGAAAGGCAAGAAATGGGCCGACTTGGTCAACCTATCAACAATGACCCAAATCGCGTCTTTCCCTCCTGGAGATCGTGAAAGTCCGGAAACAAAATCTATCGTAATGTGTTCCCACTTCCACTCTGGAATGGGTAATGGCTGAAGTAAACCTCCTGGCCTCTGCCTCTCGGCTTTCACCTACTGGCACACTAAGCATCTGGATACAAACTGTGCCACTTCCCTCTTCATGCCATACCACCACACACTCTCTCGCATATCCCGATACATCTTGTTAGCACATGGATGTATGGAATACTGAGAGCGATGCGCTTCCTGCAACACCTCCTCTCGCAACTCCCCACTAGGCACACACAACCTATCTTCATGCCTCAAAGATCCATCCTCTTCAATAGTAAAATCATCATCCAATCCTGCTCTCACCTGAGCTCTGATACTCCTCAGAGATACATCCTCATACTGTGCTGCCTTGATCTTGTCCATCAAATCTGAGTGTATCTACAATCCCCATATCTGCATAGCATACCCAAGAACAATTACCTCAATGCCCAAGCTCTCAAAGTCCTCCAATAAATATCTATCCTGCGTCAAGAACATAGCTACCGGATACCTGCTCAAAGCATCGGCAACTATATTGGCTTTCCCAGGATGATATTGCAAGAGATATCAAAATCCTTTATCAGTTCCAACCACCGATGTTGCTTCATGTTCTACTCCTTCTGCGTGAAAATGTACTTCAAGCTTTTGTGGTCTGTGAAGATCTCCACACGCTCTCCGTACAATAATATTTTTACAACTTTAAAGCGAAGATGACGGCTGCCAACTCCAAATCATGGGTAGGATAGTTCTTTTCATGATGACACAATTACCTGGATGCATAGGCAATCACTTTCCCATGCTGCTGAAGAACACAATCTAAACCCTTCCCCGATGCATCACTATAAATAGTGAAACCTCCGGACCCTGATGGCAACGTCAAAATAGGAGCAGACATCAACCTCATCTTCAACTCCTCAAAAGCAACCTGGCAATCCTCCGTCCAAATAAACTCTACATCCTTCTTTGTGAGTCTGGTCATCGGCTCAGCAATCCTCGAAAAATCTTGCACAAACTTCCTGTAGTAGCCTTCCAATCCCAAGAAACTCCTGATCTCTGCTACCGAACTCGGAGTCTTCCAATATTCCACTGCTGAAATCTTCTTCGGATCCACTGAAATACCATCACCAGTCACAACATGCCCCAAGAACTACACTTTGTCCAAGAAAAACTCACATTTGGACAACTTCCCATACAGCTTCTCCTTCCTCAGCACATCCAACACAATCCTCAAATGCTCCTCATGCTCCTCCGGTGTCCTCGAGTATATGAGTATGTCGTCGATGAACACCACCACGAACTTGTCAAGGTACTTGTGGAATACCTTGTTCATCAAGTTCATCAAGTTCATAAATACCGTCGGTGCATTAGTCAAACCAAACGGTATCACCATAAACTTGTACTGACCATACTGAGTTCTAAAAGCAGTCTTCGGTATGTCCTCCGGCTTCACCTTCACCTGATGGTAGCCTGATCTCAAATCTATCTTAGAAAATACCTTGGTACCACCCAATTGATCAAACAGATCATCTATTCGTGGCAAAGGATACTTATTCTTGATAGTAAGATTATTCAAAGCCCTGTAATCAATGCACATGCGCACTGATCCATCCTTCTTCGGCACAAACAATACCGGGGCTCCCCATGGTGAAGAACTCGATCTGATAAACCCCTTATCCTGTAATTTGTCCACCTGTTTCTTCAACTCGACCAGCTCACTGTTGTTTACTCTATAGACATGCTGCAAAATTGGTTCTGCACCTGGCACCAAGTCTATAGAAAATTCAACATCTCGATCTGGCGGCAATCCTGGCAATTCCTCAGGAAACACATCCAAGAATTTTGCTATCAACGGATGTGGCAACTCCTTGTCTTCCACCATAGCTCCACAAATAATGCCTTCTCCCAGCTCTGCAGCTCCTCTAGCAAACTCGAACTCTGGCTCTCCTGGCGGACCAAACAAAACTCTAACTCCTCTACAATCTATGCTAGCACGGTGCCTACTCAACCAATCCATCCTGAGTACAATGTCGTAGCTCGAAAGTGGCATTACAAGTAGACACACAATCAACTCCCGGCCTCCAAGAGTAACTCTCCGATCCTTGCAAATATCATTAACCAGGATAATGCCTCCTCCGGTCATGATCTTGCAAGTCCTAACCGAAGACTCAGCTACCAAACCATGCTTCAGAGCAAAAGAAACAGATACAAAACTATGGGAAGCACCACTATCAAACAAAGCTAAAGCTGGAATGGAATCAAGAAGAATAGAACCAGCGATGACATCTCCGGTGGGTTCCTCCTCTTCGACGGTCATAGCAAATGCTCGTCCCTGCTGAGCACCTCCCTGTTGTTGATGCTGGACAAAACGCTGCTGCTGTGTCGAAAGCGGTCCCCTCGGCTGTGCTGCAGGTGGTCTCGTCTGTGCCCTCGGAGCTGGAGCTGCTCCCTGAACTGTACGACGAGGACACTCCCTCGATTGATGCCCTTCAGTACCACAATACAAACTCCTAGCCTCCTCCTGCAAACTTCCCAGATGTGGCCGAGCTTCTTGCAGTAGTTGCATGGAGCTTGCTGTAACTGTCTCTACTGCTGAGGTGCCTGGTGAAAAGGCGCTCTAGCTGGAGTCTGGTTCTGTTGTGGCTGCTGGAAAGGTTTGGACTGGAAATGAGGACGTTTGCCAGATACTGTACTGCCGTTGGCCCCCAAAAAAGAATCACGGTCTCTCTTGGTCTTCAAACCCAAATCCCGCTCAACCTTGCGTGCCTCCGCAAGTATCTTCGAGTATGTCTCATAAAAGACAGAATAAGGATCAATATGGCAAAAGATGTAAGACATCAAGGAAAGGACAGATTAAGAGATCAAATATCAAAGGAGAATAGTTGAATCAAAAGAATTTTCCTAGATGTGATTGAGTATTTCAGCCTATATCATATATCCTATTGCAGGCTCGCAGTAGTACAACTAAGTTATCGCACTACCACGACATCACATACTTGTGAAGCTAGACATGCATGGGCCACCACCAAAAATGTGTCACGACCCGCACCCGGTGTAAGGGTACTAGTCAGAAACAACGCCCACCCTACGCCGCAGAATCGATGGTAGAACATTGTCTAGATAATCTATCTAACAATATAATGAACCACCAATAATGATAGTATACTCAATCACAGAACTAAGGTAGAAATGAGCACGAATCAGATAAAGAATAGAATAGTCACAATACAACTCATGAGTCTAAAATAATACATCAATGGGTCTGAAGAAGTAACAAAATAAGCTGGAGACAAATCTAGTACAAAAGAATACTACGAGGCTACAACTCCAGGGTCAACTGTCTCAGTTGGGATAAGTCCCTCTTGAGCCAGGGTCTCAGAATCTAAACCCACAACATCCTGGGGTCCATAATAGGTAGGGTACCACTCCTCAGTGTCATCTAGAAAAATATATTTAGTCAAGAAAGGAGCAGAGTACATCTCTAACAACAGTTCTAATTTATGATAAAAACTATGTAACAGTAAATAGCTATGGATAAACAAGATGCACAATAGATACAAGAGATATATATACAATAAAGAAATACTAGAAATAAATACAATAATGAACAATATGCCAATGGAACAATAATACTAATGACTAAGTGTGTGAGTACTATCTTAACATGTGATCGGCTTGGGCAAGATGCAATGCGGCCTGGCTAATCATACGTGCGGTGCATAATCAACACTATTCTGTAATCTGTACTTTATTCAATAGGAATATTGATCACATATCTATACTAATACTTCCCACCCCCGACTGGTATAATAGATCCAACCACGGTATGTTATGGCACTAGATTCCCCAAGAAGAGAGCGACTCCTCCCGAAAATCGGTGTCTGTATATGTACAAGATAACCAATGAAACAATACCTGCACCATATACACCATATACCAAGGAATAACATCTCATGACGAGATCCGGATATACCAATCCGTGTAACCATAGTGTCAAGAGAACATGGATATCTACACTAGATACAGTGAACATAGAGGATATCATAAATGAGAAACTATCAGAGAATGTACTCGACTGAAGTCAAATGAACAGTCTCACAGATGTCTGACTCGGTGCCTCGAAGACCTAGATATGGAATACAACATCAATACAAGGTCCCGAAAAGAGAACAAGTTAACCTAGTCAACTTCTAGGTCAATAGGTCAATTCTAAGTCAAAAGTCAACTATGGTCAACTCTAAAGTCAACTAAAGTCAACTATGGTCAAACCAAGGTCAACTATCTATTTCTCGGTTGCACAAGTCTAGTACCAAAATCTTGGATCAAAATACTAAGATCTAAGTCATAGGAACCACAACCTAAAATATTAGGATACCGATCTTCGGATACGTGAATCCAAGGTAAACCTCACAATACCTATATATCAATCAATAAAGTATATAATATAGAATATTAAATACAATAATTAGGAATCATGGTTTTGAACCAACTTGGTATCCACACAAAGTAATGCTCAAGATACATAGATATAGTATTTACTCTTATACATAATATATTATATATAAACTAATATATTATACAATTAAAATTATAACAATACTAGTATTATATCTCACAATACATATATATATACATATATATATAAATATAATATATAAAATATAAACCAAAACTGCCTAACTGTCACTGAAAAACTGTGTGGAAAATATTTATTTTCAATCAACAGCCTTTTAGTGACAGTTCGAACCGTCACAGAAAAATTGTCGCCAAAGCTGCTGTGTAAAACCCACTGTTGTCACTTATTGGTGACAGTTCTCAACTGTCACCAAAATTTCCGTCACCGCTGCTGCTCATTCCCGCCTGCCACTGCTATGCATTTAATGACAGAATTTGTCATTAATAGCTTCAGCGGCTGCTGCTGCTGCTCAAGGTTATTAATGACAGGATCTGTCATTAATAGCTGCTGTCGCTAAAAATAATTAATATATATAGATATATATATATTAATATATAAACCAATATATATATAAACAATTAAATAAATATATATATCTATATATACATAATCCTATATATAAATAAATATTAAAACTACAATACATTTTCATGCATTAATGTACATATTTAACATGGCTAGAAGCACACATAAAATATATTCATTAATATACAATTAATTATATAATAATTATAATTAATATAATTACTCATTTAAACACATAAATATTTGTATAAAACACTTATATATTATTTATTTTATTAACAAGTTGTAACATATAAAAATGCATGTAAAGAAAGCTACATATATATTTATACATCATATTAGTATACATAAAAATACATAGATCTATGCTACAATAAATATCATAATAATTACACTAAAACAAATATATAACATCTATATATATTTACAAATTTATAATTGAAGAATTAAAGCACAACTAATTAGATTTACACATAAACATACAAAACGGAGAGTATCACACCGTATCCCACTAGATCTAGGATACGCATACGACACGAGTCCCACACACAACCAATTGCACCCCGAAGGACACAAACAAGTTACAAATAATATTTATGAACAAAACAAAGTATCAAATGTAGATCTATGTGTCCGTATCAAAATACGACATGTACAAAGTCCCGTGTCGGAGGGAAAACCCCCAAAATGACACGTATCACCAAATTGTTGGGATACGACCTACACGTACCCAATTGTGGACACGACACTAGCTCCAAACACATAAACACATGCCCAATTGATCTATAGGATCAATTGACACACACAACAAAATATCAATTCGGAATTCCCACAAAATTGACACAAAAAGCACCATAACTTTCTCCATGGGTCTCCTATGAACACAAAACAAAGTCCTATGGGTAGTACATACATATGGGTTGATTTTACATGATTAAATCTCAGATTTAGAAGCTATTTTAAGGGGAAAAACTGAATTATACCTATTGGGAGATGGATTCCCAATGAAACCTCCAATTGAGATAAACTTGCTTCCAAATTGTAGATCCTTGCTCCTCTTTGTAGATCCTTGCTTCCTCCTTCTAGATTCTTGCTTCTCAACTTTCTAATGGTGAATTGGGAAGAATTTGGAATGAATTTGGTGGGGAATTGGAATGGGAATGAAAGGAATTTGGTAGTGGGAAGTTCTAGATCTAGATTTGGAATGAGAATGAGAGGAGAGAGAATTCCCCCCCCCCCTCTATTATAGGCCGACCTTTACCCCTTGTCCAAGCAATTATAAAATGTCCAATATACCTCTTGGGGCCTCTCATGAAGAAATAATTAAGGAAGGAAGCTTCTAGTCTAATGATTTAATTAATTTAATCCATCTCCTTAACAATGGGCTTTCTAAATGGGCCAAGTCTAACTAATTAATTCATGTTGGTCCATGGGTCCAAACTAAACTAGTTGGGTCCACTAATATAAGTCCAAAATAATTAAATAACATCTAACAATAATTAAATAATACAACAAATAATTATTTATCATGCACAATATTTAATTAAATAGGAAAAGACTAAAATACCTTTTCCTAGAAAATGTGGTAGTGACACCACGTTAGCTCCTTCTGAGGCCAAGCTGCTTTGTCTGATTGGGGACGCATGTATGTCGCCTTTGTTTGGGTTGCAGGATGACTATGCGGCCTTATTTGAGCCTCTTTTTGGGGGCGCATGGCTGTTGGCTTATTGGGCCGCAGGAAGAATCTGTGGCTAATCTCTTCTAAGTTTTTATTTATGGGATGCAGGGTCGCATGGCTGCATATTTTCTATTCTTCTACATGGGGTTATTGATGCCCATAATACTCGTGACACGTATCATGCCATAATTTTAATGGTTGTGATTGCACCTTGGGAATATTGTCGTTTGGCGCATGGAAATTACTGAGGGAGTAGTAGCGCTTGGTATTAATGGCGCATGGGAACATTGGAGAAGTAAAGGCGCATGGCACTACTGGCACATGGGAATACTTGGAGAAGTAGTTATTGGCGCATGGCTCTAGATCACTTTGGCGCATGGGAGTAGTGCATGGCTCTGGATCTCTGCGGCACATGGCCTAGATTTTTTATGTTTCTACAAGACCCCCTTCAAAGTTTCTAAACTTAAACTTTTTAAGTTTAAGTGCAGAATACTTGGAACAGAAGCATGGAGGAGATAGGCGTATGTAGGCGTTTGACGCATCAAGTTGTTTGGCACATTGGGTTGTTTGGCACATCAGGTGTTTGGCCCATCGGATGTAGCCTAGCTGTTGACAGGCCGTTGAGTTAGTGTTCTAACTGGATATTCCCTAGGTAGAGATTCATCCATTAAATGTCAGGTTCATCCCATGGTTTAGGTGCCTAGCAATTCATGAGCCATTAATGTCTCTTCTTGCTATAAATAAAGGGCTAGGGGAGAGAGAATAACACTTCTTCCTTTTGTCCAATGTCTTTGTCGTAGTGAGCGTAGGAAGATTGGTTGAGCGGTTCGTTGATCCACTACCTTTGATGGTTGACCATCCAACTATCGTCGATGGAGGTAAGGAACAAAACTTATGCCTTTCTATTCCTGGATCATTCGAACGCTTCAGTAATTTCTGCTTGTATAGGAGAAAAATTGCTCGTTCATGCGCAGGAACTTGTTCTTAGCTTGATGCGCATGGTCGTTGCCAAAGGGTTTCATCCTGAAGATGCGTTGTCGGCGATAATTCTTCCTCGGTAGCATGGGGGATGCTGTCTACGGACACCCATCTGAGGCAAGTGCTAAACAATTATGTACGACCACTCTGTATGGGTGCATTTGCCTCTGCACTGTGGCGGTCATGCGCGTATATAATGGACTTGGCGCCCGTGGTGCCTCTCCCCCAAGCGCATAAATGGCTAGATTGCCATGAATCAAGATTGGCGCATGCTCTAGTGGATGCATGCCTCCTGATCTTTGTCTTCTATTGCACATATTCTGACTTTTTGTGTGCTCCTCTTGCAGGGGCTGATTTTGATTGCTCGAGTCCTGATGGAGCATGGAAGGATATCATAGTTACCGTTGTTTGTGAGGAACAAACACATTATCCAAAGGATTGTCTGCAATCTTTCAACCTAGCTCATTACAGCTATTCCCCATACTTGGCCAGGATGTGATGGCTAGATCTTGGGTCAGATCCTGGCGGCGCATCTGTGTAAAAGAGATGGGGCTAGTTATCTCAACCGAGATTTCTAGTTGCATCCTTTCAAATAACATAGTTGGGTCTGTAGACTTAGTTCTGCGTTTCAAGCTCCCTTGCTATCCATCAATATGGATTATTTTCTCAGACTGAGGAGTTTTGCGGAAGTGATGACCCAGAATACGTTGAGTTGCCGGTTTTACACGCGTTGGTTCCAAAAATAGCACAGATGGGTCTCCTTCTTTTCAAAAGTATCCATAATCTTGAATATTAATGAAAATTTCTTAAATGTAATGGACTTCCATATATACTCATGATCTTGAATATTAATGAAAATTTTGCCTTGTTCCTTATTTAGGACTCTTCTTATTGTTGTGGTTATCGTGGTTGTGAGTATTATACCAGAGGCAATATGGACGTAGCATAACATCACAACGGCAATAACACCAAGCTCTATCAAAGGTAGTATGAATGTGATAGCTTAGAGTAGTTCCATTAAGGAAGTTTGGTGGAAACATCATTTGCGATAGTAGGGATACTATGGCGTAGAACCGATAATCAAACAAGTTTATTTGTAGCTGAGTACAATCACGGTGAAGTATTTTGTGGAGAGAAAAGACAACGAGTCAAAGGTAATATGGACGTGACTACTTTCTTTTATCGGGGAACATGGGCAGCTCATAGTTTAGAGGTGATATGGACGTGAACTACTTGCTTTTATAGAGATTACAACAAAAGGGATGAGTCATAGGTAATATGGACATGATTCGCTTCTTTTGATGGGAAAGACGGCTTATAGTTCAGAGGTGATGTGGACGTGAACCATTTGCCTTAGAGAAGTTTTGTATATCCGTTACCCATTGCGAACTCGGGACTTCTGAGTACGGATAACAGATTTGTCCGCGTGCTACGGACAAAAATAATTTTGCTGGAGAGGACATCAGGCATAAGCATTACACTTTTGTGTCCCTCCGCTAGGGATAAAAATGACACACATCATTCCTCACTTATTTCTTTTTTTTCTTTTTTGCCTAACTCAGGCATAGTATTTCTTTAGGAACTTGTCGTTGAATGGCATCATGAGCAAGTCACTATTAGGCTTAGCCAGCCTGTACGTGTCATTGGAGTAGACAGTCTCCACTACAAAGGGACCCTCCCACTTAGGTTAGAATTTTCCCACCTTCTTGTGGGTCATGACCATTAGTCTTATTACGGTTAGGACGATTTCACCGACCTGGAATGTCCTTTCCTTCACCTTCTTGACCCTAAGAAGACTAAGGCCATCCAGGATATGCATCCTCCAAAGCACCTGCGAGAACTTCGTTGTCTACAGGGAAGACTGGCATACATTAGGAGATTCATAGCCAATCTTTTCGGACGATGTTGACCCTTTACTCAGCTCATGATGAAGGGAGTTTCTTTCACTTAGAAAGAAGAATGTTAGCGAGCATTCGACGAGATTAAGAAGTATCTCACGAACCCCCCAGTATTGGTGGCACCAATTGTAGGAAACCTTTATTAATCTACATCCGGGCAATGGACTATACTCTCGGTGCTCTTCTTTCCCAAAACAGTGGCAAAAAATATGGGCAAGCTATCTACTATCTCAGCCGAACGATGAATGGAGAAGAACATAGGTACAATCAAGTCGAGAAAGAATGTCTTGTCTTAGTATTCGCTGTCCAAAAGATCCACCATTACTTGACAAAAAAATCATCCATGCGATCTCTCGAGTGAACCCCCTTGGAGTCCTTATCACCAAGCCTGGGGCACTCAACTAACGCCTAGCTATATGGGCAATCCTACTGTCAACCTACGATATAGTATTCGTCCCACAAAAGGCTGTCAAGGGCCAAGCATTGGCCGACTCTTTATCAGCTCATCCAGTACCGGAGACTTCGAAGCTCTACGACAAAATATCCAATGAGTTGTTAGAGTCTAATACGTTACGACAGGAGGATCAGTTTGGCGAATGTTCTTCAACGGTTCTTCCAGAACAGAGCCCTAAGGCAATGTCGTCGCCGGATTAGGGATAGTGATGATCTCTCTCGATGACCTAGTCATCCATCATGCATACTCTCTTATAGAGCCATGTTCCCACAATGTGGTAAGGTACAACGTTGTCATCATTGGACTCCAGCTAGCTAAATAATTGGAGGTTGACTTTCTAGAAGCCATTGGCGACTCCAAAATAATAGTCAGTCAAGTTTGTGCTGAGTACGAGGTTCACCACGAGGATCTACTTCCTTACCACCAGGCGATCGTTAACATGATTTATACTTTTACAGAGTTCTTCGTAGAACATGTACCATGACTATAAAATATCGAGGCTGATGCACTCGCCGGCCTCTATAACTACCATATCTCTAGAATAGGGGTATTTTGTCATTTTTATTATTATAAATATTATGTGTATATTTTATTTAATATATAAAGTGTATGATATATATTATAAATAGTATTATTATTGGTTAGTGGATTAGACTATTTAGTTAGGCTTGACACTAGTGGACCAAACTAGACTTGACTTGATCCATTGATTCAATTAAATAATTAGTCATGGTTTTGACTCATTAGATTAGGAGAATGAGTTAGTAATTGAGTTTAAACTATTTGACTTGAGTCATTAATTAGTTATGACTAGATATAGTCTATTAAACATATTTAGACTCAAGAATAGAATATTTCTTCTATAGGATTAGTTGATCATATTCATGAGAGAATGAGTGGGACCTTTGAGTCAATTCAAATATTTCTCAACCTAACCCTAACTATATTAGGAGCCTATATAATCCTATTTATTCATGAATATCCTCTATTTGCTTTCCTAATTAATTTATTCCCAAATTTGAAAGCAAACCCTAATCCACCCATTCCCAAATCTTTTTCCTGTTATTTTTATTCTAAGGAGGCTAAGGAGCTTGGTATTGCTAGAGAAACACCTAAGGAGGGAAGCATTGGCTTGAAGATTATGTCCAACCTTCATTTGTGTCCATTTGGTAGTGATACATTGGTAATCCATCTCTCATTGGATAAAATTTTATTTTCCTATTAATTTCTTTTCTAATTGATGTATTAGACCTATAGGAACCCTCTCATGGCTAAGGAATACATATAGGAAGAATTATTATGTCATAATAGACTTTCTTTTAGAAGTTACATTGACTTTGATGGCCAAATTGGAGAAAATCCGAATTTGGACCACTAGGTGTTTGTAGGAATGTCTCATAAGTGATTTTGGGGTGTGAGGCATGATTTAAGAGGGTATACGTGTCCACAATTGGATGCAAGTAGGGAGTATCATAATACATTGTGATACGTTATGATACGGGGGTTTATTTTGGGGATTTTGTGCATGCTAGTATATTTGTCTATAAATTATATTATAACTTATTGATATATTCATATAGAGTTGTATTTGATAAGTAGGAATAATATTGTTTAACTATTGAGGGTTTTGGCATATTGTTTGAATGTGTATCAAGAGTACCCTACTTGTGCACTATAGGTGTATGATGTTATGACATTGGTATGGTTAGAATGTTTCTTCCTATAGTATCATATAGATAATTATATATACAGTGTATTGATGATCGTGTCTATATTAAATAATACTTGATATGTTGTGTAGTGTTAGTGTATCGGTTTGAGAGGAGAAGTGGTGTTCACATGAAGATGTGTATGAAATTTTTGTGTGCAGTTAGCGGTGATGGTGTGTATAGGAGTGTGAAGCTTCTTACAGTGCACCAATTGGTTGTTGGAGTTAGTGTGCACTGTGGGAGTGTCTGTGGTAGGGAATTAAGTACATATAATGCACTACAATATGGATCATGGAGGTATCATAGGATGTGAAGAGATGTATATTGTGTTATGTGTATCGGTTTATAAGCTAGAGAGTGCGTGAATCATGTTCATTATGGTGAGTGTCAAGGGGATTGTAATAAAAAATAGTTGTGTAGAACTTACTTGTGTTCTATACAGTAGTGTGTACTTATGTGGAAGATCCCTGAGAACAGAGAAAGAGTAGGTATCTTGGGTATTTTGCAGTAGGTGAATGTGGAGGATGTTCAGGTTATGTGAGGGAGAGTTTTTAGGATGTGTTATATATTCTAGAGTACAATTGAGTGAAGTTTTGCAACAAGTGTGCAATAAGGGGTTTTCAGGACTGCACAAGGGAATGATTATCAGGTAGATTGATGAACAAATAAACACCCATTAAGAGAAGCTCTAAGTAGTCTAGATTTGGGAGATTACTAGATTATGCTTGTGGTAAATAATATCAAGGTTCTTTATTCCCTTCATCTATTCCATGTTCTCCGAACTATTTTGTTAAAAATGGAAAACTACTTTTAGTGATAGAAGTATGGAGTATGACTATCAGAAGAGTTTACTAGTTCTAAAAAGTAATAATGTGGCTAATAATTGTTCACTGTTTTATTATTAAGGGCACCTGTGTTTAGGTGATGTGTGTGATTCTGTGTATATTCAAACAACCTTGTCGAAATTATAGGAGCTTTTGAGGGAAGAGACTGATAAACTAGGCATCAGTCCCTATGTGCAACTCACTGCCATCAAGTGAGAACTGAACAGTGGCGACAACAGTTGGGTACCTGGGCAGCATGGAGGACGAGCAGTAGGGTCTGTAGGATTATGTGTACATATTTATGCATAGAACCGTTATGACAGTGCATAGGTATGGGGGGTGTGAGTGTTTATGTTTAGGAATAGATAGTAAGTATTCAGGGTATGTGTAAACAAGTGTGAATGAGTGAGGTATTGATACATTGCTTTATGTTAAACCAATATGTATAATAGGGTGTATAAGTCAGTCATTGAAGTATCAGTTGGTGGTAGATAGGTGAGGCTTGCATGTGTAGTGGATGGTCAGGTACATGTGTAGTGGATGGTCAGATGAAATTAGATGTAAGTTGAGGTCAAGGTATGGGGTTATTAGATGTTAAGGTACTAGGAATTGAATGTTTAGTGAGGGTGCACAACTAGGCTTGGTGAGGTATGATAGAGGTGAGGGTGTTCAGAGCGCTTGTGTGTTAGTATTTGTGCATGGGAGAGGCATGTTCAGATCTGTAAGGGAATGTGTGTTCAGTTGAAGGCCAGGATATCAGTAGGAGTTAGAGCAAAGATAAGTTAGTATTATAGTGAAGGGATAAATTATGGTTAGTTAGTGTGATACCATATTCTAGTGGGTATCCTAGTGAGCGAGGTATTAAAGTCTAGGTGGAAGGCTAAGTTAAGTGACTGATACCAAGTGATTAAGGGTGTGTATCAGCAGTTGAGGTGTAACTGTGAGGTACTAGAATTTAGTTAAGGTTAAGGATATTGGTCTAGCCTTAGTTAGGGTATTGTGTCATAGTTCATGTTAAGGTATGTTAGTCTATTGTTTATATGAAGTCCAGGTAATGGCTAAGGTAATTAAGATATTAGTCTTAGTCTTCATTTAAACTTAGTTATAGGTATTGGGAGTTAAGGTAACACCTAGATAATTAAGTATAAAGGTGTTATAGGTATATACTAGTGTTTGTAACTTAGTATGACCAATATTAGCTAGTATAAGACTAGTATTGACTAGTATACCTTAGTATGACTTAGAAGACCTAGAGTAGTAAGATATTGACCTAATTTGACTAGTATTAACTAGCATGGACCTAGAAACCTACGTATGGCCTATTATCACCTAATATGAACTAGTTTAGCCTTGTTAACCAATTTAGAAGCTAGTTTGACTAGTGTGACCTAGTCTTGACCTAGAAAACCATATTTTAGCTCTTTTAAGCTTGTTATTACGTTATTGCACCTAAATGACATGATATTTTATATATAGGTCTGTATGACACCAGTACGGACACCGATTTATATTATTTTCTCAAGACCACGGGTGAGTACATTCTCTGATAGTTTCTATTATTTGATAATTACTATATCTTAAGTACTTAAAATTTTTACATCTGATTCCTGACACTCTGGTACACGGACTGGTATATAGCTTGGATCTTCAGTCATGAAATGTTACAATGGTTATCGTAAAGATATCGTACATGATATTAACATTAAATATTATACATGGTATTATTATTGGACATTGATCGTGTATCGTAACATGTCATGGTTAGATCTACTTTACTAGTTGGGGCGGAAGAAATACTAGTAAGAGATGTCATCATATTCCTATTGTAAAGTGTAAACATTGTTAGTGTTAATCAAACACCTCACGTATGATTAGCTAAGCCATTTAGCTTTCGTAAAAGTTTCCAAGTCGATCACATATCAAAACTAGTATTTCAAACACTTAGAATAGCTGTAGTCCTTCATACTCAGTTTCATAGATTATATTGTCTTGTATCTGATA
The DNA here is from genome assembly GCA_036927795.1 of Iris macrosiphon. Classification (NCBI taxonomy): domain Eukaryota; kingdom Viridiplantae; phylum Streptophyta; class Magnoliopsida; order Asparagales; family Iridaceae; genus Iris; species Iris macrosiphon. The sequence goes on along the minus strand of JAYESA010000006.1, from coordinate 128,453,344 downwards.
TTGTAGTTCATTTCTCTTTTATTTCATATATGCATTGGCTATACCCTATTACTTACATTGTCTGTTTTCTTTACTATTTGCCATTGCATCAGTTTATTATTTTTTAATGTATATAGCATCCTCTATTTACTGTTTTATAGTCTTTGTCAATTAATTGGAACTATTATTGGGTTATAATTTGCTCCAATCCTGACTGGATATATTTTTTGATGATGACTTAAAGGACTGGTGTCCGACATATTACGGTCCACATAAGGGAGTGGAGACCATGGGCCCTGACATTCAGGAGTGATTACCGAGAGGACTAGCATGTGTCACTAAAAACCTTAGTTTTATTATCTAGCATTGGTACTAGATTTGTCTCCAGCTCTTTAGATACATTGAGATATTATTTTTTCTAGACTTATGTCGTATTGTTAGACTTATTTTGTTGGATATGATATTATAGATTATATAGTATTGTGACTTTGTGACTTCATTGTTTATATCATATCGTGCCATTCTTCCTCCTAGATTATTGTGATTGAGCATTTCATAATGTATTGTTATATCATTATCTCATTATGGAGTTCGATATTGTATAAGATGATAAATAGTAGTATGACCTAGACAACGTTCTACCGCCGATGCTACGGCGTAGGCTGGACGTACCCACATACTCCTGTCCCTTCACCGGGTACGGGCATCACTATCGCTTTTTCGAAGAGGGGTATTTTTGTCTTTTCCTATTATTGGTAATATTGTAATATTATTATTTTAAATTTTATTATATTAAATAGTATTTTATAATTATTTAGTTATGGTGCATGTTATATATTATTTATTATAGTATTTAAAATATTTTAGCATGTTACATTATATTTTGGACTTGTGTTATTGGACCTAACTAGACTAGACTTGACTCTTGAACCAATAATTTATTAGTTTAGACTTGAGCCCAACATCCTAGCCATTTTATTAAGTTGGTGATTTAATTAGTCAAACCATTAGGAATAGAACCTTCTTTCCTTAATTATTTTCTTCATGACAAGTCCCATGGGGTATTTGAGACTTTTTGTATTGCATGGTGGCCAAGAATAGGGGACGACCAATAAAGGAAGAGTTTTACTCTCTCTCTCTCTCTCTCTCTCTCTCTCTCTCTCTCTCTCTCCTTCCTCTTTCCATTCCAATTCAAGATCTAAAATAGTTCTTCCCCAAATTGCCTGTTTCCTCAACTAAACCTACATCAAATTTCTATAAAATCTTATCCTAGTTCACCCCTACTTCACCATTGGAGACTCTAAGAGCAAGAATAAGGCAATGATCTATAATTTGGAGAAAATTGCACAAGTTGAGACTTCTTGGAGATTTTTATTGGGAATCCATCTCCCAATAGGTATAATTCAATTTTTTCTTTCTAATTAGACTCTAAATATGTAGTTTAATCATTAGAAACCCACCTATTGACTAGGTCTACCCATAGGAAGAAGAATTGGCCTCTAGGGACCCCTATGGTAAAAGTTACCATGTATTTTGTGTCAATTTTGGAAAAAATCCGAGATTAGCACACCAAGTATTTGTTATTAGGCTAGATCGATTTTTTTTTGTTTGATTTGAGTATGGTGAGTCTAGTGTCGTGTCCATAATTGGGTACGTGTAGGCCGGATCATGGCAATTTGATGACACGGGTTAATTTAGGAGTTTTTCTATCGATACGGGGGTGTACACATGCCATATTTTAACACGAACACGTACTTGAGTAGCTAACACTTTAAATTTTCTTTAATTATGATTCTAGACTTTTTTTTGTCCATCGGGATGCATTTGGTCTTGTGTTGGGGCCGTATCGCAAACGTATCATAAATTTAGTGTGATACGGAAATGATGCACTCTAAGTGTTTGATCAATTGCTTGTGTATAATGTATACTCTATTTAGTATGTGTTATATCTATTTTATATGGTATGATATATACATACATACATACATACATATATATATATATATATATATATATATATATATATATATATATATATATGTATATGTATGTATGTATGTATGTATGTATGAGTAGATATTCATAATGTTAATTAGCTATACTATGTGTAGGTATATATATAGGAGAGTGTTCAGATTTGGGACTGTGATTGTTGGGTTGCTGATTTTGACTGTCATGAGTATGGGTTAGGTATGTGATATACATGTATATAGTTAGCAACAGTCATGATTCATAGGTATTTTGGATGTTGGTATGTTTAGAGTATTGCCATGAGTGTGTGCTTTGGGTTGTTGTATTATATTTGTAACTTTGAGGGAGACATTAGAATGTGGTAGTGTGTGAAGTTCAATGGGGGCAGGATCTATGATATATGACAACATGTGGGAGCTGCTTTGCTTTCACTTGTGTGCAAGCAATATAAAAGGTGGGGGTGAAATTTAGTTCACGTGTACTGTGATGAGGGTATCCAGAGTCAAGAGGGGAGACTGTTGTGTTCAGCATGCTGCTTTAGCAGCACTAGGTGAGTATGGAGGGGTCTGATACACTAGTGCACAGCAAGAAGAAGAGCATAGCAGTGTGCACAAAGGTAGGGGATTGGGTAGGAGACTGTTAACAATAATTAGCAGCAGATGGGGGCTGTCTATTAGTGTGCCTTGATGTTAGTTTGGGTTAGTTGTTTAGAGTACAGATCTATTAGTAGTGTTAGTACTTAGCTATGTTAACTTATGGTTAGTAACTGATTAGATGTAGATGTTAGTTAATTGTTAGTTTAGTATGAGTTAATATTAGTATATTGTTAATGTTAGTTGATAATTTAAGATATTTGTTGTGTTAACTACCAGTTACTTGCTTAGATGTCAGGTTAGTATTATGTATGTTATGACAGTTTGTATGGTGTACTGTGATAGTAGTAGTTAGATTTAGATATAAATGTTGGAAGTAGAGATAGGTAGTGGACTATTGGCCTGTATACGGTAGTGCACAGCAAATGGAAGTAATGGTGTGTGGATGTATGAAGAGTGTGTGGGAGTTTTGGTGTGTGGATGTATGAAGAATGTGTGGGAGTTTTAGTGTGTGCTTGTGTGGTGCTAGAAGTATGTGTGAGCAGTAGCTTTAGGTAGTGATTGTTACTGGAGTATCATGGGAGATGGGGGTTGGATGTGGTTCATGAGGGAGTATCAATGGTTAGGTGCACTGCACTGTGAAGTATTAGTAGAGGAAGTTGTACATTGGTGCAGTCCACAACAAGTGAGTATCTGGTTTTAGTGTGTTGCATGTTCACAGTAGTGAGGAGGAAGGCACAATTGCTACATGAGGGTATATATATATATATATATATATATATATATATATATATATATATATATATATATATATATATATATATATATATATATATATATATTGGTTAGTTAGTTGCTTGATGGGTCAGTTAGTTGGTATTAGATAAGGGTGAGATATTCATAGGCTAGATATTAGTTTACCTTGAGTAACACCAAGGTAATAAGTGAGGGTATGGTATCATGGGATATTGGTATGGAATACCAAGAGGGTGTTAGATAGTGTGATATCAAGTTGGCTCAAAGACAAGGTATCCAACTAATGTGAGTATTAGATATAATATACTTGTATATATTGTATATTATTTTTTATTATCTTGAGATACTATTTAGCTAGGATACTCTAGTATATTAATATAACTAGTATACCCTAGAAGGTAAGGTATGGACTCAATAACTTAGATATAGGTTAGTATAACCTAGAAATAGCTAGTTTGGCTTAAAGTTGACCTAGTTTGACTATTTTTGGCTTAGTTTGACTTTGAATTGACATTAAGACCTAGATTTTGAATTGTTTAACTTGTTTACCAATTCAAAATAATGTATTGATGTTATATTCCATATTTAGATCTTCGAGGCACTATTACAGATACGGATGATACTTCATCCCAGATTCTAGGCGAGTACATTCACTAATACCTTTCTTATTTGATAGTCTCTATGTTACATGTATTTAGTATTGAGATATTTGATTCCTGACATGATGGTTACACGGATTGGTATACGTGGATCCTTGTCATGAGATATTATTGTCATGACTTCTCAGTGATCGCCATATCATGATTCGTGATTACTTAGTGATTACCATAATATCTTCGTGATTATATAGACCATGATCATCGTGCTTGATATTATAGACTGTGCATCGTGATTTACGTGATATTATTGTCCGTGATCATCGTACATGATATTATAGACCATGTATCATGATATACGTGTTATAACGTATCATAATTTGGATCTGTGTACTAGTCGGGGGTTGGGAGAACTATTAGTGGATATGTGATCATACCTTATAGCTCGTGATTTAGTGTAGCCTGTGATAGCTAACAGATCATGCAACTCACGTGTGGTTACGCTAGCTCCCTTTTATTGCTATAGCCCATGTTAGGCCAAAGCCGATCACATATCTTACTAATATTTTAAGGCACAATTTTTTTTATTCCAGTTCATTACATTGATGTTTCTCACCATATTATTCTCAATTTATTTCTATTTTCTTGGCATGATAGATACTCTTCTAGTTATTTCCATCATTTATTTTCTTTACTATTGTTGTTTCATAGTTTCTGTCAATTAATGGAACTGCTATTGGGTTGTACTTTGCTCTAATCCTGACTGGATAATATTTTTTAGTGAATATTGTGCTCTCTATTCCGGGATCACATAATGGTGGCTTAGACTGGACTGCTATTACCCTACGGACTTGAGGCAAGTTTTTTAGAGTTCTAGTTTAGTGTTCCTTTTTTAAATCTTGTCTAGTTTTCTTTCTTATAGAATGATTCTTTGTGCTAGCTTGCTTGTTCATTCTTTCGTTAGATTATTGTAATTGAGAACAAGTTGAATAGTATGATTGATAGTAAGATATGATGACCTAGACAGCGTTCTACCGTCGATGCTGTGGCATAGGCTGGACGTACCCACATACTAGTGCCCCGATCATGCGGGTGCGGGTTGTGACAGCGGGTCATGATACATTTTTGTGATGGCCCATGCAGGTCAGGCTTTGTCATTAGTGCGTTATCATGGTAGTGAAACGACTTAGTTGTACTACTACGAGCCTGCTGTAGTATATAGGATATAGGATATAGGATGAGAGTATACTCAATCACAACTAGGAAAATTTTCTAATCTATTAATTTTGCTATCCGTATCATTCTGAATATTGCTTTCTTTGAATATTGCTATCCTTCCTTGATGACATCGTATTTTGTGCCTTGTTGACTTCTTCTTATTTCGATCTATTTTCAGGATGCTTCCGAAGACAAAATCACAGCGATCAGGAGCAGCTGCAGCATCGGAGAGGTCAACAACTTCTCGACCTCCTACCTAGGGAGTGGCAAGGATTGTTCCTTCACCTTCTGTCTGTATAGGAGTTTTAACAGCTTTCGAGGGTCCTCCTCCATCTTTCTAGAGGGCTGCTCCACCTGTTTCGGAAGACGTTCCTCTCCCGCCACAGTTTCCTTTTTCTGGAGGTATGCCTGCTAACTGGGCACAGGTCATTACTTTGATCCAGGGCATGGTAGATGCCTAGAGGGTGTCGACGGAGGCCCAGCCTGTTTAGGCTGAGGCACAGAGGATGCAGGCAGAGGAGCACCAAGCACATACTGAGATGATGAGAGAAAGCATAGACAATGCTCACCAGGTGGCCCTACAGGCAGTGGAGAGAGTTGTCCAGCAGCATCCTGGCCATCCGTAGCAGCAGAGGCCAGGCACTATAGTGGACTTCAAGAGGATAGCACCTCGGGAGTTCAAGGGTACCGAGGGGATACTCAACGTTGATGACTGGTTAGAGGATATAGATAAGAACCTGCGATTGGCCCATATCCTAGCGAGCTTGTAGATCGAGGCGGCCGATGTTTGATATTACACTCACTTGGTATCATACGGAGCCCAGGCTTACCGTATGAGGACTTACTTAGGAGGCTTTCAATGAGCTTTTCAAGGAAAAGTTCTTCCCCGACGTGGTCCTGGGAGCTTTGTAGAGTCAGTTTCATGACTTAGTCTAGGGGAATATATCGGATGATGAGTATGCTGAACAGTTCTATCGATTGAGCCATTTTGCACCATCTATGGTTTGGGACCCAGGAGATCGAGCCCAAAAATTCATGATTGGGCTGATGAGAGAGATCAAGTTGCACACTTCTAGTCATCGCACCACTACCTTTGAGGATATCTTGATAGATGCCTAGATTGTTGTGGAGGATCCGAATCTCAGTCCCAAAAGGGGTCATAATTTTTCTGGAGGTGCGAGTGGCAGTGCGGGACCAGCCAAGCGTCCACATATTCAACAATAGCAGCCAAGGATATTTTAGCATCACCACCAGCAGCACCAGGCACCAGTTCATGTCTAGCAGGATCAGCAGCAGCCTCCGAGGTAGAACCAGCAGGCTTATCATTTCTGCAAGAAGCCAGGTCACCTTTGGGTGGGCTGCAGGGTGACTCTAGGACTTTGTTTACATTATGGCTCTGTGGGATATCGAGTGAGGGATTGTCTCCTAGCTTCTTATCTTCCCAGAAAGTGCGTAACTCCAACTCAAAAGGGTCTAGTTAGACCACCTGTGGAACCGAAGATTGCTCAGCACCCGCGGAGGGAGGCACCCCAGCAGGGCGGGACATTTGCGATGGTGGTCGAGGAGACCGATGCGGCGGGTGATGGGCGAGAAGGTTCTATTATGTTCTTCCTTCCCGTTTCTTTCCAACTATTGATTGATTGACTGATTTCTTAGTATCTTTAGTTGGCATCAGTAATTTTTATGATAGAATATAATTAGTCATGACCATAATAGAGACTGTAATATTATGACAGGCATGGACTGTAACCATTCATGTTTGTTTCTTTCCATAAAAATTGCAAGTTGTATGATTTTAGATAGGACTTTCATAGACCACGATTATTGGGGGTTTGACCATATTGAAGATTATAATGAGTAGGTTATGACTTGCCAGAGCAAGATGAGGTTTCTTAAATTTTGAGGACAAAATTTTTCAAAGGGGTAGACTTTTAACTATCATATTTCTAGAATAGGGATATTTTTGTCATTTTATATTATTATAAATATTGTGTGTATATTTTATTTAATATATAATGTGTATGCTATATATATATTATAAATAGTAGTATTATTGGTTAGTGGATTAGACTATTTAATTAGACTTGACACTAATGGACCTAACTAGACTTGACTTGACCCATTGATTCAATTAAATAGTTAGTCATGGTTTGACTCATTAGATTAGGAGAATGAATTAGTTATTGAGTTTAAACTATTTGACTTGAGTCAATAATTAGTCATTACTAGATTAAGTCTATTAAACCTATTTAGACTCAAGAATAGAATATTTTTTCTATTGGATTATTTGATCATATTCATGAGAGAATGAGAGGGGCCTTTGAGTTAATTCAAATATTTTTTAACCTAACCCTATTAGGAGGCTATATAAGCCTATTTATTCATTAATAGCCTCTATTTGCTTTCCTAATTAATTTATTCCCAAATTTGGAAGCAAATCCTAATCCACTAATTCCTAAATTATATTCCTCCCATTTTTATTATATGGAGGCTAAGGAGCTTGGCATTGCTAGAGGAGTAATTGAGGAGGGAAGCATTGGCTTGAGGATTGTGTCCAATCTTCATTTGTGTCCATTTGGTGGTGACACATTGAGAATCCATCTCCCAATAGGTAAACTTCTATTTCTCTATTAATTTCTTTTCTAATTGATGTATTAGACCTATAGGAACCCTCTCATGGCTAAATTAGAGGAAATTCTAATTGGTTGTTGGGTTGAGAGGAGAAGTGGTGTTCACATGAAGATGTATGTGAAATTTTTGTATACAGGTGGTGGTAATGGTGTGTATAAGAGTGTGAAGCTTCTTACAGTACACCAATTGGTTGTTAGAGTTGTTGTGCACTGTGGGAGTGTCTGTGGTAGGGAATTAAGTACAAATAATGTACTGCAATGTGGAGCATTGAGGTATCATAGGATGTACAGAGATGTATATTGTGTTATGTGTGTCAATGTATAAGCTAGAGAGTGTGTGAATCATGTTCACATTGGTGAGTGTCAAGGGGATTGTAATAGGAAATAGTTGTACAAAACTTACTTGTGTTCTGTACAACAGTGTGTACTTATGTGGAATATCCCTGAGAACAGAGAAAGAGTATGAAGCTTAGGTATTTTGCAGTAGGTGAGTGTGGGGGATGTTCATGTTATGTGAGAAAGAATTTTTAGGATGTGCTATATATTTCAGGGTACAATTGAGTAAAGTTTTGAAACAAGTATGGAATAGGGGGGTTTCAGGACTGCACAAGGGAATTATTATCAGGTAGAATGCTGAACAAATAACCACACATTAAGAGAAGCTCCAAGTAGTTTAGAATATGGATATTACCTGATAATACTTGTGGTAAAGAATATCAAGGTTCTTTTCTCCCCTCATCTATTCCATGTTCTCCGAACTATTTTGTTAAAAATAGAAGCTGCTTTTAGTGATAGAAGTATGGAGTATAACTATCAGAAGAGTTTACCAGTTCTACAAACTAACAATATGGCTAATAATTGTTCACTATTTTATTAATCAGGGCACATGTGTTTAGGTTATGTGTGTGATGATATGTAATATTCAAACTACTTTGTCGAGACTGCAGGAACTTTTGAGGGGAGAGACTGATATACTAGGTATCAGTCCATGTATGCAACTCACTGCCATCATGTAAGAACTGAACACTAGTAGAAACAATCGAGTACCTGGGAAGTAAGGGGGAGAAGCAGTGGGGTCTGTAGGATTCTGTGTACACATTTATGCACAGAACTATTATGACAATGCATAGGTAAGGGGGGTGTGAGTATTTATGTTTAGGAGTAGCTAGTAAGTATTCACATTATGTGTAACCAAGAGTGAATGAGTGAGGTGTTGATACATTGCTTTAAGTGAAACCAGTGTGTATAATATGGTGTATAAGTCAGTCATTAAAGTATCAGTTGGTGGTAGATAGGTGAGGCTTGCATGTGTAATGGATGTTGAGGTACATGTTACGACAGATATGGGAGCAGGTCAGGTGAGGTTGGATGTAAGTTGAGATAAAGGTATAGGGTTAGTAGATGTTAAGGTATTAGGGATTGAGTGTTTAGTGAGGGTGCACAACTAGGCTAGGTAAGGTGTGATAGAGGTGAGGGTATTCAGAGTGTTTGTCTGTGAGTATTGGTGCATGGGAGATGCCTGTTCAGATCTGTAAGGGAATGGGTGTTCAGTTGAAGGCCAGGGTACCAGTAGGAGTTATAGTAAAGGTAAGTTAGTATTAGAGTGAGGGGATGAAGTATGGTTAGTTAGTATAATACCATTTTCTAGTGGGTATCCTAGTAAGTGACCTATTAAAGTCTAGGTGGAAGGCTAAGTTAAGTAGTTGATACTAAGTGATGAAGGGTGTGTATCAGCAGTTGAGGTATAATAGTAAGGTAATAGACTTTAGTTAAGGTTAAGGATATTGGTCTAGCCTTAGTTAGGGTATTGTGTCATAGTTAATGTTATGGTATGTTAGTCTATTGTTTATCTGAAGTCCAGGTAATGGCTAAGGTAATTAAGATATTAGTGTTAGCCTTGAGTTAAACTAAGTTATAGATGATGGGAGTTAAGGTAACACCTAGATAATTAAGTATATGAGTGTTATGGGTATACACTAGTGTTTGTAACTTTGTATGACCATTATTAGCTAGCATAAGACTGGTATTGACTAGTATACCTTAGTATGATTTAGAAGACCTAGAGTAGTAAGGTATTGACCTAATTTGACTAGTATTAACTAGCATGGACCTAGAAATCTACGTATGGCCTATTATCACCTAATATGAACTAGTTTAGCCTTGTTAACAAATTTAGAAGTTAGTTTGATCTAGTTTGACTAGTGTGACCTAGTTTTGACCTAAAAAGCATATTTTAGCTCTTTTAAGCTTGTAATTACTTCATTACACCCAAATGCCATAATATTTCATATATAGGTATGTGTAACATAAGTTCGGACACCGATTTGTATTATTTGCTCAAGACCACAAGCGAGTATATTTTTTGATTGTTTCAATTATTTGATAATTACTATATTTTAAGTACTTAGAAATGTTACAAATTATTCCTAATACTATGGTATACGGACTCGTATATAGCTTGGATCTTCAGTCATGAGATATTATAATGGTTATCGTATTGACATCGTACACGACATTGACCTAGACAACATACATAGTATTATTATTGGGTATTGATCGTGTATCATGACGTGTCATGGTTGGATCCACTGTACTAGTTGGGGCGGGAAAATGCTAGTAAGAGATGTGATCATATTCCTATTATAAAGTGTAAACATTGTTAGTGTTAATCATACACCTCACGTATGATTAGCCTGACTATTTAACTATCCTATAAGTTCCCAAGCAGATCACATATCGAAACTAGTATTTCAAACAATTAGAATAGTTGTAGTTCTTCATATTCAGTTCAATAGATTGCATTGCCTTGTATCTGATATTATAGTTTCTTTCTCTTTTATTTCATATATGCACTGGCTATACCATATTTCTTATATTGCATGTTCTCTTTACTATTTATCATTTCATTAGTTTATTATTTTATCATTGTATATAGCATCCTCTATTTACTATTTTATAGTCTTTGTCAATTAATTTGAACTGCTATTGGGTTGTACTTTGCTACAATTCTGACTGGATATTTTATTCAGATGACCACTTAAAGGATTGGTGTCCGACATATTACAGACCATAAGAGGGAGTGGCGACCATGGTCCCTGACATTCAATAGTGGTTACCGGGAGGCCTAGCCAGTGTCACTAAATACTTTAGTTTCATATTTAGCATTGGTACTGGATTTGTGTCCAGCTCTTTAGACACATTTAGATGTTATTTTTCCTAGACTTATGTCGTATTGTTAGACTTATTTTGTTGGATGTGATATTATAGATTATCTAGTATTGTAAATTTGTGACTTCATTGTTTATATCATATATTACCATTCTTCCACTTAGATTATTGTAATTGAGCATTTAATAATGTATTGTTATATCATTGTCTCCTTATGGAGTTGGATATTGTATGTGATGATAGATAGTAGTATGACCTAAATAGTGTTCTACCACCGATGTTGTAGCGTAGGCTGGACGTATCCACGTTCTCGTGCCCCTTCACCGGGTGCGGGTTGTGACAGCCTTGCTGCTTCTTTAGTAACTCCAATCAAAACCCACCTATTGGTCACGGTGGTGGGTCAAGAGCTTATTTGCCCGAGGAACAACTTATGCTTAGTTTAAGCCACTCTATGAATATATATGCCAATATCAAAGATTGGAGACTTATATTTATGGACTATGATGTTTATGGAATCCTTCCAAACGACCCCAAGGAGGCCACTTTCGTTAGGAGACGCTCCCTCTGGTTCTACGATGATACAACCACTAAGATGATGTACCATCGTTCCTATGACGGGCTCCTGCTATAATTCCTAACAGACGCAGAAGCAAAGGAAGCTCTCCGTGAAGCTAACAACGGTGTTTGTGGTGCTCACCAACCCAGACCAAAGCTTCAAGATCGCCTCTGACGCATAGGCTATTATTGGCCAATGATAGTGGAGGATGCCGTTAATTATGCAAAAAAGTGAAGGATGTGACAAATTTATGTCGACTTCATTCACCAACCCTCGGAGTAATACATTCGACCATTGCGTCTTGGCTATTCGAAGCCTAGGGTATGGACATCATAGGACCGAACAGTCCACCTTCGTCAAGGGGCACTGGTTCATCTTGGCTATCACAGATTACTTCTCCAAATGGGCGGAAGTTATTTCGTTCACAGAGGTAAAAATATCCCACGTGATCAGTTTCCTTATATATCATATCATCTACCGCTTTGGCTTGCCTCGAAGCATTATTCATGAAAATTGCCCACAGTTTTTCAGTCACCCTTTCTTCCGATTTTACGATAAAAACTGAATCCAAAACGTAGCTTCAACCGCCTATAATCTAGCAATGAATGGAATATCCGAAGCATTCAACAATACCATTATCAAACTCCTCAAAAATTTTGTTTCGACCAACAAACGTAACTGGAATAAAAAGCTGGGTGAATGTCTATGGGCCTATCGTACAACGATTTGATCCCCGACTGGCAGTATGATATTCTTCTTGGTCTACGAAAGCGAAGTTGTAATTCCTTTGGAGACCAAAATTCTTTCTCTCCAGGTGGCCCTTACCTGTCACGACCCGTACCCGGTATAGGGGCACGAGTGCGTGGGTACGTCCAGCCTACGCCGCAGCATCGGTGGTAGAACGATGTCTAGGTCACAATACTAACTAATCAATCTCACATGAATATCCAATTCCATAAGGAGCCATAGATATCACAATATAATATGGAAATACTCAATCACATAAACTAGAGCACGATGAGATATCGAAGAAAACAAATGAAATACAAGACATGTCTAAACAACAAAATGATCTAACCTGCAATCCATAACATCCAAATCTCCAGGTATGCTGGAAACAAGTCCTCTCAGTCGTAGTCTGGAAAAATATTTCCAGTCAGGATGGAACGAAGTACATCTCTAACAGCAGTTCCATGTATATTGACAAAAACTATAATACAGTGTAAAGAAATACAAGATGGATATATGTACTAGAAATAACAAATACTGGTGAGCATGAATATACTAGAAATAGAAATACTGGAGCATATGTCATCATCAATGGTGCACTAGCAATGAACAGAAATACAAGTGTATACTAGAACCATGAACTGGAATATCAGTGGATGCTAGAACAATAACTAGAATATAAGGAATGCTAGATCAATATACTAGATATACATGTCAAGAATATCTAGCTAAGTGTGTGAAACATTAGCATATCATGTGATCAGCTTGGGACTGATTAGGCTTGCTATGTATGACTAGCTATGATTCATGTAAGGTCGGGCTAACCATCCGGATAGCTATGATGCAAGCAATAGTCAGGCTAATCATACATAATAGGCTATGAGGCATATAATAGTCAGGCTGCACCGGCGTGAGGTGTGCGTGAGCTATGATGCAAGTAGAGTTTGGTATGATCACATAAGCTACTAATATTTTTCCGTTCCCCAGCTAGCACGATGGATTCCAATCACGACTCCTCGTGATAGGTCTCGATGATGCCAACTCGTGTATACAATAGTGTTAGAATCATGTACGCCATACAACTAGAATCATAGAGATAATCAACATAATGAAAACTGTCAGAGAATGTACTCGCCTGGGGTCCTCTGTTGGCAATACCAATAACCTGATTCCGAAGTCTTGTCTGAATGATCCAACAGTCCTATAGATATTATTTAATGATTATACAGAATCAGTTGATACACTATCATACACACAATTAATAGTACACAATAAACTTAGAGACTACGCTAGGGGTGACACAATCAATAGTTTACGTCTGTAATTATTGTGCATAACAAACAGTCAAAATAATACGGGTCTTGCCAGTACGTCAGTGTACATAAGGCAGTCTGCTAACAATTCACAGGGTCACAGGTCAATATAACTACGGGATATCCGTAATTAACACTAGGGTCTTCTAGTACATCTATAAATATACATACTCTTAACTAGCATATAACATTAATTACTTACAATTTATATATATACCAATTAAATACATATACAATATATATATATGTATATATATACCAATGAATAATATACATATACCAAATGTATACCAATTGAATACATATACTACATATATATATGTATATGTATATACCAAATACATATACCCATATACCAATTATATACTAATGAACAATACACGTATACGCGTACGAGGACGTGTACGCAACAAGAAAAATATCTCGAACCTGCGCGCACGGGAACGAGGTGTTCGATGAGTCATCGAGGAGGGTGCTCGTTTCAGTCGTGGACAGCGGGTTCTGGCGGTCGTGCAGTCGTTCAGTTACTGTCGTCGTCGGGATGGCAGCAGGGTCGTCGACGGGGTCGAGCTCCAGGCGAGCGGGAAGAGGACAGTAGGATAGTGGGTGCAGCGTTCAGGCGGGAGGCTTCCGACGAGTCACAGCGGGATAGTCGGGTGCTCCGGCAGGGAGTGGTGTTGTTGACGGGAACGGTGGCGGGCTTAGGTGACTGCGGGTGATCACCGAGGAGAGGTGGTCGGGCCGGGTTGGTATGAAGTCAGGTTTGACTCCGGTCGAGGGAGGTCTGCTCAGGTTTCAGTGGAGAAGACGATGGGAATGGTGGCTGCTGCTTTGACGTGATGACAGGTGTGAAGATGAGGTCGAGAATGGCAGGGCTCCGGCGAGTTCAGCGGGGTCGGTAGTCGAGGGGAGAACGGGGACGGGATCCGACGAGGATGGCGGGGCATCATAGTGGAGTTGCTCGGAGCTGTGGGGGTTCAGCAGTTGGTTGAGGTCGAGCACAGCGGCTCAGGCGAGGGGCTGGCTCCGGTCGGTTGGACAGGAAGGGGTGGCTGGACGGGTTGGCGAGGTGGGAAGGAAGGAGATGAACATGAAGGGGAGGTGTGGTGTCGGCTGGGAGTAATTAGGGTGAAGGGATGAATAAAATAGGAAAAGTGCAAAATAATGATATATATATATATATATATATATATATATATATATATATATATATATATATATATATATATATATATATATATATATATATACATGTAAAGGGGGTTGGTTTGACCTAGAAAAATTTGGGCTTGGTCAACATCCTCCTTGAGATTGGGCTTGGCTTCTCATGTAGGTATTTTAAAGGCTATGATTTTATTGATTCAAAATAGAGGGCTAGGATTACATTGATTCAAAATGGAGGGCTATGATTTGAGGAGGGTTCGTGTTGAGTGTTACACACTCTAAAATTATGAAAAAATTCACATAAAGGAGAAATGGGTTTCTTCATGTGTTGTGTCTAATAGGGTGGATACCTCAATGCACTTTTGCATATAAGTGCCCAACAATTGGAAAATTACACAAAGTTAGGTTTTTGGTTTAATTTAATTAAAATAAATATAATTGGTGTTCTAAAATTAATTAGAAGTACATATGGCTAAAATTAGGTGGGACACAAGTGTCATGAATGAAGAAGACTTAGAATATAATATTATCATAATTTAGGTTGCACAAAATGGGTCAAGATTGTGTCTCCAATTTCGATTGGAACGCACAAAGATACAAAGTCAAATTTATTTGGAATTAAAAATAAACGTCCGCGACGAATATTGTGCGACTAAAATAAATCACAATAGAGCATATTTATAAGTTACACAAAGGTCAGAATGGAAGACGGGCACGTCTAGGACAAGGTTGTGAAATTTGTTGGAAGGCAAAATCTAGGGTAGCGCTCCAAATATCAAAGCAACGGTAAGACGCAACAATTAAATAAAATCACAATAATTAATTATAACCCTAAATAATTAATCCTAAAAATTACAAATTAAATCCATAACACTATATTTCGGTCAGGGCTCCATCTAGTGGACATCTAGGTCTAGTCTACTAACTCATACATTAATGAACACTATATATAATACACATATATATATATACACATATCATGCAATTATTTAAAATAAATACACACAATACCTATAATATATAAAATGACAAAAATACCCCTATTTTTAGATGTGATAGTGACAAGTCTATCCACCTTAAAAAAATTTTGTCCTCAAAATTTAAAATCCTCAATAGTTGTATTTACTCATTATATATATTATTTTCCATCAAATTTAGATTCATCAAACCTATAATCATAAAGTAAATCCATATTGTTATTTCACAAAAATTTTATAATTCTATAGATATCATATTCCTAAAAATCTTCAAGTTTAAAATTATATTCCATTTTTATCACAATCTCCTCCAAAATTTTAAGTTCGTATCTAAATACTCAAAAATTTAATATCCAATCCTTTAATTTAAATCCAATCAATGTATATTTAGAAAATTTAAAAATCTCATCCAAAATTTGAATTCAAGATCTAATCCATTAATGATCTTTTTCCTCGATTTCTTTTTTCACACAATACTCAAACAATATAATACTTACGAAGCCTTCAAATACAATATTCAAAATAATTTTTAAATTTATGTCTTGCAGTCAAATAAATATAATGATAATCTTCTTAAATTCCTCAAATTTTAATGACAAATTCAATCATATCTTAATCTCCATATAAATTAATAATTAAACAAAGTTATCAATTCTGCCATATTAAATTCTTAACTCTTTATTTAAATTAATATTTATCCTCGAAATTTAAGGCACCTGGTCTCTCTTTGTGAAGTCATAACCTCTTTATTAATCTTCACTACGGTCAAACCCCCAACAATCAAGGTCTAAGAAAATCCTACCTACAGTCATACAACATGCAATCTATAGAAAACATGCATAGTTATGGTCTATTTTGTCATGGTATTGCAGTCTCTGTCAAGGTGTACTACAAACTAAATTCTAGCAAGAAAACCATTGATACAAGCTACGGTACTAAGAAATCAATCAATCAATAAAATAGACTAAAAAGGAATAGAAGGAAAGAACATAACAGAACCTGCTAACACAACCATGTTTTAATGATACATCCTAAGTTTGATACCCTTATCCTTTGGTACCACTGTTTCTACTACAAGCACACCCACTGCTTGCTTTCTTACCTACTGTAATTGTTTATACTAGTTGTTCTTATCACTCAAGTGCTTGCCAAGTGCAACACAATACACTAAGTACTGCTCCCTCTAATACAACTCTAGATGGACACCCAAGTCAGTTTGCAGTGCCATCTCAAGGATGCTCAAGCCAACAGATCCTTACACATGCACTTCATCCACTCATATTCTATTATACATTTCTTACCCACCATAAAATTTATTCTCAAAATAAACCCTCAAAATTTAACTTCTCGAACAATTTAAAATAAAAAGTATATACTTTCCTCAAAAGTCAAATATTTCAATATTGGAATAAAATTTAATCACTTCCAAAAATCTTTATAACTTTGACTATGTTTATTGAATTGAATTTGAATCCTCAAAAATTTTAATAACATAAAATCTTAACTCCTCAAAAATTCTTAAAAATTGAAATTTATTTCCAATCTTCAATTTATAAATTTAAATCCACATCTATCTAAGTATACCTATATATTCACAGTCTCTAACACTCAAGGTACACACAAATACACTAATTGTCTATAACCCTCAACTGTGTACTGAATATTGTACTGCCTGGATTACTTGTACTATTACTTCCATTGATCAAAGTTATCATCACACGTATTTTTCCTAATAATTTTCTATCTATATTAACTGATACACCAATCTAATTATCATCACACGAAGTACTTACTGTTAATAGAACCTTGCTCAACTAATCCTCGATATAGAAACATTAGTACTCTTGGTATGGTAACACTAGCTTCATCATTAAATCATCTCATCAAACTTATTAGAACTCACGATCATTCGAACTAGTTATTAACTTATATAATACACATGCTCCACCTTACTCTCAAAGGCAGGCCTATGGTTCCATATCTCAATTGATGTATAAGTATCTCTCTTTTTAATCTTTTACAGATTGTTACACTAATTTGTGATATACTTCATACCTTTCATGATCAATCTTGATATTCTTTTCTACCCATGGCATACTCATTAATACCCTTTATGCATATACATTTTTTTACTCTTGACACACCCAAGTATCAATCATCAAATTGAACATTATGCTCCGTTAATCTTTAACATAATTCCTTGATACTTAATATTTTACATATATCACCCAACTACATGAATTCATGACTATCCAGGACTGGCATGCTGACTCTGATACTAACTCCTGGAACCATCACTGATACTTCTTACTCCTTCTACCTATAATACCAATACTAATTATAATGACACCTTATCATAGAACCATTGCTACAAGATAATACGCTATGGGTTATCCCTAGATTGATGTCTACTGCTCACATGTCCAACCAAAAAAATACACTCACAAACTCATATGCCACACTCAGTCAACACTGATACAAGACACAAACATAATTGCAATTCACCAATTATCACACTAACAAGAAACCCTAATGGAAAGAAGCTCAAGAAGGAACTGGACTAAGGACTGAAGGTATATCTACTGCTAGCAAAGAAAAAGAAGCGATGGAACAAAGTCTTGTAATAACAGAAGTAGTAAGTATTGAGATGATACTTTAAGAACCAATTTAAGATACAACCTGATAATCATACACGTCTGTCCGAAATCATGACACTCAGAATCCTCGCCACGCTAGTAAGCATAGCTGCGATAAACGATAGGTTCCATAATTAAGGTATGCAACTCTATAATCAATTTATCTAGAATCCTCGCCTCGCCAACCGGTATGGCTGCGAGAAACTCTAAATTTCATAACTAAATATGTACATCCAAGGTCAGATTCCTACGTTTCTGCTATGACAGCTAATGTGGCTGCGATAAATTCTAGGCTCCATAACCAAGGTAGATATTTTATCTTTCTCACTGTCCTCATCAACATATGTCATCAGATAATACCGTAAATTTTAGTCCGTAAAATTCATCTCAATATAAAACCAAACTTAATGACGATACCAAGAATTAATTTTACAACTGATCAATAAGAATTAAATTCAATAACAACAAGTGAGAGGACGGGAACAAGAAAAAAGATTTAAATTAGAAATTATAATAAGATTCTCAAGGGTCATTCTAGGAATCTCTCAAATAATTTGTGATTGAGTATTCGCTCTCATCCAAGTATCCTATGTCCTATATCCAGCAGGCACGAAGTAGTACAACTAAGATGTCGCACTTCAACAATATCGCACAACTTGTGAAGTCTGACTCCATGGGCCACAACTAAAAATGTGTCATGACCCGTACCCGGTATAGGGGCACGAGTGCGTGGGTACGTCCAGCCTACGCCGCAGCATCGGTGGTAGAACGATGTCTAGGTCACAATACTAACTAATCAATCTCACATGAATATCCAACTCCATAAGGAGACATAGATATCACAATATAATATGGAAATACTCAATCACATAAACTAGAGCACGATAAGATATCGAAGAAAACAAATGAAATACAAGACAAGTCTAAACAACAAAATAATCTAACCTGCAATCCATAACATCCAAATCTCCAGGTATGTTGGAAACAAGCCCTCTCAGTCGTAGTCTGGAAAAATATTTCCAGTTAGGATGGAACGAAGTACATCTCTAACAGCAGTTCCATGTATATTGACAAAAACTATAATACAGTATAAAGAAATACAAGATGGATATATGTACTAGAAATAAGAAATACTGATGAGCATGAATGTACTAGAAATAGAAATACTGGAGCATATGTCATCATCAATGGTGCACTTGCAATGAACAGAAATACAAGTGTATACTAGAACCATGAACTGGAATATCAGTGGATGCTAGATCAATAACTAGAATATAAGGAATGCTAGATCAATATACTAGAGATACATGTCAAGAACATCTAGCTAAGTGTATAAAACATTAGCATATCATATGATCAACTTGGGACTGATCAGGCTTGCTATGTATGACTAACTATGATTTATTTAAGGTCAGGCTAACCATTCAGATAGCTATGATGCAAGCAATAGTCAGGCTAATCATACATAACAGGCTATGAGGCATATAACGGTCAGGCTGTACCGACGTGAGGTGTGGGTGAGCTATGATGCAAGTAGAGTTGGGTATGATCACATAAGCTACTAATATTTCTTCGTTTCTAAGCTAGCATGATGGATTCCAATCACCACTCCTCGTGACAGGTCTCGATGATACCAACTCGTGTATACAACAGTGTTAGAATCATGTACACCATATAACTAGAATCATAGAGATAATCAACATAATAAAAATTAGAGAATGTACTCGCCTGGGGTCCTCTGCTGGCAATACCAATAACCTGATTTCGAAGTCTTGTCTGAATGATCCAACAGTCCCATAAATATTATTTAGTAATAATACAGAATCAGTCGATGCGCTATCAAACACACAATCATTAGTACACAATAAACTTAGAGACTATGCTAGGGGTGACACAATCAATAGTACAGGGTCAAATGTACATCTAGCTGCACGGGTGTTACGTCTTTAATTGATGTGCATAACAGACAGTCAAAATAATACGGGTCTTGCTAGTACGTCAGTGTACATAAGGCAGTCTGCTAACAATTCACAGGTTCAGAGGTCAATAAAACTACGGGATATCTGTAATTAACACTAGGGTCTCCTAGTACATCTATAAATATACATAGTCTTAACTAGCATATAACATTAATTACTTATACTTTATATATATAATAATTAAATACATATACAATATACATATATGTATATATATACCAATGAATAATATACATATACCAAATGTATACTAATTGAATACATATACTATATATATATATATATATATATATATATATGTATATATATATATATACCAAATACTTACACCCATATACCAATTATATACTATTGAATAATACACGTATACGCGTACGCAACAAGAAAAATATCTCGAACCTGTGCGCGCGGGAATGAGGTGTTCGACGAGTCGTCGAGGAGGGTGCTCGGTTCAGTCGTGGACAGCGGGCTCTGGCGGTCGTGCAGTCGTTCAGTTGTTGTCGTTGTCGGGATGGCAGTGGGGTTGTTGACGTGGTCGAGCTCCAGGCGAGCGAAAAGAGGACAGCGGGATAGTGTGTGCGGCGTTCAGGCGGAAGGCTTTCGGTGAGTCATAGCGGGATGGTCGGGTGCTCCTGTGGGGAGTGGTGGTGTTGACAGGAACGGTGGTGGCCTCAGGCGACTGCGGGTGATCACGGAGAGAGAAGGTCGGGCCGGATTGGTGTGAAGTCGGGTTCGACTCTGGTCGAGGGAGGTCTGCTCAGGTTCGAGCGGAGGAGATGATAGGAATGGTGGCTGCTACTATAACGTGATGATAGGGGTGAAGGCGAGGTTGAGAATGGCGGGGCTCTGGTGAGTTCAGCGGGATCGGCAGTCGAGGGAAGAATGGGGACGGGATCCGAAGAGGATGGCGGGGCATCATGATGGAGTTGCTCGGCACTGTGGGGGTTCATCAGTAAGTCGAGGTTGAGCACAACGGCTCAGGCGAGGGGCTGGCTCTGGTCGGTTAGACAGGAAGGGGTGGCCGGACGGGTTGGCAAGGTGGGGAGGAAGGTGATGAACAAGAAGGGGAGGTGTGGTGTCGGTTGGGAGTAATTAGGGTGAAGGGATAAATAAAATAGGAAAAGTGAAAAAGAATGATATATATATATATATATACATGTAAAGGGGGTTAGTTTGACCTAGAAAAATTTGGGTTTGGTCAACATCCTCCTTGGGATTGGGCTTGGCTTCTCATGTAGGTATTTTAAAGGCTATGATTTCATTGATTCAAAATAGAGGGCTAGGATTACATTGATTCAAAATGGAGGGCTATGGTTTGAGGAGGGTTGGTGTTGAGTGTTAGACGCTCTAAAATTATAAAAAAATTTACATGAAGGAGAAATCGGTTTCTTCATGTGTTATGTCTAATGGGGTGGACACCTCAATGCACTTTTGCATAAAAGTGCCCAACAATTAGAAAATTACACAAAGTTTTTTGGTTTAGTTTAATTAAAATAAATATAATTGGTGTTCTAAAATTAATTAGAAGTACAGAGGGCTAAAATTAGGTGGGACACAAGTGTCATGAATGAAGAAGACTCAGAATATAAATTATCATAATTTAGGTTGCACAAAATGGGTCAAGATTGTGTCTCCAATTTCGTTTAGAACGCACAAAGATACAAAGTCAGATTTATTTAGAATTAAAAATAAACGTCCGCGACGAATATTGTGCGACTAAAATGAAGCACAAGAGAGCATATTTATAAGTTACACAAAGGTCAAAATGGAAGACGGGCACGTCTAGGACAGGGTTATAAAATTTGTTGGAAGGCAAAAGCTAAGGTAGCCCTCCAAATATCGAAGCAACGGTAAGGCGCAACAATTAAATAAAATCACAATAATTAATTATAAACCTAAATAATTAATCCTAAAAATTACAAATTAAATCCATAACATTATATTTCGGTCAGGGTTCCATCTAGTGGGCATCTAGGTCTAGTCTACTAACTCATGCATTAATGAACACTATATATAATACACACATATATATATATACACATATCATACAATTATTTAAAATAAATACACACAATAGCTATAATATATAAAATGACAAAAATACCCTTATTTTCAGGATTTGGTAGTGATATTTCCAACCAGCTAACCGCCGAAGACAACCATCGTCGACGTCTACAAGAGTTGGAGGCACTTGACAAAAAATGTCTCTTGGCACAACAGCGCATTGAGCTATATCAATCACGACTCTCTGAGGCCTTTAACAAAAATATGAAGGAAAGGATATTTCAGATCGACAATCATGTCCTAACTGTGAGAAGACCGATGATTATGAACCACAAAAAAGAAAAAAAATTCTAACCCAAGTGGGAGGGTCCTTTTGTAGTGGAGACGGTCTACTACATCGGCGGATACAGGCTCGCTAAGCCCATTGGTGACTTGCTCTTGATGCCAATCAACAACAAGTTCCTAATAAAATATTATGCCTGAGTTAGGCCAAAAAAAAAGAATGATATATGTCATTTCTATCCCTAGTAGAGGGACATAAAAGTATAATGTTCACACTTGATGTCTTTTCCAACAAATTATTTCCGTCCGTAGCATGCGGACAAATCTGTTATCTGTATTCGGGAGTCCCGAGTACGTAATGGATAACAGATCCACAAAAATTCTCTAAGGAAAATGGTTCACGTCCACATTACCTCTGAACTATAAGCCGTTATTTCCATCAAAAGAAGGCAGTCACGTCCATATTACCTCTAACTTGTCCCTTTTGTTGATTATCTCTACAAAACTTCTCCAAAGAAAATAGCTCACATCCATATTACCTCTGAACTACTAGCTACCGATGTTCCTCCATAAAAAAAAATAGTCATATTCATATTACCTCTGACTCGTTATCTTTTCTCTCCACAAAGTACTTTATCATAGTCGCACTCAGCTACAAACAAACATGCTTGATTATCAGTTCCACACCAAAGTATCTCTGCCACCAAAGATAATGTCGCCACCAAACTTCCTTAATGAAACTACTCTAACCTATCACATTCATACTACCTCTGATAGGGCTTCGTGTTATTGCCGTTATGATGTTATGCAACATTCATATTACCTATGGTATAATACTCATAGCAACGATGACCCCAGTAGCAAGAAAAGTTTTAAACATAAAATAAGGCAAAAAATTTATCAATATTCAAGATCATGAGTACATATGGAACTCCATTACATTTAAGGATTTATTATTAATATTCAAGATCATATGTACATTTGAAACGAAGGAGACCCAATTGTTCTATTTCTGGTACCTACACGTGTAAAGGCAGTAGATCAACGCATTCTAGGTCATCACTTTCGTAAAAATCCTCAGTATGAGAAAAGAATCCATGCTGATGGATAGCAAGGAAGCTTGCAACACAGATTCAAGAATGTTGACACAAAGTGGTCATAGTCAACCTGATTCTGATAATCGTCAAACATCAGATGAATCAGATCCAGAACACAGATGAAGCAGATACTCGATGCAAAGCATATCAACTCCGTCAGTACCAAAATTAGGCTCTGTAATAGCTATTGGTTTCATATTCAAATATAATATTTTATTTATTTGAGTCTAGGACTGATGTAAGCTGAGTCACACTGGCAAATCATAAGTAATTATACCCAGATACTTAGTCCACTCAAATGAACCAAATAACCTATTTACCAAATCAGGCCATATTTATTTACAAAGTCTACCATACTAAGAGACCAAACTCGGGCCAAACTCGTGCCAAACTCGGATCAAACTTGGTTATCCTTTTGGTATAAATTCAACCAGTTCAATAGCTCCTAATTTCTTGGCCCAATGGTTGAAAATTTGAATTAAACCCCATCCAAATTCTGGCCGAATTATGTTTGCCTATAACCTATAAATAGGATTATAATTCTCATTCTTACCAACAAAACTATTCTTAAGTCTTCTATCCTATTGTGAGCAAACCTCTAAGCCTTAACTTTTCCATATCAAAGAGCAATTTCCTAGCCTTCTTAGTGCCAAGTATGATCTCGGTCTAGAAGTCTTCTGAATTATAAAGAGCTTTGATCTAATAGTTACTCTCTCAATCAAGTTGTGAAGTTGCGAGACTTCGGATCAAAACTCGTCGTGTAAAGAAGTGGCAAGCCTTCGGATCAAAGCTTGTGATTCACTATTGGTGATTATAGTGGAGAAACTTCGAGCTTGTGTTCTCGGGATTGGACTAGTCCTCTCAGAGGAATACCAGTATACATTTTGGTGTTTGCGTTTGCTTTCTCTCTTACTTTATTAAATATAGTCATAACACTACTAGTAGTATTCTTACACATGAGATATATTCTAACTGCTAGTAGTTGATCAACATTGTATTTCATAGAATTATATTTTAACAGATAATTTTATTCCGCTGTATATATAAACTCTATTTACCCTCCTCTAGAGTTGCCATACACGGTCCTACAATTGGTATCAGAGCAGGTTATCTCTTATTTAGTTTCTGATCATAATTGCTCCTACAATTGGTATCAGAGTAGTTACTCTTTGTATTATAACTTTTACTTTTATATAGGAACTTTTGCTCATACTAATTGCTCCTACAATTGGTATCAGAGTAGGTAATCTTACATTGAAACTATTACTGACATTAATTGCTCCACAATTGCTATCAGAGAAGATAGTCTCTTAATTAGTTTTTGATCCCAACTACTCTTTCAATTGGTATCAGAATATGTGCTCTCTTTATATAAATATTACTGATATCATTTGTTCCTCAATTGGTATCAGAACTGGTACTCTTTATATAAGAACTACTGCAAGTTCTCTTGATTGTCGGATTAACATCCAAAGAGTATAACATATGGCAACAACAAGATCACTATTTCCCATCAATAGTGAAATCTAACTCCTTGATAAGCCACATATTTTTAACATCTCTAACTATTTATTTTGGAAAATATATATGAGTGCTTTTCTAAAATCTCTTGGCTTTAACTTATGCACTTACGTTACTAATGGTTATAAAAGAGTTGACAAAGCAGATAATGAATATATCGAATATGAAAAGAAAGCAGCAAGCGATAATGTAAAGGCAATGAACACGCTCTACTGTACTCAAGGAGAAGACGAATTCAAACTTATCTCTAAGTGTAAAATATTATATGAGATATGGAGAATGCTGGAAGCAACTTATGGAGACAAAGAAGAAATTAAAGAAGAACCTCATAATGTTGTAAGCTTATACCAAAATAAAGAAGCTGCAAGTACAAAGAAAGATGCAGACATTCAATGCAACAATGATGACAGCAAGGAAAAAGATATTGCAAACTTATGCCCAAGTAAAATTCTAGCAATCAATGCAAGCATCCAGTACGAGAATGACAAAAACCTTCAATATACGACAAACTTATGCTTAATGGTAAGTGAGGTAAAAGATGACTCACTAACAAAAAATATTTTGTATGACGAATTATCTTATGCTTTTAATGATTTGTTTGAAGATAATAATAAGCTTAGAAATAACTATAAGCAAGCTCGAAAAGATATCAAATCTTATCAGCTTAAGAATGATCAGCTTATTTGCTTACTTAAGTAAGCTAGAGAAAACTCCTCTTCTGATGAATCTATTGAAATCTCCAAACTTGAGCTTATCCTACAAGAAGCTCTTGACTGCTATGAGAAAATCACTTAGATGGTTAGTTACCCTATTTAATTTTTACTACTTTACTTTCATCCATGTCAATTTTTTGTGTACTTGTTATGTCCCTCTGAGGACCTGGCACCTTTTTCAGATCCCGACAAGCACTTATACCCGACGGATTATGGAGTTTGAGATTTTGCAAACGAGGACTTCGAGGTGGAGCCACAGGAGTTTTTTTGAGCATTCATTCATGGACGACAATTGCTTAGTGTCTTTGGTATCTTTATCTAGTTAGCTGACACCGGAACTATTTCTTTATTGCTTAGTTCTATTCTTTCAGTATTTTTTGTACTTATTTTTATGGATTATTTTTCACTAGATATTCTTTTATAGTAAATTCTGAGACTTATTCTAATTCATTCATTTTTCTATTCTGTGATATTTTCTGGATGAGACTAGATTTTACCTGCCTGTGATATTGAGTCTTAGTTATATTTTACAGCGTACTATAATTGGTTAAGTCCATTAAATTGGGTTCCTATACTTGTTCGTATAGTTGGTATGTGTTCGTATACCTAGTCCTACGTATTTTGGGATTGGGGCATGACAGTACGCTCCGGTGGAGATGCGAGTCATGATGACCCTATATTTACTTGGCGGCCTCTGACGTCCGTGACATTATGCACGTGGCCCCTGGATGTCTAAGAAAACTATGCCCATCACATTATTTTAGCCAGATACTCCATATGAGGGAAAGTTGTTCTTAAACCGCTTATCACTTAGAATGGTTAGGAACCTTGTTGGATGTTTATTACAGTTTATTATGGCATGCTTTTATGTATCTTGTTACGTCCCTCTTGGGATCGGATCCCTTTCCAGTTTTATACGATTATGACTATTTGTAAGAGCACGAATCAGGACATGCTACTTCTTTCTCTTTCAAGGAGGTCTTCCCTTCGAGCCTCTCTGATTATTAGATGATGTACTTATTATATTTTCTTTCATATTCTAGTTTGGTAATGGATTTTTTTCTTCCCAACTATTAGTTCTTTTCGACTATTTCATACTTGGTTCATTGCCATATTTGGTTATTTATTTCTATTTGGTTTTTGGATAAGATTAGTATTGCCTATGACTTGTAACATTATATACCACTTGTGAATTATCATGACCTACACCCGGTATAAGGGCACGAGTACGTGGGTACATCCATCCTACGTTGCAGTATCGGCGGTAGAACACTGTCTAGGTCAACAATACTATCTATATATTTCTCACATAATATATAAGGTACTTGTCATGCTATCTCAACTCCAAATAAGAAACAATAATAATATGATAATCAGTACTCAATCACATTATAAAACTAGAGGAAGATATGGCACAATATAGAATAAAAGAAAGAAATACAGAGCCACAATAAATTACATGTCCAAGTCCAATAACCTAATCTCAACACAATGGTCTCACAAATAATACATGCCAAAATGTCTAAAATAAGATGAATATAATATTATAAAGATACTATCTAAGTTTCTTCAGAAACGGGCTCTAGCTCAACATGCTCTACGGGTACTATCTCAACTGGATCGCCATCATATAGCCCATAATAGGTGAGACACATCTCCTCTAACCAATCATCTGAAAAATATATCCAGTCAGTATTGGAGCAAAGTACAAAAATTTGAAAGTACTTCCAAATACATGGTAGAGAATATATAACAAGTAATAGGAAAGAATACAAGATGTACAAGTAACTTGAAAATAAAAATATAACTGTGATAAGCAGGTAATATATACTGGAAGATAAATACACGAAATATGGAATAAACTACAAGCAGGAGAAACAAGAATACTAATTAAGTATCTTAGAGTATAAGTTTATTATGTGATTGGTTTAGGTTAAACACGAATACACTAAGGTAACTCGATTATACGTGATGTGTATAATCGACATGAACACGAATACACTATAGGCTTGATCACATAACCAACTTCTACTCCTCGACCCAACCAATACTTATGAATTAAATCATGACATATTTCGTACACGAATAATATAAGTACACGGAGAACACGAGCACAAGGAATACCCGATGCACACGATAAAGTACATGTGGAAGGAGTATCCGGAGTACAAGATAAGGGATAACTTCTCCTAACATGATCTATATAGTACCAGTGCGTCTAATCATGTGTCAAAATCAAGTATACAATTCTAGAACATGTGATATATATACTATCATGAATTAAAAACTAACAGAGAGATTTACTTGCCGGTGGTTCTGAGCAAATGCTATAACTCGGTATCTAAGCTGGTGTTACACAGACCTATATATAAAATATAATATCATTTGGTATACTGGAAAGATAAATAAGCAAAAATGAACTAAATATTATTTTTTATGTCAAAACTAGGTCAAAATAGACAAACTAGGTCAATTATAAGTTAAACTAAATAAACTTGGTCAAACTTGGTTACAAGGCTAAAATAGTTAATACTAGGTTATACCTTGGTTTCTAGGTTCAAACCTTGAAGATATTAGCTATCTAGTTAATACTATTATATATATATATATATATATATATATATATATATATATATATATATATATATATATATATATATATATATATATATATAATACTCATGTGTATATGGTATCATAAAGTATCTCCTTAATACCTAGTTTAGTTAATATACCTTGGCCTACACACAATACCTTAAGCTATAACTCACTCACTTAACCAATACCTTAATAATATTCACTTACCTATATCAAATACTATAATACCCAATACCTATATATTGGTATCTAACCTCACTTGGCATTAGGTATACCTTGGTTTCAAATTACCTATAGTTCACACCAACTGTGAACCTACCATCTAACACAACTACCATTCATCACTACTAGGATACCCTTCACAAGATACACTTGCACGATAATCTCATACCAAGCATCTGAACTCCCCAACACACTGCCTGCACTTCACCACCCTCCTTATCTAGTTGTTGACCTCCCTTTCTATATTGTCTATACAACCACACACTAATATCTGATACTCATATCAGAGTACCCAACGATACCCAAAATAGTGTACACTCGAGGACTGCTATCCAGGTTATGCAACTAGGTAACCTTTCCCACCAACAATGAAACTCTACACACTACCCATGTGATACACAGTTCACTTATATCCTTTATCATCAATGTTCCCTTCTTGCATACACTCATCTCCTACTTGCAACAAAGCCGTACCACTGCTTGCTGCCATCAATGTTGTGCGGTTCAAACCCTTCACTTAGAACACAAATCACGTGGACACTGGGATTACATCATGTATATAAGTTACACTGGACGACAGTGCATAGAATATAACCATCTACCCGCACTTGCATTTACTAAACTCCCAACCCTCAAGCCTCAAAGCTTGCTGCCAACCTTGCTCTACTGCTGATGCCCTTTATTGGATTATACTCGAGCATCTAATCTGCCCAATTTAGCTACTGCTGATACTTCACTTCTTATTATTGTTGTTGCTTATTCCTTTTATTGTTGTTGTTATTCCCTTGCTAAATGCTGCTACTACTAATGCTCTATTA
Source organism: Iris macrosiphon (assembly GCA_036927795.1). Classification (NCBI taxonomy): domain Eukaryota; kingdom Viridiplantae; phylum Streptophyta; class Magnoliopsida; order Asparagales; family Iridaceae; genus Iris; species Iris macrosiphon. The sequence continues at coordinate 128,423,824 of JAYESA010000006.1, read as the reverse complement.
CTACTACTACTAGAACATGTTGTGGACTCTGAAACCTAAATCCTTGATACTCTTGCTAGTGCCACTTCACAAAGGTAGTATACTACATTGCAGATACACAACCCGACTCCCATAGTGTGTAAACAATGCATACTCCTGCTGCTATGCTACTCCGCCTGTTATGCTATATGACAGTGCACAGACAAGTGCACTGTACTTCTCACATTGGTGCCCTTCAACCCCAACATACAAGTCTCCAAGTATCCCCCTTACCCGAGCCCATCATCTCTTAACATGTAATCAACTAGCAGTGCACCGCTGCTGTGGCTGTATTCAAATCTCACTCACACATAGGTGTAAAAACAAGCACAAACACAGACACACCTCTATTAACAACACACACACACACGCTAATATATATATATATATATATATATATATATATATATATATATATATATATATATATATATATACTAATACAAACTACTAGGCAATACACCAAAAACTTGTGGTGCATAAGGGTGATACACTATGATACGCTCATGATACGCTCTCCAAACTTTACCAAATTCTACCCAAAGCCTACAAACACTTAATAATTAAAACTAAATTAGTGCAATAGATAGTTAATCTAAGTATCATGGCAAAATGTGGCATGTGTATCCCAAGCGTCGAAGGAAAAATCCCAAAATCACCATGTATCACAAAGATTGTGATACGGCCTACTCGTATCCAATTATAGACACGTAGCTTATCTCACACACTCGATCTAAGTCTAATTAGATCTAATTTATCTAATGACAAATACTTGATGCACCAATCTCAGAATTCTCCTAAATTGGACAAAATTCTCTATGTAAAAATCACAATAGGGGTCCTATGAACCTAGTTCTTGTTCCTATCGGTAGCCCTAAGCCAAGGAAGATTTTCTAATGGTTAAATGCATGAATTAGGGTCTAAATTATAGAAAAAATTAGAATTTTACCTATTCGGAGATATATTCTCAATAAATTGCTCAAATAGACACAGTTAGGACATAAGCTCCTAGCCAACTCCTCCTGATCCAAGTGCTTCTTGTAATCCAAGCTTCAATGCTCTTTAAAGGATGTAAATGGAAATTAATGAGAGTGGATTGGGGTGAATTTTGTGGAGGGATGAATGAATTGGATAAGAACACAATTGGGGATCTATAATTGAAATAAAAATATGAAGAGGAGAGACAGAGAACCCCCTCCTATAGTGGCCAACCCTTGCCCCTCTCCCAATTAAACTTTCAAAGTCCAAATGCCCCCTCTAGTTGGTTATGAGGAATTAATTAAGAGGGCTACATTAGTAACCATCTAATTCTAATAAAAATTAATCTAATCTCCTTAATTAACTAAAGGGAGTGAGTCTAATGGGCCTAACCCAACATTGGGCTCAATATTTTTTGACAACTTCTAATTAGGTCCACTAGTATCAAGTCCAATAAATAGCCTATCAACTAACTAATAAATAAATAGCACAATATATAATAAATAATTAGTAGCATAATATATAAATATCTAATCACTTAATATAAAATATGCTAAATAGAAAAATACCCTTATCTAAAAATATGGAAGTGACAAGTTTACCCTCCTTAAAAAACTTTCGTCCTCAAAATTTAAGGAAAGAACTAGTACTACAACAAGCAATCACAACAAGTAAGAAAGAACGATACCTCACGGCTCAAAGAGATAAGGGTACCCCTTGCGCATCTCGGATTCCTTCTCTCAGGTAGACTCTTCCGGAGAGTGGTGCCTCCACGCAACTCGTAACAAAGGAATCATCTGGTTCCGCAGTATCTTCTCCTTATGATCCAGAAACTCTATTGGCTGCTCTGGGTAGCTAATAGTTGGACCCACCTCGATCTTCGATTGATCCAATACATGGCTAGGATATGCTAAGTACCGTCTCAGCTACGATACTTGGATCACATCATGCACTCCATCCAGTGCAGGCGACAAGTCTAGTCTGTAGGCCACTGTACCGATCCTCCTAAGAACGCCGAAGGGTCCAATGTACCGTGGACTAAGCTTTTCGTCTCCACCAAAGTGAATCGTGTCCCGTGTCGAAGAAATTCATAATAACACAAGATCATCAACCTAGAACAAAACATAGCCTTAACACTCAACCTAAAACCAAGCAATCACAAATAATACAAACAAACCTATACCTCAAACTCCAATGGTCTCTGGTGGCTATGGGCCCAATATCGCTATTTGTCCTGCGCCATCCGAATTTTATCTCTAATGAGTGCGACATCTACAACCATCTCAGGCCCCAACAAGGCTCTCTCACCAACCTCACCCAGGATAGAGGAGTGCGACATCTTCGTCCATATAAAACCTCGAATGGTGACATCTCAATACTGGCCTGGTAATTGTTGTTGTAAACAAACTCTACCAGGTTAAGATAATCATCCCAAGAGCCTCTGAAATCCAAAACACAAGTACGAAGCATAGCCTCGTAAGTCTGAATAGTCCTCTCCGATTGTCCGTCTGTTTGGGGGTGATATGCGATACTAAACTTGAGGTGGATGACCAAGCGAGCCTACAAACTCCTCTAGTAGTGAGATATAAAGAAAAATCCTGATTCGAGACGATTCTCATAGTAACTCCATGCAATATGATAATCTGTCACTCATACATCTCCACTAACTTCTCCGTAGATGTACCTACTTTAAATGGCAAGAAGTATGCCGATTTGGTCAGCCTGTCTACGATGACCCAAATCGCATATTTCCCTCCTGGAGAACGCGGAACCCCCGAAATAAAATCCATAGTAACATGCTCCCACTTTCACTATAGAATTGGTAAAGGCTAAACTAAACCACCTGGCCTCTGCTCTCTGCCTTCACATGCTGGCATACTAAACATCTGGATACGAAGCGCGCCACCTCCCTTTTCATACAATACTACCATACATGCTCCCTCGTATCTCTATACATCTTGTTGGCACCTGAATGGATAGAGTACTGCGATTAATGTGCCTCCTGAAGAACCTCTTCACGCAATGTCCCACTTGGTACACACAAAATAGTACCGTGCCGCAATAATCCATCCTCAGTAATAGTAAATTCCTCTAATAATCCTATTCGAACATGTGCTCTGATACTCCTCAGAGACTCATCATCATACTGCGTAGCTCTAATCCTGTCCATCAGTGTAGACTATATATACAATCCCCACATATTCATCTTGATACCAAGTACCAGCACCTCAATACCCAAGCTCTCTAGTACATAGCTACTGGATACCTGCTCAAGGCATCAACCACTATGTTAGCCTTTCCTGGATGGTATAACAATGATATGTCGAAGTCCTTCATCAGCTCTAACCATCGTCGATGTCTCATGTTCATCTCTTTCTGTGTAAAAATATAATTCAAGCTCTTGTGGTCTATAAAGATCTTCATACGCTCTCCGTAGAGATAGTGTTTCCAGATTTTTAGAGCAAATATGACCACTGCCAACTCCAAATCATAGGTAAGGTAATTCTTCTCATGAGGACGTAATTGCTTGGAAGCATAGGCAATCATCTTTCCATTCTGCTGCAAGACACAACCCAAACCCTTCCCTAAAGCATCACAATAGATAGTGAATCCACCTGATCCTGATGGCAATATCAATACTGGAGCTGTCTTTAATATCTTCTTCATCTTATCAAAAGAGTCTTGACAATCCTTTGTCCCGACAAACTCTACATCCTTCCTGGTCAGCCTAGTCATCAGCTCTGTAATACTAGAAAAGTCTTGTATAAACCTCCGGTAATAACCTACTAGTCCCAGAAAACTCATGATCTCTGCTACTGAACTTAGAATAGCCCACGATTCCACTACCACCATTTTCTTCGGGTCAACGAAGATCTTATCACCTATAACCACATATCCAAGGAATTCAACCTTGTCAAGAAAGACCTCATACTTCGAAAGCTTGTCATAAAGCTTCTTCTTCCTGAGAATCTCCATAACTATCCTCAGGTGCTCCACATGCTCCTCCGGGGCCTTCGAATACACCAGAATATCATCAATAAATACCACCAAGAACTCAGCAAGATACTGGTGGAATACCGTGTTCATCAAATTCATGAATACCGTCGGGGCATTAGTCAACACAAATGGTATCACCATAAACTCAAACTGGACATACCGATTCTGAAAAGATGTCTTTCGAATATTCTTCTTTTTCACATTCACCTGGTGGTACCTCGACCTCAAATCTATCTTCAAAAATACCTTCTCACCGCTCAAGTGATCAAAGAGATCATCTATCCTTGGCAGCGATTTATTTGTTCTTAATAGTGAAGTTATTCAGAGCCATGTAGTCGATACACATGCGTACCGACACATCCTTTTTCGGTATAAACAATACTAGAGCACCCCACGGTGATGAACTGGATCTGATGAAGCCTTTATCCTGTAACTCATCCACTTGCTTCTTTAACTCTATATGTTCAATATTGTTGACTCTATAGACGTATTGAGATATCTGCTATGCACCTGGCACTAAGTCTATAGAGAACTCAATGTCTCAGTCCGGCGGTAAGCCCGACAACTCCTTCGGGAAGACATCCATAAAGTCTGCTATCAATAAAAATAGAAACTCATTATCTTCCACCATGGCTACACAGATGTCATCCTCTCTCTGCTCTGCTGCTCCTCTAATAACTCAAACTCTGGCTCTCTTGGCGATCAAAATAATACCCTGCCTCCACGATAATTTATACTACCATGGTGCCTATTCAACCAATCTATTACAAGTACAATATCGTATCTCGGAAGTGGCATTACGATTAAGCATGTTCTCAACTCCCAGCCTCCCAATGCAACTTTTTGATCCCTGCAAACATTATTGCCCAGGATAATGCCACTTCCAGTCATGATCTTGCAAGTCCTAGCCAACGGTTCAGCCTCCAAACGATGCTTAAGAGCAAAAGATACAGATACAGAACTATAAGAAGCACCGGAATCAAAGCATGAGTTGGAAAAGAATCAAGAAGAAATGAACCTGATATCATACCTCTTACTGGCTCGGTCTTCTTGACCGTCATGGAGAAAGCTCGCCCATGATGTGCAACTCTCTGCTACTGTTGGTGTTGTACAAATCTTTGCTACTGCTTCTGCAATAGAGGTCCTCTCTACTGACCCGCAGATGGCCTCGCTGGTGCTCTCTGAACCTGGGCTCCGCCTTGAGTTGGATGAGCTAGGGCCAGACGACAGTCTGTCAACTGGTGGTCTTCTACGCCACAAAATAAATATCTGCCCATTCTACAAGCATCCTATTTGTATCCTGGCTTCTTGTAGAAAGGGTAAGTAGGAGCCGGTTGGGCTGGCCTCTACATCTGGTGTTCTTGTTGTACTGGTGCTCTGATCGGTGCAGAAAACTATTATCTTTATGGTTGGAAAGGTCTCTTCTGCTGGAAATAGGATCGCTTAGCTGGACCTGCACTATTGCTAGCTCCACCCGAGGTGTCTTTCATCCTCTTGGACTTGAGCTCCAAGTCATCCTCAGCCCTCTGTACATCCATCAGGATCTCCTTAAATATAGCTGTGTGGTGTCCCCTAGTGAGGAATTTGACCTACCTGGTCAAGCAGTTTCGAAACTTCCTGGCCTTCCCTATGGGATTTTGCCCTTCCATAAATCTTCCCAATCTGTAGAACTCTGTGACGTACTTGTCCATTATCATGCTCCCCTGGATGAGGTCCTGGAACTAGATTTTTAGGGCACTCAAAGCCATATCCGAAAAGATCTTCTCCTTAAAATCTCTTTAAAATCTTCCCAAGTCAATCCTGGTATCGCAATCCTCGGGGCTATATGGAACTATGTCAGGGCAATGTCAAACATCTAGCTGCCCGCTGCCTCCACCGGTAGACTCTCCGAAATTTGTGCCAGTCACAGATTTCTTTCTATGTCCTCAAACGAATAATCGACTTACAAGATGCCATTCGTGCCCTTTAAGTTCTTAGGCTCCATCATCTTGAAATCAATAATAGTACCTGGCCTTGGCTGCTGCAGGGCAGAATTAGACGGTACCACCTGTGGCTGAACTAGGGCAACCCTCTCTACTGTTGTAAGTACTAGCTGATGGGCATTTTTATCCTCTGCCACATCACATTCGACTGGCGATGCTGAGCCTCTTCCTGGGCCCTCTGGGCCTCCATTATCTCCCAAAATAGCATAAATATTTGTACAACATTAACTGGTACTGGGGTAGTGGAAGCCCTTTAGAAATTGCGGGCATTATCCTCTGAACTAGTGGTTGAGCACCCCTAAATGCTGCTGCTTAAGCCCCCACCTGAACCGTTGAGGCGACCCTATGAGTTAGAGAAGGTGGAGAAGTAACTGACCCCGCTAAAACTGCTCCAGAGCGCTGGGATCTGGTCTTCGGTAGCGTCCTGAAGACAGATTCAAAGCAAAGGATCAGTAGTGCGTAAGATACGATATCATCAAGAAGGACAGTAATATTGCAAAGAAAGCAAATATTCAGATTGACAAGGATAGCAAAATCGATAGATTGGAAGCGTTCCTAGTTATGATTGAGTATCCTCTCATCTTATATCCTAGTCCTATATCCTATATCAAGCTTGTATTAATACTCCAAGTCTGAGTACTACTACCTTAACCTGCATGGGCACCATAAAAATGTGTCACGACCCATACCCAATATAAGGATACGAGTACGTGGGTACGTCCAACCCAAGCCGCAGCATCGATGGTAGAACGATGTCTAGGTAAACAATACTATTAACCCATCTCTCACATAATATATATAAGGTACCTGTCATACAATCTAAACTCCAAATAGAGGACAATAATAATATGATAATCAGTACTCATTTACAATATAAAACTAGAGGAAGATATGGCACGATATGGAATAAAAGAAAGAAATACAGAGTCACAATAGATCACAAGTCAAAGTCCAATAGTCTAATCTTAATACAATGGTCTCACATATAATACATGCCAAAATATCTAAAATGAGACGAATACAATATCATAAAGATACTAAGTCTCTTTAGAAACTGGCCCTAGCTCAACATGCTCTACGGGTTCTATCTCAATTGGCTCGCCATCTTGTAGCCCAAAATAGGTGGGACATATCTCCTTTAACTAATCATTTAAAAAATATATCCAGTCAGGATTAGAGCGAAGTACAAAATTTTGAAAGTAGTTCCAAATACATGGTAGAGAATATATTACATGTAATAGAAAAGAATACAAGATGTACAAGTAACTAAAAAATAGAAATATAAATGTGATAAACAGGTAATATATACTGGAAGATAAATACATGCAATATAGAATGAACTACAAGCATGAGAAACAAGAATACTAATTAAGTGCCTTAGAGTACAAGTTCGTTATGTAATAGGTTTAGGTTAAACACGAATACACTAAGGTAACTCGATTATACGTGATGTGTATAATCGATATGAACATGAATACACTATAAGCTTGATCACATAACCAACTTTTACTCCCCACCCCAACTAATACTCATGGACCTGATTACGACATGTTACGTACATGAATAATATAAGTACATGGAGAACACAAATGAACACGAGCACAAGGAATACCCGATGCACATGATAAAGTACTTGTGGAAGGAATATCCGGAGTATATGATAAGGGATAACATCTCCTGACAGATCCATATAGTACCATTCCGTGTAACCATGTGTCATAATACAGTTCTAGAACATGTGATATAAACACTATCATAAATTTAAAATTAATAGAGAGATGTACTCGCCTGTGGTCCTGAGCAAATTGTATAACTCGGTATCCGAGCTGGTGTGACACAGACCTATATATAAAATATCATATCATTTGGTGTATTGAAAAGATAAATAATCTAATATAAACTAAATTTGATTTTATAGGTCAAGACTAGGTCAAAATAGCCAAACTAGGTCAATTCTAAGTCAAACTAACTAAACTTGGTCAAACTAGGTCCTTACCTAGCTTCTAAGTTGGTTACAAGGCTAAAATAGGTAATACTAGGTTATACCTTGGTTTATAGGTTCAAACCTTGAAGATATTAGCTAACTAGTTAATACTACTATATAACTATATATATAATACTCATGTGTATATGGTATCATCAAGTATCTCCTTAATACCTAGTTTAGTTAATATACCTTGGCCTACACACAATACCTTAAGCTATAACTCACTTACTTAACCAATACCTTAATAATATTCACTTGCTTATATCAAATACTCTAATACCCTATACCTATATATTGGTATCTACCCTCACTTGGCATTAGGTATCCCTTGGTATCAAATTACATATACTTTACACCAACTTTGAACCTACCCTATAACACAACTACCCTTCATCACTACTAGGATACCCTTCTCAAGATACACTTGCACGACAATCTCACACCAAGTACCTGAACTCCCCAATACACTGCCTACACTTCACCACCCTCATAATCAAGTTGCTGACCTCCCTTCCTATATTGTCTATACAACCACACACTAATAACTGATACTCAGATCAGAGTACCCAATGATACCCAAATTAGTGTAAACTCAAGGACTGCTATCTAGGTTATGCAACTAGGTAACCTTTCCTACCAGCAATGATACTTTACACACTACCCATGTGATATACAGTTCACTCATATCCTTTATCATCAATATTCCCTTCTTGGATACAATCGTCTCCCACTTGCCAACACAGCCACATCGCTGCTAGCTGCCATCAATGTTGAGCAGTTCAAACTCTTCACCTTGAACACAAATCACTTAGACACTGGGAGTATATCCTGTGCATAAGTTACACGGGATGAAGTGCACAGAATATAACCATCTACCCTCACTTTTATTTACCAAACTCCCAACCCTCAAGCCTCAAAGCTGCTGCTAACCTTGCCCTACTGTTGATGCTCTTTATTGTATTATACTCGAGCTTGCAATCCCTCATATTTAGCTACTGCTGATACTTCACTTCTTATTGTTGTTGTTGCTTATTCCTCTTGTTGTTGTTGTTGTTATTCCCTTGATAAATGTTGTTACTACTAATTCTCTATTGATGTTCCTACATTTTGTGGACTCTAAAACCTGACTCCTTAATACTCTTGCTGCTGCCACTTCACAAAGGCAGTACACTGTACTACAGATGCACAACCCGACTTCCATAGTGTGCAAACACTGCAAACTCCTACTGCTGTGCTACTTCGGTCACTACCACATTTCCAGATTAGGGCATTTGTGTAATTTCACTATTTTGAATAATTATGTATTTAATTAATCTGACGAGTTTTATAAATTAATTATATGTTGTTATTGATGTTTGGTTTTAGGTCAAACCCTAGAACTCATTAGGACTAACCCTAATGACTAAACCCTAATTTGAAAACCAAATTCTAGTGAAACCCTAGAATTCCAATTTTAGGTTTGAACCTCAAACCCTAGAATTCCAATTTTAGGTTTGAACCTCAAACCCTAGAATGACTAAACCTTAGTTAATTTAGTTCTTATTGACCTAACATGGGGGTTTAACCTAATCCTATGCATTTGAAACCCTAACCTAGTTTTTAATATAAAAGGGAGCCACCCTCAACCCTTTTTCTCCTTCATGAAGAAAGAAATCCTAGCCTCCATTAGAAAAGCCATTTCTCCCACCCCAAATTCGGAATCAAACCCTAGGATTCCATCTTCCTCCTCCAAAGCAAAGGGAAGCAAGGAGCTTGGGTCAAGGAACCTTGGGGAAGAAGAACTTCCATTGGAGAAACCATCTCTATAGGTAAAATCCAATTTTAGTTCTTTTAGATTCTGTTTTCTGTTGATTATTACCCATTAGGAAACCCTCTTTGTGTAGATCTCGATTTCTAAGATCCTACATGAAGACCTAAGAAATTCTAGGGTTTTGGTGTCCATAGGTTTGGTTTTCCCCAATTTCATGAACCCCAATCATAGGGGTTTACATGTAGGCAGATTTCCTCATTTACATATAGATAAAATTTTGATTTAGGGTTTTAGTTTTGGGTATTCATGGGATCTTAATGTGAAACTCGATTTCAGCCCCTAGGTGTTTGTAGAAATGCCCTTAGGGATTTACCTATCTAATTTATTCTAATACTACAAGTTTTAATCTATATATATATATATACACACATATATTTGCATATATATTGGATGAGTTGTGTGTTTTGGGGAGAATGCACTGTGGGGATTCACTGTGCACAGTCGGGCATCAGTAGGGTGGAAGAGGTTGTGAGTGTGTGTGTAGACTGAGAACTCTCATTAATGCCTACAGTATCATTAACTGTGTTGTTTCAATATGAAATCAGTATATGTGTTGGGTTATCGTGTGTAGCTGTGCTGTACTGTGTACACATGTGTGAGTGACTGAGTTTCAGGGAGCAGTTTCAGCATATCTGTGTGTGAGTGTCCCTGTTTTAGGAGTGTCCTAGTGTTTACCTGTGTCTCAGTCAGTTTTAATTACCTGTGCAGTGAGATACCTATGTGTTAAATATGTGACTGTGTAGTGTAAATTTTGTGTGAGGGAACTTGTGTCTGTGTGTATCCCAATATCAGGAGAGAGTGTCAGAATGCAGTGAGCATGCCTGTGTGAGCTGTGCAGTTCTAATGTATCAGTAACTAGAAACTGTGTGTGTGTGTGCATCTCTGTTAAACTTGTGTATGTGCCTGTATGAAGGTTGGGTGAACTTGTTTATGGGAACTGTGAGTTCAGTGTGTTTTGTATCAGTAGGGTTTAAGGTTCTGAGTATCAATATCTGGGGGTTAATTCACGAGTACCTGAGAGGGTGTATCTGTGCATAATGTGTGAGTGATAATTTACCTAAGGTTAATATCACTGTGTGTCTTGTAATCAGTAGCTGTGACTGTGAGAGTGTTTCTCAGTGTGCAGTGAGTGTACCTAGGTAAATCTGAGTGAGAGTGAACACTAGTGTGTGTTATCTCAAAACCTGTGTGTGAATGCTGTGTGTGTGTGAACTGTGAGTTCTCCATGTGGTTAGTGCAGTGAGGTTAAGTTCAGTGAGCAATATGTTATATAGTGTGTGGGAGTGTAGCTGCCTGTATCTGTGTAGCAGTGTCTTGGTATCAGAGTGTGTTAGTATCAGTAGTCTTGTGTCTCAGTGTCTGTATGAGTTAGCAGTGTGTTAATGTGTGCCTGTGTGACAGTGTATCCTAGAACTCACTGTGTGTAGGTGTAACCTATGTGCCAGTATCCAGTGGGTGCACCCTGAGTGGTACCTGTGAATATGTAACAGTGTGTGTGTTCAGTGGTGATCCTGTGAGAGTCCTCATTTTCAGTGAGTGGGGAATTTATGTTCAGCATTGTGAGTGTGTATCAGTATAAGGTGTAGGTCTCAGTGTCTATGTATTAGGTGTTACTCTTCAGTCTTATAACAGTGTACAGTACATGGTTGTTGGGAACTCAAGTAGCAGTTAAGGTAATTGGGGTTAGTAGCCAATATTGATGCAAGGTATATGTTAAGGGTTGTATTAAGATACAAACTAGAAAATATATCTATAGGAGTTGTTATATACAAATAACATATAGTATATAATAATAGCTAGTATTATACTAGATACCTTAGTATGGTATAGAATTTGACTAGTGGACCTAGCTAACCTAGTCTAGACTTAGCTATGACCTAGAAATATCATATTGGTTAGTTATTCATGCCATCTTTCATTTCACCCTATTGACATTGATATCTTATATATAGGTTCTTGTGACTTTATTTTGGACATCGATCCTCACATTTTGCTCAGGACCACAGGCGAGTACATTCTCTGACAGTTTTCATTTTGTTGATTACTTTTATAAATTGTAGTGTATTACATACTTGATTCCGACACTATGGATACACGGGTTAGCACCCTAGATCCCCATCATGAGGAGTCGTGATTGGAATCCATCGTGCTAGCTGGGGATGGGGAACTATTAGTAGATTATGTGATCATATCCAAACATTTACATGCATCATAGCTCACCCCACTTCTCACGTCGGGTGCGGCCTGACCATTTACATGCATCATAGCTGTTATATATGATTAGCCTGACCACTACATGCATCATAGCTAACCATATGGTTAGCCTGACCTACGAGAATTATAGCTAATCATATATAACCAGCCTGATCTAGTCCCAAGCCGATCACATAATAAACTGATAATTCAAACACTTAGCTAGATGTCTATTCTTTATTCAGTTTCACTTGTTCTAGTATTCACTACTTATTGATCTAGCATTCACTGTTTATTATTCATTGCTAGATGCTCTATTGCCTATTTCGTTTCTCCAGTACTTTACATTTCCAGCATTTATTCTCATCTTGTATTTCTTACACTGTTTATAGTTTTTGTCAATTTAATGAAACTGCTGTTAGTATTTATGCTTCGCTCCAATCCTGACTGGATAACATTTTTCAGAGGACCTGGAGAACTTTTGCCCCACTTATTACGGCCCAGGATTAGAGGGAGATTTTACCCCGAAAATCCCAAAGGAGTTGCCTATTCTAGAGGAGATCTTACCTGCCTGTTCTTAGATTACTTTTTCTGCATTTATTGTTTTAGACTGAGACTGAGTTGTATTTATTATTTTGTGATTGTGTGGTCATCTAGACCCAGGACTTGAGTTGCACTTTTGTGGTTGGTTTATTATAGAACTCTTTTCCATTCTCTTCGTGCCATTATTCACATAGCTTGTGAATGAGTATATTATAGAACTGTGGATCTTTATCATTGTCCTCCGTACGGAGTTGAGACTTTTGACAGGATATGTATTATGTTGAGACCTAGACAGCGTTCTACCGTCGATGTTGTGGCGTAGGCTGGACGTACCCACGACCTATGCCCAAATTTTGGGTGCGGGTCGTGACAACTTCTCCTGTTATACTACATGACAGTGCACAGATAAGTGCATTGTCCTTCTTACATTGGTGCCCTTCAACCCCAACACACAAGTCTGCAAGTATGCCCCTTACCCGAGCCCTTCATCTCTTAACATGTAGTCACCTGGCAGTACACTACCACTGTGGCTGTATTCAAACCTCATACACACATAGGTGTGCACATAAGCACACTCATAAACACACCCCAATATATATATATATATATATATATATATATATATATATATATATAAAATACTAGGTATTACACCAAACACTTGTGGTGCACAAGGGTGATACACTATGATACGGGCACAATATGCTCTCTAAACTTCACCAAGCTCATCCTAAAGCCTAAAAAGATATCAATTATGATACTTAAAACTAAATTAGAGTAATAGGTAGCTAATCTAAGTGTCATGGTAAAATATGGCATGTATATCACAGGTGTCGAAGGAAAAACCTTAAAATTATCCTGTATCACAATGTATTATGATACGTCCTACTCGTATCTAATTGTGGACACGTAGCTAGTATCACACACTCGATCTAAGTATAAATAGATCTAATTAACCTAATGACAAATACTTGATGTACCAATCCTGGAATTCCCCAAATTGGTCATAAATCTTCTTGTAGAAATCATAATAGGGGTCCTATGAACCTAGTTCTTGTTCCTATGGGTAGCCCAAAGACAAGAAAGATTTTCTAATGGTCAAATGCATGAATTATAGTCTAAATTATAAGAAAAATTAAAATTTTACCAATTGGGAGATGGATTCCTAATAAATTGCTCAAATAGAAATAATCAGGACACAAGCTCCTATCCAACTTCTCATTCTCCAAGTGCTCCTTGCAATCCAAGCTCCAATTAACCTTAGATCATATAAATGGAAGGGAATGGGAGTGGATTGGGGTAAAATTTATGGAGGGATGAATGAATTTGGGATGGACACAATTGTGGATCTATAATTGGAATAAAAAAATAAAGTGGAGAGAGAGAGAGAGAGAGAGAGAGAGAGAGAACCCCCTCCTATAGTGGTCGACCCCTTGCCCCTCTCCCAATCAACCTTGCAAAGTCCAAAATTCCTCCACTATTTGGTTATGAGAAATTAATTAGGAGGGCTACATTAGTAAGCATCTAATTCTAATAAAAATTAATATAATATCCTTAATTAACTTAAGGGAATGAGTCTAATCGGCCTAACCCAATATTGGGCTTAATATGTCATGACAACTTCTAATTTGGTCCACTAGTGTCAATTCTAATAAATAGGCTAGTCCACTAACTAATAAATAAATAGCATAATACATAATAAATAATTAGTAGCACAATATATAAATATTTAATCACTAAATATATAATATGCTATATAGGCTAGTCCATTAATGTTAAATTTTGATTGTTGAAACACTTATTTGTAATATTGAGGATGTAAATTGAATTTAGAATTTAATGGCTACGAAAATTTTAAATTTGAAACGTGGAATAAGATTTGATATAATAGATTTTTGGGGTATTTAAATTTTAGAGGGGATTATAATAGCTTCAATCTTGAATTATAATTTAATTTTGGTTAATTAAATTTTGAGGAGCTTATAGTAGATTTGACTTATATTTAAATTTTGATTATTTGAATTTGAGATGAGATTATGATCGACTGAATTTAAATTTAAATAATGGTTAGGAGCACCTAGTCTTCGAGCTGGGTTTACCCTCGCTATCCGGCTGGTGGTTAAACAGCAGGCAGCAGGCGACCGGAGGGAGGACCAATACTTCTTTTCTCGCCACGCCAGCCACTACAGAAATGTCTGATCTGTATAAATAAAGAGAAAAAGTCCATTTTTTTGCTCTATCTATATGTTTCTCATTCGTTCTTTTATTTCCGAATTAGCTTGCGAAAAGTCCTTCCAAAGTAGGTGGCAGATTTGAATGAAGGTCTTCACATTAGTGCTTTGAGGAGGGTATCTCCCAGACGTCGTAGAGAGTGGAGAATTCGAATCTAAAGTTTCAATCAATTCCTGCCAATATCCCCGCCAGGAAATTAAGAACATAAATCCAGTAGTATCCCTTACGAGAATCGAACCCGTGTCTTCGACATGAAAAGACGATGTGGGTCTTTGATCCTTAACTTCCCCCATTTAGTGAGAAAGGAAGATTTCGCCCCTCGGAGTGAGAAAGGAAAAGCAAATGAATCGAAGCAATCTTCTGGCTCGAAAGCAAGAAAGGGACACCCGCACGTGCGTGTGGTTAAAGAACAGGCGCGCAAGGCGCGGTAGCCGCGTATGAGCCCCTGGGCGCGATAATAGAACACGCATCCATTCTTACAAAAAGTAAATAAGCAACCACCGCTGAGTGCTCTTGGGGTAGTTGGTCTGGCTTTGAACCTACGTGCCTATGACTTTGTTTCCCAAGAAATCCGCGCAGCGGTTTAATTTCGAAGAATTTTGATAGATCTGAATTAGATTTATATTTTGTTATTTAAAATTTAATATGATTAAGATTGACTTAACTTAGATACAAATTTTAAGGATTTAAAATTGACTACTACTATGAGCACATATGTAGGCCATATTGGCTATGGAGAATTTATAGAATAGAGGGACATCATTTTTAGATCATTAGATCATAGATAGCTCAAGACCATTCATGTAACCAAGTAGTGGCAGTTCATCCTCTGTTGTATCAATACCTCTCCCCTAGGATTACTCATCTCCTCTACCGTGTCCTTCGTATCCTCGATCCCATGTGAAAGTTCTCCTTGTACTAAAATTTATTCATGTCATATTACCCTACTTAAAGTCTACCAGACTGAAGCTTAGAATTTAATGCATGAGTTACATCTTTCGCTTTCCGAGAATGTACTCAACTCATTTATACCATATAGCCTTCTCTTATTCTAAAATTATGCCTTTGTTTTAATTTCGAGGACGAAATTCTTGTAAGTTGGGTAGAATGTAATCACCCTAATTTTTAATTAATAATTTTGGTCTGATTTAGGTGTTAAATAAATATATTCATCATAGTATATACAAGTAGAACACATATTAATCAATAAATATATAAAAAAATTAATTTGATAGCAAAGAAGATAATAATAATATTAATAGTAACAATAGAAATAATAATATTGTATAATAATATTAACAATAGTAATTAAATAATCCAATAAAAAGATAATAATAATGCCTAAATAATAATAATAATAAAATAATAATCATAATAATCATAATAATCATAATAATGTTAATAAAAAATAAAGATATAACTATATATAAATAAAATGAAAAAAAAAGAAAATAATATAAAAGAAAATAATAATGAAAAGAAAAGAAAAGAGAAAAGAAAAGAAAAACAAAAAGAAAAGAAAAACAAAAAAAATAGAAATAGAAAAGGAAAGGAAAGGAAAAGGAAAGAATAAAAAGAATAAATAAAGAAAAAAGAATAAATAAAAAAAACAATAAAAATAAAAACAAAAACAAAAACACAACAACATCAACAGCAGCAACAACAACAACAAAAAAACCAAAACCTAAGATACCCGTACCCACGCGGAACAGACCCCCCTCCCTCTCCTATATATATATACATGTATATATTGAACCAATGAATCACAAAATCCTAACCCTAACCTCAAACTTCAAGCCTAAACTCTTTCCAACACCTAGCATCGTCATCTGCCGCCTGACAACCGTCGGCGACCGCCGCTAATACCTATACCGCGACAACTGACTCCCTCAAACGACTACTTCTTCACGGTATAATAACTCTCTCATCTCTCCTCCTTTTCTCGAACGGTTTCTATGTACACGCTCACAACATAACCCTTTAGAATTCCTTTAAGTAGGTTGATTTTTTGAGACCTGAATTGATCGAAAAGTCGATCGAAAGTTGACAAAATTTTTATCCAAATTAGTTCAGAAAATCAGTCCAAGTATCCCAGTTCATGCCCAGTTTTCTTCTAAACCACGTATAATTTTGAGAATCCATTTGAAGGCGTTTATTGACAACATATAGGACAACAAAAAATTTCTTTTATTTTTAATTAATTCAAAGTACTAGTAGAATAAAACCTGCCCAAACTTGACTACAAATATGTTTTTTAAAATATAAAATTTTGCGATACAGAGTGTGCCCCGCCAAACGGGACAACCTCGTCGCGTACTAATTACACCGAAAGACGCATTTGATATATTCTGAACGTATGGGATTTCAGGAAAGTTGATTTGGACGTGTGTACGCCGGAATCAACCTGTATCCATAAAAAGTTGCTTGTATCTGTGTTTTACAAATTACTTAATCAGTTTATGATCGCACGTCGGATCGCAACAAAACTTGTGCCGCTGGACTCACAGTGTCTTACTTGTCCTATGACCTGAGTTTCGTCTAGTTTTGAGTCAGGCGATGAATCGCCTTTTCGTAGGTCCCACGATTCGACTTGAAGAGCGATTTTGTGATCGACTCACCTGAATCCAAAATTGTACATACCGTTCAGTTCGTATCTTTGACTAGGATTTGTTTGACCAATAATTTTTTATATTTAAAGAATTTACTCTTGACATATTTGTGGTGCAAAGTGGCCCACATGTCGATACCGCTTTGACCCAAAATTATCGTTTTAGCCCCTGTGTCAAATTGGACAAAATCTGACTATCTTGCTCATTACGAAAACGTTGGTGATGTCTGTTGTAGCATCCGGAGACATTTTTTTAGCTTCCATATTTTTTGGTTCATTGTACCTGATGCCTTGCATCATTTCAACACAAAATCTTTGCTACGCAAGTATACCTTGACACAATTTCTACCTATTTATATTTATTTATGCATATTTTATTTTTATTTATTTTCTTATTATTTTGTATTATTAAACTGTGCATCCAAGAATACTTGGGTGCAACAACGAGATGCATCATTATTTGTCCATTATTTATATTATTCATATTGACTTAGAGTTAAGAGACTAACCCATGACTTTGAGGCATTATTATGTTTCCTTTGGCCCTAACACAGGGGTTACACGAGTTGTGAGTCTTATATAGATCATGGACTTGCGTATTGACTGATCATCAGTACGTATGGGACATACGATAGGAATAACTGTTACTAGAGATATGCTAGAAGACTTAGTAATAACTAGAGATATTTACGTATCATGGATGTGACACGTTAGTAGCATTGGGAGGGGAGAACAATGAGTAAGCGTATGTGACTTCTTTACACTTTCCCTATTCAGGCTGTACGCTCAGCTGGAGACGCGAGTCATAATAACCCTATATTTAATTGGCAGCCTCTGACGTCCGTGACGTTATGCACGTGTCCCCTGGATCTCTAATAGAAATATGCCCATCCTATTATTTTAGCCAGATAGTCCATACGCGGGATAGTTGTTCTTACACTGCATATCACTTAGAATGGTTAGGAACCTTGTTGGATGTTTATTGCAGTTTATTGTGGAATACCTTTATGTATCTTGTACGTCCCTCTAAGCACCTGGTGCCTTTCCAGGTGTAGACAATCATGATTATTTGCAGGAGCACAGATTAGGACATGCTACTTCTTTATCTTTCGAGGAGGTCTTCCCTTTGAGCGTTTCTGATCATTACATTATGTACTTATTATATTTTTTTATATTCTAGTTTGGTAGTGGATTTGTCTCCACCCAACGATTAGTTTTTTTCGACTATTTTATACTTGGTTCATTGCCATATTTGGTTATTTATTTCTATTTGGTTTGTGGATGAGAATAGTATTGCATGTGACTTGTGACATTATATACCACTTGTGAATTTTTATTCATAATACAGCGTACATATGTGTTATGGTTCCATATATTGGAGTTGCCATATATATACGGCTGACATGCTTACGTATTACTAGTCCTACGTATTTTGGGACTGGGGCATGACACCACCCTAAGGTTGAATAAGTCATATCTGTTTGATACGCTAACTCATACCTGTAGAAGCATGAAAAATCTATAGTCATGCGACTTATTTGCAGGCCGCATCCTCATGCTGAAGATAGGCCCATAGTCGTCATCCAATATGCAGCCTGGACAGACAAAGAGAGCCGAATCACATACATGCCCTCTGACACGGATCCCAAAGTCTTCCACAGTTCCAATCAAAGCACTTATGCCCCTGACTGCCTCAAAAATTGTGAGAGAGACGACGACACACAATCCGACAGAAAGGTCACATTAGGAATTAATGACTTCGTCATAACGCACAGAGCGTGTATGCGACGACATGACCAATGCGGCCTTGCCAAAATATGGCCAGAGTGTCCATTCGATCATGGCCTAAACGAGATCACATATACGGCTGTATAACCCATACGGCCTCGCCAATATGCGGCCAAAGTGTACATTCGACCAAGGCCCAAATGAAAGCATGTAAGCGGCTATATGACCCATGCGGCCTCGTCAACTTGTGGCCTAGTTGTTATGCGGCCTCCAGCTCACGAGATCTTCCTGTTACAACTACAGAGATCTTCGCACAGTTGGTAATGACTGCATTTCCAGCTGACCAAGTCACGCCTACAACGGGTTAATAACAACCACGATATCTCATCTATAATATATCTCAACCAAGACCACATGGAAATCTGTCCTTGGCTTGAGGCAAAAGTCGCAAGCACATTCTACTGGAGGAGCCTTATATGGCCAATAAACAGAGGTATATGCAGCACCCATAGCCCAACTACACGAGGGCTATAAATTGGAGCAACTTGAACGTTCCAAAGGTAGGATTTTTCTACTTCAGAGAAATACTAGACCAAAAGCTGGCTGGCTATCTGTGAACCATGCTCAAAATAGAGAGAAGAGCTTCTGCATCGGACCATCCATCGAGTAAAGAGAGTTTCTACACTCCTAACCCTCTTTCGTCACTCCCGAGAAAATAAATTTGTACTTAGATTATCTTCTAGGACTCTTCTTTGTACTTTCTTAGTTTGTTAGTCAAATCTAGTTCTCCCTGTTCTCGTTTTGATATTAAATGAAAAATATGGTGGTGACTTTGCTGGAAAATAATCTCCGGGAGGCCCAATAGGAAGATGAGGCTATCCGGGCTGCGAAAAATACCTTTGCCGTTGCGGTCATGGTGCAGAAGCTAGATGACCGGTATGAGGCCTATGTTTGCTTCAAGGTTCCTGAGGTCCTGACGAAAGCGGTCGAGCGCTGGGTCACTCGAGATCGAGAAAGTCAGATTGCATGTCTCCATGGACGGATCTTGGAGTTGTGCTCCCATGATGGGTAGAAGTAGTTTATGTTTTCTTTTCTGAGACTACTTTTTATTCTTGTAGTTTTGTTCCTTTTACTTCTATGAAATAAAAGTTTCTTTTCTGTCGGGATTGTCTAACTGACTTAACTTGTACCCTGAAAGAGAAATGACCACTTCTTGCACTTTACGTGTTTTTGTGCGCCTGACGTGTTCACACTGCTGTGTCAGTCCGGGTCTTTGAGTGGGTCAAGCCAAATCTTTACAATCGTAATTTCAGTTGTGTAGGGATGAATTGTATCGTCTCCCTGTAGAGATCGTTATGGTTCACCACATGAGCCACCGATTCTTTGCTTATAAATAGAGAATGATCTGTAGGCTGCTTGCATCAGTTCATGTTTTTGGGTGTGATTGCTTCGGGAAATATTCGAAAGGAAACCAACATGTCTCTTTCCACGGCTCTGGTGGCCTCTAACTCCTACTATAGCGAGCCCGAGCCGCTACCTGCCGGAGAAATATCTGTCCCCGAGTGAAGAAGACAGATATCTTCCCAGAAATCCTTGACTCCCCTGCCAGCTCGGAGGAGCGGGCTTTTGTAGACACTTCTCACCCATTGTTTGCATCCTAAGATGCTTGTTTCTTTCATTTTCTGAAAATATACATCAATAATTTAGAGGACTCTGACTCCTCTTCTGTTTGATGTTTGTATTTTCTCCTTCTTTTTATTTTAATGAAAGAAGAAATTATTTTCATTGTTGTTGTGACATTTGTGGTGCTAGTACTAGAGGTTAGATGGTCGTAGTGCAGCATTTGAAGCAACTGTGGACATCCCACTGGGGGATTTTTGTGAACCTATTACCCTTTTGTGCACTTATGGGGTACGAGTAATAGATTCAAAACAAACCCTATCAGAGATAATATGGACGTAATAGATTTTATGGATTTTACGGATATCCCGCTAGGGGATTTTGGTGGACCTATTACCCTTTTGCGCACTTTGGGGTGCGAGTAATAGATTCAAAATAAACCCTATCAAAGGTAATATAGATGTGATAGGTTTTGTGGACCCACTAATTTTTGTGCATATTAATGCAAATAATAGGTTTCGATCAAGCCATGCTAGAGGTAATATAGACGTAGCAGTTTTTATGGACTTATCACCGTTGGCGTACTCTGAATCTGGTACGGGTGATAAGTTGGAAGATAATCGATATCAGAGATAATATGGACGTGATGCTCGATAGTCAAGGCCGGGAAGTTTGCTCAAAGGTAATATGGATATGGCAGACTCCGTTGGAGTAGTGTATTAGAGCGACATTCCAGAGGTAAGGTGGACATGAACCAATGCTTACGAAAATACGATATAGTTTGGTAATAGAGGAGTCGTCTAATTTGCTCGGTTAGTTTCTTTTGTCGAGAAAGGCACTCCTCTCTGAGATCGCCCAGCCGGTCATGCCTCTCCCACAAAATTTGGAGACCAAGCTGTGGATACTCTATGTTGGTTTGGTTTATTTCAAATAAACCCGGTTTATTTCAGGGTTTAATTAGGTTTATTTATTTAATAGTTTTTAGGGCTTTATAAATGCTTCCGGAGTCCAATAAATTCTCGAAAAATTACCCTATATCCGGTTTTCCATTTTACACCATAAAATATTATTTTTATAATATTTTAATACTATTTAATAGCAATTAAAAATTATTTAATTATCAAAAGCCTAGTTTTTAATTACAGAAAAATCCTGGAAAATTTCCAGAAAATCCAAATTAACAATTCTGAAAATCAGGGGGCTTACAATCTATCCAACTTATAAAAATTTCGTCCTCGAAATTAAAATATGGTAGGTTTCTCTCTATCCGAACTTATTTGATTAGAGTCTAAAGGATTCCTCTCAAGTGAACATTGCTGTCTCTACCCAACTTAGAATTTATCCATCTATCATCTAAGGCTATACATCTAATAAAGCTATGCCCAACTTATTTAATCATATTATTGAATCCTCAAGTCTTTAACACCAATATATCACCTATGATATTCCCTTAATCATATATAAAAGGGTCATCAAGAATGCGACCGGCCTGTGGGGTATATCTAGTACTGTCTATATATCAAACTTATACCAAGCACGAGGTTTCGTCTTTCCAAAATAAGGGAAGACGAAGATCAATAATAAAGAGTTCAAGGGTGAGGTAATAGAATAGAAGTATCAGGATCAAGGCGTTTAACGAATTCAAATGGGATTTGTCAAGACAATTGTGGATTAAAATCCTATTCTGGTAATCCTTTGTTCGCATGCTCGTATTAGTACAGTTATATAACTGATACGAAATGCTCAGATATATCTAGAGAGCAAGTATACTAGTCAACTATATATCTCAATCCACGTAAAGTAGTCGTGCGAAGAGCGAACCAAAATGCACTAAGGTTGATCAGACCGTAATACACTGATTCTGAATAGACAATTGTATTAGTGTGTCGACCCAATAATACATATGTCATGAACAAGCTCGATAAAAAGATAAGCTTGCAAAACTAGGCTATATTAGCAGCATAAGTCAAGGTAGTACAACAATATAAGTACGCTAGATGATGATGAAAATGAGGTACAACTTAATTCAAGTTCGCAAAACAACACAAAATAAGCACAATAACAAAAGACTCTATAATCTCTACAGTTATCAATTATAAAAATATTTTAGGTTATAAATTATTAGCAGTTCAAAACTACATAGGTTAAGGCTGAGGTCACGAACCAATAGGCACGAGATAAAACAAATCTATAAACAGGTAACTACGAGAAATTATGCGCATTAGCTACTCAATGGGTCTGTGCGTCTTCCAAAGTGATCGATGGAGCTTGTTCACGTTCTTGCAGTTGATTCCTCTCCTGCTGTTGAGCCTGCTGGAAGAGTGTTGCTTGTGGTGCCAAGGGTGGCCTCGGCTGATTCCCTCCTAGGGCTGGTGGTCTGACTCCTTCAACTCTCGTTTGCGGTGCTTCCAATGCTGGAGAGGCTGGCCTTGGTGCTGGTGACATTAGCGCTCTTTCTCGGCATTCGGGGCATTCCTTTATTAAATGATGACTGGATCCGCAAGCTAAGCATAATTTCCTTTTGCGTCTGCACTCGTTCTCTATATGGCCTCGCCTGCGACAATATGGACAGACAGGTATTTCTTGAGGAGGTACTTCTGGTGGCTGTTGCATGGGAGACTTCCTTGCAACTTCTTCCTGTGGCGCTCTGGCAGGTGCTGATGTGGTTGGTTGTTGAATCATCACTGCTTTCTCTCGACATTCAGGGCAATCCCTTACCGAATGCTTTTTGGATCCGCAAGCTAAACATAGTCCCAATCTGCGTCGGCATTCTTTATCGAAATAACCTATCTTGCCACAGTAGTGACAAATTGGGATAACTAGGGCTCTTGGTGCTGCTCTCGGTGGTGGATTTATCTGTGGTCGCTTTGTAGCTCTTTCCTGTTGTGCTTGGTCTGGTGCTGATGCATACGGCCGCTTCTGACTGGACTCTATCCTTGTGTTGCTCTCCATGGGTCGTGCTGTAGTAAGAACATCCTCGTCTAAGGTAGTTGCATTTGAACTGATTAACTTCCGTAACTCTGAGCTGAATCTGTCGATGAACTTCTCCGCTTGGGTTTGCTGAGCTTCTTCTTAAACCTTCTGATGGACTTGCATCATCGCGTAGAACATTCGAAACATTTGTTGTTCGTCCATAGCCTGCCCTTGTGGAACGGTAGGCATCGGTGGAGCAGACTGCATCGATGGTAGAACGTCATCTTCCTGGATTCTTGAGGCATGCTGACTTGCTTGACTACGTTGTTGAGCTGCTTGACCTTCATCAACTGGTGTTACTTCATCTTCGTTGGCTACCGCAGCATCTCGTGGTGATCTTGCAGGAGTCTCGTTGCTTGATCGGGATTCCATAACTCTGCATCCAAAATAAACAATAATAGGCGTACAGGAATCAAGGCAGAATACGAGTCAAGAAATTAATTCTAATCCGATATAGATGTCAAGAACGATTCAAGCAAGTGGATGAGATCCTTAAAACTTATCCTATTCTTATTGCAGGCTTGCTCGGTCCCTAAGTTAAAACCGAACAATTTAGTCGTTGACCTGCATCGGCCACCACAAAAACCATGTCACGCCCCAGTCCCAAAATATCGAGGGACCAGACGCGTGGCAATGGCCAGCAGCACTTACCGATGGACAAACCCAATTTAATGGATCCATCAAGGCATACTTAAGCTGTAGTACAACAATAAGTAGGTCCAATGATATAAGTCACAGTCTATACTAATCTCATCCACAACAGATAATCACAGATCAAATGTCAGAATAATACAAATAGAAATAACTATCAATCTCAATAAAGGTGTCTCGAAGAACAATCCGAGAATAAGTCTGATACATCAATGAAATAGACTGGAAAGAAAATAACTAGAAACAGAAATAAATGAATATCTCACGCCAATACTCAGGAGAAGTCCTCTGGTATGACCTCGTCCTCAGATGTCGGTACAGCTCCGGTATCTGCTCCTGTTCCTGCTTCTGCTCCTGATAATGCTCCTGTACTGTTTAACTCTAGGTGGATCTCCTCTGCTAGTCCTGGGGACAAAGTCCGGATCCAGGTCCTCAGGGGACAGCAAGGTACAGAAAATACAAGCCAAAATAAATGCAGTACAGCAGAGAATGCAATAAATAGGGTAAGCTATATAACCATCTATGTGAAATGCAAGATGAGAGCATCACGAGTACTTAGGCTGAAGCCACTACAAGCTCTGTATCGGGGAGCCGGTAGCGGTAATAACACGTAATGGGCCAAGCTCTGCTCGAGAGTCTTGTGCCTCACAATAATAGGGGTTTTTATATATATATATGATCAGCCTGTAGCCTGTGTGTCTCTCCCCACCCAATATAATCATACGTCTCATGTCCACGATGCACCATGTCCATGTCACGCACAATCATATCTAATGCAGCAAGGCATATAGTATCTAGGAATATAATGTCTCTATCAGAAGTCTGTATCCTATATAGAATCACCATGAATATCTCAGAAGATCTTGTCATGAATAGTGTCAAGTGTCCTGGGTATAATGTACTTGATGAGACAAGTACGAGAATGTAAAGGGGTCACAAATGTCCATCTCTAGATGACATACACAACATCGCGTACGGTGTTGGCACCCGACTAAAAATCGGACGCTAAGTAAGTCACACGGTCCTAGGTCAAGCATGCACAACAATATAAATAAAGCAAGGAAATATGCAACAAGAACTGTAAGTTGGCAAGGTATACTTTCCCACTGATGTATAACTAACTCAAGGGAATAAGTAGCAAAGCTGCAAGATTTGGCGAGGTACACTTGCCTGGGGTCCTGGCTCCAACTGTAGCTCTGATCTTAGTGTGATCTGCAGGTACTACTCCGGTTGCTGAAATAAATATCACCATTAGATTCAGAAAATATTAAATAACTAGTAACGTCTGTCCATAAGTCCAATTTAGACACAGGGGCAAAAATGACATTTTCGGCCAAAGCGAGGTCCACATGTGGGCCGCTTTGCACCGAAAACCGTATCAGGGTCAAATGTCTCTAAATTCGTCAAACTTAGTGTCAACAAGTCAGGAACAATGATACGAACCCAACGCAACTTCCAGAATTGGATTCCGATGAGCCGATTATAAATCGCCCGTCAAATGGAGCCTGTGGGGCCCACGATACGTGATTTCGTCAACGTTCTCAGAATCGAACCAAACTTGGGTCACAGGACCAGCGTATTGCTATGAGTCCGATGGCGCAAGTTTCATCTCGATCCGACGTGTGTACACAAAGTTATGATGTGTTCCAGAACTGACGTATACGGGGCGGTGTCGGCGGATACGCGTTGATTCCGGTGTGCACGCACATCCAAATCAACTTCTGCGAAATCCCACACGTCCGTATCGACGTCGCACACGTTTCGGTAAAGACCGCGTACGACCAAGTCGTCCCGTTTGGCGGGGCGCACTCAGTTCTGGGGAGAAACAGGGCGTTGGTTTTCCTGTTTTTGGATCGCTGTTCGCGATCGCCATAGGACGCGATGCACCGAGCGGGTTATACGGGCACCGAGAGGGTCATACCGTCTACGCGACGCAACTGACGGAATCAAAAACGGAATCACGAGGTGAGAGGGAACGTTACCTGAACAAGGCTCCGTGAAGACTGAATTCTCGTGTCCGAACGTGTCCTGATCGTGTCCTGCGTCGATCGAGTGTCTGAGTTCTCGGTGACCTAGGGTTAGGGTTCTGCTGGTGCTGCGGCGGCGCTCAGGCGGCCGGAGGTGGGCTGTAGGGAGGCCGGGGCAGCGGGGCGGCGCTGGCGAGGGTGGCGGTGCTGTCCGGTGGCACGGCGGCCCGTGGGGACGCTCGGAGCTGCTGCTAGAGCTTGCTGAAGGAGGAGGAAGATGAGGCGGAGGCGGGACGGCCGGTGCTAGGTGGAGGACGGCGAGGCTGGCTGTGGAGGCTAGGGCACGGGTCGTCGAGGGGATCGTCGTCGAGGGTTGCTGCGGCGGACTTGGGTGGAGCAGGGAGAACGGAGGGAGGGTGACAGGGTGTCTGGCCGCTGGGGCTTGCCGAGGTTGGTGGTGGTGCTTGGGCACGGCTAAGGGAGGAGGAAGATGAGGCGGAAGCGGGGCTGAGGTGATGGTCGAGAGGTTCGAGCGGCGGGGCTGAGTTGCTGGGTGGCGGAGGAAGGAGTCGTCGACGAGGGCATAGGGTTCAGATCGGGGCTGCGGCGGCGTGGAGGATGAGGAGCGAGGCGAGGTGCGGATGGCGACGGGAGACGCAGCCGGGCGGAGCGAGGGTCTAGGGTTAGGGTTACGGCAGTGGTGTCGGGGTTAAACAACCCATCGGAACAGTAAATCAGTTTAGGATTCAGATTGGGTTAACGAGTTTGGGTTCGGGTCGGGTTCGATAGGAATCCGGCCCGACCCGCTATTATTTAAGTATGGGTTTGGGTTGTGGGGCTTCGGGTCTGGTTTAGATCCGACCTGACCCAATAAGGCTGGGTTCGGTTCAACTGAACCGGGTTTGGGTTGGTTTGGTTTATTTCAAATAAACCCGGTTTATTTCAGGGTTTAATTAGGTTTATTTATTTAATAGTTTTTAGGGCTTTATAGATGCTTTCGGAGTCCAATAAATTTCCGGAAAATTACCCTATGTCCAGTTTTCTATTTTACACCATAAAATATTATTTTCATAATATTTTAATACTATTTAACAATAATTTAAAATTATTTAATTATTAAAAGCCTAGGTTTTAATTACAGAAAAATCCCAAAAAATTCCAAAAAATCCAAATTAACAATTCTGAAAATCAGGGGGCTTACAATAGTACCTTCAATATAGCTCATCTACAAGTCAAAGCCAGACGATGGAGCATTGATCGAGCAATAGTACCTCACAGCTGTGTACATGATTCTGGAGTCGACATCGACTATTGGTAACCGGAATGTAACCTGAATGTGCATGGCATTGTAGTAAATCTAAGCACGGGCTCTGTCCAATAGACTCCCACAATGACCAAGGGAGGCGTTCGGATGGCCCAGCAAAAATTGACTATACCCGAACTGGCGGGCAAATCGGCTCGGTAGGTACGGCTCTACGAAGACCACGTCCCAATTTTGATATACTATGTAGGAAGGACGAATAGCCTGGAGCCAACGGAAAAGCTTCTCCGTTAGGGTCTGAGTGCCTAGCCTAGCATCCTTGTGAACCGAATTCTTTTCTCGTTGGAAAACTCAAGTTCGGTCTTGAAAAAAAAGACCAACCTGACATGAAAGCCAGCTCCCTCCTATAGGCAGGGACATATTCACGAGACCACTTTATACTCTGATACCTGCGAATCCAGGCATCCTCCTCCACCATATCGTTATCAGGTCTGGGACGCATCAGGGAGTCATGGTACAAGAGAATCCATCTGATCTGGTAGTGATAAGGGAATTCAACCCTGTTAAAATGCCCTTTGCCAGGATGAGCTTCTAGCTTCTGAGCAAAGGATCGAAGGCTACGGTGTATGCTGTAAACCATAGACGGTAGTAGGGACAACTTGAGACCAAAAGCCAACTTTACAACATGAAGGATTAGTTTGCTACCGACCCTATCTATCGACCCAAAGCCGTTGAAAACTACGCAAGTGCACAGCCAAAGCATCAGGTATCCCGCCAATACGGCCTTGGCAGATAGCATGTGGGTGTCCGCATAAAAGTAGCTGAAATCCTTATCAAGACTAGCAAGCTCATCATGGGCCTCTTCACTTCTCTCTGATTCTTAGGATCCCTCGACCTCTTCGTTCTCAGCAACTAACTTCTTCAACTTCTGAATCGAGTCAGCAATTTTTTGCTCTGATCGCGGCGTTCGAACATGGATATTGGTTGACCCTTTCTTCTACGGAAAGAGATAGCGGGTCCATGCTGTGATATGGGAAGAGGATCCCTCAGAAGACTTCTTCTTCTGCTTCTTCATCCGCTGATAAATACGGTGATGACACAGTAACTCCTGGTATACCGCCAGGATCTATGGATTCTCCGTCTCTAAGTCCCCCAACTTCGTATTACGAGGGGAGTACTTAGGGTACCTCACCCCAAAGAAGCTTAGAGACAAAATATATCTCATGCAGAGCTAATCCCATCTCGCTATCAGGCGTATAGAAAGTTTTTATGTGGCAACTATACAACTCCATCAGAGCAACAAAGAGAGGTCGGTTCATTTCTAGACCATAGCAGGTGCCCCTCACCACAAAGTACAGGTTGGCTGCTGGCGTGCTGTCGTAGGCACCCAAAATAAAACTTTTACTCTTGAAATAATATGTAGTAGTGAGAGTAAGGATCGTTCCCACGAAGAGCAATTAGTTTGATCTTTATGCTATGTGAAATAAGATGGAGGGGGGAGTTTTGGATCAAAGCAAATAAAAAAGAGCTAAAAACAATTAAATTATTAAAATAATCAAAAGAAAAAATGTTGGTCTCAGTCAACATCCACCATTGGGATCTTTAAATTGATCATTAATGCGAACATAAATTATCATACTTTGAATATTCACCGTTGGAAGTATTTCCTATCTCTCTTAGGCATAGATAATTAAAAACAAGTGATCTAATTAGCTTTAATTACTAAATAATCCAAGACAAGCGCTGAAGATTTAATCTAGTAATTTCTTAAAGAACAAAGAGATCGATGAAGCAAAATAACACAAGCACAAGCGGTTGCATTTAATTTTGTCAAAAGTTTTCTCCTAAGATCTAATAAAACAAAGCAGTTTATTAAATCTTGGTTGCTTCATAAATTAGAAAAATCAAACATTACGGATTTGATGTCTAATTTAGTAGTAGATCGAAATGGATAATAGACTAGTAGGCCTCCTAGTAATTAAACAAAACAATCATGAAAGTAGGCATAGAAAAATATTCAATACTCAAAGCATAAATCAAACATTTGAAATAATTTAGATCTCACAATTTTATTGATTCCAAGGCTTCTGTTTTCTTCGACCAACAAGACTTTCAGCTCCGCACGTTCATGAAAACTTCAAAAGAATATTGGAGAAGAGCAAGAAGAGTTGTGTGTTATTCTCCCATTTTCTCCTGATCTCTATCCCTTTTATAGACTCTAAATTAGGTGTTTGAAGATCACAATATCTTTCCACAAATCCTCTAATAGTTACAATAACCCAAACAATAAAATAAAATCTTTGAATACGTTGGGAAATGGTTATTTTAGCTCCACTTTTTGTGCACAACATAGTTGACTCAACTTCAAGTATGATTTGGTCCATGATGCATCCAGAATATCGGGAAACTCAAAATAGAAAAATTGTGCCTCTATCACTTAGATTTCCGAATCAATTTGGATCAGCTCAATTGGACTTCGGATGAGCAAGTTATGACCATTTTGCTACAAGGTATCAAAACTGTCCAGAATTGATAATTAGCTCTATTTTGCATTTAGTGACTCCAATTGCATCCTAGATCAAAATATAAAAATAATGAGTGTCTTTAGACATCAAATGAGCATAAAAGAGTATACATTAAGTAATAAAAATATAACATTTTATGTTCTCATCAAATACCCCCACACTTAACCTTTGCTCGTCCTCGGGCGAAACTCTAATTTATTTTTCCAAAAAGAAATCAATGTTGCAATGTCATAAATAAAAAATAACCAAGCTCTTCAAAACTCATAACATATCATGAACATATATTTTTAAACAACTTCTAATTACTTAGTAGATATTTTTACTTGAAAAATGGAGTAAACTAAATAGGTAGACCCTCACGGAATAAATACTCAACTATCATGTGTTTGAAGGTATATATCTCACTCAAATTCATTCCAAAAAAAATGATCTACCATAAGCTTGCATATCTTCTCATTCTCCACCATTGGGATCACATGCATAACATAAATCATATGGACTTTTCATGGGTTGTAACGTGGCTTAGGCTTAAGGTAGGATATATTTGGGAGTGTAGCTCAAAAGCTATCAAAACTAGTGGAGCAAAATTGAATTAACTCAATCTCAATATAAAACATGTAAAATCAATCACTCCATTTTGCAACATCTTTAATTTGGCTTTTAAAGCATTTAAACAATGTAAAACAACTTCCATCCTCATTTTTTTTTCTTTTTTCTTTTTTCTTTTTTTTTTCTTTTTTTTTCTCTCTTTTATTTTTTTTAACAATAATGGAACTTAGGAAATTTGAGGATGAAAATATGTTCCATTTTGTGGGTTGTAACCAAACCACAAATTTAGACACCCCCACTCTTATTTTTTCGTACACCCATACATATCATAATGATCAACAATGCTCCACTAGCTTTGCGACTTGGGTTAAGGTATAAATATTATTGGTTGAAAGCTTGTAATGTAGGTATACCAAGAAAAAGGCAATAAAGCTCAAAGGGGTTCAACAAAGAGAAAATTAATTACAAGGTGGGATATTTGGCTTATGTAACGCATAACAAAGATGGCCTTAATCATGTTCATGCATGCATGTGTCAATGTGACCTCGAAGAGAATCAAAGCAAGTTCTAGAGAAACAAATCAGTGGAAGAATATCTCTCATGAAAGAATAATGAGACTGATGTGTCAGTCTAAAGGCTCAAATCATCACTGGCTTTTGTCTACCAATTTAGATACTACCATTTTCAATAAAAAATAACTAGACTAATTAATTCTAAGTTGAAAAAAAAATATTTATTCAATCATGTTACGAATTTTTCCAATCTAGTTGAATCTTACTTATGACATACACAACCAAAAATCATTAAAAACCAAAAACCAAAATTCTTTTATTAAAATTTTTTATTATTATTATTATTATTATTTTAGAAAAATAGCGAAATAAAAATGCTTAAAATAAAGTAAATCCCCTCCCCCACACTTAAAACTGACATTGTTCCCAATGTAAGGTGAAATGTAAGAAAAAGGCAAAAAAAATAAAAATTTGAAAGAATAAGAATAAGAACAAACTCCCCTTGGGTTGCCTCTGTTTATTGTCGTGGATGTTTCCTCCTTCAATTGATACAAATTGGATCTTCAAGGTCCAATTTATCCACATTCTCTATTTTAAAACCTTCATAGAAAAGCTTGAGCCTTTGGCCATTTACCTTGAACACTTTAGAAGTTGCTAAACTTTGAATTTCAACTGCACCATGATAAAAAACATTAGTAACAATAAAAGGTCCAATCCAACGAGAACGCTATTTACCCGGAAACAGACGAAGTCGTGATTGGTATAGAAGGACTTTTTGACCAACTTGAAACACCTTCCTAGAGATCATCTTGTCATGAAAATTCTTCGTCTTCTATTTATAAATTCTATCATTCTCATAGGCGTCATTGCGAATTTCCTCCAACTCTTGTAGTTGTAACTTCCTATGTTCTTCATTTTCATATACCTTCATATTGAAAGTTTTGATAGCCTAATAAGCCTTGTGTTCTAACTCAACAGGAAGATGGCATGGTTTCCCAAACACCAACCGGTAAGGTGACATACCGATAGGCGTCTTGTATGCAGTTCTATACACCCACAAAGCATCATCCAAGCGCAAACTCCAATCTTTTCTACTCAGATTGACCGTCTTTTCAATGATGGACTTGATCTCTCTATTTGACACTTCCGCTTATCCACTAGTTTGTGGATGATAGGCAGTTGACACCTTGTGGGTCACATGGTACTTTCTCAGCAATGTCTCCACGGTTCAATTGCAAAAGTGAGTGCCTCGATCACTTATTAAGGCTCTTGGAATCCCAAACCTAGAGAATATGTTGGATTTGATAAAATCTGAAACAAATTTAGAATCATCAGTCCTAGTAGCCTTAACTTCTACCCATTTTGATACATAATCAACAGCAAGCAAAATATAAACATAACCAAAAGATACAGGAAACGGTCCCATAAAATCGATGTCCCAAACATCAAAAATTTCACAAAATAGTATAGGATTTTGTGGCATTTCATTCCTTTGAGATATATTACCTGTCTTTTGGCAATTATTGCATGTTTTACAAAAAGAATATGAATCACAAAATAAAGACGGCCAATAGAAACCACATTCTAATACTTTTTCTTGCCGTCCTTTTCGCTCCAAAATGTCCTCCACATGCATAAGAATGACAAAAGGTGAGAATTAAAATAATTTTATTTTTATGAACGCACCTTCTTATCACTTGATCTGCACAGTGCTTCCACAAGTATGGGTCATCCCATACATAGTATTTGGCATCACTTTTGATCTTATCTCTTTGAGCCTTTGACAAGCCAGAAGGAAACATATTAGTAACCAAATAATTTACAATATTTGCATACCAAGGCAATGTCACACTTGAAGCAAACAATTGCTCATCAGGGAACGTTTCTTGTAGACAAAGTTCATCCTCCATATGAACTAAACGACTTAAATGATCTGTAACACAATTTTTTGTCCCTCTTTTGTCTTTGATCTCCAAATCAAATTCACTTAAGAGAAGTATCCATCGAATTAACCTTGGTTTTGCCTCTTTCTTCGTCATCAAATAGCGAAGAGCTGCATGATCAGAATAAACAATGACTTTAGTATCAAGCAAATAAGATCGAAATTTTTCTAAAGCAAAAACAACAGCTAAAAGTTCTTTTTCAGCAGTAGAATAATTTTTCTGTGCCTCATTCAAAGTTCTTGAAGCATAATAAATGGCGTGAGATGCTCTTCCAATCCTTTGACCCAAAACAGCACCACTGCATAATCACTTGCATCACACATTATCTCGAAAGGTATGTTCCATTCAGGGGGCTGGATAACTGGGGTAGAAGTTAATAGTTTCTTTAGTGTATCAAATGCCTTTTTACATGCTTCATCAAATTCAAAAGCTACATCATTTTGTAGCAACTTGCAAAGGGATAACGCTATTTTGGAGAAGTCTTTGATGAATCTTCGATAAAAACCTGCATGTCCAAGAAAAGAACGAACTTCCTGCACACTGGAGGGACAAGGTAAAGATTGAATAATATCGATTTTGGCTTTATCTACCTCAATTTCCTTAGATGAAACAATATGACCCAAAATTATACCTTGGTCAACCATAAAATGGCATTTTTCAGAGTTTAACACAAGATTAGTTTCTATGCATCTTTGAAGAACAAGTGTAAGGTTATGCAAGCATTTATCAAAAGAGTCTCCATAAACTGTGAAATCATCCATAAATACTTCTATAATATGCTCAACATAGTCTGAAAATATGCTAACCATACACCTTTGGAAAGTAGCTGGGGCATTAAAAAGACCGAATGGCATGCGACGATATGCAAAAGTTCCAAATGGGCATATAAAAGTTGTCTTTTCTTGATCCTCCGGAGCAATTGCAATTTGAAAATAACCTAAATAACCATCAAGAAAACAATAGTAAGAATGACCAGCTAACCTTTCAAGCATTTGATCAATAAAAGGTAACGGAAAGTGGTCCTTTCGGGTTTCAGCATTTAATTTTCTATAATCTATACAAACCCTCCACCCATTCTGGACATGAGTGGGAACTAACTCATCATTTTGATTCTTCATGACAGTTATCCCGGTCTTTTTAGGAACCACTTGCACCGGGCTAACCCACTGGCTATCCGAAATAGGATAGATCACTCCAACTTCAAGAAGTTTTAGGATCTCCTTTTTTACTACCTCCATCATGGGTGGGTTCAATCTTCTTTGCGGTTGACGGGAAGGTTTTGCGCCTTCCTCAAGTAAGATGCGATGCATGCATGTAGATGGGCTAATTCCTTTTATATCCGCAATTGTCCAACCAATAGTCGTCTTATGCTCCTTAAGGATCTGAACAAGCTTTTCTTCCTGTGGTGCACTAAGTTTATTGGAGATGATCACTGGTAATGTTCCTCCATCTCCAAGGAATACATACTTGAGGTGACTAGGGAGAGGCTTCAATTCTGGAATAGGGGCCTACAAAATAGAGGGTAAAGGCCTCTTGTTAGAAATTGGTAATGAAATATAAGAAACGTTACCTGATTGTTGTATTTTTGGAAAATCATTCAATGCTGCAATAGTTTCCTGCAAATCAGAACTCAAAGCTAACTCCTTATGCTCTTTTTCAAGATGCTCACTAACGGCCACTTCCAATACATCTTTGCCTTCAAGTTCAAAAATATCCTGTGCTAAAGAATCAACCACATCAAAGGAATAAACAGTATTATCATCATCAGGATATTTCATGGCATCATAAATATTAAATTTAATAATTTTACCATCAAATTCCAAAGTAAGTGTGCCACTATGAACATCTATCTTTGTCTTGGATGTCATTAAAAATGGTCTTCCTAATAAAATTGGAGCAGTTTGATCGCCATTTTCCATATCAAGCACATAAAAATCAGCAAGAAAAACTAAATTATCAATTTGTACAAGAACATCCTCGACTACTCCCTTAGGATAGGCATTAGATCTATCAGCCAATTGAATCACAACACCAGTTTTATTCAGAGGTCCAAGATTTAAAGATTCATATATAGAATATGGCATGACATTGATAGAAGCTCCTAAATCTAACATGGTTTTCTCATATTTATTGTTACCTATCTTACAAGGGATAATAAACATTCCAGGATCTTTGTATTTCGTAGGGAGTTTTCGTTGAATTACTGCAGAAATACTCTTCCCAACTTTTACCTTTTCATATCCTTTAAGCTTTTGTTTCCTCTTTATTGTACACAATTCTTTTAAAAATTTAGCATAGCGAGGTACTTGTTTGATAGCATCTAAAAGTGGAATATTTATCTCATATTTACGAAAATATCATATAACTCATTATTTTGTTCAATTTTTCTAGATTCTGTTAAAGCTTGAGGAAAAGGAGGTACTGGCTTATAATCACAAAGGGGTGGAAACTTACAATTGGATACCTCATCATCATTGGGGACGTTCGTGTCTGCCATGGTGCTTTTCTCTTCTTCTTGTTTTGACGTTGCAGGTACTTCTTTTACTGGAATGTCAACCTCTTTACCGCTTCTCAAAATGATTGCACTTGTATTTTCTTTTGGTTTTACTATCGTTTGAGATGGTAATTTTCCAGAACTTTGTGCCTCTAGCTTATTAATTGTTGTAGTCATTTTGCTCATTTGATTGTCCAAGCTTTGAATGCTAGCCCTTGTCTCATGTTGAAATTATAAATTATTAGTGGCAAGAGACTTAACAATATCTTCTAAAGACATACCAGAGTTAGAAGTTTGGTTTGGTTGTTGTTTAGGATATGGCTGCTTGTATTGTTGGTAACTTAGGCAATTTTGATTGACAGGATAATTTGTTTGTGGATTCCCATAGTTGAAATTGGGATGATCTCTCCATCCTGGATTGTAAGTGTTTGAATATGGATCGTACTTCCTTTGTGGTTGTCCAGGGAAAGCACCTACCATATTCACTTGTTCATTGGACTCCTCTTGAAGAGTTGGACACATGTCAGTTGGATGTCCTTCTACTGAACAAATCCTACAAGCTTTTGTTGTTTGCATGTTACCTACAGCCATTTGACGAACAAGAGACGTTAAACTAGCAATTTGTTATTCTAAGGAAGAAATATTTACCTCATTAGCATGCCTAGATGGAAGATCTAGCCTAGTGCCAAATTGTTGAGAATTTGCCGCCATATTTGCAATTAAATTTCTTGCGGCCTCAGGAGTTTTATCTACCAAAGCTTCTCCACTAGCAGCATCTATCATGCTTCTATCAGTTGGTAGAAGACCTTCGTAGAAGTACTGGATAAGTAGCTGCTCGCTAATTTGATGATGGGGGCAACTTTCACATAATTTTTTAAAACGTTCCCAGTACTCATGGAGAGACTCTGCATTGTGTTGCCTTACCCCACAAATTTCTTTTCGGATATTGGCCGCCCTTGAAGCGGGGAAGTACTTCTCCAAGAATAGTCTCTTCATTTATTTCCATGTTATAATGCTCCCAGAGGGTAGATAATAGAGCCAATCCTTAGCCGAATCCTTTAAAGAAAACAGAAAGGCTCTTAATTTGATTTGCTCTTCGGATACCCCCGTAGGTTTCATAGTTGTGCATACCACATGAAGCTCCTTTAGCTGCTTGTGAGGATCTTCACCTGCAAGGCCATAAAAAGTGGATAATAAATGTATTAGTCCAGATTTTAATTCAAAACTAGTAGTAGCATCTAAAGTAGGAAATGTAATGCATAAAGGGTGTTGGTTCAAATCAGGGGCTGCAAGTTCTTTCAAAGTTCTATTTGCAGCCATGACTTCCTCTTCTTCAAGATTATATTTGCAAGCGAGTAAGGAATCTGTAGCAGGGTCGTTCTCGTTAGAGTTTCTTTGAGCTTCCTTCCTTAACCTGTGCAGAGTTCTTTCTATTTCTGGATCACTCTGAAAATCACTTTGATTAGAAGATCGAGTTGCAATCATAAACAAGTAACAAAATGATAGCAAACAATCCAGAAAAGTATATGCGAATAATTTTTTTTTTTTTGCTAATAAAAAAATAGTTTAATTATAAGAAAAGATCACAAAAGGCACAAAAATTAACTAAAATTACTCCCCGGCAACGGCGCCAAAATTTGGCGTGCTGTCGTAGGCACCCAAAATAAAATCTTTACTCTTGAAATAATATGTAGTAGTGAGAGTAAGGATCATTCCCACGAAGAGCAATTAGTTTGATCTTTATGCTATGTGAAATAAGATGGGGGGAGTTTTGGATCAAAGCAAATAAAAAAGAGCTAAAAAAATTAAATTATTAAAATAATCAAAAGAAAAAATATTGGTCTCAGTCAACATCCACCATTGGGATCTTAAAATTGATCATTGATGCGAACATAAATTATCATACTTTGAATATTCACCGTTGGAAGTATTTCCTATCTCTCTTAGGCTTAATTAATTAGAAACAAGCGATCTAATTAGCTTTAATTACTAAATAATCCAAGACAAGCACTGATGATTTAATCTAGTAATTTCTTAAAGAACAAAGAGATCGATGAAGCAAAATAACACAAGCACAAGCGGTTGCATTTAATTTTGTCAAAAGTTTTCTCCTAAGATCTAATAAAATAAAGCAGTTTATTAAATCTTGGTTGCTTCACAAATTAAAAAAATCAAACAATTACGGATTTGATGTCTAATTTAGCAGTAGATCGAAATAGATAATAGACTAGTAGGCCTCCTAGTAATTAAACAAAAAATCATGAAAGTAGGCATAGAAAAACATTCAATACTCAAAGCATAAATCAAACATATAAAATAATTTAGATCTCACAATTTTATTGATTCCAAGGCTTCTGTTTCCTTCGACCAACAAGACTTTTAGCTCCGCACGTTCATGAAAACTTCAAAAGAATATTGGAGAAGAGGAAGAAGAGTTGTGTGTTATTCTCCCATTTCCTCCTGATCTCTATCCCTTTTATAGACTCTAAATTAGTTGTTTGAAGATCACAATATCTTCCCACAAATTCTCTAATTGTTACAACAACCCAAACAATAAAATAAAATCTTTGAATAAGTTGGAAAATGGTTATTTCAGCTCCACTTTTTGTGCATAGCATAGTTGACTCAACTTCAAGCGTAATTTGGTCCATGATGCATCTAGAATATCGGGAAACTCAAAACAGCAAAATTGTGCCTCTATCACGTATCTTTCCGAATCAATTTGGATCAGCTCAATTGGACTTCGGATGAGCAAGTTATGAACATTTTGCTACAAGGTATCAAAACTGTCCAGAATTGATAATTAGCTCCATTTTGCATTTAGTGACTCCAATTGCATCCTAGATCAAAATATAAAAATAATGAGTGTCTTTAGACATCAAATGAGCATAAAGAAGTATACATTAAGGAATAAAAATATAACATTTTATGTTCTCATCAGCTGCCCTAAGCTCTTGCACATATCTCTTCAGAATCCATAAGGTTAGACAACACCACGAGGTGTTATAATGTGCCCAGCTGACAGCATGCAGTGGCCCAGTCGGGTAAGATCCTTTCTTTTTAATCTGACGGAGGAAAGTATCCATTGCATAGGCGCTCAAGTTCAGCCCCAACTTACTCCCAACAAGGTCGGGTTTCAATCCACGTAAGGAGTATAAGCATGCCTCCTTATGGCTAAAAAATTCCCCTTATTCTTGTTCAATCAGATACTGCCGACGTGGGCCCCCTAAGGCCCAAATGTCAGGTCCCAATCCATCTACCGTAGACACATCATCACCTTCAAGTCCAATAAAGACTGATAATGCTCAAAAGAGGGGAATGATATTTCTGTTTTGCGAAAGGTGAATGGCCAGTTCTCATTAATCTTCCCTATCTCTGGATGAGTGGCCTTCAGCACATCCCCAAAGAGAAAGTACAATTTCTTAAAGAAATTTTTGTCTCCATCAGGGATCTCTCCTGAGTTCAGTTGACTTAGAAAAAAGGAAGGATCCTGTGCAGCAATCCTCTGTTGACACTCAGGAGGGAGATCTCTATCCACCTGACCTCGAACAGTAAAAATTAAGTCCCCCAAGTTCATATCCAGAGGAAGCATGCTATAGGCAAGCACTAGTTTACCCGAGGGCGTAGTGGATAAAGTCACTGCAAAACAACAAAGTAACATAGTCAGAGACATGAAGAAACCCTCATACGGCAGAAACCCTCATACGACAGAATAAATTATGTGGCAGAGAGTCTTATGAGGCAGAGTTATGCATACCGATACAGTCTTCATGCGGACGAACTACTTATGCCGCAGTAAGAAGTCAGCACATGTTATAGATGACGATGAGTCACTGATACGACCAACTGTGCACGTGTATCTCTGTGTTCAGGGTCTTCTCCAAAATGAACTTACCTGTCACGCCCGCTAGACGAGAATCACCGCGCCAGCGCTCCCGCGGAACGATCGCTTTGACCCATCCGGGCGTGATACCGCACGAGCGTGAGCCACGCCCGCGTGAGGCCGTGGTCCATTGGCTGGCGGAAGAGTTCTAAGCCACAGAGTCGCACAGATTGTCCGAGTGCAGCGGAGTCATGAACGCATAGGAGATCGGTAACAAATTCACTGAGTCGACAATATAACGGAAGCATTGAAACACAAGTTAAAGTAAAGCAACTCTTTAATTAATGTAAACATGTGTTACAGGCGGCGCATTGCCGAGATTACAAGTCGCTCAAGTCTCTCTCTCTGAAACAGTAAAAGCGTGCCAAGTGGCTACAATTATGGAATGATTGTACAGGCGATATTCAGGCAAGTTCTAACATTATGTCTTGTATATGTGCTTCAGTTTTGGATCGCACCGCTGCTTCGGAGTGATCTCCATACCTTAGCACACACGAAGGAGGCATCCGCACTGAATGAGGTTCTCCCGCACCCTGCATACAACCTGGTGGATTATCAGTACATTGAATGCACTGGTGGAGAGGCTACTCGCCCGCTCGACAAATCCAAACACGTAATATAGGTTCCGTGCACCAACTATTATGTTATCTTTCTAGTTGCCTTAGGATCAATTTCATGCAAACATTGAATAGCCTAACTCGTATGGCAGTGCACCCTGCGACATGAGAGAAAACACGGCGAGACTTACCAACTTACCATTTGGCCTTCCCTGTCCAAGGCAAATATTATTAATTCAAGCACGGGCATGTATAAACATTCAGGAGGCATAGCATATGCAAACACGAGAGTCGTTATAAAATAATCGTTCAGGTGTTCAGTTATTCTTTGATGTGATGCAATGACTCGCAC
This sequence comes from Iris macrosiphon, assembly GCA_036927795.1. Taxonomy (NCBI): domain Eukaryota; kingdom Viridiplantae; phylum Streptophyta; class Magnoliopsida; order Asparagales; family Iridaceae; genus Iris; species Iris macrosiphon. The sequence continues at coordinate 128,383,461 of JAYESA010000006.1, read as the reverse complement.
ACGGATAGCCGCTAAGCGAGGATGACTTATTTATCTATCATTTTTACAAGCAAGCATGCAACAGGTTTAAATACACACGATAAACACACGATGTATTACAAGCCATATTCACATGATAAACACACGAGGCATTACAAGCCATATACACACGAGGATCACTGGCTTGAGGCCATAGTAGACTAGTCAAGGACAAGGATAGCATACAACGAGAACACACGATGGCCACACGATAAACACACGATGCGTTGCTTGCTATCCAGTCCGCACACGATTAACTACACACGGAGTTCTGCCCGGATGTGATCGGTACCAGAGCCCCAGCGACCGTCCGCAGAACTTATACCCTTGTGCACAAGTTGTCCATGATCGATCACGATTATCAAGTTCAAACTTCATGCAGTTGAGGCAACACGAGCACACGATAAGAAGTATTGCATGATTCATTTGTTCAGTGAATGACTTTTGCCTTGATGCACTTCCCCTGGGCGGAGATTACCTTGGTGACCTAGCAGTCCCGGATACTTGCAGGTTTATTCAGGCACGGAACGACTACTTAGTAGTCTTTCGGGGTTTGGATGAAAACAAGGCAACATACAAGCAGACAAGCATGCATTTATATAAATACAACATTCACGTTGGCTCGGGCCCGAAGGTAAGCCGAGGAGAGAGATCGTTAGGGGACTTCCCGAGCGACACAATTTAGGGTAGCATGCGAGGGTCTGAACATATTTGTAAGCAATATTTTATTTCCATGTTCTAGCATAAGTAATACCAGTTGGGATTATTCCCTTAGCTAGGTGCATTGGATTCTTATTAGCATGTAGGGGGTGAATCACCTAGCGTCTAGCATGTATCATTCCAGATTTTAAGTGTGATGGCTAAGCAAAGACAAGTTCACCGTAGCCACCCACCTTAGTGATGATTCACCTCGGTCGAGTGATATGTCAAGCGAGCCTCTGAAAGCCTAAGCTGAATTCCTGTAGGGACAAGTCTGGATATCCTTTGCTTCTCGTTTGAGGCAAAGTGGGTCGGGTCAGTTGCACTTTTCCCGTTTGAATCGGCAGTCCGCTTGAACGGAACGGGGTGTTACATCCTACCCAACTCAAAAAAAGTCTCGTCCTCGAGACTTACTGAGGACAAGCAGTACGTTTTAATCAATTTTGATTTAACGATACAAGGCTGAGGCAAACCTACACAAGTCGTTGTACTTGTTTATTTGGATATTCACTTACAGACGTATTCGAGATCAGCATATCGCTTAGTCTGGATCATGCGCACATTCGAAGTGCACCTCTAGCGTGAGCACGTCAACCAACTTAGCGATAGCAAAGTCTTAGCACTCGAGTTTCATCTTTTCTTAAGTCTTGGATCGTGCACAAGTTCAAGGCATCCCTCAAACATATGCATTCAACCAAACTTAGAGTTAGTGAAATCGGACAAGCTACTACGATACTCTCAAGGGTTCGCACAGGTTGGCACAAAGGCCACTCGCAGCATCATATCATACAAGCAACCATATCATTCCAAACGCATTTTGAAAGTATTTAGACTTATTGTTGGAATATCCCATCGAGGCATTGAGAGAGAGCGTGCACATAACCCACGAACGAGCTTTCAAAACTGAGATAATCGAAATGAAGTCCAAGGGCGTAGAAGCCAGGCTCTGATACCAACATGTCACGCCCGCTAGAAGAGAATCACCGCGCCAACGCTCCCGCGGAACGATCGCTTTGACCCATCCGGGCGTGATGCCGCACGAGGGTGAGCCACGCCCGTGCAAAGTCGTGGTCCATTGGCTGGCGAAAGAGTTCTAAGCCACAGAGTCGTACAGATTATCCGAGTACAGCAGAGTCATGAACGCATAGGCGATCGGTAACAAGTTCACTGAGTCGACAATATAGCGAAAGCATTGAAACACAAGTTGAAGTAAAGAAACTCTTTTATTGATGTAAATATGTGTTACAGGCGGTGCATAGTCGAGATTACAAGTCACTCAAGCCTCTCTGTCTGAAACAGTAAAAGCGTGCCAAGTGGCTATAATTATGGAATGATTGTACAGGTGATGTTCAGGCAAGTTCCAACATTATGGCTTGTATATGTGCTTCAGTTTCGGATCGCAACGCTGCTTCAGAGTGATCTCCATACCTTAGCATGGACGAAGGAGGCATACGCACCGAACAAGGTTCTCCCGAACCCTGTATACAACCTGGTGGATTATCAGTACATTGAATGCACTGGTGGGGTGGCTACTCGTCCGCTCAACAAATCCAAACACGTAATATAGGTTCCGTGCACCAACTATTATGTTGTCTTTCTAGTTGTCTTAGGATCAGTTTCATGCAAACATTGAATAGCCTAACTCGTATGTCAGTGCGCCGTTAGATATAAGAGGAAACACGACGAGACTTACCAACTTACCTTTTGGCCTTCCCTGTCCAAGGCAAACATTATTAATTCAAGCATGGGCATGTATAAATATTCAGGAGGCATATCATATGCAAACACGAGAGTCGTTATAACATAATCGTTCAGGTGTTCAGTTATTCTTTGATGCGATGCAATGACTCGCACGCGGATAGCCGCTAAGCGAGGATGACTTATTTATCTATCATTTTTACAAGCAAGCATGCAACAGGTTTAAATACACACGATAAACACACGATGCATTGCAAGCCATATTCACACGATAAACACACGAGGCATTATAAGCCATATACACACGAGGATCACTGGCTTGATGCCATAGTGGACTAGTCAAGGACAAGGATAGCATGCAACGAGAACACACGATGGCCACACGATAAACACACGATGTGTTGCTTGCTATCCAGTCCGCACACGATTGACTACACGCGAAGTTCTGCCCGGATCGGATCGGTGCCAGTGCCCTAGCGATCGTCCGCAGAACTTATACCCTTGTGCACAAGTTGTCCATGATCGAACACGATTATCAAGTTCATACTTCATGCAATTGAGGCAACACGAGCACACGACAAGCAGTATTGCATGATTCATTTATTTAGTGAATGACTTTTGCCTTGATGTACTTCCCCTGGGGCGGAGATTGCCTTGGTGACCTAGAGGTCCCGGATACTTGCAGGTTTATTCAGACACGGAACGACTACTTAGTAGTCTTCCGAGGTTTGGATGAAAATAAGGCAACATACAAGCAGAAAAGCATGCATTTATATAAACACAACATTCACGTTGGCTCGGGCCCGAAGGTAAGCCGAGGAGTGAGATCGTTAGGGGACTTCCCGAGCGACACTATCTAGGGTAGCATGCGAGGGTCTGAACATATTTATAAGCAATATTTTATTTCCATGTTCTAGCATAAGAAATACAATTTGGGATTATTCCCTTAGCTAGGTGCGTTTGATTCTTATTAGCATGTAGGGGGTGAATCACCTAGCGACTAGCATATATTATTCCAGATTTTAAGTGTGCTGGCTAAGTAAAGACAAGTTCACCGTAGCCACCCACCTTAGCGATGACTCACCTCGGTCGAGTAATACGTCAAGCGAGCGTCTGAAAGCCTAAGCTGAATTTCTGTAGGGACAAGTCTGGATATCCTTTGCTTCTCGTTTATGGCAAAGCGGGTCGGGACAGTTACACTTTTGCCGTTTGAATCGACAGTCCGCTTGAACGGAATGGGGTGTTACATTACCTAAGATCGGTGGTTGCACATCCTTGGGGAATGTGTCCTCCTTCAACTTTCCCTTGCCCTTACTCCTCTTCCTAGAGACTCTCTTGGCAGCAGTAGTATAAGAAGAACACTTGGGAGCCATGTCGAGCAGAGCGGTAGCAGGCGGTCAGCAAAGGCATGAAGAAGAGAAAGTAAAAGAATTTTTATTCTGCAATATACCTTGTCAACTTTGTACAATTTATTTACATGCATTGTTCTCATTGTTTCTATGTATACATGTCTCTATTTATATTCTGCAAGATACATTGCCAACTCTTGTACAGTATTTACATGCTTTTTCTTTCAGTTATTATTTTTCTTTTCATATACAGTTTCTTGATGCTCTTTGTCATATTTGATTTGTCACATGATGCTATAGTCTTATTTTCTTGTTTTATGTGCACGTATATTATTTGTCTTTCATATATGTTGTCACGACCCGCACACGGAATTGGGGCATGAGTACGTGGATACATCCAGCCTACGCCGCAGCATCGGCGGTAGAACGCTGTCTAAGTCAATGCACTATCTAAACAATCTCGCACGAGTATCCAACTCCATAAGGAGACACGGATAATCACAATATAATATGAACAACATACTCAATCACATAACTACAACATGATAAGATATCGAAGAATAAAATAAAATGCAACACAAGTCTAAATAGAAATAATCTAACTCAACAATAAATCCAAGTCTCAACAAAGAATGCTGGAGACAAATACGGTACCAAAAAAATGATAAAAGAAACTAATTAGATAACTAGTGGTTCCGGCTAGACCTTTCAGAATCATAACTGAACTACCAAGTCCAAGTCTGCAGCTACTCTCCATGTGGTCCATAAAATGTCGGACACCAGTCCTCTAAGGCATAGTCTGAAAAAATATTTCCAGTCAGAAAGGAGCAAAGTACATCTCAAATAACAGTTCCATTTAATTGATAAGGACTATAAAACAATAAACAAATAATGCTATATACTGAGAGAAGACAATGAATAAATGTAATAGCAAAATAAAAAGACATGCAATATAGGCAATATGGTTCATTCAGTACATATATGAAATAAAAGGAAAGAGGTACAATGTCATATACGAGTGATGTAGTATATGAACTAAAATAGAGAACTGTAACTATTCTAAGTGTTTGAAATCGTAGTTTTGAAATATGATCAGCTTGGGACTTGTACGATAGCTACATGACCCGGCTAATCATACGTGAGGTGTATGATTAACACTAATAATATTTTACACTTGTACGATAGGTATTCGATTACATCTCTCACTAGCAATTTCCCCGCCTCCAACTAGTACTGTGGATCCAATCATGACACGTCACGATACACGATCAATGTCCAATATATCATGTACGATGTCTAATATCAATGTCGTGTACAATGTTAATACGATAACCAATGTAACATCTCATGACTAAAGATCCAATCTATATACTAGTCCGTGTAGCATAGTGTCAAGAATCAGATGTAACATTTTTAGATACTGGAATTATAAAAATTATCAAATAATTAGAAATTATCAGAGAATATACTTGCCTTGGGTCGTTAGCTGGAAATACTAATATCTTGTTCCAGAGTATCGTTTGGATGATCCAACAATCCTATAGACATATCATAAAATATAATATTTGCATCAGACGTTACACTAACACACAAAACAACTCAGGGCTATGCTAGATATTACACTGGTTAACTAGGGTCAAGTGTACGTCTAATTGTACGGGTGTCGTGTCTGTAATTATTGTGAATTCAGACAGTCGGTGATACGGGTATCGCTAGTACGTCGGTGTACATATGGCAGCCTGCTAATAATTCACAGGGTTACAGGTCAATGTAAGTACGGGGTATCCGTAATTACACTCGGGTCATCTAATACATTTATAAATAAGCATATATTATTAACTAAATATATATATGTGCATACCAAATAATTACATACAAAAATATGTATAAGTGTATATACACTAAATAGAATTATATACTATATATATATATTTAAAAATATACATACCACATTTTTATATATATACAACAACCAATATTTATGTATACAAAAGAATACGTATATTGAATATATATATATATATATACCAGTGAAAATATTCATATACTATATTTATATATATATGTACCAATTTAATACTTATACTATATACCTGTATATATATGTATATATATATATATATATATATATATATATATATATATATATATATATATATATATATATATATATATATATATATATACATACTAACATATTTTATTGAATACTTATATACTAATTTGAAAATATACTATATATATATGTATATACATACGAATCATACACATACCAATACATATACTACATACATACATGCATACACCAAATACGTATACGCGTATGTGTACTCGAAGGGGAGAACCGAACCTGTGTGCATGCACGACGATGACGGGGATGACGTCGGTGTCCACGACGACGATGACAACGACGAAGGCGATGACAACGATGAAGACGAAGGTGCTGGTGGAAGGGGCTGGTGGTACAGTGAAGGAGGCTGGATGTACAGTGGGTCACTGGTCGGCCGGATGGGATGCAGGGAGGAGCGGAGAAGAGATCGGGTGAGTCAGAGGGTGGGTTTGGCCGGAGGTGGATGATGTTGCGGGGTCGGGGAGAGCTTCAGGCGGGGAGGCTCGGCTGAGGGGGAGGTCTCGGGGTGGTTCAGGGTGGTGGAGGGATTCAGGCGGGGGAACTCGACTGAGCGGCCTGGCCGGAGTTAATGGCTCAGGTGTGGAGTGGTGAACGGCTGCTGGAGGTGACGAGCTCGGGAATAGGAAGATGAAGGGGTCGGTTCAGTGGCAGTAGCAGCCTGGGTAGAAGGCTACCGCTCGCCAGGGAGTAGCTGGCCGGAGGAAGAGCTCGTCGGGGTGGGTTATGCTGCGGGAAGAGGTCGGCTCGAACGGGTGGTTCAGGGTGGTAGAGTCGAGGCTTGGAGGTCGGGAAGAGCAGTGGAGGACGGTCGACGGAGTCGGGTCTGGCAGCGGGTCGTAGCAGCGCCGGAGAAGGAGGACAGGTCGGTTGGGCTTGGCCGGCCGGGGTGGCCCGGGTGAATGGGTGGAGATGGTTTTATTTTCCCCCTCTGTTTTTCAAAAGAAGGAGGAGAAGAAGAAGAAAAAGAAGAAGGGAAGAAGAAATAAAAAAGAAAGAAGGGCTACGGTTAAGTAAGGAGGGAGGAGAGAGAGAGGTGGGGGATTTCCAAGGTTTGGAGATTTGGGCATGCTTGGAAAATGGTGCATTGAGGGGACATTAAATAGAAGATGTGATGTAGGAATGTGTGGTGATGATGAGCCCCATTTTGAATGGGTGGCAAGGATTCGTCATGAGGAAAATCATTCATACAAGGAGATGGTTAGGTTGACTAGTCAAATATTAGGGCTTCTCCATTTGGTTGAATCAATGGGGTGTTGACACCTAATACAACATTTGCAAATGAGCCCCCTTAAATTTGGGTATTTGCACAGACACATGAAATAATAAAAAATTGGTAGGCAATTTGGTGTTTGGTATTTTATAGGATGAGGGGGTGTTGTGTGTTTTGCATGGGCTTAATAAATACGGTATTTGGATCAAATTGGGTTGAAATTGGATTAGTCAAAGTTGGTATCCCCAATTTAATTACAAATAAATGCAAGCGGTGTTCTAAAATTAATTGAAAGTACAAGGAGCTAAAATTAGGTTGGGACACAAGTATCATGAATGAAGAAGACTCAGAATAGAATATTATCCTAATTTGGGTTGCACGAAATGGGTTGAGATTGTGTCTCCAATTTCGATTGGAACGCACAATGATACCAAGTTAGATTTTATTTAGAAATTAAATAAACGTCCGCGACGAATATTGTGCGGCTAAAATGAAGCACAAGGGAGCACAATAATGAGTTACACAAAGGTCACGAAAGATGTAGGCTGGGTGTCAGTCTTAGACCCTTTAATTGGTTCGGCTAAACGGGTTGAGTTGGTATCTCAAAATTGATGGCAACGACACGGGTGCGCGACACAAGATTAAATAATAGATTTCGGATATGGGAAGTTGTGCAATTAAATTAGAGCACAAAAGATTATAATTTTGAGTGACAGAAAAGTCCAGCGCCTAAGTTGGGTTGTCAAGTCTAGAATGCAACAACTTATTGGAAATTGTGGGCTAAGGCTGGGCTCCGAATATTGCAACAACGGTAGGGTGTAACAATCACGGTTATTAATTATAATCTCAAATAATTAAATCCTAAATAATATAATATAAATTCATAATCCTATAATTCGGTCAGGTGTTCATCTAGTGGGCTTCTAGGTCAAGTCTACTAGCTCAACATTAAAAACACTACATATAATATAATATATATATAAATACACATCTCATACAATTATTTAAATTAAATACACATATCCTACAATCATTTAAAATAACTACCACAATATTAATAATATATAAAAAGTCAAAAATACCCCTATTTTCAGGATGTGGTAGTGACATATGCTGGTCATCTCTACTTTCTCATCACGTATTTTATATATGCTCCACCTTGTGCGTACGACCTGACATAATCTTTTGGATCCATATTAAACTTGACTTGACATTATCCATGACCTTGTCTTGACCGATTTGACTTGATTCCTTAGTTCCCTAGGCGAGAATATCATTTTTAGGCGTTGGATATTGTGATCAAATTTTGACACATTAGCACCTCACCAGGCTGAGATAGAGATTTGCTTACTAGTCCCCTCGGTCGTTAGTGCCTCACCGGGCTGCGATAGTGACTAGTGATTTGACTGTTAGTGCCTCACCAGAATGAGGTTCCTTTTTCCCGATTTACCTATAGCCATGACTGATAAAGTTGTTCTCTTGGTATTCCACCCACTTAGACGTCATATTGTCATAGTTTTACTGTAAACACCCATATTTTTTAAAATTAAAATATAAATTTTTGGGTTTTTTTATGGTTTTTTATAATTAAAATAAATATTCTTTAGGGATAATTGTTTTTGTGAATTAAAATAAATATTAAAATATTAAAAAAATTATATTTTTGAGTGTAAAATAAATAATAGATTGTAGTATAATTTTTCTGGAAATTATTGGGCTCAAAAACTATTTTTAAACAGCTAAAAATATCCTTTTTAAATAAACTGGATCAAACCACCCTAAATCGAACCGAACCAAGCCTAAATAAAACAAACTAAACCCACAACCCAAACCCGACCCGCTATCTCACTGCTACAGTAACCGTTTCTCTCCCGACTGCTCGCTGCCGCCGACTCGCTCCGTAACCACCACCGCCGCGATCGCTCATCGCCCGAACGTTATACCCCCGACCCGCTCATCTCCCCCACCGGCCGATGGTCCTCCTCCCCCAACCGCCTTCGAGCTCACTATAAAACCCCCAGTCGAACTCCTCTCCACCACCACCACCATCATCATCCACCACGGCCACCGCCTCTCCGGCCAACCGATTCCGGCGACAACCTCAACAACGACGGCGACCCCAGTATGCCGAGCCACCCGCTGCCTCCCCGACCAGCACAGACGAGCACCGCCACCGCATCAACCCGCCATCGACGACCGGCCGAGCACCGTCCCACCGCCCCGTAGATACGTAGTTCAGTCGATTCCGATCCTTGTTCTGGTGAGCTTTTCTTTCTCCTCACTTTATCAATTTTTGAACGGCCTATTGCGACATGTTCGCTGTATGACCCTTTCGAACCCGGTATAATTAGATTGGGATATCGTATCATGTGTCGATCGTAAACCGTGACACAAAAACAGGAAAGATATCCTAATTTTGGACTTCAAAAATTGTCCCGAAATCCCAAGTTCACAGCCGTTTTACGTCCAACCTGTTTAATAATTCTAAAATTAACTTAAATAGTAAATTAGATAATATAACCAAGTTTTAAACCCTGTAATTAGTTTATTTTATTGTGCTGTAATTTTTGTTTTATTCACGGGTGAAGTTGACCAAAATCTTGGTTTTTAAAACCCAAATTTTTTGAAACTGGTTGTGTTCCGCTAAACGATGTGACTTTGTCGTATGCGAATTACACTGAAAGGTGTGTATCATTAATGTGGACGTGTAAAATTTTGCAAAAGTTGATTTGGATGTGCGTGCATACCGGAATCAACGCGTATCCGTTGAAATTTTCCCGTATTGGGCCTATTCTGAAACTCGTTATAACTTAGTGTGTGCTTATCATTTCGCAACGAAACTTGCGCCACCTGGTTCATAGCGTTATGCTGGTCCTGTGACCCTAGTTTGGTTCAATTCTGAGAACGTTGATGAAACCCCGTATCTTGGGTCCCACGGCTCCACTTGACGGGCAATTTTGTGATCGGCTCATCAAAATCCAGTTATGGACATCGCATTGGGTTCGTATCATCGTTCTGGACTTGTAGACACTTAGTTTGACGAATTTGGAGAACTTTGTCTATGGCACATTTTTCGGTGCGAAGTGGGCCACATGTGGACCCTACTTTGACCAGAAACTGTCAATTTTGCCCCTGTGTCCAAATTGGACTTATGGATAGGCAATCCTAGCTATTTTATATCTTCTGAGAGTGATGGTAATATTTATTTCAGCATCCGGAGGCGTACCTGAAGATCCTGCTGTTACCGAAGCAATTAGAGGAATTTAAACCCTAGGCAAGTGTACCTTACCAAACATGCAGTACTTGCTCTCATATTATTCTCTTAATTTATTTCTGTGATGTATTTGCTCAACCTAGGACCGTGTGCTGTTGCTTAGCGTCCAAAAAATATTCGGGTGTCGACGTCTTACGCGGAGTCGTATTACATCACTTAGAGAGTTGATATCACGATCCTATATTTTTGTGCTTGCTTTAACAAGTACGTCATACCATAGGACACTTGACACTATTCATGAGACAGAATCTTTTCTGAGTTATTCATGGTAATTCTCTATAGGCTTACAGGATTCGTGCCATAGAACTTACATATACATAGATATCATTTTGACTCGCTGCATTAGTTAGAGGTCATGATCTTGCGTGTTATGGACATGAGACATCGTGAACATGAGACATGTGATTATATTGGGTGGAGAGAGACACACAGGCTACAGGCTGATTATATATATATATATATATATATATATATATATATATATTATTGTGGTGATGTAGCCTATACATCAGAGCTAGGCCCACTACGTGATATCACTGCTACCGGCTCCCCGACACATAGCTTGTAGTGGTTTCAGCCTGAGTACTAGTGATACTCTCATTTACATATCACATAGTTGGTTACATAGTTTGCCCTATTGATACATTTTATATACTACATTTATTTTGGCTTGAGTTATTCTTGTACCTTGCTATGTCCCCTGAGGACCTGGATCCGGATTATGTCCCCAAGTTTAGCAGAGGAGATCTACCCCGAGGTATACGAGACAGGAGCAGACATTGGAACAGTACCAACACCAGAGAATGAGGTGATGCCAGAAGATTTCTCTTGAGTATTTTGTTACTCAGTTATTTCTGTTCTTGATACTCTATTCATATCTCGTGGATTTTTGTATTAAACTCATTATCGGGTTGTTCCCTGAGACATTTTATTGATACTTATTGTTGAATTATATATCTCTTTGATTAGTTTGATATTTGAGTTATGTTTATCTTCTGTGGATGAGATTAGAATTAGACTGTGACATATATCGTAGACCTTTATTTTGTTTTACATCTTAAGTATACTCTAACGAGTCCATTAAATTGGGTTTGCCCATTGGAGTGTGCTGCTGGCCATTGCCACGTGGCTAGTCCCTCGGTATTTTGGGACTAAGGTATGACATGATTTTTGTGGTGGCCCATGCAGGTCTTCGACTAAGGTCTACGACTAATATCCACGACTAAGGTCTACGACTATATTGCTTCGGTTTCAACTAAGTAACTGAGCAAGCCTGCGATAAGGATATGTTATAGGATCTCATCCACTTGATTGAATTATTTTTTATCTCAATCGGATTCAAATTTCTTGACTTGCATCCTGCCTTGATTCCCTTGTATGCCTTTTATAGTTTATTTTGGATACAGAGTAATGGAACCACAAGCAAGCGACGAGACTCATGCAAGAACACCACAAGTTGTAGTTGTCACCTACGACGATGAAGTGACACCAGTGGGTGGAGGGCAATTAACTCAACAAAGCAATCAAGCAGATCAACACGCCTCAAGATTTTGGCGAGACGATATTCCACCATCGTCGCAGTTTAATCCACCAATATCCATTTTTCCACCAGGATATCCCATGGATGGTCTTAAGATGTTCTCAATGTTCTATGCAATAATGCGTTATCAGCACCGAGAGGATATCAGCTAAGGCCACCCTTGGCACCACGAGCAGCACTCTTTCCGCAGGCCCAGCAACAACAGAGGATACCATCACAAGTACATGGACAGACTTTTGCGATGACAATGGAGGACGCATAGACTCGTGGAGTAGTGGATACGTGTAAGATTTAGGTTTTAACATAGCTATCTATTCCTAGTAATGCTTTAGCACGTGCCTGTTAATTCCATTCCCTAAGCCTAGTATTATGAACTTGTTAGTAACTAGTACCTAAGTTTTCATAGGTTGTAGTTGATCCTTGCTTTAACCATATTCCTTTACTCTTAAATTACTTATCTCTCATTTCCTAGGAAAATATTTTTATTTCTTCCCTACGTGTTCTGCTTGAACAAATCCCTCACCTTTTCTCTCGATTTTTCCTTGTTCATGATTCTTTATTCTTTGTGTCGTGCTTCAAACATGTCTTGTAACCGCATCATCTCTTCTGACCGGTTATATTTTATTTTCTTAATTACGAGGACGCAATTCTTTTAAGGAGGATAGATTGTAAACACCAGTATTTTCTTAAAATTAAAATATAAATTTTTGGGATTTTTCTGTGATTTTTTATAAATAAAATAAATGTTCTTCAGGGATAATTATTTTTGTGAATTAAATTAAATATTAAAATATTATAAAATTATATTTTTTGAGTGTAAAATAAATATTAGGTTGTAGTATAATTTTTTAGAATTTATTGGGCTCAAAAACTATTTTTAAACAGCTAAAAATATCCTTTTTAAATAAATCGGATTAAACCAACCTGAACCGAACCAAACCAAGCCTAAATAAACCAAACTAAACCTACAACCCAAACCCGACCCGTTATCTCACTGCAAAAGTAACCGTTTCTCTCCCGACTGCTTGTCTCCGCTTACCCGACGCCTTCCATAACCACCGCCGTCGCGACCGCTCACCGCCCGACCGTTACACCCCCGACCCGCTAGTCTCCCCCACCGGCCGACAGTCCACCTCTCCCAACCACCGTCGAGCTCACTATAAAACCCCCATCTGAACTCTTCTCCACTACCTCGACCATCATCATCCACCACGGCCACCGCCTCTCCGGCCACCTGACTCTGGCGACGACCTCAGCAACGACGGCGACCCCAGCACGACGAGCCACCCACTGCCTCCCCGACCAGCACTAACGAGCACCATCACCGCAGCAACCCGCCGTCGACGACCGATCGAGCACCGCCGTGGCGCCCCGTGTACGTGTAGTTCAGTCGATTCCGACCCCTGTTTCGGTGAGCTTTTCTTCCTCCTCGCTGTGTCAATTTTCGAATGGCCTATTGCGACATGTTCGTTGTTTGACCCTCTCGAACCTTGTACAATTAGATAGGGGTATTGTATCCTGTGTCTAACGCAACCGCGACACAAAAACAGGAAAAGTATCCTAATTTTGGACTTCAAAAACTGTCCCGACCTCCCAAGTTCACGGCCATTTTTCGTCCAACCTGTTTAATAATTGTAAAGTTAACTTAAACAGTAAATTAGACAATATAACCAAGTTTTAAACCCTATAATTATTTTATTTTATTGTGCTATAATTTGTGTTTTATTCGCAGGTGAAGTTGACCAAAATCTTGGTTTTTAAAACCCAAATTTTCTAAAACTGGGTAAGTCCCGCTAAACGAGCCAACTTCGTCGTGTGCGAATTATACTGAAAGGCGCGATCATCAATACGGATGTATGAGATTTCGCAAAAGTTGATTTGGATGTGCGTGCACACTGGAATCAACAGGTATCTATCAAAATTTTCCCGTATCGGGCCTGTTCTAAAACTCGTTGTAACTTCGTGTGTGCTTGTCGTTTCGTAATAAAATATGTGCCATCGGATTCGTAGCGTTATGCTGGTCCTATGATCCAAGTTTGGTTCGATTATGAGAACGTTGACAAAATTCCGTATCGTGGTCCCCACGGCTCCACTTGATGGGCGATTTTGTTATCGGCTCATCGAAATTCAGTTCTGGACATTCTGTTGGGTTCGTATTATCGTTCTGGACTTGATGACACTAATTTTGACAAATTTGGAGAACTTTATTTCTAGCACATTTTTCGGTGCGAAGTAGGCCACATGTGGACTCTACTTTGACCAGAAACTATCAATTTTGCTCCTGTGTCCAAATTAGACTTATAGATAGGAAATCCTAGCTATTTCATAACTTCTAAGAGTGATGGTAATATTTATTTCAGCATCCGGAGGCGTACCTGAAGATCCCGCTGTTACCGGAGCAATTGGAGGAATTCAAACCCTAAGTAAGTGTACATTGCCAAACTTGCAGTACTTGCTCTCATATTATTCTCTTGATTTATTTCTGTGATGTATTTGCTCAACCTAGGACCGTGTGACTTTGCTTAGCGTTCGAATAATATTCGGGTGACGACGTCATACGCAGAGTCGTGTAACGTCACTTAGAGAGTTGATATCACGATCCTATATTTTTGTGCTTGCTTTACCAAGTACGTCATACCATAGGACCCTTGACACTATTCATGAGACAGAATCTTTCGTGAGTTATTCATGGTGATTCTGTATAGGCTTACAGGATTCGTGCCATAGATCTTACATAATATAGATATTATTATGACTCGCTGCATTAGTTAGAGGTCATGATCTTGCGTGTTATGGATATGAGACATTGTGGACATGAGACATGTGATTACATTGGGTGGGGAGAGACACACAAGCTACAGGCTAATTATATATATATATTTATTTATTTATTTATTATTGCGTGGTTGTAGCCTCTATATCAAAGCTAGGCCCACTACGTGATATCACTGCTACCGGCTCCCCGACACATAGCTTGTAGTGGTTTCAGCCTGAGTACTAGTGATGCTCTCATTTGCATATCACATAGTTGGTTATATAGTTTGCCCTATTGATACATTTTATATACTGTATTTATTTTGGCTTGAGTTATTCTTGTACCTTGCTATATCCCCTGAGGACCTGGATCCGGATTATGCCCCCAAGTTTAGCAGAGGAGATCTACCCCGAGGTATACGGGACAGGAGCAGACGCTAGAGCAGTATCAACACCAGAGGACGAGGTGATGCCAGAAGATTTCTCTTGAGTATTTTGTTACTCAGTTATTTCTGTTCTTGATACTCTATTCATGTCTCATGGATTTCTGTATTAAACTCATTATCGGGTTGTTCCCCGAGACATTTTATTGATACTTGTTGTTGAATTATATATCTCTTTGATTTTTTTGATATTTGAGTTATGTTTATCTTCTGTGGATGAGATTAGAATTAGACTGTGACATATATCATAGACCTTTATATTGTTTATAGCTTAAGTACACTCTAACGGGTCCATTAAATTGGGTTTGCCCATTGGAGTGTGCCGCTGGCCTTTGTCACGTGGCTAGTCCCTCGGTATTTTGGGACTGGGGCGTGACATTTACCGTTTCTTGTAGTTATTTTCTTGTCTCTCTTTCATGTTTATTTACTTTACTTTTGGCATGTTTCTATGTATCTTATTACGTCCCTATGAGGACCTGGTCCCTTTTCAGGTGTAGACGATCATGACAATTCACAGGAGCACGGATCAGGACTTTCTACTCTATTCTTTTTCGAAGAGGTCTTCTCTTTGAGTCTCTTTGATCATTAGATAATGTACTTATTATACTTTCTTTCATATTCTAGTTTGGTAGTGGATTTGTCTCCACCCAACCATTGGTCTTCTCGACTATTCATATTTGGTTCATTGACATATTTGATTATTTATTTCTATTAGTTTTGTGGATGAGATTAGTGTTGCATGTGACTTGTGACATTATATACCACTTATGAATTATTATTTATAATACTGCGTACGTATGTGTTTTGGTTTCCATATATTGGAGTTGCCATATACATACGGCTGACATGCTTACGTATTCCTAGTCCTACGTATTTTGGGACTGGGGCATGACAGTTACAACTCTCCCTCATTTTGACCTAGGAAGTCCGATCATCAGTGTTCTGATATACGGTTTCATTGTCAAACCCTTCTTATTATCTTGTATCCCCATTCACGATCATCACTTGTCATAGACCTTGCAGCCCCTACCAAGATCTCCACCTATGAACTACTCCGTAATACCCTAACAAGAATAGCACTACTAGGATAGACAATAACATAGTTAAACTGGTATGGCAAAATATTATAATGAACCGGGTATAAATTAGTACAAGAATGGAGTTACAGAAAGATATGATAGATGATAGAGAACTTTATTCTAAAATATCTGCTCAATCTCCCTCAGTAATAACTGTTCCTCAAAGTTTATCCCTACGCTTCCATATAACCTCGTAATCCTTTATCAGATTTCGTAATCTTCCATCAACTAAAAACAAAATTTTGATTTTCTTAACTTGTGCCTTTATCTAATCCTTATCCTTAAGTCAATTTTGAATCTTTTAATCAAATTTAATCCCTTCATTTAATATCGAATTATTCTTTGTATTCACCAAGTTTTCTAGATCTTCAATGTTTAATGTTTCTAACCATTTCTTATTTATTTCATCAATAAGGTATGTCACTATACTAATTCTTGACCTCAAAATATTAATACCTTTCTATCTCCGTTACCACTTTAACCTTATGATTTAAAACTCCCTAGTTCTTAATCTTGTCGTCGATTATCATTTCCCAAATTAAATTTATATCCAAGAATCAATAATCCACTGTCCTCTTATTTACTAATCCTTAGTTTTATTGTGCAAGTATATTTTACCATCTTGATAACTTCTAATTCATCAAATCAAAATTTAATTTGTGACATCATTCCCAATACTTCTTCAATCCTTAAGAATCAAATCTCAAAGTATTTAAAATATATCATCTATATACTTATCTGAA
This sequence comes from Iris macrosiphon, assembly GCA_036927795.1. NCBI lineage: Eukaryota > Viridiplantae > Streptophyta > Magnoliopsida > Asparagales > Iridaceae > Iris > Iris macrosiphon. The sequence continues at coordinate 128,366,523 of JAYESA010000006.1, read as the reverse complement.
TTTATACCCCCGAAGAGTTCTTTTTTTCTTCTTTTTTTCAGGAGAGTGATAATCTTAAAACTAACTCACACATTTTCTATTTCATTGACCAACCACCCTTCGCAATTTACGTAATAACATCAATTTCCAAAATTCTCCTTTGTTTGTTTTAGTGATCCTCAATATCACATTATAAATATTTAAACCATTTTGTACATAACCACTTAGAATTTTAAATCCTTATTTTGCCATCTTCCCTAAAATCTTCTGTTCAGTATTTATCAATTTTTCTTTGAGTTATAACCTTAAAGTATTGGCAATCCAAAACTCATTCATCAATTATTCTAATTCATTCTCTTGTCCTCCTTGATCATCATTCTAAGTTTGATTTGTGTAACCGCTATATAAATTTCTCCGATTTTATATGTTATATTTTCTATCATTCTCTATTTATTATATATTATGAGCATTATACTATCATCATCAATTTACTCTAAAGAGTATCAGAATGTCACCATTTTTTTATTCATTGTCATGACGAAGATATTATCTAAAAGGGTATATCAAAATTCTAAATTAATCACATTCCTCTAGCCAGTATTAGATGGCTGGGCTCTCCCTTCGTTGTTCCACTCGAGTCCCTTATTTTATGCTCGTTAGATACACAATAGAGGAACTATATCCTCTGAGGCTCCTACCATGCACATTCTTGCTTGCATCTCCTTCTGTCATGTTCAAAGTCATTATTTGTTAGGATATAGATGAGTAGATAATGAGTTTCAAGGGAATAAGAATTCAAATATTTACAAGAAAGAAAAAATATTTAAGAATCAAATGAGTATGTAAATTTCATAGATGTAATTGAGTATTCTCTCTTCCTAGCAAACCTAGATCCTATCACAGGCTCGTAGTAGTACAACTAAGCCGTTGCACTACTACGATATCACACTAATTGTGAAGCCTGACCTGTATGGGCCACCATAAAAATATGTCATGACCCGCACCAAGTGTAAGGGAACGAGTACGTGGGTACATCCAGCATTGGCAGTAGAAAGTTGTCTAGGTCAACAGTACTATCTAACATCTCACACAATATATATAATGAAACCTGTCAATGATATCTCAACTCCAAATGGAGGACAATATAGAAATATGATAATCAATACTCAATCACAATAACTAGAGGAAGATATAGAAGAAATAGAATCACAGAGTCAAAAATATAATCCAAATCCAAGGCTAATAGTCTATCACAATAGTCCCAATATAATATAACAGACCAATGTCTACGCTGGAGACATAACCAATATAATAAGGAATAAATCTAAGTCTACTATACTCGATGAGTCTCCTCGATGGCCGGTACTAGATCATCATGCTCTATGGGTGCTATCCCAGCCGGATCATCATCATGTGGCCCGTAGTAAGTGAAACACAACTCTTCTAAATAATTATCTGAAAAATATATCCAGTCAAGATTGGAGAAAAATACAAAACTCTGAAAGCATTTCCAAATACATGGTAGAGAATATATTACAAGTAATAAAAAAGAATATAAGATGTACAAGTAACTAGGAAGTGGAAATACAATTGACATAAGCAGATAAATACTGGAAAGTTAAATACAGGCAATATGGTATGAACTACAAGTGAAAGAAAATAGAATACTGACTAAGTGCTTTAGAGTACAAGTTTGTTATGTGATCGGTTTAGGTTGTACACGATTATACTAGGATAACTCGATTATACGTGAGGTGTATAATCGACATATACATGAATACACTATGCACTTTGATCACATAACCAAATTCTACTACCCCGCCCCAACCAATACCCATGGATCCGATCACGACACATTACGTATACGAATATAATATAAGTACACAGAGAACATAAATAAACAAGATCACGAGGAATACCCGATGCCCACGATAAAGTACATGTGTAAATAGTACCCATTATACATGATAAAGGGATAACATCTCCTAACATGATCCATATAGTACCAGTCCATGTAACAACGTATTAGTATCAAGTATAAGAGTTCTAGAATATGTGATATATACACTATCATATAATAAAAACTAACAGATAGATGTACTCGTTTGTGGTCCTAAGAAAATGGTATAACTCGGTGTCCGAGATGGTGTCACACAACCCTATATATGAAATTCTATGTCATTTAGGTGTAATAAAGTGATAAATAATCAAAAATAAATAAAATATAATTTCTAGGTCATGCTAGTCAAACTAGGTTAGTACCTTGACTCTGTGGTCATACCAAGCTTCTTTTTATTACAAGGTTATACTAGTTGATACTAGGCTATGGTTAGGTTTATAAGTCATTACCTTGAAGGTAGTAGCTAAACTAGCTAATATTACTAAGTATCACATATAATTTATGTATACTAGTTATTATTATCAAGTATCTTTATATACATACTAGTTATCTCTATTATCTAGTTTTACCTTAATATATATAAATTGATTACTACTCATAACTTAATATTTATAACATACCTTAACTATGAGCTTAATACTTTACTTAAACTAATACCTAGCCATTACCTTGATACCATTTACCTCATCCAAATATCCAATAACTTAACACAATACCATCACTTGCACCAACAACTGACACCAACCCCAACATGCACACAAAATTATCCCCTCGCACCAGTTACACTAAGACACTTGCACTAGCCACTGACACTACTCACTAACACACACTTACCCCTACTAATAACCCTCACTATTCCCTCATTGTCAATCAGGTATCAAACCCAACACACTCTTGCCCACACATCTTTACCTCTCTCTATATATATATATATATATATATATATATTTACACTTATGTATCTGTATACTTACACACTTACACTTATATATCAATACCTTGACCCTCAAACACTTCTCGCTCACTCAACTAATTCACTTACACACATCACCTACTACCCTTACTCAAGTATCACTTGTCCTCTTGCCCCTCACTTCATACACAAAAGCCTACAACACCACACACTCACTTGTCCATTCTCATTAGCACACACCTATACTACTTTAGTACCCGAGTCTCTGGATCACTACAATACCCATCTTGCTCACTGCCTTTACTTAATTCTGCAATACACTTAATTATTGATGTTATTGTTCGAGTTTCTATAGAATGCAGTCTCAATACAGCAGGTACACCACCCTACATTCCAATTCACATACAGGGCACAACATCCACCAATGCATCACTATACTGCAACTCTTAAACTGCATGCAGGACTACCCAAGTTTTCCCCTACCCTTCACTCCCTGCATCTATACATCAGAACCCCCAACTAGTCCGAGCCTGCATGGCCTGTACTCATACCCTTTATGCTCATGTGCATATCATGCACTCTCATGTTACACAACATGCTTTATCTTCGTGTATTATTGCTCAGGCAACACCCCACAGCAGTCCTGACTATACAAGTAGTGCAAGGGTTACAGTTAGGTATATTTCCCACACAACCTACTATGGACTGAAAGCAGTCCTCTTTTATTCTTGTAACCCAATGTGGCAGATCCAATTACCCCCCATCACCTGCTGCATTTACTGCCATTGTCAGTTGTACACACAGGATCCCACATGATGTGCTATTTCTCCCTTTGCTGCAGTCCCCAATCCAGATCACCTATATTCACTTCTTCTATGCTCAAGTGTATCAATACACTATCACACTACTCCTCTTACTAATACTAAACCTTGAATAACACACACTCATATATATACTAATACACTCCTCAATACTACCTCCAACATCAAGCACTCACACTAATAACCTGACTATCCACTGAACTTAACCACAACAACCATTACATTTCACATGATACTCTAGTATCTTGTCCAAACACCACTATACCAAACAACACCCATAACATAATACAATACACACAACACCCTAAATCCTAATGTTAAACACTTTCAATCCATTCCCACATCAATCACCAACACCACATCAACTCTTAAACAAACAACTATCAAATACTTAGTGTGCACCATACCTAAACACTCATGATACACCCCTCCAACACTACGGTACTCCACCAACCACCATGACATAATTCTCCAAGCTCAAGCAAAATAATCAAATCACTAAATATAATATATATATAACATATAAAATAGCTATTTAAATATAATGAATAGAATTTGGCATGCTAGAACCCCCTATACATGCAAATACCCTCTCCTACGATACCGTACCACGATGTATCATGATATGCACTCACTGTATCCAATTGTGGATACGTACTCCCTTCTGAATCATGTACCTCACTCTAAAATCATGAGAGAAACATTCCTACAAACAACTAATGGCCCAAAATAAGAATTTTTTTTCCAATTTTGCCACAAAAGTCAATTTAACTTTCACAATAGGCATCCTATTAACCTAGTTTTTCTTCCTATGGGTATTCCTTAGCTATAAAAGCATTCTTAATAGTCAAATAAAATATTTAAAGTGTAATTAAAGTAGAAAATCAGAGTTATACCTATCGGGAGATAGATTTCCAATGCAAAGTCCAGTGGACACGATTTGGACAGAAGCTTCTAGCCCAAATACTCTATCTCCATGTGCTCTTGTAAATCCAAATTTTTTGGCTCCTTAGATAATGATTAGGGAAGAAAATGAGAGTAATTTGTGAAAAAATTAGTGGAGGGATAAAGTAATTTGGAGAAGAACTAAATTTGGGGAAGAACTTGGAGTGTAATAAATGAGAGAAGAGGGAGAAAGACCCCCTCTTTATAGGGCCGGCCATGACCCCTCTCCTAAGCAATGTGTATTGACATGAATACCCCTATTGGGTTGTCATGAAGAAAGGTTTAATTATAGGAAGCTTCTATTCCTAATGAAGGTTAATCTAATTTTCTAATTAATAAAGAGGGGTGACTTAACTGAGTCTAAAGTGTCTAGTCCAATGTTGGGTTCATGAGTCATGTCTAATCTAGTTAGGTCCATTAGTGTCAAGTTCAATAATTAATTTAATCTACTAATCAATAAATAATAAACACATTATATAAAATATAACACTATATATAAATAATATAAAATGATAAAAGTACCCATCTCCTGAAAAGTGGTAGTTATAGTTGGTACCACTTCTTTGTAATAATATCCATCTCACCAAAGGTATCAGTTCATTTCTATTCTAAATTCCTTTGATCTAGTCACTATGACTTAATTCTCCAAGATACCTACCTAATTGTGCAGTACTCAACCATGTGACCATACTCTTTAGACTTATCATAAAATTCCTCTTATCTAGGTCTGTAATTACTTTCTTTCATTATTTCCTTTATTTTGGTCCGTTCGTCATCAATGTCATTCGATGTTCGAAGCATCTCTACCACCTTGCCTTAGCTAGATCAGACTCAGTCATTTTTTCTGTATTATAGAAGCTTGACCTATATAAGAGTTATGTTGGATGGGTAGTAATTTTTCTTATAGAGTTATTGACCAATAGCACCATGATAGTATCTAGGTTCCCTTAGAGAATCTTTGATTACGGACAGTAAATCCTAGAATTTTTGTATCCTTATTTACGAAATAGGCCATTTCAGAAATCTTGTTAGCAGGACATGACTTTAGTTTTGATATCAACTTAATTTCTATAAGTTTGGTAGCACCTTGGACTAAATGTATCATTGCCCATAGAACATGGTGTCAAACTAGGATCCCATTGGTATTATATCCTAAATCATGCAAGAATCAAGGTAGGACCATGCATACTTAAAAAAATTTTACCATTTTGTAATCTTTATCTTTAGATTGTGCTTTATTTTTATCGAGAAACTCGATACGATAAGCTGTATTTACCTTTTCTTCGCATTGAATTCTCTTGCCCTGTTCTACCATTCTTATTTTTAAATTTTGAGGACACAATTTTTATAAGTTGGGTAGATTATAAACCCCTTGATTTTCATATAGGCTTATTTTAGTATTTTGTAATTATTTTATTATTATTTTATTTAATTAAATTGGTTAAAGGATTAATTCCTAAAATTTCTTTATATATGTTAGAGACACTTTATCATGGCTTGAAAATTTTGATCAATGCATAACATTGTTTCTTCAAACAAAATTTATACTAATGATCTTGACTGGACCTACTATGCCTATGACATTGGTGTTGCAATTGGGTGATCTCCCCCATGCTCCAAAAATATTAACAAATACCTTGAACCATTGTTGCATAAAATTACCATTTTTTAACTTGTTGAACCCAACCGAGCCCAAACACCCTCCTCGTACTCTCAAACCAATTTCTACGACTCATGTACACTACTCCACACCCATCCTCTACTAAATAATATATGTGTTGCACATTCAAATTCTCGCGCATGCACGACAAATAGATAGAACAACAAAAGTCCTAAGTTGGAGACCGATAGTGAACCTTCTTGTGCACTTGCACTCAAACCCAATCAAGACCCTAACACCTTAACCCAAGTGAACCCAAAGCCTCACTAAGGGCTAAAACAATCCCCATAAATCTGAACCATAGTTTAAAAGTCCATCAAATCTCCACTATGGTCCCAACAACCAACTACCTATATAAAGCTCAAGCGTCCCCCTCAAAACCCTAACCCTAACTTCTTTTCCTTAAGTGGCAGACCCTCTATATCCTCCCCCTCTTCTCCCACAACCTCTTCTCCTCCTCCATACCCTCTTCTCTTCCTTCCTTTCCTTTCCACTCCCCCTCCACAGTCCACAAAGGTCGACAAACCCACCTACACCTAGTCGGCCTCCCCTTTGAGGTCAAAACAGTACGGCTGTGTGCAGCTACTATTCACGATGGAAAATAGCACCAAAAACCCTTAAAAAATTTTAAGAAAACCCTTTTCCTTGAATCCCCTAGCACCCCCTTCATGTTTCGTGAAGATTGTAGTTCGTTTGGCGCTCGGAAAGGTCTATCTCGCAACAAAAGCCTTTGCCGTAATCGCAATCGCGTAAGTCCTCTAACTTCTAATTTCTATTTATTTTTCCATGAACCCAACCTAATATAAACCCATGTGAATTTTAGATGACAATTAACATAAACCCCATGCATGAGAAATCCATAATTTTATGTGAAAAACTACCCTAAGTAAATGCAAAACCGAGACATGGAAATGGTGCACTATTATTGAATCTAGTTTGATGCATTTGATATATTTTAATTAAAAACCTGAAATTATAGAATTTAAATATTTATTAAATAATATTAAATAATATTTTTTTATAAGAAAAATGGATTTGTATGCAAGTATGTAATTTTGTATGCACAAACTAGTTATCAAGTTGCTAGAATACCTAGCCGACGCCCAATGGGACTTTTTGCATGCGGTGATAATATTTTAATAAATTTAAATTAATTATAAATAATTCTAGAATTTAAAACCTATTTACCTCAGATTTATTTGATGTTGAGATGCTGCTAAAAAGGTTACACACATGTTCGATGGGTAAGTTAGCGTTGTTAAGAGTTTTGTGACATTGTGACGTACCTACGTACGTATAGGATTACACGTATCCAAATGCATCTAAATGCTTATATGTATGCATAATATCATGATATATGAGACTCTCACGACATGTTAGATAGTAGCATGTTATGTGTAAAATGGCACATTGTTCAATGCCATACGACTGTTGGATTGTTGGCAAGAACACTACGATATTTGTTGATGCTGTGCAACGCTCTTTCACCTTGATATTGCAAATATTAGTTTATATTGGTATTTATTAGAATATGTTCAAAAGGGAAATTTGGATCTGCTGCACTTCCAATTGAGGACATCAGTCATGCAATATCGCAGCTACAAACAGCATGCAAGTGTACATTGCCAACGTTTATAGATCTTTGTGCTTTATTTATATTGCTGGTTCTTGTTGTATTTCCTTTATTTACCTGATTTTACAATATTATGACCATAGGACCGTAGTCGATACTTAGCGTCTGAGTTGTATTCGGGTTTCACATCCGTCAGCGGAGTCGTGTATCGATTAGTTGCATTATCGACATAATACCCTGCTCGTGCTACATCTTGCACAATTTACCCTAGGACACTTGACACTACTGACATTGATAGGATCTATACTTGAGACATTCAGGGATTCTGGATTATGTGCTAGGATAGGACTCGTGACATATGATAGATGACATGATTATATATTTACATAGTGGACTTGATACAGAGTTTGTAAGTGATCTTGCGTGTTTTGGACATGAGACGTCATGGACATGAGACGTGAGGTTACATTGGGAGGAGAGAGCATACTCGGAGCGTTGGGCTACCACTTTTATCATAGTTACCATAGACTCTTGTCAGGGTCCCGGAGATTACATAGTTACTGTAGTTTCCCTGACGGAACTTGGAGATTTTTATAGTCACACTTTGGTGGTCTAGCTTGCGAGTGACATTCTCATGCTCATTCACATAGATGGTTACTAAAGTTATGCCCCTGGCCACCTTTGAGCTATTTACTATTTACTCTTGGCATAATTTATTTGTACCTTGCTTTTTCCCCTGAGGACCTGGATCCGGGTTTTCTTCCCAGGTATTGCTGAGTTAGATTGGTGGAGTGTATTGGTGGATGTTAGTATCTCCAGGATTCAAGTATATGTAGTTGATACGCATCATATTCTTTCATATTTATATTTATTTCTAGTTACTTATTTTTGTTGTTATAACCTACTTTTGTAGACACATGTTATTTCTTTCGAGTCCATTCGGACAAGTATTGAGTGGGGTGCACACCATGATATATGTTATTCATTCTTGTAATTTGTTTTATTATGTATTGAGACATACATATATTTACTTTATTATCTAGATAGTGACCAATATAGTACAGCTTATACGTATTTGAGTCGGATAAGAGTCTGGTTGGCTGGCATGTTTACGTATTCCTAGTACTATGTATTTTGGGATTGTGGCATGACATACATACACGAAAGAAATATGGATAAGAAATATTGTTATAGAATAGAGGAAAGTATTGCGTGTACGTGAAGTATGGACTAGAATATGGTATTCAATTAATTTTGAACACATGAGGAGAAGAGAGGGTGAACAAGATGTAGACCAAATTCCTTGCTCGTTGGGGTAGGGGATGCCTATTGTGTATGTCAATACAGATGAAGTAAGGATGTCAATATGAGTATGAGAGGTGACCATGAGCTAGTAACGGTGAGGTTGAAGGTTGGGAACCTTGAGGGAAAAGAAAAGGCATATGAGAATATTGTAGGATAAAAACATAGAAGCCAAAATAAATTTCTAACACAGATATTAAGCTATGTAAATTGGAGAAACCATAACACTTGAGGGAGTATAATATTGGAGAGGGTGTTTGAATTATTAGAAATGGACATGTGTTTTTTTTATGGTTTTCTCTCTTTTTATTATGTGAATACAAGACAGATAATGAACTCTTGGATTACTGGTGGAGGGCAAGAATCAAATAGATATTTGAGCTATTTTGAGCAGACCACAAGGTATCTGTGTTGTGCATAGAGGATGAATGGGGAAATAAACTGTAAGGTGCATGTTTGTAAACTTTGTCGAGGGGTGGCAGCATAAAATATTGTATGTTAGTCAGGTGGTCCTCCATGTAGTTTGGATTGTAAGTTATTGTATTGTATATATGTTTCAAAGGAAAGACCACCCATAGTCTCATATGAGTAAGTGCTAGTTTGCTAAGTGTGCATGGGACTGTGACATAAGTCGTGGGTGAGCTCCAACATTATGCATTGATGAAGAATGGTTCATGTATCAAAGTTATATGTGTGATGGGTTGTTGAAGCATTCTTCTTGCAGGATTATTGAATAATGATTAAGTGTTAGGCAAAAGAATGAAAACATGATTGTAGGTTACCATAGTTATACTAGTGTAGTGGTGGTGAGTCTAGATGGGTATGCATTTAAAAAGAAATATCCTATTATATGTGGCAGGTCCATATAGTGTCCTAGCTATATTTATATTGTATAATTTTATATAAGTAGAGTTAAGTAATTCAAAACTAATAATTTCAAAATTATCTCTATGATCCTTGGGCTCTTTAGACTCGGACATTGTACCAGAATCTTACTCTTAACATTCGGATCCAGGCTAGTATACATTGCCATATGTATATCTTTCTTTTATCAATAGTTTCCATTTCACCTACTTTATTTATTGTATTTTATCTGCGCGTCCAATAATGACTCTGGTTGCAACCAAAAGCCGCTTTGGTTCATTACTTACAACCTAGGCTTTAGGAGACTCATCTTGCATTGCTAACAGATACACCATATCTTATAGGACTTTGACAGATATATTGGACATGGAGTTATGATGCAACAATATAGGACACGTACCCATGCATTCTGACTGATCATTTGTAAGTCCCCTCTCCAAAATTTTAGGGTTTTCGAAATAGATTATTATTTTAGTCTAAAATAAAAAACCAACGAATTATTGAATATAATATTATATAAATAAATATTAATTTTAAATGGTTAAGAAAAAATAAAATAAATATAAAAAAATTTAAACAACAACTTATATTCAAATCTTATATTGATACTAACTAATTATAATTCTAAATGTTATTCTAATCTTATAACGACATTTGAATTAACCATGTCTCCATTTAAATAAATCAAGAAATCTTTATGGTTAGCAAATTCCTAAGGACACCCAATCGTATAGTAATTATATCTGTAATTATTTAATTTAATCCTTATTTGAACTAATAATAATTATATACAAGTTATCTAATCCTAATCATATCCAAATTAACTAATCTTAATCATATTTAAATTAAGTAATCTCTACCTATTATATATACCTACTAAACTTATCAAATAAACTCATTTATCATCCTTTGCTTCCCAAAGCTGCTCTCTTTTTTGTCCAAAATAGTCCAAAATTTGCCAAAAAATTACCCTCATTTTTCAGCAGCCATAGCAACTTGGAATGACCATATCTGCTATTTTTGGACTCCTTTTTGTTACGCCCTGATCTCCCACAGAATTGACCATCCCTGCTAGGCGCAAATCACCGACCCAGTGCTCCCGCAGGACGATCGTTCCCATCTGGACGTGATACTGTATGAGCACAAGTTGCGCCCGTGCAAGGCCATTAATTCGAACAGGCAGAAAAATAGCTAAGCCACAGAGTCCTACATATAGTCTCCAATGCAGCGAATACTTGAACGACATGAGTAAACGATCGTTCGATAACTAGTTCTCAAGGTTGATATAACGGAAGCATAGAATGAACACAAGTATGGGTACAAAATAAGCTCTTTATTTATAATCAAAAAATATTACAAGCGGCGCTAGACCGAGATTATAAGTCGCTCAAGCTCTCTCTCTCTCTCTCTCTCTCTCTCTAAACAATAAAGCCAGTCCAAGCAGCTTACAACTTGGGATGATACATAGGCGATGTTCTAACATTATGTCTTGTATATGTGCTTTAGCTCCGGATACAACACTCAATATCTCCAGAGCAAACTCCATGCCTTAGTGTGCACGAGAGGATACTCCGCACCAAATGAGATTCTTTCGCACCCTACAATTAATCTGGTAGGTTATTAGTACATGAATGCACTGGTGAGGAGGCTTCTGGCCTGCTCGACAAATCCAAACACGTTATATTAGTTTCGTGCACAAAATATTAAGTTATCTTTCTTGTCTTGCCTTAGGATTAGTTTTATGGCATAAAATACAAATCCTAACTCAAGTGGCAATATGCCGTACGATAGAAGGGTAACACGACGAAATCTACCAACTTACCATTCTTCCTCTCACGTCCAATGACACAACCAAGTTAGCCAAATCTGAATATATACATATATTGAAATCCAAGGAATCGCATAGCGAACACATGTATGCTATGAGCATATTTCTAAATTAGGTGCATGAGTTTGCTTAAATTATGATACACAAGTTATTTGGTTACTCAGATTCATGCATGTTACTCAGGTTATTCAAATGATTATAAAACTCAGGTTACACATATTACTTGTTCATTTCTGAGGTTACTCAATTTAAGATTTCTTAGACGCAATGTAATAACTCGCATATGGATTATCGCAACTGAGCCTGACTTAATCTATATGAATGGTTCGCTGGCCTACACGACATTATAGACATAGTCGTAATAAAATAGTGGTCCTGGTGACTGTAAACTCCCTCACCCAAAATAGGTATTTTGTGTATATTTTATATTATTATATTTATTATAAATGTTGAATTTATTTAAAGTATTCTCTTAGTTAATTAGAAAATAAATTTTTTTAGTACATTTACTTATATAAATATTTATTTAGAATTATTTTTAGGCTATTTTAGATTATTGGGATTTATTCATAATTTTTAGTTAATTAAAAACTAGTAACACTAATTTTCTAGGACTTTGAAAAATTTATCTTATATTCAAACTTAATTAAAAATATCCCAAAACTTTATTTTAGGTTCTAAATAGTCAAATATATTTTCTAGAATTTTTTGGGAATTTTCTGAATATTTTAGTATTAATTGGGAGTTATTTAGGCTACTAATTTTTAGGACTTGTAGAATTTATTGTGCAATCCCAAGAATATAGAATGGACCCACGTTATTTTCTAGGATTTATAATTTTATTATATATTTTCTGGAATTATTTCAAAATTTTTGGAATAATTTTAGTATTTATTTTTAGTTATATGTGTAAAACTAATGTTTAGAGCTTCTCCTAATTATAGTAGGAAATCTATGAATATAAAATTATCCCAAATATTTTTTAGAGTTTTTAAATTCAAAATATATATTTTTTAATTTTTCCAGATTTTTATGATTATTTTTAATATTTATTTTGAGTTATTTAGATTTAAAATGACTTAAATAATGTTTTGATAAACTCAAATCAAAAACAAATAATATAACAAAAACCATCCAATCAGATTCTGACACGTGTCAGCCTATAAATATCCTTTCAGCCGTAGGTACATCTCTATATATATATATATTATTATAACCCTAATTATCCTATTATTTTAGAGAGAGAGATTTTAGAGAATTGCCATCTAGGGTTCCTTCATCTTCCACAAGCCATTGCGCATAGCTCCGGACTCCAAACGAGGCCTAGTTTCTTGCGTTAAAAAGATATTAAGGTTAGCTTTAGGATTATATAAAAAATTTTACAAAATTATGAGTATTAAATTTTGGAAAATTCGTAGAGCACAGCATGTCCGAAAATAGACGTGTTTCAATATTTTCGCGATTCCGGGAGAACCAGGAATCAGAATCATGAACCGTTTAAAGTTTCGGAAAGATAATGTCTAGATAATTGACATATGTTTTTCCCAGAATTTAATTCGAAGTATTTATATACTGTTAATTCTGTAGAACTTCTAGGTTAGAATTTAACCATCGGTGCACAATACAAAAATTTGTATGTGCCATAATTCCCAAACGAATTTGAATTCGGACGAGCCTTAAATTCCAGCATATTTTTGACGCTGAAACCTAAAAGAAATCATGCATGAAAGTTGAGTTTGTGCCGATTGACTTTTTGGTCAACAGATCGTCTCGATTTGCGTGCCATGAGTCTCGAGTTGATAAAATTTAATTTCTTTGGACAAAATTTCGGAATTAACATAAAAATTAGAATAATAAGATTAAAATAGGATTTTAGAGTAATTATTCCAGAATTAAATAAATTAAAATAAATTATCTTTTGACGTGATAAATTTGTAATACATAGGCTATTTGGACTGTGACTTGGATTCTGATTCATACCAGCAGCAGGACCCCAGGCAAGATACCTTGCCAAATTATTTACAGTATTTTGCATGCTTAGTATATTTCTGTATATTTATTGTATTTCTGTTTATTCATTGCATGTGTAGTTTCTTTCAGTCATTACTATATATTAGATATGTTGACACACACACTTGACACTTAGTATCATAGAGGACAATCAGTAGGCGTATGGGCTTTAACCACTCTGGTAAACCATAGTAACTAGCACGCACTATGGTGGTCGTGTCCGATGGTCGCTACCCCAGAGGTATGTCGATTGATGGAGTCCGAGGGTCGCTACCCTAGAGGTATGTCGGCTGATGATGTCCACTGACGAGCGTATGAGTTGTGAGGATTAGATCGAGTAGCCTACCCTTGCCCATACGTCGAAAAATTGTCCTTATTTGCATTCATATAGATTATCCTGTACAGCGTACTTATCTATTTTCAAATATGATGCATGTTTACTGTATTCAAATTGGCTCGTATTTTCTGTATCTTGTTACGTCCCTCTGAGGACCTGGTCCTCTGCCAGGTGTATCTGTTCTTAAGTATTTGCAGGAGCACAGATTTGGATGGTTACATGTGATCCGAGGATGTCTTCTCTTCGAGTCCGTGATTGATAGCTGGTATTCTTATATTGTGTTTATTGTGTTGTACTTATATTGTATTTGCTCTTATATTCGAGTTGGTAGTGGATTTGTTTCCATCCAACTATCATCCTTAGATACTTCTTATTGAGATCTAGTTTCATAGATACTGGTTATTTATTTTTATATAATTTTGGTGGATGAAATTTAGATTTTACCCTGTAACTTGTATTACATTTTATACTACTTGTGGATTTGATATTCATATTACAGCGTACGTATGAATTTGGTTTCCATATATTGGAGTTGCCATATCCATGCGGCTAGCATGCTTACATGTCCTAGTCCTACGTATTTTTGGGACTGGGGCGTGACATATTTTTGTGGTGGCCCATGCAGATCGAGAGCATATTGTCTCGGTTACGTTACTGTACCGAACAAGCCTGCACCTAGGACTAGAGTATAGGATCTCATCCACAATTGACTATGACTCATCTTTCTTCTAATCTGTTCTATTTGAATAATTGCATCATGCTTGATTCCTGTACTTTTCTAATAGTTCTTTGAGTATAGCCTTCTGCTAGAATATAGGAATTCCTGTTATTAGGATGATAATTATGGTAGCACACCTATTAAGAATACAACGGGAATATAGACACCCCACTAAGTTTATGATGTCTAGTGAACCCTAGAATTCCTTATCTCTAGAATTGGTTTACCATTACCCCCTGATGTGTTATGAGGACTTGAGAGTAGTATAGAAACTACTAGAGTTAGTTAGAAGTTTACCAATATGGTTGCCCCTAGCATTGAGAAACCAATAGAAAACCAAAGTGAATATTATGACTGAACCTAACCCATGCCGTTATATGAGTATTAGAGAACCATAAATTTAGATTCTTGTCTTGAGATAAGCAGACAGTACCTTAGAAAGGCAAGAGCAATGCATAGAATATTTTCCTAATCATACCTCAAACACAGAGACTAGCATACCCCTTTTCCTTGGAAAGCCATGATGCTAACTAGAGTTCTCCATTTAATTTCATGTATTTGTTCCTCTGAAACCCTAGCGCTCGTTATTTGTGCGACGACTAATCATGTTTTCTCTCCTTCATCTTTTAACTCGTGCCACCTGCCACCTCTGATCATAGACCAAGTGATTATACTCTACAATAGGATATATAGTTTGCTATAGTCATAGTTGTAATCTTGAATTTTGAATTATGTACCTTGTAGTTAGAACCTGATAGTTGAGTTATTCAATTAGATTGTGATGATTACCCCTAGTTGTAGACCACGTAATTTATACTCTAACCTCGATACAGGTTAGATCCCTTTCCCCTAACGGCTAGTAACTCTTCTATTCTCGCTATTGACATATGTTCTATGAGCACTATGATTAAGACTTAATGTGACCCTTACCTATATAATGCAACATGAGACCCTAATAAGTACCAAGATCTTTCCTCATATACCTTAATAAAGAGTTTCTATTTTATTTACATGTGCAAGATTATTTTGTAGGACCCTCTTAAGACTGTCACCGTATTAGTTTAATTCTTTTAAGTTGGGTAGTATGCCTCACAACCTAGTATCACATAGTCCACTTGACCCATCGAGGTAGTGTAACTGAATGACATTAATTGTATGCTAGTATAAGACGACAGTGTTTATTCAGACAATAGAATTTAGAGGTCCTTGCCCCTATTTGGTCGACTAGCGACTTAGACAAGGAGGTTGTATGATAACTGTAGAGAGTAGAGTCTTTTATTATTGTTGCTTAGTTGTTTTGGTTTTGTGAACTTGAATTGTTATGTACCTTCTTTCATCATAATCCAGCGTATTTATATTTGCTGTACTACCTTGACTTATGCTGCTATTATAGCCTAGCTTTTGCAAGCTTATTCCTTATCGAGCTTGTTCATGATATGTATTATTGGAGCGCTACAATAATACATTTCAGAATCAGAGTACTACGGTCTGATCAACCATAGTGCGCTTGATTCGCCCTTCGCAATACTACCTTACGTGGATTGAGATATATAGTTGACTAATAAACACCTGTACTTGCCCCTAGATATGTCTGAGCGGATCGTATCGGTTACATAACTGTACTAATACGAGTATGCGAACAAAGAATTACCAAAATAGGATTTCAATCCACAACTGCTTTGACAATTTCTATTTGAATTCCTTAAACTCCTTGATCCCGATACTTCTATTCTATTACATCACCCTTGAACTCTTTATTATTGGTCTCCGTCTTCCCTTATTTCAGAAAGACGAAACCTCGTGCTTGGTATAAGTTTAATACACAGAGAGTACTAGATATACCCCGTAGGCCGATCATATACTTGAGGATTATTCTTTTGTAATTAAGGACATATCATATATGATATAATCGGCGTTGAAGTTATGAGGATTGAATGACATGAGTAAATAAATTAAGGAATATTTTTTTCTTAAAGTATATAGCCTTCTGTGATTGATGGATAAATTCTAAGTTGGGTAGCAATGCATTGTCAACTTGAGAGGAATTTCTTTTAGATTGTGATCAAGTAAGATTAGATTGGAAGATTCAAGTTATTTTAATTTTGAGAAATTTTAAAAGAAGGATTAAGATAATGAGGATTTAACAAATTTTAAAATCTTGATATTGCGGACCAAATATTTATACTTTGAGCACATGATTTAAATTTTGAATATTGAAGGATGAATCATCGATTTAAATTTTGAGGATAAATATAGAATTTTAGACTTGAACAATTGGTGAATTAGATTTAAATTTTACAATTTGATGATTTGAATTAAAAGTTTAATTTTGATTGTTGGGTCACCTATTTGAAATATTGAGGATGTAAATTGAGTTTAAATATTTGAAGAGTACAAAATTCTTAATTTGAGAATAGGAATAAGATTTGATTAGAATTGTTTATTGTTCAAAATCTAGAGGAGATTATGATAGTTGGAAATGGTGATATAAATTTTGATGTGGGATGTCATATAGACTTGAGTTAGTTTTGGATGTTGATTATTTAAAAAAATTGAGAAGAGATTACGACAGGTTGAATTTTGATTTAAACAGTGGTTATCTTAATTTTGAAGTGATCGCGATAGATTTGAATAGATTTTGTTATTTAAATTTTTGGAAGAGATTGCGATTGACGTACCTTATGTACGAATGTGAAGAATTTAACAAATTATGCCTTATTTTAATTTCGAGGACGAAATTGTTTTAAGTCGGGTAGATTATAAACTCTCTCACCCAAAATAGGTATTTTGTGTATATTTTATATTATTATATTTATTATAGATGTTGAATTTATTTAGAGTATTCTCTTAGTTAATTAGAAAATAAATTTTTTTAGTATATTTACTTATATAAATATTTATTTAGAATTATTTTAGGCTATTTTAGATTATTGGGATTTTTTCATAATTTTTAGTTAATTAAAAACTAGTAATACTAATTTTCTAGGACTTTGAAGAATTTATTTTATGTTCAAACTTAACTAAAAATATCCCAAAATTTTATTGGGAGTTATTTAGGCTAATAACTAATTTTTAGGACTTATAGAATTTATTGTGCAATCCCAAGAATATAGAATGGAGCCAGTTATTTTCTAGGGTTTATAATTTTATTATATATTTTCTGAAATTATTTCAAAATTTTTGGAATAATTTTAGTATTTATTTTTAGTTATATGTGTAAAACTAATGTTTAGAGCTTCTCCTAATTATAGTAGGAAATCTATGAATATAAAATTATCCTAAATATTTTCTGGAGTTGGTAAATTCAAAATATATTTTTTATAAATTTTCCAGATTTTAATGATTATTTTTAATATTTATTTTGAGTTATTTAGATTTAAAATGACTTAAATAATGTTTTGATAAACTCAAATCAAAAACAAATAATATAATAAAAACCATCCAATCAGATTCTGACACATGTCAGCCTATAAATATCCTTTCAGCCGCAGGTACATCTCTATATATATATATTATTATAACCCTAATTATCCCATTATTTTAGAGAGAGAGATTTTGGAGAATTGCCATCTAGGGTTCCTTTATCTTTCATAAGCCATTGCGAATAGCTCCGGACTCCAAACGAGGTCTAGTTTCTTGCGTTAAAAAGATATTGAGGTTAGATTTCAGATTATATAAATTGTTTTACAAAATTATGAGTATTAAATTCTCGAAAATTCGTAGAGCACAGCATGTCAGAAAATAGACGTGTTTCAATGCTTTCGCGATTCCGGGAGAACCAGGAATCAGAATCATGAACCGTTTAAAGTTTCGGAAAGCTAATGTCTAGATAATTAACATATGTTTTTCCTAGAATTTAATTCGAAGTATTTATATACTGTTAATTCTGTAGAACTTCTAGGTTAGAATTTAACCATCGGTGCACAATACAAAAATTTGTATGTGCCATAATTCCCAAACGAATTTGAATTCGTACGAGCCATAAATTTTAGCATGTTTTTGACGCTGAAACCTACAGGAAATCATGCATGAAAGTTGAGTTTGTGTCGGTTGACTTTTTGGTCAACAGATTATCTCGATTTGCGTGCCATGAGTCTCGAGTTGATAAAATTCAGTTTCTTTGGACAAAATTTAGGAATTAACATAAAAATTAGAATAATAAGATTAAAATAGGAATTTAGAGTAATTATTCCAGAATTAAATAAATTAAAATAAATTATCTTTTGACGTGATAAATTTGTAATACATAGGCTATTTGGACTGTGACTTGGACTCTGATTCATACCAGCAGCAGGACCCCAGGCAAGATACCTTGCCAAATTATTTACAGTATTTTGCATGCTTAGTATATTTCTGTATATTTATTGTATTTCTGTTTATTCATTGCATGTGTAGTTTCTTTCAGTCATTACTATATATTAGATATATTGACACACACACTTGACACTTAGTATCATAGAGGACAATCAGTAGGCGTATAGGATTTAACCACTCTGGTAAACCATAGTAACTAGCACGCACTATGGTGGTCGTATCCGATGGTCGCTACCCCAAAGGTATGTCGAATGATGGAGTCCGAGGGTCGCTACCCTAGAGGTATGTCGGCTGATGATGTCCACTGACGAGCGTATGAGTTGTGAGGATTAGATCGAGTAGCCTACCCTTGCCCGTACGTTAAAAAGTTGTCCTCATTTCTATTCATATAGATTGTCCTGTACAGCATACTTATATATTTTCAAATATGATGCATGTTTACTGTATTCAAATTGGCTCGTATTTTCTGTATCTTGTTACGTCCCTCTGAGGACCTGGTCCTCTGCCAGGTGTATCTGTTCTTGAGTATTTGCAGGAGCACAGATTTGGATGGTTATATGTGATTCGAGAATGTCTTCTCTTCGAGTCCATGATTGATAGCTGGTATTCTTATATTGTGTTTATTGTGTTGTACTCATATTGTATTTGCTCTTATATTCGAGTTGGTAGTGGATTTGTTTTCATCCAACTATCATCCTTAGATACTTCTTGTTGAGATCTAGTTTCATAGATACTGGTTATTTATTTTTACATGATTTTGGTGGATGAGATTTAGATTTACCCTGTGACTTGTATTACATTTTATACAACTTGTGGATTTGATATTCATATTACAGCGTACGTATGGATTTGGTTTCCATATATTGGAGTTGCCATATCCATGCGGCTGGCATGCTTACGTGTCCTAGTCCTACGTGTTTTGGGACTGGGCGTGACAGTGACTGTCACGACCCGCACCCAAAAATCGGGCATGAGTCATGGGTACGTCCAGCCTATGCCGCAGAATCGGTGGTAGAACGCTGTAAAGGTCCGTTCTAGGTCAACCATATCTATCTATATCTCACAGAAAAATTCGGCATGACCTCTCCAAAAGAAGGGCAACCACGCAATATATATATATGAAATCCTCTCCAAAAGGAGGGCAACCAAGTAATATATATATGAACTCTCAATCACAAAATCTAGGGGAAGAAATAAAGCATGATATGAAATAAACAAAGAAATAGAACCAAGAGAGCAAGACAATATCCAAAAATATACAGTCACAAGCCAAAATAGCTACAACATCTTACAGCATCAAAAGAATAAGTACAATCATCCAAAATAACAACTAGGAACAACCCAGGAAACCCACCTAGCTAACTAGGGTGCTAAAGGCGTCTCCTCGGCGCACTCCTCCTCGATCTCAGGGTCACAACAGTCGTCAACACCCGGCCCGTAGAACGTCGGGCAATAGTTCTCAGGATCCTCTAAAAAAAATATGCCCAGTCAGGACTTGAGCGAAGTACATAACTCTGAAAGCAACTCCAAATACATGGTAAGGTGTATATGACGAGCAATAGAAAAGTATACAAGATGCACAGGAAATAAATATATGCTGGAGCACAATAAGTAGCTGCAAAGTAAACTGAAGAACAATACAAGTAGTGGAAAAGTAACTGCAGGTGAGAAACATGAATACTGGCTAAGTGCCTTGAGCACAAGTTCGTTATGTGATGGGCTTAGGTTGCACATGAAAAATACTACGATAACTCCGTTATGCGTGAGTTGCATAACTGACATACACATGAATACTGTTTGGCTTTGATCACATAACCAACTCCTACTCCCCTCCCCCACTAATACCATTGGATCCAACCACAACACGCTACGTACATGATAATAGCTCGCGCACACGAAGGCGAGAGCACAAGAAGCACATGATAGCACATAAGAATCAATACCCGAAGCACATGATGAAATACACGTGATAGAGTACCCGCTGAACACGGTAAGGGGGATAGCATCTCATGACGGGATCCACTAGTACCAGCTCGTATAACAATGTGTCAGAATCAAGTATTACAGTTCTAGAACAGGTGATATAAACGCTATCATAAAATGGAAACTATCAGAGGTAGGTACTCGCCTGATGTCCTGAGCAACTGATGAGGATCGAGATCCGGACTGGTGTCGCAAGGACCTAATGCGAAAAGCAGAATTAAACAGGGTTCTAAGCATTTAAACTGATATAAAATAATTAAAAACAGGCTTCTAGGGCTATTCTAGGTCGAACGGGTCAAACCGGTGAAATTCGGATCAAAAAGTCAACCCGGGTCCAAAAAGTCAACTCTAGGTCAAAACTAGGTCAAACATTGACTTTTATGGTCAACGAGGACAATTATGGTCAAAGCTAGGTCAAACTAGGGTGCCCCTGAAATTCTAGGTCAAACCGAGCTCATTAAGCTACTAAACTCTCAAACTTGCCTAATCGAGATACCGGGATACCCTCGGTATCCGATACCTCGCCCTAGGCCACGCACCCCGCCTAAACCTGCTAAAACCTATGCTAGCACGCGTAAATATATATACATAAACATATAAAAATCATTCCAATACATATCCTAGGCTATTGCTCAAATAGCCCACTCGAAACTCAATACCTTGGATATCTCAAGGTATTGAGATACCTCGGTATCTCAAGGTATTGAGATACCGCTCTCAAGCCCCTCTAACTAGCTATCTAGCTAATAATTAAATACCTAGTTATTAATCTAGGCTAGGGAATATATATCTACCATATATTTATATATCTAAGTATCTATACACCTATTTACATAGATATCCACACTCCCATATACACTTATACCCATTTACCTTACCCATCACATTAATATATATGTATATATAACTATATCTAGATATCTAACTATCTATTTAGCTATAGGTATATATATATCTATCATATAGATATAGGTATCTACCATATATCTACCTATCTAATAACTTATCTATCCATCTAATAATCTAACTATCTATCTTTATCTATATATAGATCTATATATCTAATATCTAGATCTATCTATTATATATCTCTCTCACTCTCGCCTGCTAGCCAGTGCTGCGAATGCTGCTGCTGCTCATGCCTAAACCTGTTGCTGCTGCCCTGCTTGCTGATGCTGCTGCTGCTGCCTCATATTCCTGCTGCTGCTGCTCTTCCTGCTGCTGCTGTACTGCTGCTGCAGTACAGCAGCAGCTGCTGCCACTGCTTGCTATTTTGGTTCCCCCCTTCTCACAAACACACATACACACACTCCTATACATATATATATATATATATATATATATATATATATATATATATATATATATATATATATATATATATCACCCTATATATATATATATACACATATAACTATATATATATACAACTAATACATATATATATATATATACACTTATATCTATATACTAACACACACACTAACACACTCACAACACACACTAATACACACACTCACACACAAATATATACATAGCTATATATATATATATATATATATATATATATATATATATATATATATATATATATAAACACACATATTAATATATATATGCACACATACAAATATATATATATATATATATATATATATATATATATATATATATATATATATATATATATATATATATGTATACATACCAATACACACACACACACTCTAATATATATATATACACATACACACACATATATATATATATATATATATATATATATATATATATATATATATATATATATATATATATATACATATACACACACAAGCACACTTACACATATACATATATATATACACATAGACATATACACACACAAGCACATAGATATAAATACACACATATATAATAAATATATATACATAAACACACATACATATAAATTATACATATATATATAGATATAGACACATATACCCAACCACCACACAATGCACACAACACACAAACAACACGCCCCACTCACGCCCAACGACCCCGACACTCACCAATATCATAAAATATATAAAATATAACTCAAAAACTCTAGCACACACTCTCCGATACTAACCCAATGCGCGCACAAGCCCGAAACGAGAAAACCAAGTCGAAATGGCCGTTCGGTCATTTTGACGAACACGTGGTGTGCGGTTGAGAAAACCTCCTGAAATGCACACCAAACGAACTCGGAATCGGCCCAAAATTTACCCACGCGTTCTAAATGATGTCTAGATCCTAGAAAATATGGTCCCGCGTCGATTCTAGGCCCGTGGCGGAAACGCACACGCACTTAGAATCGGCGACGACAAAAAACCCCAATTTCTCCCGTAACGCCCGTTTCTCCGCGACACGACTTCCCGTGTCCAAACAGAGATACGCACTCAATCTCTAGACACCCGACAACATCTACCTAGGTCCGTCTAACCTAGGGCATCACCTAAAATTGGGCCAAATTCGAATTCCACCCGAATTCGACACAAAACCTAATGTCAAAGTCTCTAAACTCAACCAAACTAGTTCCAACTTCCTCCCACGGGTAGGCTTAGGGTCTAGGAAGGTTCTACAACACTAATTACACTATACAAAAGTAATTAGCAAGGGGAAAGTTAGGGTTTACCTCTTGGAAGTTGGAATCCCAAGGCCAAAGTCTCCGATCTACTTAGAATTACCTCCCTCAAGCTCCAAGCCTCCAATTCTAGCCTCCACCCTAAATCTAAGCTCCACACACCTAGGTTAGGGAAAATACAAGGTTAGGGCTAGCATAAGGAGAAGGAATAGAAGAAAGAAAGAAGAAAAATGGAAGAGAAACTCACCTTGAAGAAGAAGGAAGAAGAAAGAAGAAGTGGAGAAGAAGAAGAAGTGAAGAAGAAGTGGAAAATGAAGAGAGAGGGGGCTGGCTGCTGTGGTGCTGGTTCTCACGGGTGGGGGTAGGTAGGGGCCGGCCATGTACAAATAAATGGGGTTACATAAGTTCCAAATTCCCAAAATGCCCCTACTAGACTTGGTTTCGGGTTCCGGGTTCCAAAAGCACTCAAACTAGCTCCAAATCTCTCCCACTAACCTTCTAAAAATAAAATAATAAATCTAAGCCCTAAAATAATTCTCACAAGGGTGTGGGCTGGGTCGGACATGGGTCCACTAGGGTCTGACATGGGGTCCAGGCTAGCCAAAATCCTAAAACAATCATTAAAAAAATAACACAAGCACCAAATAAATATAAATATAATTAATTAAATACAACACACAATTTACCAAATAAAAATAAATAAAAAAATAACCCTACTTTCTAGAATTGGGTAGTGACAAGCCTACCCTCCTTAAAATAATTTTATCCTCGAAATTAAAAGACGAAACTAGGACAAGAATGCAAAGAAAGAACCATACCTCAGGGCTCGAAGAGATAGGGGTATCGCTCGCGCATTTCATCCTCCCTCTCCCAGGTCGACTCCCCTAGAGAGTGATGCCTCCACGCGACGCGAACCAAAGGAATAGTCTGGTTCCTCAATACCTTCTCCCGTCGATCCAGAATCTCCACCGACTGCTATGGATAGCTAAGGGTAGGGCCCACCTCGATCTCCGAGTGATCCAATACGTGACTGGGATCCGCCACGTACCGTCTCAACTACGACACGTGGAACACATCATAAACTCCCTCCAGCGTAGGCGGTAACTCAAGCCTATACGCCACGGTGCCGACCATCTCAAGAATACGGAAGGGTCCGACGAAACGTGGGCTAAGCTTCCCGCCTCCACCGAAGCGAATAGTGCCCCGCGTCGGAGAAATCCTCAGGAACACCAGATCTCCAACCTAGCACAAACAAGGTCTCAGCACTTAGTCTAAAACAAGCAATCACAAGCGAACACAAGAACAAAATCTAGATTCTAAGCTATACCTCGAACTCCAAAGGTCTCCGGTGGCTATCGGCCCAATGCCGCTGCCTGTCCTGCGCCACCCGAAGTCTATCTCTAATGAGCTTGACCTTCTCCGCTGCATCAACCACCATCTCCGGGCCAAGCAAAGCTCTCTCGCCTACATCATCCCATGATAACGGAGTGCGACACCTCCGTCCATACAACGCCTCAAAAGGTGACATCTCGATACTGGCTTGGTAGCTGTTGTTGTAAGCAAACTCTACCAAGTGCAAGTGATCCTCCCAAGAGCCTCTAAAATCTAAAACACAAGTGCGAAGCATGTCCTCAAGTGTCTGAATGGTCCTCTCTGATTGACCATCTGTCTGTGGGTGATACGAACTACTAAACTTGAGCTGGGTGCTCAAGCTAGCGTGCAGACTCCTCCAGAAATGCGAAGTGAAGCGACTGTCCCGATCTGATACTATGCTCACAGGAACTCCATACAGTCTGACTATCTAGCGCACATACATCTCTGCTAGTCTCTCTGTAGATGTACCCACTTTGAATAGTAGAAAGTGGGCCAATTTGGTCAACCTGTCCATGATGACCCAAATCGTATCCTTCCCGCCTGGATAACGGGGAAGTCCAGAAACAAAATCCATGGTCACATATTCCCATTAACACTCCAGAATGGGTAACGGCTGGAGTAATCCTCCTGGCCTCTGTCTCTTCGCCTTCACCTGCTGGCACACTAAGCATCGGGATACGAAGCGCGCTACCTCCCGCTTCATCCCGTACCACCATACATGCTGTCTCAGATCTCTATACATCTTATTGGCACCGGGATGCATAGAGTACTGGGATCGATGCGCCTCCTGGAGAACCTCCTCGCGCAAGGACCCACTAGGCACACACAACCTGGTACCGTGCCGCAAAGAACCATTATCAGCAATGGTGAAGTCATCTGATAAACCCATCTGAACTTGCGCCCTGATGCTCCTCAGGGACTCATCCTCAAACTGTGTAGCCCTGATCTGGTCTACCAACTCTGACTGAATCTGTAGTCCCCACATCTGCATCTCAACTCCAGGCACTATCATCTCAATGCCCAAGCTTTCTAGATCTGCCAGAAGATAACGATCTGTAGTCAGGCACATAGCTACCGGATACCTGCTCAAAGCATCCGCAACTACGTTCGCCTTCCCTGGATGATACTGCAACGATATATCGAAGTCTTTCATCAACTCTAACCATCTCCTCTGCCTCATGTTCAACTCTTTTTGGGTAAACACATACTTTAAACTCTTGTGGTCTGTGAAGATCTCCACACGCTCTCCGTATAAATAGTATTTCCATAACTTCAGAGCAAAGATGACCGCTGCCAACTCTAAATCGTGGGTAGGGTAGTTCTTCTTATGAGGACGTAATTGCCTGGAAGCATAGGCAATCACACTCCCATTCTGCTGTAACACACAATCCAGTCTCCTCTCCGATGCATCACTATAGATAGTGAATCCTCCAGAACCTGATGGCAACGTCAACACTGGAGCTGTCGTCAACCTCCTCTTCAGCTCATCAAAGGCGATTTGGCACTCCTCTAACCAAACAAACTCCACGTCCTTCCGGGTCAGCCTGGACAACGGCTCTGCAATCCGGGAAAAATCTTGAATAAATCTCCTGTAGTAACTTGTCAGTCCAAGAAACTCCTGACCTCGACTACTGAACTGGGAGCACTCCATGCCTCAACTGCCATGATCTTTCTCGGATCCACCGAGATACCCTCTCCAGTCACCACATGACCAAGAAATTCAACCTTGTCAAGGAAGAACTCGCACTTCGAAAGCTTTCCATAAAGCTTCTCCTTCCTGAGAGTCTCCAGTACTATCCTCAGATGCTCCCCGTGCTCCTCTGGGGTCTTCGAATACACCAAGATATTATCTATAAACACCACCATAAACATGTCCAGATGCTGATGGAACACCTTGTTTATCAGATTCATGAACACTGCCGGGGCATTAGTCAACCCAAACGGCATCACCAAGAACTCATACTGTCCATATCTGGTCCGAAAAGCTGTCTTCGGAATGTCCTCCTTCCTGACCTTCACCTGGTGGTAGCCTGTCCTCAGATCAATCCTGGAAAACACCCTCGCTCCGCTCAACTAGTCAAAAAGATCATCAATACGTGGCAGCGGATACTTGTTCTTGATTGTAAGGTTGTTCAGAGCCCTGTAGTCGATACACATCCGTATCGACCCATCCTTCTTCGGCACAAAAAGACCGAAGCACCCCACGGAGAAGAACTAGATCTGATAAATCCCTTGTCCTGAAGCTCATCCACTTGCTTCTTCAACTCTATCAGCTCACTGTTGCTGACTCTATAGATGTGCTGGGATATCGGCTTCGCGCCTGGCACCAAGTCTATAGAGAACTCCATATCTCTGTCCGGAGGTAACCCTGGCAACTCCTCCGGAAAGACATCCATATACTCTCCTCTATCAGTGGATGTAGCAACCTCGGCTCTACCACCAGGGCTCCGTAGAAAACTCCCTCGGTCTGCTCCGCTGCTCCTCTGGCAAACTGAAACTCTGGCTCACCCGGCGGACTAAACAAAACTCTGCCTCCACAACAATCTATACTAGCACAATACGTACTCAACCAATCCATCCCGAGTACAATATCGTAGCTCGAAAGTGGCATTACGAGTAGGCACACACTCAACTCCCGGCCTCCCAAGGTAACTCTCCGGTCTCTGCAGACATCACTGACTAGGATGATACCACCCCCGGTCGTGATCTTGCAGAGTCTAGCTAAAGGTTCAGCAACAAGATGGTGTCTAACAGCAAAAGATACAGACACAAAGCTATGGGAAGCACCAGAATCAAATAAAGCAAGAGCTGGAATGAAATCAAGAAAAACAGAACCTGAGATAACATCACCAACTGGCTCGACCTCGTCCACTGTCAGGGCAAAAGCTCACCCCTGCTGTCCTCCTCGGTGCTGCTGCTGGTGCTGGGCGAACCTCTGCTGCTGAGTCTGCAAAGACTGTCCTCTCTGCTGCGCTGCAGGTGCTCTGGCTGGTGCCCTCTGAGCGGCTCCTCTGCCCTGAGCTGTACGGGCAAGCGCTGAAGGACAATCCTTCAGCTGGTGATCTGCTGCGCCACACAATAAACATCTGCCCAGTCTCTTTCTGCATATGTCCCATCCGTGCCCTGACTTCCTACAGAAAGGGCAAATGATGGGCTGCCTCTGGCTCTGCTGCTGACCCTGCCTCTACTGCTGGGGCGCCTGCCGGAAGGGCGCCCGACCTTGACCCTGGTACTGCTGGGTCTGCTGGAATGGCCTCTTGGCTGGGCCTGCACTGCTGCCTGCTCCGGAAGTGTCTCTGCCCCTCTTCGTCTTCAGCTCTAGGTCATCCTCAGCTCTCTGAGCGTCGCTGACAATCTGCTCGAAGGTCACCTCGCGGTCGCTCCTAGTCAAGGACTTGACCTCCATGACCAAGCCCTTGCTGAACTTTTGCGCCTTCGCTGCCTCAGACAACCCCTCAACAAATCTGCCCAGACGGTAGAACTTCGCTGCATACTCGTCCACTGACATACTCCCCTGGACGAGCGCCTCGAACTGACTCTCTAATGCACCGAGAGCCACATCCGGGAAGAACTTCTCCTTGAAAAGCTTCTTGAAAGCCTCCCAAGTCAATCCCAGAACTGCTATCCGCGTATCCGTGCGGTACCAAGTGAGGGCAAGGTCGAACATCTGGCTGCCCGCTGCCTCGATCTGCATGCTGGCTGGGATCATTGCCAGCCTGAAGATGCCGTCTATATGCTTGATCCAGTCATCGGCGTACAGGATCCCCTCTGTGCTGCAGAACTCCTTAGGCCGTATCCTCTGAAAATCGATAATAGTACCCGGCCTAGGATACTGAGCCTGCTCTGGCTGTGGCTGGATCTGAGCCACTCTATCCACCGCTGTCATAGCCACCTGATGAGCATTCTCAATGCCCATCCTCATAATATCTGTCTGGCGGTACTGCGCATCCATCATCTTTCGGAAGAATGCGAACAACTGCGTAGCATCCACTGGCGCAGGCGGTGGTGGAGGAGGTACCACCGGGACAACTGGGGTGGCTCTCGGATCAATGGGAGTAAGGGGATCTCCGAGAGAAACTGACGCTCCCTCAACCGCAGGAGTGGCGAGTGGAGCGATAGCGGCTGCCGGAAGTCGAGCAGGTCGAGAGGTGGCAGACCTCTCGGTGGCAACTGCTGGGACTGTGCGCTGAGATCTGGTCTTCGGAGGCATCCTGAACACAGATCAAAAGAAGTCAATACAGTACAAGAAACGATATCATCAAAGAAGGACAGTAATATTGCAAAAGAAAACAATTTCCAGAAAAATTAAGATAGCAAAAGAAATCAGGAAGGGTCCTAGTTGTGATTGAGCACACTCTCTCTCAGCCTATATCCTATATCCTATTGCAGGTAAACCTAAAAACTTGACCTGCATGGGCCACCACCAAAAACGTATCACGACCCGCACCCGAAAATCGGGCATGAGCCGTGGGTACGTCCAGCCTACACCGCAGAATCGGCGGTAGATTACTGTAAAGGTCCGTTCTAGGTCAACCATATCTATCTATATCTCATAGAAAAATCCGGCATGACCTCTCCAAAAGGAGGGCAACCACGCAATATATATATATATGAAATCCTCTCCAAAAGGAGGGCAACCATGCAATATATATATAAACTCTCAATCACAAAATCTAGGGCAAGAAATAAAGCACGATATGAAATAAACAAAGAAACAGAACCAAGTGAGCAAGACAATATCCAAAAATATACAGTCACAGGCCAAAATAGCTACAACATCTCACAGCATCAAAAGAATAAGTACAATCATCCAAAATAACAACTGGGAACAACCCAGGAAACCCACCTAGCTAACTAGGGTGCTAAAGGCGTCTCCTCGGTGCACTCCTCCTCGATCTCGGGGTCACAACAGTCGTCAACACCCGGCCCGTAGAACGTCGGGCAATAGTCCTCAGGATCCTCTGGAAAAAATATGCCCAGTCAGGACTGGAGTGAAGTACATAACTCTGAAAGCAACTCCAAATACATGGTAAGGTGTATATGACGAGCAATAGAAAAGTATACAAGATGTACAGGAAATAAATATATACTGGAGCACAATAAGTAGCTGCAAAGTAAACTGGAGAACAATACAAGTAGTGGAAAAGTAACTGCAGGTGAGAAACATGAATACTAGCTAAGTGCCTTGAGCACAAGTTCGTTATGTGATCGGCTTAGGTTGCACATAAAAAATACTACGATAACTCCGTTATGCGTGAGTTGCATAACCGATATACACATGAATACTATTTGGCTTTGATCATATAACCAACTCCTACTCCCCTCCCCCACTAATACCATTGGATCCAACCACAACACGCTACGTACATGATAATAGCTCACGCACACGAAGGCGAGAGCACAAGAAGCACATGATAGCACATGAGAATCAATACCCGAAGTACATGATGAAATACACGTGATAGAGTACCCGCTGAACACGGTAAGGGGGATAGCATCTCATGACGGGATCTACTAGTACCAGCTCGTATAACAATGTGTCAGAATCAAGTATTACAGTTCTAGAACAGGTGATATAAACGCTATCATGAAATGGAAACTATCAGAGGTAGGTACTCGCCTGATGTCCTGAGCAACTGATGAGGATCGAGATCCGGACCGGTATCGTAAGGACCTAATGCGAAAAGCAGAATTAAACAGGGTTCTAAGCATTTAAACTGATATAAAATAATTAAAAATAGGCTTCTAGGGCTATTCTAGGTCGAACGGGTCAAACCGGTTAAATTTGGGTCAAAAAGTCAACCCGGGGTCCAAAAAGTCAACTCTAGGTCAAAACTAGGTCAAACGTTGACTTTTACGGTCAACAAGGACAATTATGGTCAAAGCTAGGTCAAACTAGGGTGCCCCTAAAATTCTAGGTCAAACCGAGCTCATTAAGCTACTAAACTCTCAAA
This sequence comes from Iris macrosiphon, assembly GCA_036927795.1. Classification (NCBI taxonomy): domain Eukaryota; kingdom Viridiplantae; phylum Streptophyta; class Magnoliopsida; order Asparagales; family Iridaceae; genus Iris; species Iris macrosiphon. The sequence goes on along the minus strand of JAYESA010000006.1, from coordinate 128,335,434 downwards.
CTTGCCTAATCGAGATACCGGGATACCCTCGGTATCCGATACCTCGCCCTAGGCCACGCACCCCACCTAAACCCACTAAAACCTATGCTAGCACGCGTAAATATATATACATAAACATAACAAAATCATTCCAATACATATCCTAGGCTATTGCTCAAATACCCCGCTCGAAACTCAATACCTTGGATATCTTAAGGTATTGAGATACCTCGGTATCTCAAGGTATTGAGATACCGCTCTCAAGCCCCTCTAACTAGCTATCTAGCTAATAATTATATTCCTAGTTATTAATCTAGGCTAGGGAATATATATATCTACCATATATTTATATATCTAAGTATCTATACACCTATTTACATAGATATCCATACTCACATATACACTTATACCCATTTACCTTACCCATCATATCAATATATATGTATATATAACTATATCTAGATATCTAACTATCTATCTAGCTATAGGTATATATATCTATCATATAGATATAGGTATCTACCATATATCTACCTATATAATAACTTATCTATCCATCTAATAATCTAACTATCTATCTTTATCTATATATAGATCTATATATCTAATATCTAGATCTATCTAATCTATATCTCTCTCACTCTCGCCTGCTAGCCAGTGCTGCGAATGCTGCTGCTGCTCATGCCTAAACCTGCTGCTGCTGCCCTGCTTGCTGATGCTGCTGCTGCGGCCTCATATTCCTGCTGCTGCTGCTCTTCCTGCTGTTGCTGTGCTGCTGCTGCAGTGCAGCAGCAGCTGCTGCCACTGCTTGCTATTTTGGTTCCCCCCTTCTCACAAACACACACACACACACTCCTATACATATATATATATATATATCACCCTATATATATATATATACACACATATAACTATATATATATACAACTAATACATATATATATACACTTATATCTATATACTAACACACACACTAACACACTCACAACACACACTAATACACACACTCACACACAAATATATACATAGCTATATATATATATATAAACACACATATTAATATATATATGCACACAGACAAATATATATATATATATATATATATACATACCAATACACATACACACACTCTAAGATATATATATACACATACACACACACACACACACACACATATATATATATATATATATATATATATATATATATATATATATATATATATATATACACACACACACACACACAAGCACACTTACACATATACATATATATATACACATAGACATAAACACACACAAGCACATAGATATAAATACACACATATATATATAAATATATATACATAAACACACATACATATAAATATATACATATATATATATAGATATAGACACATATACCAAACCACCACACAATGCACACAACACACAAACAACACGCCCCACTCACGCCCAACGACCCCGACACTCACCAATACCCTAAAATATATAAAATATAACTCGAAAACTCTAGCACACACTCCCCGATACTAACCCAACGTGCGCACAAGCCCGAAACGAGGAAACCAAGTCGAAATGGCCGTTCGGTCATTTCTACGAACACGTGGTGCGCGGTTCGGAAAACCTCCTGAAACGCACACCAAACAAACTCAGAATCGGCCCAAAATTTACCCACGCGCTCTAAACGATGTCTAGATCCTAGAAAATATGGTTCTGCGTCGATCCTAGGCCCGTGGCGGAAACGCGCATGCACTTAGAATCGGTAACGACAAAAAACCCCAATTTTGCCCGAAACGCCCGTTTCTCTGCGACACGACTTTCCGTGTCCAAACGGAGACACGCACTCACCCTCTAGACACCCGACAACGCCTACCTAGGTCCGTCTAACCTAGAGCATCACCCAAAATTGGGCCAAATTTGGATTCCACCGGAATTTGACACAAAACCTAATGTCAAAGTCTCTAAACTCAACCAAACTAATTCTAACTTCCTCCCACGGGTAGGCTTAGGGTCTAGGAAGGTTCTATAACACTAATTACACTATACAAAAGTAATTAGCAAGGGGAAAGTTAGGGTTTACCTCTTGGGAGTTGGAATTCCAAGGCCAAAGTCTCCGATCTACTTGGAATCACCTCCCTCAAGCTCCAAGCCTCCAATTCTAGCCTCCACCCTAAATCTAAGCTCCACACACCTAGGTTAGGGAAAATGCAAGGTTAGGGCTAGCATAAGGAGAAGGAATGGAAGAAAGAAAGAAGAAAAATGGAAGAGAAACTCACCTTGAAGAAGAAGGAAGAAGAAAGAAGAAGTGGAGAAGAAGAAGAAGTGAAGAAGAAGTGGAAAATGAAGAGAGGGGGGGCTGGCTGCTGTGGTGCTGGTTCTCACGGGTGGGGGTAGGTAGGGGCCGGCCATGTAGAAATAAATGGGGTTACATAAGTTCCAAATTCCCAAAATGCCCCTACTAGACTTGATTTCGGATTTCGGGTTCCAAAAGCACTCAAACTAGCTCCAAATCTCTCCCACTAACCTTCTAAAAATAAAATAATAAATCTAAGCCCCAAAATAATTCTCACAAGGGTGTGGGCTGGGTCGGACATGGGTCCACTAGGGTCTGACATGGGGTCCAAGCTAGCCAAAACCCTAAAACAATCATTAAAAAAATAACACAAGCACCAAATAAATATAAATATAATTAATTAAATACAATACACAATTTACCAAATAAAAATAAATAAAAAAATAACCCTACTTTCTAGAATTGGGTAGTGACAGTGACCCAGCGACAGACCAAACTTATCCGTAGCTACAACTAGTGCGACTACCGGATTCCCCCTTAGGCCGGATCGGTCCCGGTGCCCTGGCGCCCCGTCCGTAAGAATCAAGCTTGTGCACAAGCGTCCACGACCAAGCGAGTCTCTTTTATTTATTTATTCTTTCTTTTTCTTTTAATATCTTCTTCTTCTGAGTAAACGACAATGGTTGTGGACGTAGGTAATGAGCCTCACTAAAAGCCATCCAGGGCATTCCTGACTCATTAGTTCATTGCATATTTCTTTATTACGAGCTCATCGAGCAATTCTTTTAGTGTCATTCTCTTAGTGTCATTCCTTAGTGCCATTCATTTTAGTTATTCTTTACTTGTATCTTACTTTTATGTTTTCTTATCATCTTTGCAGCTCCAAGTATGGAAACTACCCTGGCACCCAACAGTCCCGAAGGCATTCCATGTTTTCTATTACTTTGCTCGGAACGACTATTTTGATAGTCTTTCTGCCTCAGGTGAGTGAATCATGTTTCATGTTGTGTTCCAGGCCATGGCATAAATCTATGAAACTAGCATTGAAACAAGACAAGCGAGTACTAGTTAGCACATGAATCAGGCAAGCATCGAAACTATAGAAACATAAACAGCTACGCTAGCACGAGTCTAATAGGGTTAGTAAGAGGATTGAAACCGTGCAGAGGCATATGGTGTAGCACATAAGAAAACTATCAAGTTACTTCTTTATCATGTTCTAGGCAAGCAATACAAGATGGGATTATTCTCTTAGCTAGGTGCATTGTACTCTTTATTAGCATGCAAGGGGTAATTCGACTAACAACTAGCATGTATCGTCTATATTTTTAAGTGTCAGGCTAAGCAAAGATAGGTTCATCGAAGCCATCCACCTTAGCGATGAATCACCTCGGTCGATACTCCGAGCTCGCCTTTGAGAGTCTAAGTCTGAACTCTTAAAGGACCAAGTCTGAAATATCTTTGCCTTAAGCAAGTCTTCTCACTGAGCAAAGCGGGTCAGGTCGTTGCACTTGTGCCATTTGAATCAGCTCTCCGCTTGAGAGGAATGGGTCGTTACATTATACACCACATAAAACAAGTCTCGTCCTCGAGAGTTCCAGAGCGTAAACCGTTCTATCGCACACTATTGAATCTATCTCAAGCATATCAATCCTTATCAATAGATTTGTTCGAACATAACTTCCTACTCGTTCCTCATTCCGTGTCGCGTGCATACTGGGTCTGTCTTATTGAATGACTCTATCATTCAATCCAAGCTCTGACTCGGTCTCAAATGTGCCTTAGCGTAAAAATATTGCTTAATATGAGGTACAATATAATCCATATTGAATGACGATCTAAGGCTGAGGCAAACTTATCCAAATCGTTATACTCCTCCATGCGAATCTAACATATTCACTTACACTAGCATTCGAGATCAGCATATCACGAGTCTGGATCGTGCACATATTCAAGGTGTCTTTCAAACATATATATGTCAACCAACTTAGCAATAGTGAAGTCTTTGCACTCGAGTTTAACATATCACTGAGTCTTAGATCATGCACACGTTCAAGGCGTCCCTCAAACATATGCATTCAACCAAACTAGCGATAGTGAATTCTGACAAGCTACCCGCAAAAATCTTAAGGGTTATCGTCTTATGAATCACAATGATACATCCAATGGGGTCAATCAAAATCCAAGTCATTTATAGTCCCACTCAAACCAAGTATTGTACTACCTTCAAGCACGATCTATCCGATCAACCGACTAGCATCCAAGTCTTATTATATATTTTGTTTATGTTAAACACAGTGTACACTTATCGACCCAAGTCTAACACGAAGTCTTGCTTCCCCAGTTATATAGCTTGCTCAAGCAATACTCTAAAGTCGGTCACACAAGTCCTTTCACTCTGCATAGGGTTGTCTGCCTAACCGCTAAGTCGGCTCACAAGTTCATAGGTACATTTCAAGTTCACGGTTCTCATCGTGCAAATTTTTTGCACGATACTCGCTCTAATTCCTAAGGTCAAACCATTATTCTTTCGTACGGGACATTCTACCCCAGCTCATTTCACTCAGATTTTTAAATATCGAGCACAGATCATTATATCTACATTAACACGTTCGTTTGCACAAGATCCGGGTCCATTTAGAAAACCGTTCCTAAGATACGTTCGTTCAATCAAATCCATGATATATCCATGTCGCATGTTAAACCCATCAATTTGCATAGTCTATCTCCTCTATTATGTTTGATAAAATTTATATATCCATTCTTTTCTAAGTCTAGACCACCAAGTCATAATCCATTATAAAACTTTGATCTCAATCGTAAACTCTATGTCTTCTAACATGATCTACATATCCGTTCATGAAACCATCAATCATATCTTACTTCACGTTCTAGACTAACTCCTCCTCAAAATAATTTGATTCATTTATATCCTGAAACTCGTCTTATCGTATCGAACCACTAGTCCGGACAATCATTTAATTACCACGCTTCGGTCTTCCACAAGTTCAATCATCCCTGTTGGACGTAAAATTACCACGCCAATGCTCCCACAGGATAACCGTCGTAACCCGGGCGTGACGCATGTACGAGCATGGAGTTGCACTCATACAAGATAAGAATGTAAAATGTTATGGTTATCATCGAACGAACAAACACCTTATCATTATACTTTGTTTCATCTAAGTTGTATACTAATCTCTAAAGTCATGTTCATCTAATAACCGTTTATGCCATGATCATATTTGTCTAGCCAAATTGTCCTGCTTCAATGTTACCGTTCGATCAATCCGTAGTTTACTTTTAGCATTCCTCAAACAACTAATTCAAATCTGCAAGCCAAAGTCTATCCAACTTTGTTATATTCTATTTTATCGAATTCGTTTGTATAATCTTCGAACATGTTCCCGCGAGTTCAATCATCCCTGTCGTACGTAAAATTACCATGTCAGCGCTCCCGCAGGATAATCGTTCTCATTTAGGCCCGATGTCGAGTGTTACCTTTCGAACTAGATTTTAGATCTTTCGTCCAAGTCAAGATTAAATCTGTTATCGCCTACCTCAATCATTGAACCAAAATTTTCTAACTTGCATCAATCCTTCCTATCTTTCAACTTATCAATATCGTATCAAGTCTTCCAAATTTGAAACTATAACATTCATACTCAGGCTAAAATTCCATCGAGCGATATCCTACTCAATCCATATTTTTGATGCACGCTATCTTTCATCGCACTATACTCCGATCGAATCCTAGATTATTCCATCTCAAACTCAAGTTTTAATTTATTTAAATTAATTTGAAATTGCTCCTACGATTTACTAAGTTTTCTCGACCATGGTATTGATTTCCATTACCTTGAATCCTAATTCGATATAAGTCTTATCACTTATTCAACACATTCTAACTCGTTTGAATGAAATCTCGCACGATTCCATCAAATTTGCTTACTTGTTAGGCGGTATTTATACTAAGGCTTCGCACAATTACGTCGCTTTCTGCTAGACTCGTTTGCTATTCTGAAATTCTCGATTCGCTCGAACATTTCTAAGATGATCAATATACCACTCAGGGTTTGAGCTATACTCTACGAATCCTCAAATAGCTTATTCGTTCCTAAGTTATCGTATATACCACTCAAGAATCGAGTCATCCAAGTAAATTCTCAATCGAGTTCGCATCAATCCATCTAACTCGTTCCTTAAAAATCCTATGTAATCCCTATCAGTCGCCTCAATAATTTTAATATCTTTTACACCTCAATCGACAGTCCTCCATACAAACTATATTTGAGTTGTAACTTATCGATAAGAATAACCGTCTGAACTATATGTCGAAACTCAGGCACGACTCTCTAGATTCGCCTTAGCGATAATCCAATAACGTTTCTACCGATGGCCATTATAAGTCTGACTTATTCTTACCTGGACGATATCCCAATTTTGTTCACAAACTTGCTCGTACCCAAGGTTCTTATCGTACGATACTCAACATAACTTAGCCGAAAGGTTGTGTGCATAGCTAACTGTCTGAACGATATTCGATCTCGCACACTAACCTGCTTGGTGTTCACTAATAGGTATTCGGGTTTACATATAAGTTGCATATTCTACCACGAGTCGATTCCCATAAAGTTTAATACAAGTTGGCAGAAAGGCCTTCACATCATAATTTCGTAAAAGTAATCATATCATTCATATGCACTTTCAAAAATATTTAAGACTTATTGTATAGAATATCCCAACGGGTCAACGAGAGAGAGAGCGTATGCATATAACCCATGAACGAGCTTTCAAAAATAAGATATTCGATACGAAGTACAAGGACGTAAAGCCATGCTCTGATACCAATATGTCACGCCCCGATCTTAAATGAAATTGGTCGTCCCCGATAGGCACAAATCACCGAGTCAGCGCTCCCGCAGGATGATCTTTTCCATCTGGACATGATGTCGTACGAGCACAAGTTGCGTCCATGCAAGGTCATGAATCCGAACAAGCGGGAAAATAGCAAAGCCACAGAGTCGTACAGATAGTCTTCAATGTACCGGATACTTGAACGACACAAGTAAACAGCCGTTCGGTAACTAGTTCTCAAGGTCGATATAGCGGAAGCATAGAATGAACACAAGTATGGGTACTAAACAAGCTCTTTATTTATAATTGTCACTACCACATTCTGAAAACAGGGGTATTTTTGACTTTTTATAATTATCAGTATTGTGGTATTTATATTAAATGATTTCTCAATATTGTATTTAAACTAATAATTTCATGAGGTGTGTATTTAAATATATTATATTATATACTGCGTTCTTAATGTCTGAGCTGGTAGACTTGACCTAGAGGCCACTAGACGAACACCTAATCGAATAATGGGGATTATGTATTTAATTGTTTTATTTTAGAATTTATTTATTGGAGGTTGTATTTAATTACCGTAATTTATTTGATTGTTGCGCGCTGCCGTTGCTTCGGTATTTGGAGCGCTACCCTGGCTTTTGCCTTCCAACAAATTTCACAACATTGCCCTAGACGTGCCCGTCTTCCATTCTGCCATTTTTTGTAACTCATAATTATGCTCTTTTGTGCTTCATTTTAGCCGCACAAAAATTGTCGCAGACGTTTATTTAAATTCTAAATAAATTCCAATTTTATATCGTTGTGCGTTCCAATCGAAATTGGAGGCAATCTTGACCTATTTTTCGTGCGGCCCAAATTAGGGAAATATTCTGTTCTGAGTCTTCTTCATTAATGCTATTGATGACCCGACCTGATTTTGGCCCCATGTACTCCTAATTAATTTTTGAACACAACTTGTATTTATTCCTAATTAAATTAAGGATACCATTTTATCTGATTCCGTAAATCCCAATTTAATTCCAGTACCCTGCTATTTGAGCCGTATGACACGCACAACGCCCCCTCACTCTGCAAAACACCGGACACCAAATCGCCCGCCAAATTTTCGTCATTTTATGCGTCTATGCAAATACCCAAATTTAAGGGGGCTAATTTGTAAATTTGTATTAGGTGTCCACACCCCATTTGTTTAAACAATGAGGGAGCCCTAATAATATTTAACTAAACATAACCCTCATCCCCACATGAAGAAACCTCATGTCAAATCTGCACCACTCATTTAATGGGTCCATCCTCACCCTTAAATTTACACACCCTCTCTCCCTATATAATGTCATGTCACATCAAACCCTAATCCCCAAAACAAGCCCCCACCTCTCTCTCTCTTACCTCCCCTCTCTCCAACGTAGCCTCCTTCATTCCAAAATTCTTTTCTCTTCTTCTTCTCTTTTTCTTTCTTCTTCTTCTTCTTCTTCTTCTTCTTCTTCTTCTTTTCATTACTTTGATTTTTGAAATTGAAAAGAAGGGGGGGGGGAACTTGAAGCCACTGTTCAACCGGCGGCCAACCACCCAGGCCCGACCCCGCCTCCGGCGAGCTGCCCCAGCCAAGCCCCGACCCGCCGGCTACTGCTGTTCGGCCAACCCGAGGGCTGCACCTACCACTACCTCCCCTTCACTCCCTGCTCCGGCGGCCCAGACCCGAGCTTCGACCGACAGCACATCAACTCCTCCTCCCTCTTCTGTTCAACTCCGATGGCCCCCTCATGAGCTCCTCCCCCGCGGCTCCACGAGCCGAGCTCCTCTCCGGCAGGCCTAGCCCCCGGCCTGTTGTTCCTATCACCACCATCACCGCATCGAGCAGCAGATCTTGCGACCATGGCGAACCTCGGTTGATCGAAGCCGGCGACTAACGAAGCAGGGCGATCGACTCTGAGTTCGTCGACGAAGCCCGGTGGTTGACCTCTTCCTTCGTCGGTGATCCTTCCTCCTCCGCCGAGCAACTCCGTCGATGATCTAAGCTTTCCAGGCGGCGAGCAGCAGTCTCTGGCCTCGACGCACAGTCGTTTGTTCTCCAAACAGTGATTGGCGTCACTTCGAGATCGATCGAGAACTTCGGTCATCTCCCTACTTCGACGAGTATACTTCCCTTCCACGACTACTCCGACGAGCTCAACTAGATCTGGTGATTCGTCTGCCTCTTAATCATTGATTCTGATTTGTTCTAAATCAATAGAAATCAATTCAAATTCTAAACTTCTCTTTTCAAATCTTCACTACAACTGTATGATGATTTGTCTGAGAGAGAGAGAGAGCCAGAAGCTTGAATCGGACACGGGAACCTCGTATCCACGTGTCAGGACACTGGTATGATCTCCCCTGAGCTCCCTCGGCTGCACTCCTGCGCGGCCAGCTCTCCCTCCGGTGGGCCGTGCACCAACCCCGGTGAGCCTCTCCTTTCCCTCCTTCTTTTGAATTTAAATTCTATGTAAGTTATGGTATTAGTATATGTATTCTTATAGATACATATATGTATGTATTATTTTTATGTATATGTATTGATATATATATATATACGTATATGTATGTATATTTTTATTAATTGTATTTATATATATATATATATGTATGTATATTGGTATTCTCCTATAAGGTGTATCTAATAGTATATATATATGGTTAATAAAAATTGATTATACGTATTTAATACGTATTTAGTAAAAATTGGTATATGTATATATATTATTTGTATATATACATAGTATATTTTTAAATTGGTATATATGGTATATAAATATATTGTTCAACATATATATATATATATTATACATGAATTAAATGGTACGTATATATATTGTATATGTATTTTGGGTGCAAGTACATATTGTAGGTGTTAATGTTAGTTAATAATGGGTATATGTGTGTTAGATGTCTATCTACTAGATAACCCTAGTTGACCCGTACCGTACCTGGCATAGCCCCGAGTTATGTATTTGTGTTGTGTTAGTGTAGCACCTGATGCAAATGCTATATTGTTTATTATATGTTATAGGACTGTTGGATCCTCCAGACGATACTCTGGGACAGGACATTGGTTTTACCAGCTAAGGACCCAAGGCGAGTACATTCTCTGATTAGTTTCTATTTTATGATATTCCCTATATTCACTGTATCTAGTGTAGATATCCATGCTCTTGACACGTTGGTTACACGGATTGGTATACACGGATCTCGTCATGAGATGTTATTCCTTATTCATGGTGTAGCTTGTACAAGACTTGTTTCCTTGTTATCTTGTGCATGTACAGACACTGAGACCCGGGGAGATTTGCTACCTCCCTAGGGAATCCCGTGCCATAGCGTACCATGATTGGATCTACTATACCATTCGGGGGTGGGGAGTATTTTAGTATAGATATGTGATCATACCCAACTTTACATGCATCATAGCTCACCCCACATCTCACGTCGGGTGCGGCCTGACCATTTACATGCTTCATAGCTGTTACGTGTGATTAGCCTGACCTCTACATGCATCATAGCTAACCAACGGTTAGCCTGACCTTACATGAATCATAGCTAATCACATGTAACCAGCCTGATCAAGTTCCCAAGCCGATCACATGTTAAAGCTAGTACTCACACACTTAGTCATAGGATTCTTGCTCATTGACATATTATTTCTTTTCCTGCATTTACTTACAGTATTTCCAGTATTTCTTTTATTGTACATTTCTCGTACATATACATGCATCTTGTATATTTCTATCTATATACTGCTACATAGTTTATGTCATTAATATAGAACTGCTATTTAGAGATGTACTTTGCTCCTTCCTGACTGGAAAATATTTTCCAGACTGTGACCTTAGTGGACTTGTTTCTGACACACTTGGGGATTGGATGTTACTGATTGCAGGTATGATTATTCTGTCGTTAGACTTGTCTTATATTTCTTTGTTTGCCTTGATATCTCATCGTGTTTTAGTTTAGGTGATTGAGTATTTCTAACATTATTTTATGATATCCACGTCTCCTTATGGAGTTGGGTATTCACGTGAGTTTGATTAGATAGTTACATGACCTAGACAGCGTTCTACCGTCGATACTGCGGCGTAGGCTGGACGTACCCACGCACTCGTGCCCCTATACCGGGTGCGGGTCGTGACAATAATCAAGAAATTTTACAAGCGATACTAGGCTGAGATTACAAGTCGCTCAAGCTCTCTCTCTCTCTCTCTCTCTCTCTCTCTCTCTCTCTCTCTAAACAATAATGCGTGCCAAGCAGCTTACAACTTAGGATGAAACATAGGCGATGTTCCAACATTATGTCTTGTATATGTGCTTTAGCTCCGGACGCAAAACTCCAAGGCTCGAGAGTCCCCTAGGAATAGGATCTCCGTCTGTCCAAAGGAGTCTTTTTCTTTCTTTACATAGAGTCTCTTCGAGACCGCTATGCATCTTAAGTCCGGAGGTGGACAAGCGTCAATCTTCTATCGTCCTCGACCTTCACCTTTCCTTTACACTTGGGCTGGATTCCTATTTAGAATAAGAGGGATTCTGTCTCGATTTACCAAAGAGGCAAAAAAAACCTACTTCGTAACAGAGAACTCCACACCTTAGTGCACCCGAGAGGATACTCCGCACCAAACAAGATTTTTTCGTACACTGCAATCAATCCGGTGGATTATCAGTACATGAATGCACTGGTGGGGAGGCTTCTCGTCCGCTCGATAAATCCAAATACATTATATTAGTTCCGTGCACAAATTATTAAGTTATCTTTCTAGTTTTTTCTTAGGATCAGTTTTTATGGCATAAAATACAAAGCCTAACTCGTGTGGCAATGCGCCGTACGATAGAAGGGTAACATGGTAAAATCTACCAACTTACCATTCTTCCTTCCCTATCCAATGACACAACCAAGTTATCCAAATCTGAATATATACATATATTGAAATCCAAGGAATCGCATAGCGAACACATGTATGCTACGAGCGTGTTTCTAAATCAGGTGCACAAGTTTGCTTAATTGTGATACACAAGTTACTTTATTACTCAGATTCAGGCATGCTACTCAGGTTATTCAAATGATTATAAAACTCAAATTACACAAATTACTTGTTCATTTCTCAAGTTACCCAAATTCAGATTTCTTAGAAGCAATTCAATGACTCGCATGCGGATTGTCGCAACCGAGCATGTCTTAATCTATATGAACGGGTTGCTGGCCTACACGCCATTATGGACAGAGTCGCAATAAGTTGGTAGTCCCGGTGCCCTGGTGACAGACCAAACATATCCTTGCTAGCTACAACTAGTACGACAACCAGATTTCTCCCAATGCTGAATCGGTCCCGGAGCCCCGGCGTCTCGTCCATAGGAATCAAGCTTGTGCACAAGCGTCCGCGACCAAGCGAGTCTCTTTTATTTGTTCTTTCTTTTTCTTTTGATATCTTCTTCTTCTGAGTAAATGAAAATGGCTCTAGACGCAGGTAATGAGCCTCGCTACAAGCCATCCCAGGTCATTCCTGACTCATTGGTTCTTTGCATATTTCTTCATTACGGGCTCTCGAGACATTCTCTTAGTGCCATTCTCTTAGTGTCATTCCTTAGTGTCATTCATTTTAGTCATTCTTTACTTGCATCTTACTTTTATGTTTTCTTATCATCTTTGCAGCTCCCAGAATGGCAACTACCCTGGCGACCCAATAGTCCCAAAGCTGATCATGTTTTCTATTACTTTGCTCAGAACGACTATTTTGATAGTCTTCCTGCCTCAGGTGAGTAAATCATGTTTGGTATTGTGTTCCAGATCGTGTCATAAATCTAGGAGACTAGCATTGAAATAAGACAAGTGAGTACTAGTTAGCACATGAAATAGGCAAGCATCAAAACCATAAAAACATAAACAGCTACGCTAGCACGAGTCTAACAGGGTTAGTACGAGGATTGAAACCGTGCAGAGGCATATAGTGCAGCGCATAAGGAAACTATCAAGTTACTTCTTTACCATATTCTAGGCAAGCAATACAAGATGGAAGTTTTTTCTTTGCTAGGTGCATTGTACTCTTTATTAACATGCAAGGGATGATTCGACTAGCAACTAGCATATATCGTTCATATTTTTAAGTGTGCAGGCTAAGCAAAGACAGGCTCATCGTAGCCACCCACCTTAGCGATGATTCGCCTCGGTCGAGCGATACTCCGAGCGCGTCTTTGAAAGTCTAAGTCTTGTTGGCCCAATATTTATGTTGAGTTTTTTAATATGGCTAATCGATTAAGTTTAGCATTATGATAATCGATCAATTACTATAGTATCTTCTACTTAAACTCAGCATTGTCCAGATATATAATATTTGCTTCTATATATTTCCTTGTTCGTCTAATATCACTACCAAAAAAAGTCAAATTAGCGACGTCTAAAAATGTCGCTAAATAACCAAAAATCGTCGCTAATTAGGTTTAGCGACGTAATTAGCGACGTTTCAAAGTAGTCGGAAAATACCAAGTCGCTAAAACAAAAAACGTCGCTAAACGTCGCTATGCCGATATTTTTTAGCGACTTTAATGTGTCGCTAAATTTAGCGACGTTTTGCGACGCCAAGTCACTAAAAAGTGACATTTAGAAACGTCGCTAAACGTCACTGATTAGCGACATCTATCGCAACGTTACACCGACGTCTTTAATGACCTGGCTATACTGCCATGTCAGTAATTGGCGACGTTTAGCGACGTAATTAGCGACGTCATTAGCGACGTCCTTAGCGACATTTTACAGCATCGCTAAGTAGTGACGTAATTAGCGACGTAAATTAACGTCGCTAAACGTCGCTAATAACGTCGCTAATTTTTAAAAAAATAAAAAAAAATAATGTGCAGAAGCAAACATTGGTGATTCCCTGCAGTTTCACATCATCTTCATCATACACATCAACATGATTCAATCTAGTTAACTATATAATCCAATTAAATTAAAGACCACAAGAAGTATCAATCCAATTAAATATGGATAACTATATAATCCAATTAAATTAACTAAAAAATTAAAGACCACAAGAAGCATCATACATCATGTCTATTGTTGAAGTATCAATAATTCATAAATAATAATAAAAATAATTATACTACTACGGATCTGCAGGAGGCTGACCAGCGGCGCGCTTGAACGATAACAACTCCTCATACTCGTCCCGTGGAATCGACACCGATGTCGATGGAGAAGGCAATGACATCGGTGGAGGCCGTGCCCGCTCCAAGTCTGCGAGTCGCTGGTTGTAAGAATCCAGGGTAGATAACAGCCTCGTACTGCTATCACCCATTGAATCCTGCATCCTCGTCAGGTTCTCGCCCATCGATAGCTGTGACGCCTGCATCCTCGACAGCTTCTCGCCCATCGATAGCTGTGACGCCTGCAGCTCCATGATGTTGCGATCATTGGAGGCTCTAATATCATTTGTCAATTCTTGTAGCTCCGTCATGCTGCGGTCGAGCATATCCAATCGTGCGATGAGCATCGGATCGTCCGTCTGCGGCTGGGACCGGGACTGGTCCTCCATACTTCGCAGCAAGTCGTCACGGAGAGACGTAATTTGACGGTCAACGGCCTCCTGGATGGCCTCCTGGACTCTGGCCGACGACTGCGAGGGCTGCGACTGCGAGGGGCATGTGGAATGCACGCTGTCGGGGAGGCCCTAGATGACTGCGTCACAACCAAGGGGCCATAGGAGCCCGTACCGTATTACGTACCCCTCTGGAGACCACCAGCTGCGGTCACCCACAGGTCGTCCGCCGACGGAGATGGACCGGGCTGCGATGAAGCACCAGCCTCTCCAGGTGTAGGTGCACTAGCAGTCGCCCGCTCACGAAGCCTAAGATACTCGGCCTAGAAAAGGTTTGGAAACTCAATAATTGCCTAAGTTATATTAAAATAAATACAAAGTAAAGTAATACTTACATAGGTCTGTGAGGCCCTCTCATCAATAAGATTTTCGTCCTTGCGATGGGTGGCCAAGAAGACGGTCACCATATTTGCATCCTCACCCCTCTGTACCTGTTAAAAATATATTTTTTATTACTAAACTTAAATATTTTTTCCAAGTACCATTTTATGGTACTTATATTAAAATAATATATTTTAAAAGAAAAAATATACCAAACGACGGAAATGTTCCGTCATCGGAATCGAGCCACCACACCACTTGGCAGCATTCTGCCTAGCCGCCTTGGCCTTCTTAGACCTTTTCTTGTAGCTCGGATCTTCGAATCTAGCCCTCATCGCAGTCCACTGCTCAGGCGTGATGCAACCTTGGATCGATTTTTCAGCACGATCACGAGCCTTCTGGTCATCTAGAGCATCTCGGATAAGCTTGGCGGCAACGGTAGGAAAGAGCCGCTCGATCAACTCGGCCCGGTAAGGAGGATAAAAATACGTTTGCTACAATAAATAATTTATTAAGTTAGCATCACGAATATGCATAAATTAGAGGATTTATTTAATATACTTTTACCTGAAAGTGCGCAAACCAGAACGCCTTCCTCTCCTCCGGAGCCTCAGAGTAGTTGATCCAAGGGCCACCATAGTTGTTCCTCAGAAATTGGCCCAGGCATCTCTGAACCGACGATGGACGATATCTATACAGAAATAATAATTTAGATTACTAAAAAAGTCAATATACGATGAATAAAGAGAAACACAAATATATACTAAACCATCTAATTGACTTACTTTGTACCGTCGGCCCAAATCTCTGTCCTCGTCTCCTCCGGTGGTGTGCATGGAGGATCTTGCTGATGCTGGGACAACGTCGGCACGACCTCCTCTACATGCTCATCTGTCTCCATGGTTCCGTCAGCAGAAGGAACGCTGGACGAGGGAGTACTATCACGCCTGGAACTACTCGTCCCAGGAGTGATGCCACGCAACGTCGTCGCAGTCGGAGATGTGACTGATCGATATACTGGAGTACTGGGCGACGATGATCCGGAACCAACAGTAGGCAGTACCGGAGTGGCACTCTGTCTACCTCGGGACCTGCCGAATCCTCCGCGTCGTCCTGTCATATCTGATAACAACATATGATTGTACGGTGTGACGATCACAGGCCAACACGAATACTGGGAGCCCGAAAGTCCGAATAGGGTAAAACTGTCAGAGCAGAGCCCCAATCTGACATTATGCGCTTCCTCGGCAAAATATGGATACTCTCGATCAAAGTGCTTCCATGCTTCTCCATCGGATGGATGATCCAATACTCCTTCGATCTATTTTCGCCTGTGCCAACTCATGTTTTCTGCAGTCTTCTTAACCATAAACAACCGCTGCAACCGCGGCGTCAAAGGCAAGTAGTGCATCGAATCGGTAGGCTTCCTTGCACCGACAGACTTTCCTCTAACAGTGGCCTTGTAGCGATCAGCACCACAGAATCTGCACGCATCTTCATCCTTGTCGTCTTTGTAGTACAACATGCACCCGTTGCGACATGCATCAATTTTCTCGTATCCCATCCAAAGCGATCTCACCATCCTCTTAGATCGATAGAAGTCTTTAGGCAACTTTGCACCCTCGGGCAAGATCTCTATAATCAAATCGAGCAGTCGATTATAGCATTCTTGCGACATGTTAAAATCGGACTTGATGCTCAATAATCTTGTAACCACCTCCAATGGTGAATGATCCTCACAACCAGGATATAGTGGAGTCCTTGCATTCTCAAGCAACTCCATAAACTTTACAGCATCGGCATTCAGTGCCTCCTCAGCTGTATCATAATTGTCCGAATTGAAACTAGGTCCTGCCGCATCATAATTGTCATGATTGAAACTAGGCCCCGCCGCATCATAAACCATGTTCACCAACCCGTCGTCATAAGCATCGTGGTCTTGGACATCCATATACGGCTCCACATAGGGCTCCGACTCTGATGCTAGAGATACAAGTTCTCCGTGCGCGGTCCACTGATAGTAATTCGGCGTAAAGCCCTTCGAGTATAAATGATATGTAACTACCACTTCAGGATGATATTTCCTGTTGCGACATCTCACACACGGACACTTAATTTTGGTACCGTCCATGTATTGAGGGAACGCCTTTGCGAACTGCAGGAACTGCTGTACACCCTCAATGAATTTATCCCGCACACCGCACATGTCATCAGGATGACGGTTGTACATCCACGAACGATGACGCAGATAGTAATTCATATCCATTTCTAGAAACTTCTGCAAAATTGACAGTATGTATCATATAAATTATTACATGCAAAATTAACCGTACTATAAAAATCATAACTGATATAATACATATTTTTATTTATCAAAACTGTAGCTGCCCCCAACCTCATAGTACTATGAACTGCACTATAAGTGTGCAGTCAACACTACAAATAGTGTGTCATACTATAGAACTGCAGCTGCCCCAAACCACACTCCTAGGTCAGTGTCCGTTATGGAAAAAGCAGTCATGGCATTGCACTAAGGCACCTGGTGCTTGAACAATTTTTGCATCAAAAGTTTCCCAAGTACACGGGCTATTGCTCTATGAAATGGATAACCCCATACATTGTGGCTGTACTCACTCACATTTACCGACAGATTACTGCACTCCCTTTAGTAAAAAAACCTAACCCCCCAAACTGGCACACTGATACACACATACACTCTTAAGAATTCTGTAATCAAAACTCACCTGGTACCAACAACACCTATTAAGTACTCTAAATTCTATACTTCATATAAATACTCCATCTATACTCATATAAACACTCCATCTATACTCCCAGATCTGGGATACACCTATATGAATGCTCAACCTTCACACCTATTACTTATTCTCTTCAACACATATATTCACTCAAACACCTGACTAATACACCTCTTTAAATCAGTCACCCACTGCTACTGCTTACATTCTTCCTCAATATTTGATTACCCCTTATCCCGAGCCACACACTCATGTGTGCACTATAGTATCACTATGAATACCCAATCTTCTCTCAGATGTTGGTGTTATATCTGACACTTGCCCTCATGTCCTTCAAATCATACGAGTTCAAACCCCATCTCAAACACATCCAAATCCTGCCTTGCACTAGTTGCTGACTGGCTCAGTAAGTTGCTACACAAGGATGCAGTGTTTATACTGTATTAGGACCCCCTCACACCTGCCTGCAGAAGCTAACAACTAACTATAATGCACCTAAACCTTAATGCACACTATGTTCAGCTGTGCAGTGCCTCCCCAAGTTGCATGTTGCACATTGGGCTGATGTGCCTCAAGTCTCCCCCTGCTCACTGCTAGTAAGCAGTGCTCACTGCTGCTGTTACCTCTCTCGTCGACTTGGGCCAGTCGGCCCTAACCCTAACCCTAACCCTAACCCCATGTCAACAAACCTAACCCTAACCCTAACCCTAGGTCCTGATCAGTGTCTGTGTCAGTATGTGTATGTGCCGTGTCTGTGTCTGTGTCAGTGTCTGTGTGTGTGTCATGTTTGTGTCAATGTCACATGTGTCCTGTGAGAGAGAGAGAGAGAGAGAGAGAGAGAGAGAGAGAGAGAGTAGGGTTTACCGGAGTAGTCGCGGTGGAGAGCGGGTCGACGGAGCGAGGGGGGATTTTTTTTCTTTTCGAAATTTCAGCAGATGGGGAAAAATGAAACCGATCCCTAATTAACCAAATTTTAGCGACGTTTAGCGACGTCCAAGAAAAATGTTGCTAATTTAAATTTTAGCGACGTCAATGTGTCGCTAAACACGTTGCTAAATATTTTCAATATTAAGGTCGCTATATACGTCGCTAAACGTCGCTAAATTAGACATATTAGCGACGTTTAGCGACCTAAACTGAACTTATAGCGACTTATCTTTTAAAATATTAATAAAAGTCGTTAAACGTCGCTAAATGTCACCATTTAGCGACGTCTAGCGACGTTTTAATAAGGAGTCGCTAATTTTTATATTATTAGCGACGTTTCTTTTGACGTCACTAAAATACGTCGCTAAGACCGCTTTTTCTAGTAGTATATGTACTTGCAGAAAGTAATAAGCAAGATCAATAATGGACATATGCTATATGAAGATGAGCCAAAGATGACGTTATACCAGAAGATTTTGTCCAACCGCCTACGACTTATTTGGAGCCTTGCACCCGGGGGTTCCGCTGCCCGGTCAGCGGACTGGGGTCGAGAAGGCAGCATACCTCATGGGGGATCGGGGGTGAAGCCCATGAAAGGTATTCAGATTTCCAGATCTGGTTATCTTTGGACAACTACCATCAAGGGAAAAAGCGTCTTCAAGTCAGCAGATATTTCAGAAGTTTGGCATCATCAGTGCTCTTAGTTTTCATATATAATTTAATATTTTATTTGAGTCTAGGACTTATTTATATCGAGTCGCACTAGCATAACCCAAGTCCACTCAAATAAACCCACGAACCTATCAACAAATCAGTCTACATTCAATCCAAACCTTACCAGAATAGACAACCGAACTTGGGCCGAATTTTTTTCGAATTTGCACCAAAATTGGTTACCCTTTTGGTATGAAATCAACTAGTTCAATTAGCTCCTAATTTCACGACCCAATGATTGGAAATTTGAATTAAACCTAATCCGAATTCCGGCCGAATTCTGTTTGCCTATACCCTATAAATAGGATTAGATTTCTACATTCATATACACTCAACCATTCCCTATCTTTCTATCCTATATTGAGTAAACTCTCAGAGCCTAAAATTTCTTATCTCCAAGATCAAATCCTTAGCCTTCTAAGTACAAAATGCGGTCTTGGTCTATAAGTCTACAAGAGTTGTAAAGAGCTTGGCTCTATTAGTTTTCTCTCTTCTTCTATGTGAAGTCTGCGTGCCCTTCGTATCAAACGCATGTGTGTGAAGTTGAGAGACTTATGATCAAATCTCGTGGTGTAAGAAGTGGCAAGTCTTCGGATCAAAGTTTGTGATTCACTATTGGTGATTGTAATGGATAAAACTTCGAGCAAGAGTTCTCGGGACTGGACTAGTCCTCTCAGAGGAAAACTAGTATACATCACGGTGTTTGCGTTTGCTCTCTCTTACTCTTACTGCTTTACATTACTGTCTTGCATGTATATTGTTAGTTGGTAACTGCATTTACTCTGCTTAATTTTTAATTGGGTAAATTATTTTGCTGTACTCTATTCAGCCGACTTCTAGAGTTGCCATACACAATCCTTCAAGTCTAAACTCCTGAAGGGCCAAGTCTGGAATATCTTTGCCTCAAGCAAGTTTTCTCGCTGAGCAAAGTGGGTCGGGTTGTTGTACTTGCGTCGTTTGAATCGGCTCTCCGCTTGAGCAGAATGGATCATTACACTTTTTCCCTCTAATTATTTTGTCATAACCGCATCGATATAAGCTTTCATAATCTAAATTTTAATATATTTAATTTGAACTAGTAATTTCTATAAATATTTTAAAGTATCAGGTATCCGTAAAATGAACGTATTTCGATATTTTTGTAATTTCGGGAGTTTTCGAACACGAAAATACGATCCGTTTAGTTTTTCGGAAAGCTGTTACGAAGACCTACAACAAATTTTAATCTCAGAAATAATTGAATTTATTTATTATATACACTATTATCTATAAGTATAAATTGACTAAATAATATACATATAACTACTTTGAAACCTAATTAAAAGTTAGGATTATTTTGTATAAGGGTACCAGGTTTAGACCTAATTAGACTTTGGATACTGCATTTGTCTATTTTAGACTCTGGTTTCTCAAAGTTTTTAGTGACACATTTTAGTGACGTAATTGGACTTTTAGTGAGAAAACGAGTCTTTTATGACGAATGTTCGTCACTAAAATGTGTCCCAAAAAAATTCGAGTATCCAAAGTCTAAAACGGACAAACTCAGTATCCAAAGTCTAATTAGGTCATAAACCTCTTATACAAAATAACCCTAAAATTTATTTACAATATTTTGAATTGAATAATAAACTTTGTGAGGATCTTTGATTCTCTAGATATGGAGGTAGCAGTTGATGCCTTTGTACCTTATCAACTGTCCAACCTTGCATTCATCCGTCTGAAGGCTAAGGCAAGTACTTGTTTATGATTTCATGTGCAATTAATTTATATTATTGTAATTCATCTATTCATGTTTACCTTTTCGTGTCATGATTGTTCACACATGTGAGAGATGGTAGTTCTAGTATTCATGTTTCTTGTACATCATATTATTGTCTTGTTGTTCTTATAAGAGATTTTATGTTTCTCGTATATCATCTTGTTATTCTTGTGAGATATGGGAATATGGGGGAGCATAATTAGTAGGTATGTGGATCATCTAGATCTCGTGACATTCTCTCACTTTTTGGGAGAATGCCCTTTCTCTTGGGAATTTTAAAAGTACGTCCCGATTCGCATGTAGAAGGTTGTGCTTCCAAAGACACATGAGTGCACACACAATTGTAATATCTCCTAATTTTCTAGGAATTTTTTATATAATATTAGGAATAATAATGCATATAACGATAACGTACCAGTAAATGATAATAAAATAAATAGAATAAAAATAAACTAATAATTGTTTTGTAGAAATAATAGTAATTATAATTAATAAGGATATTTTTATAAAATAAAAGGAAAGAAAAGAAAAAATTATATATATATTTATATATATATAATAATCAATCAAGCAAAACATAACAATACCACTTATACTACAACCAACAACAACAAAAGAAGCCAACTTTTTTCCCTACGGTTCACCAACGACCCGACCTTCCTCTATATTCGACCCAACCCAAGTAATATATATATATATATATATATATATATATATATATATATATATATATATATATATATATATATATATATATATATATATATATATATATGTGTGTGTGTGTGTGTGTGTGTGTGTGTGTGTGTGTGTGTATGTAAACAAACAAAAACCCTAACCCTAACTAACGAGCAGCCACCCCAGACCTTCTCCCTCACCACCGTCGTTGTCGCTCGACCGTCGAACGCCGGAGCACTACCGCCGCCGTCGCTGAATGGTACACGCGCGTGTTGTAAACCCCCTCACCCAAAATTAGGACTACTTGGCTTAGCTAGTGAAATTAGGGCTAAATTGAACCAATTAGAAATTAGAACACGGCATTTAATTTAATTACGAAACAATTATGACACGTAGCACACCTTACCGTTGCTCGATAATTGGAGCACCTCACTAGCCGTTGCCTATCTACGAATTTCACAACATTGACCTAGACGTGTCCGCTTACCTCTCTGACCCTTGAGCAACTTATAATATTGCTTTCTTGTGCAACATTTTAGCCGCACAATAAACGTTGCGGACGTCATTTCCTAATTCGATATAAATTTCAATTTTGTACCCATGTGCGTCCCAATCGAAATCGTGAACCCAATCTTGACCGTTTTGTACGACCTGGATTTTATTACTAATCTACTCTGTATCCTCTACGTCCCAGACCCTTTGTTCCGCCTATTTTTATTTCTCTGTGCTCTTAATTAATTCTAGAACATCGTGCGCGTTTCGATTTAATTAATTAAATCCAATTTCTGCCTGTGCAATTTTCCAATTGTTGGGGGCTTTTATGCAAAAATGCACTGAGGTGTCCCCACCATTGGACAATTCACAAGGGAATCGATTTTTCCCTTCACGTGAATTTTTCTCATAATTTTCTGGAATTTCAAACGCGCAACATCGCCCTCCTATTTTAATCCAACCCTTGCAATTAAACAATTATAATTTATAGCCCAACGTCTTCATGTGAGCCCAAGTCCAATCCCAAGATATAGAGCCCAAGGCCCACTCCAAAGAGAGTTGACCAAGCCCAAAATTTACCTAGGTCAACAAAACCCCAAACCCCACATGTATAAATATAACTTCTCCTTCCTTTTCTTTATTTTTCAATACCTAAATCTAACCACATAGCCGACCACCACCCTTCCTTCCTCCTTCCTCTCTGCCGGATCCCGATGCCTCCGGTCAACTCCTTCCTCGACCCGCCGGATCCAGCACCGACTGCTCCATTAACCCCGGCCATCTCGCCTGGATCATCTCCGACCTCCCTCCTCCTCCTCGACAGCCAGACCACCATCTCCGGCCAGAGTTCCTCCTCTCCGCTCACTTCGGCTTCCGACTCTCTCCTCAATCCCCACTTTTCTCCACAATAAAAAAATTACTTTTTTCTATTTTCTTTGTTCCATTCATCATCGCATTCGATCGAATCACTGTCGACAGATTGTTCACATATTGCTATGATCCACCACTTCTTCTTTAACTCCATTGTCGCCTCTCCTTCTAGCGCCATTCTCCTTTAGATCTCATTCTCGCAGAGGAACACGAAAGAAAGAGCTAATTTTGAAGAGCTTCTTCAATCTGTGACTCGGTGTTCCATATCTTGCTGGAAAGATGAACGGAGCAGTACTCATCGCCATTGCCGCTTCGATCGGTAATCTGTTGCAAGGATGGGATAATGCCACCATTGCAGGAGCTGTCCTGTACATAAAGAGGGAGTTCAAATTGGAGACTGAGCCTACTATTGAGGGGTTAATTGTAGCTATGTCACTAATTGGAGCCACAATTATCACAACATTCTCTGGAGCTGTATCAGATTCTGTCGGCAGAAGGCCTATGCTAATAATCTCATCAGTCCTATACTTTCTTAGTGGTCTTCTGATGCTATGGGCTCCCAATGTCTATATGTTACTACTTGGCGAGGCTTATTGATGGGTTTGGAATTGGATTGGCTGTCACTCTGGTCCCTGTTTATATTTCTGAAACAGCCCCAGCAGATATAAGGGGATTATTGAACACACTTCCTCAGTTCAGCGGCTCTGTAGGAATGTTCATGTCGTATTGTATGGTCTTCGCCATGTCACTAATGGAGCAGCCCAACTGGAGATTGATGCTGGGGGTTCTCTCTATTCCTTCCCTTGTATATTTCTCTCTGACAGTATTCTTTTGTCTGAATCGCCAAGGTGGCTTGTGAGTAAAGGGCGAATGGCAGAGGTGAAAAAGGTTCTGCAGAGGTTGCGTGGGAGGGATGATGTTGCAGGATATTGGATTGATTCTGCGCGACTGTTGGAGCAGGTTATTGGTACATCGCAGCTCTCTGGTCAGGCAAGTATACCTTGCCATTTTACTGTTATTTTTATTCCATATGTTGCATGCATATTTATTTTCTGTCTTTTCATATATTTTAACTGTTATATAAAATGCTCGCGACGGTGACGTCGCGATAGATTTTTATTTATGTATTGCATTGACCTTGTTCATGAGACTACCCCATTATCATGTAGCACCATTAGGTTCATTGGCCGTGACACAGTTGTTACACGAGTATGAGTCTCATATAGAGATCACGGACTTGCGTGCGGGGTTGGCCTCCTGTACGTGTGGGCCGTGCGTTAGGAATAACTGCTGTTAGAAACTTTGCATGCTAGAAGACTTAGCAGTTATTAGAGGTTTATGGACATAGCTTATTGTAGTACGGTGGCCCCATCCTTGTCCTTGTTTGGTTGCAGGATTGGGCTAGGGTACTAAGAATAGGCTATGGACCAAATCGTGTCATGGACATGACATGCTTAGAGCATGGGGTGGGGAGAACAACAAGTACCGCATTTGAGCTCCTTTACACATTTTATCCTGTACGCCCTGATTCTCCGCTGGAGATACGGGCCATGATGACCACTATATATTATGTACTATCAGGCGGGCCACCGGCGTTCAAAAGACGACGTGCCTTGTTAGGCCCCTGGATCTCCAATAGAGAACCATGCCAAATCCCAGTTTTCAGCCAGATAGCTCACTTGTGGGGAAAGGTGTTCTTAACTGCATTCACATAGATGGTTAGGCGACCCCAATGGATGTTTATTTTCAGTACTTTATTGGCATGTGTTTAAGTATACTTGTTATGTCCCTCTGAGGACCTGGTCCGCTGCCAGGTGTACCTGTTCTTGAGTATTTGCAGGAGCACAGATTTGGACGGATATAGATGCTCCGTGGATGTCTTCTCTTCGAGCCGTGATTGGTAGCTGGTACTTATTGTTTGAGTGAGTTGTGCTTATTGTATTTATTTTTCCCATTCGAGTTGGTAGTGGATTTGTTTCCATCCAACTATCCTCTTTAGATACTTCTGTTGAGATCTAGTTTCATAGATACTGGTTATTTATTTCTATATGATTTTGGTGGATGAGATTAGATTTTACCCTGTGACTTGTATTACATTTTATACCACTTGTGGATTTTATATTCATAATACAGCGTACGTTTGGATTTGGTTTCCATATATTGGAGTTGCCATATCCATGCGGCTGGCATGCTTACGTGTCCTAGTCCTACGTATTTTTGGGACTGGGGTGTGACATGTTTTTGTGGTGGCCCATGCAGGTCAAGAGCATATTGTCTCGGTTACGTTGCTGTACCGAACAAGCCTGCACCTAGGACTAGAGTATAGGATCTCATCCACATTGACTATGATTCATCTTCCTCCTATCTGTTCTATTTGAAATATTACATCCTGCTTGATTCCTGTGCTTCCCTAATAGTTCTTTAAGTATAGCCTTCTCCCAGAATATAGAAGTTCCTGTTGTTAGATGATAATTAGAGTAGCACACCTATTTAGAATACAACGAGATTATAGATACACCACAAAGTTTAGAATATCTAGCGAACCCTAGAATCCCTGATCCCTATAATTGGTTTACCATTACCCCGGATGTATTATGAAGACTTGAGTAGTATAGACACTACTAGAGATAGTTAGAAGTTTTACCATAATGTTTGACCCTAGTATTGAGGAACCAATGGAGAACCAAAAATTGAATATTATGACTGAACCCAACCCTCGCAGTTAGATAAGTATTGGAGAATGGTAAACTTATATCATTGTCTTGTTATTAGTAGACAGCACCCTAGGAAGCCTAGAGGAATGTAATCAACCCTTCTCCCTTGATCATACCCCGAACATAGCAACTAACACCCCACTCCCCTTAGAGAACCATGATGCTATCTAGAGCCCTCTACCTTTATTTTATATATTGTTTTCCATGCGACCATAGCGCTCGCTATTGTGCGACGGCTAATTACGTTTCTTCTTTTCATCTTTCAACTCGTGCCATCTGACACTTCGGGTAGTAGGCCAAGCAAATTTCTTCTTTGTTAAGGGCTCACAGTTTACTAGGATTATAGTTGTAGCCTTGAATGTGAAATTTTTTTTATGCTTGGTAGTTAGAACTTGATAAGTTTAAGTTGTTTTGTAGATTGTGACCGATGATTAACCCTTAGTTTTAAATCGTGTAATTTTTTTTACCCTCACTTCGATACGAGTTAGATCCCTTCCCCTTAACGGCCAGTAACTCTTCTATCCCTACGATTGACACATGTACTATGAGCACTATGATTAAGACTTAAGGTGACCCCTACCTATAAAATGTAATAGGAGACCCTAATAAGTACCAAGATTTTTCCTCATATACCCTAATAAAGAGTTTCTATTTTATTTACATATGCAAGATTATTGTGTAGGACCCTCTTGAGACTATCACCGTATTAGTTTAATTCTTTTAAGTTGGGTAGTATACCTCACCACCTAGTATCACGCAGTCCTCTTAAACCCATTGGCGAAGTATAACCAAATGACACCGACTTTAGACTTGCATAAGGAGATAACATTAATTGTATGCTAGCAGTAGACGACAGTATTAATTCAGACGGTAGAATTTAGAGGTTCATGCCCTATTCTGTCGACTAGCGACTTAGACAAGGAGGTTGTATGATAACTGTAGAGATTGTAGAGTCTTTTGTTATTTTTGCTTATGATGTTTTGTTTTTGCAACTTGAATTATTTTGTAACATCTCTCATCATAATCCAGCGTATCTATAATCTCTGTACTACCTTGACTTATGCTGCTATTATAGCCTAGTTTTGCAGGCTTATCCTTTATCGAGCCTGTTCATGACATGTATTATTGGAGTACTACACTAATACATTTCAGAATCAGTGTATTACGGTCTGATCAACCTTAGTACGCTTGGTTCGCCCTTCGCATAACTACTTTACGTGGATTGAGATATGTAGGGATTAGTAGACGAATATACTTGCCCTAGACATGTCAGAGCATATCATATCAAGTACATAACTGTACTAATACGAGCATGCGAATACGGATTTACCAAATAGGATTTCAGTCCACAACTGCCTTGACAATTCCCATTTGGATTCCTTGAAACGCATTGATCCATATACTTGCATTCTATTACTTCTCCCTTGAACTCTTATTTATTGATCTACGTCTTTCCTTATTTCGAAAAGACGAAACATCTTGCTTGGTATAAGTTTGATATATAGATGGTACTAGGTATCCCCCATAGGTCAATCACATTGTTTGGTGACTACCTTTTATAAGTGATTAAGGGCATACCAGGGAGGATATATTTGGTGTTAAAAGACTTTGAGGATTAAATAACATGATCAAATAAATTAGGACATAGCCTTCTTAGAGGTATAGCCTTAGATGATAGATGGGTAAATTCTAAGTTGGGTAGAAACTACCATGTTAACTTAAGGAGGATTCTTTAGACTGTAATCAAGTGAGGTTAGATAGAGAAACCCTACCCTAGTTTAATTTCGAGGACGAAATTGTTTTAAGTTGGGTAGATTGTAAACCCCCTCACCCAAAATTAGGACTACTTGGCTTAGCTAGTGAAATTAGGGCTAAATTGAACCAATTAGAAATTAGAACACGGCATTTAATTTAATTACGAAACAATTATGACACGTAGCACACCTTACCGTTGCTCGATAATTGGAGCACCTCACTAGCCGTTGCCTATCTACGAATTTCACAACATTGACCTAGACGTGTCCGCTTACCTCTCTGACCCTTGAGCAACTTATAATATTGCTTTCTTGTGCAACATTTTAGCCGCACAATAAACGTTGCGGACGTCATTTCCTAATTCGATATAAATTTCAATTTTGTACCCATGTGCGTCCCAATCGAAATCGTGAACCCAATCTTGACCGTTTTGTACGACCTGGATTTTATTACTAATCTACTCTGTATCCTCTACGTCCCAGACCCTTTGTTCCGCCTATTTTTATTTCTCTGTGCTCTTAATTAATTCTAGAACATCGTGCGCGTTTCGATTTAATTAATTAAATCCAATTTCTGCCTGTGCAATTTTCCAATTGTTGGGGGCTTTTATGCAAAAATGCACTGAGGTGTCCCCACCATTGGACAATTCACAAGGGAATCGATTTTTCCCTTCACGTGAATTTTTCTCATAATTTTCTGGAATTTCAAACGCGCAACATCGCCCTCCTATTTTAATCCAACCCTTGCAATTAAACAATTATAATTTATAGCCCAACGTCTTCATGTGAGCCCAAGTCCAATCCCAAGATATAGAGCCCAAGGCCCACTCCAAAGAGAGTTGACCAAGCCCAAAATTTACCTAGGTCAACAAAACCCCAAACCCCACATGTATAAATATAACTTCTCCTTCCTTTTCTTTATTTTTCAATACCTAAATCTAACCACATAGCCGACCACCACCCTTCCTTCCTCCTTCCTCTCTGCCGGATCCCGATGCCTCCGGTCAACTCCTTCCTCGACCCGCCGGATCCAGCACCGACTGCTCCATTAACCCCGGCCATCTCGCCTGGATCATCCCCGACCTCCCTCCTCCTCCTCGACAGCCAGACCACCATCTCCGGCCAGAGTTCCTCCTCTCCGCTCACTTCGGCTTCCGACTCTCTCCTCAATCCCCACTTTTCTCCACAATAAAAAAATTACTTTTTTCTATTTTCTTTGTTCCATTCATCATCGCATTCGATCGAATCACTGTCGACAGATTGTTCACATATTGCTATGATCCACCACTTCTTCTTTAACTCCATTGTCGCCTCTCCTTCTAGCGCCATTCTCCTTTAGATCTCATTCTCGCAGAGGAACACGAAAGAAAGAGCTAATTTTGAAGAGCTTCTTCAATCTGTGACTCGGTGTTCCATATCTTGCTGGAAAGATGAACGGAGCAGTACTCATCGCCATTGCCGCTTCGATCGGTAATCTGTTGCAAGGATGGGATAATGCCACCATTGCAGGAGCTGTCCTGTACATAAAGAGGGAGTTCAAATTGGAGACTGAGCCTACTATTGAGGGGTTAATTGTAGCTATGTCACTAATTGGAGCCACAATTATCACAACATTCTCTGGAGCTGTATCAGATTCTGTCGGCAGAAGGCCTATGCTAATAATCTCATCAGTCCTATACTTTCTTAGTGGTCTTCTGATGCTATGGGCTCCCAATGTCTATATGTTACTACTTGGCGAGGCTTATTGATGGGTTTGGAATTGGATTGGCTGTCACTCTGGTCCCTGTTTATATTTCTGAAACAGCCCCAGCAGATATAAGGGGATTATTGAACACACTTCCTCAGTTCAGCGGCTCTGTAGGAATGTTCATGTCGTATTGTATGGTCTTCGCCATGTCACTAATGGAGCAGCCCAACTGGAGATTGATGCTGGGGGTTCTCTCTATTCCTTCCCTTGTATATTTCTCTCTGACAGTATTCTTTTGTCTGAATCGCCAAGGTGGCTTGTGAGTAAAGGGCGAATGGCAGAGGTGAAAAAGGTTCTGCAGAGGTTGCGTGGGAGGGATGATGTTGCAGGATATTGGATTGATTCTGCGCGACTGTTGGAGCAGGTTATTGGTACATCGCAGCTCTCTGGTCAGGCAAGTATACCTTGCCATTTTACTGTTATTTTTATTCCATATGTTGCATGCATATTTATTTTCTGTCTTTTCATATATTTTAACTGTTATATAAAATGCTCGCGACGGTGACGTCGCGATAGATTTTTATTTATGTATTGCATTGACCTTGTTCATGAGACTACCCCATTATCATGTAGCACCATTAGGTTCATTGGCCGTGACACAGTTGTTACACGAGTATGAGTCTCATATAGAGATCACGGACTTGCGTGCGGGGTTGGCCTCCTGTACGTGTGGGCCGTGCGTTAGGAATAACTGCTGTTAGAAACTTTGCATGCTAGAAGACTTAGCAGTTATTAGAGGTTTATGGACATAGCTTATTGTAGTACGGTGGCCCCATCCTTGTCCTTGTTTGGTTGCAGGATTGGGCTAGGGTACTAAGAATAGGCTATGGACCAAATCGTGTCATGGACATGACATGCTTAGAGCATGGGGTGGGGAGAACAACAAGTACCGCATTTGAGCTCCTTTACACATTTTATCCTGTACGCCCTGATTCTCCGCTGGAGATACGGGCCATGATGACCACTATATATTATGTACTATCAGGCGGGCCACCGGCGTTCAAAAGACGACGTGCCTTGTTAGGCCCCTGGATCTCCAATAGAGAACCATGCCAAATCCCAGTTTTCAGCCAGATAGCTCACTTGTGGGGAAAGGTGTTCTTAACTGCATTCACATAGATGGTTAGGCGACCCCAATGGATGTTTATTTTCAGTACTTTATTGGCATGTGTTTAAGTATACTTGTTATGTCCCTCTGAGGACCTGGTCCGCTGCCAGGTGTACCTGTTCTTGAGTATTTGCAGGAGCACAGATTTGGACGGATATAGATGCTCCGTGGATGTCTTCTCTTCGAGCCGTGATTGGTAGCTGGTACTTATTGTTTGAGTGAGTTGTGCTTATTGTATTTATTTTTCCTATTCGAGTTGGTAGTGGATTTGTTTCCATCCAACTATCCTCTTTAGATACTTCTGTTGAGATCTAGTTTCATAGATACTGGTTATTTATTTCTATATGATTTTGGTGGATGAGATTAGATTTTACCCTGTGACTTGTATTACATTTTATACCACTTGTGGATTTTATATTCATAATACAGCGTACGTTTGGATTTGGTTTCCATATATTGGAGTTGCCATATCCATGCGGCTGGCATGCTTACGTGTCCTAGTCCTACGTATTTTTGGGACTGGGGTGTGACATGTTTTTGTGGTGGCCCATGCAGGTCAAGAGCATATTGTCTCGGTTACGTTGCTGTACCGAACAAGCCTGCACCTAGGACTAGAGTATAGGATCTCATCCACATTGACTATGATTCATCTTCCTCCTATCTGTTCTATTTGAAATATTACATCCTGCTTGATTCCTGTGCTTCCCTAATAGTTCTTTAAGTATAGCCTTCTCCCAGAATATAGAAGTTCCTGTTGTTAGATGATAATTAGAGTAGCACACCTATTTAGAATACAACGAGATTATAGATACACCATAAAGTTTAGAATATCTAGCGAACCCTAGAATCCCTGATCCCTATAATTGGTTTACCATTACCCCGGATGTATTATGAAGACTTGAGTAGTATAGACACTACTAGAGATAGTTAGAAGTTTTACCATAATGTTTGACCCTAGTATTGAGGAACCAATGGAGAACCAAAAATTGAATATTATGACTGAACCCAACCCTCGCAGTTAGATAAGTATTGGAGAATGGTAAACTTATATCATTGTCTTGTTATTAGTAGACAGCACCCTAGGAAGCCTAGAGGAATGTAATCAACCCTTCTCCCTTGATCATACCCCGAACATAGCAACTAACACCCCACTCCCCTTAGAGAACCATGATGCTATCTAGAGCCCTCTACCTTTATTTTATATATTGTTTTCCATGCGACCATAGCGCTCGCTATTGTGCGACGGCTAATTACGTTTCTTCTTTTCATCTTTCAACTCGTGCCATCTGACACTTCGGGTAGTAGGCCAAGCAAATTTCTTCTTTGTTAAGGGCTCACAGTTTACTAGGATTATAGTTGTAGCCTTGAATGTGAAATTTTTTTTATGCTTGGTAGTTAGAACTTGATAAGTTTAAGTTGTTTTGTAGATTGTGACCGATGATTAACCCTTAGTTTTAAATCGTGTAATTTTTTTTACCCTCACTTCGATACGAGTTAGATCCCTTCCCCTTAACGGCCAGTAACTCTTCTATCCCTACGATTGACACATGTACTATGAGCACTATGATTAAGACTTAAGGTGACCCCTACCTATAAAATGTAATAGGAGACCCTAATAAGTACCAAGATTTTTCCTCATATACCCTAATAAAGAGTTTCTATTTTATTTACATATGCAAGATTATTGTGTAGGACCCTCTTGAGACTATCACCGTATTAGTTTAATTCTTTTAAGTTGGGTAGTATACCTCACCACCTAGTATCACGCAGTCCTCTTAAACCCATTGGCGAAGTATAACCAAATGACACCGACTTTAGACTTGCATAAGGAGATAACATTAATTGTATGCTAGCAGTAGACGACAGTATTAATTCAGACGGTAGAATTTAGAGGTTCATGCCCTATTCTGTCGACTAGCGACTTAGACAAGGAGGTTGTATGATAACTGTAGAGATTGTAGAGTCTTTTGTTATTTTTGCTTATGATGTTTTGTTTTTGCAACTTGAATTATTTTGTAACATCTCTCATCATAATCCAGCGTATCTATAATCTCTGTACTACCTTGACTTATGCTGCTATTATAGCCTAGTTTTGCAGGCTTATCCTTTATCGAGCCTGTTCATGACATGTATTATTGGAGTACTACACTAATACATTTCAGAATCAGTGTATTACGGTCTGATCAACCTTAGTACGCTTGGTTCGCCCTTCGCATAACTACTTTACGTGGATTGAGATATGTAGGGATTAGTAGACGAATATACTTGCCCTAGACATGTCAGAGCATATCATATCAAGTACATAACTGTACTAATACGAGCATGCGAATACGGATTTACCAAATAGGATTTCAGTCCACAACTGCCTTGACAATTCCCATTTGGATTCCTTGAAACGCATTGATCCATATACTTGCATTCTATTACTTCTCCCTTGAACTCTTATTTATTGATCTACATCTTTCCTTATTTCGAAAAGACGAAACATCTTGCTTGGTATAAGTTTGATATATAGATGGTACTAGGTATCCCCTATAGGTCAATCACATTGTTTGGTGACTACCTTTTATAAGTGATTAAGGGCATACCAGGGAGGATATATTTGGTGTTAAAAGACTTTGAGGATTAAATAACATGATCAAATAAATTAGGACATAGCCTTCTTAGAGGTATAGCCTTAGATGATAGATGGGTAAATTCTAAGTTGGGTAGAAACTACCATGTTAACTTAAGGAGGATTCTTTAGACTGTAATCAAGTGAGGTTAGATAGAGAAACCCTACCCTAGTTTAATTTCGAGGACGAAATTGTTTTAAGTTGGGTAGATTGTAAACCCCCTCACCCAAAATTAGGACTACTTGGCTTAGCTAGTGAAATTAGGGCTAAATTGAACCAATTAGAAATTAGAACACGGCATTTAATTTAATTACGAAACAATTATGACACGTAGCACACCTTACCGTTGCTCGATAATTGGAGCACCTCACTAGCCGTTGCCTATCTACGAATTTCACAACATTGACCTAGACGTGTCCGCTTACCTCTCTGACCCTTGAGCAACTTATAATATTGCTTTCTTGTGCAACATTTTAGCCGCACAATAAACGTTGCGGACGTCATTTCCTAATTCGATATAAATTTCAATTTTGTACCCATGTGCGTCCCAATCGAAATCGTGAACCCAATCTTGACCGTTTTGTACGACCTGGATTTTATTACTAATCTACTCTGTATCCTCTACGTCCCAGACCCTTTGTTCCGCCTATTTTTATTTCTCTGTGCTCTTAATTAATTCTAGAACATCGTGCGCGTTTCGATTTAATTAATTAAATCCAATTTCTGCCTGTGCAATTTTCCAATTGTTGGGGGCTTTTATGCAAAAATGCACTGAGGTGTCCCCACCATTGGACAATTCACAAGGGAATCGATTTTTCCCTTCACGTGAATTTTTCTCATAATTTTCTGGAATTTCAAACGCGCAACATCGCCCTCCTATTTTAATCCAACCCTTGCAATTAAACAATTATAATTTATAGCCCAACGTCTTCATGTGAGCCCAAGTCCAATCCCAAGATATAGAGCCCAAGGCCCACTCCAAAGAGAGTTGACCAAGCCCAAAATTTACCTAGGTCAACAAAACCCCAAACCCCACATGTATAAATATAACTTCTCCTTCCTTTTCTTTATTTTTCAATACCTAAATCTAACCACATAGCCGACCACCACCCTTCCTTCCTCCTTCCTCTCTGCCGGATCCCGATGCCTCCGGTCAACTCCTTCCTCGACCCGCCGGATCCAGCACCGACTGCTCCATTAACCCCGGCCATCTCGCCTGGATCATCCCCGACCTCCCTCCTCCTCCTCGACAGCCAGACCACCATCTCCGGCCAGAGTTCCTCCTCTCCGTTCACTTCGGCTTCCGACTCTCTCCTCAATCCCCACTTTTCTCCACAATAAAAAAATTACTTTTTTCTATTTTCTTTGTTCCATTCATCATCGCATTCGATCGAATCACTGTCGACAGATTGTTCACATATTGCTATGATCCACCACTTCTTCTTTAACTCCATTGTCGCCTCTCCTTCTAGCGCCATTCTCCTTTAGATCTCATTCTCGCAGAGGAACACGAAAGAAAGAGCTAATTTTGAAGAGCTTCTTCAATCTGTGACTCGGTGTTCCATATCTTGCTGGAAAGATGAACGGAGCAGTACTCATCGCCATTGCCGCTTCGATCGGTAATCTGTTGCAAGGATGGGACAATGCCACCATTGCAGGAGCTGTCCTGTACATAAAGAGGGAGTTCAAATTGGAGACTGAGCCTACTATTGAGGGGTTAATTGTAGCTATGTCACTAATTGGAGCCATAATTATCACAACATTCTCTGGAGCTGTATCAGATTCTGTCGGCAGAAGGCCTATGCTAATAATCTCATCAGTCCTATACTTTCTTAGTGGTCTTCTGATGCTATGGGCTCCCAATGTCTATATGTTACTACTTGGCGAGGCTTATTGATGGGTTTGGAATTGGATTGGCTGTCACTCTGGTCCCTGTTTATATTTCTGAAACAGCCCCAGCAGATATAAGGGGATTATTGAACACACTTCCTCAGTTCAGCGGCTCTGTAGGAATGTTCATGTCGTATTGTATGGTCTTCGCCATGTCACTAATGGAGCAGCCCAACTGGAGATTGATGCTGGGGGTTCTCTCTATTCCTTCCCTTGTATATTTCTCTCTGACAGTATTCTTTTGTCTGAATCGCCAAGGTGGCTTGTGAGTAAAGGGCGAATGGCAGAGGTGAAAAAGGTTCTGCAGAGGTTGCGTGGGAGGGATGATGTTGCAGGATATTGGATTGATTCTGCGCGACTGTTGGAGCAGGTTATTGGTACATCGCAGCTCTCTGGTCAGGCAAGTATACCTTGCCATTTTACTATTATTTTTATTCCATATGTTGCATGCATATTTATTTTCTGTCTTTTCATATATTTTAACTGTTATATAAAATGCTCGCGACGGTGACGTCGCGATAGATTTTTATTTATGTATTGCATTGACCTTGTTCATGAGACTACCCCATTATCATGTAGCACCATTAGGTTCATTGGCCGTGACACAGTTGTTACACGAGTATGAGTCTCATATAGAGATCACGGACTTGCGTGCGGGGTTGGCCTCCTGTACGTGTGGGCCGTGCGTTAGGAATAACTGCTGTTAGAAACTTTGCATGCTAGAAGACTTAGCAGTTATTAGAGGTTTATGGACATAGCTTATTGTAGTACGGTGGCCCCATCCTTGTCCTTGTTTGGTTGCAGGATTGGGCTAGGGTACTAAGAATAGGCTATGGACCAAATCGTGTCATGGACATGACATGCTTAGAGCATGGGGTGGGGAGAACAACAAGTACCGCATTTGAGCTCCTTTACACATTTTATCCTGTACGCCCTGATTCTCCGCTGGAGATACGGGCCATGATGACCACTATATATTATGTACTATCAGGCGGGCCACCGGCGTTCAAAAGACGACGTGCCTTGTTAGGCCCCTGGATCTCCAATAGAGAACCATGCCAAATCCCAGTTTTCAGCCAGATAGCTCACTTGTGGGGAAAGGTGTTCTTAACTGCATTCACATAGATGGTTAGGCGACCCCAATGGATGTTTATTTTCAGTACTTTATTGGCATGTGTTTAAGTATACTTGTTATGTCCCTCTGAGGACCTGGTCCGCTGCCAGGTGTACCTGTTCTTGAGTATTTGCAGGAGCACAGATTTGGACGGATATAGATGCTCCGTGGATGTCTTCTCTTCGAGCCGTGATTGGTAGCTGGTACTTATTGTTTGAGTGAGTTGTGCTTATTGTATTTATTTTTCCCATTCGAGTTGGTAGTGGATTTGTTTCCATCCAACTATCCTCTTTAGATACTTCTGTTGAGATCTAGTTTCATAGATACTGGTTATTTATTTCTATATGATTTTGGTGGATGAGATTAGATTTTACCCTGTGACTTGTATTACATTTTATACCACTTGTGGATTTTATATTCATAATACAGCGTACGTTTGGATTTGGTTTCCATATATTGGAGTTGCCATATCCATGCGGCTGGCATGCTTACGTGTCCTAGTCCTACGTATTTTTGGGACTGGGGCGTGACACGTGTCAAAACAACGACAGAAGTAAACCCCAGGTACCCATCTTCCCCGCTGAATTTCTTCCTACATACATGACCGAATTTTGATCCAGTTGTTTAGATTCAATCACAACATGAATACCTTCTAATGTCTTCAAGTAGTTTTATTCGAACCACCCTATTTCTGATGTAAATTTATTCGAAACTTTTCAAAAAACTACTATTTTAGATATATGTGAAATGACAGTTTTGAAACCAACATGCTATTTTAGAAAGCGATTTTCTTCCAATCGAACTCACTTAATTATGATCTTTTTTCTGATAGCTAGTCTATATAACCAGGATCGCAACGACCTAATATTTATATACTTTGGATCATTAATTATGTGCTAAATTTTGATTTAAAATCACAAAAAATAGTTTTCCAAAAACTTAGAAACTTGCGATACGAAGTACGTCCTGACAAACCGGACTACCACGTCAAGTACCAGTTGCACCAAAAGGAGCGTATGGTATATCCTGATGTGTAGTCTTTTGTGAAAGTTGATTTAGACGTGTGTGCATGTCAAAATCAACCCATATCAATAAAAAGTTTTCTCGTATCAGCATTTTGTAATTTCCCCTACACTCTCGTCGAAATGCGATAAATTTGCTCCATTGAATTCTTGGTATCACGTTGGTCCTGAGACCCATGTTTTATGCGATTCTGAGACAGTTGACCGAGATATTTATTTGGGGGCCCCACGGTTGACTTGACGGACAAAATTGTGATCGGTTCACCGGAATCCAAAATTGGATATACCGTTGAGTTTATATCATCGTTTAAGATTGGTTTGACCTATAATTTATCCTATTTAGAGACTTTTACCCCTGAACGTATTTTGGTGCAAGGTGGACCCCATATGGACACCCCTTTGACCCAAAATTACCCTTTTTATCCCTGTGTTCTAATTGGACGAAAGGGTAAAGTTTTTCGACTATCTTAGTGATTCTGGAGATGTTGGTGATGTTTATTTCAGTATTCGGGGACGTTCGTTCGGAGCCTGTAGTTTCTGATCCCTTGTGCTTGACGTCATGACGCCTACATTACACAGATTGCTTGTCAGGCAAGTATACCTTACCATTGTACTGTTTATTTACATTCATTATTAGCATTCATATTTGATGTTGTTTATTTAGTTATTTTATTTTTCTATATAAAATTGTGCGTCCAAGAATAACTTGGGTGCAACGACGGTTGTGTCACCTTTTGTCACTTATTTAATATTTTGATTGACAACCTAGTGTTACGAGATCACCCCATGATGTTGAGGCATTCTTATATTTTATTGGATGTGATACATTTGTTACACGAGTGTGAGTCTCATATAGGACACGGACTTGCGTGATAGGCTGGCCACCCGTACGTATGGGACGTTCGACGGATAGGAAATAACTGCCGATAGAAATGCATGCTAGAAGACTTGGCAGTTATTAGAGGTATCACCATGTCATTGATATGACATGAATAGATCATAGGGTAGGGAGAACAATAAGTAAGCATATGTGCTCCTTTACACTTTTCCTTTTGTAACCCGTACGCTCGGTCAGAGATGCGTTGTCAGATAAACCTTATATTATATTATTTATAGGCGGCCTCTGACGATCGAAAGACATTACGCATTTTAGGCCACTTATTCTCTGAGAGAGTCACGTCAATCCCATTTTTAGCCAAATAGCCCAAATGTTGAAAAGTTGTTCTCAAAAGTGCATTTTACATAGACGGTTAGGCGATTATTTGGATATTATTTTTAGTATATTATGGCATATACTTTTTGTATCCTGTTACGTCCCTCTGAGGACCTGGTCTACTTCCAGGTATGGACGAGAAGGATTATCCGTAGGAGTATGGACCCGGGCCTGATGCATCATTCTCTGTTGAGGATGTCTTACCTTCTGAGTACCAGTAATTACTTCATTACTGATGGATCCTTAGGTGATGTTTCTTTATTGACATTTATTTCATATTAGTGTTTTGATCTCCTTTATCATTTTAGTTTTTGATATAGTCGATGGGTAGTAGATTTGTCTCCACTCGACTATTATTCTTTTGATACTTCGTACTTGAGATATTTAGCTATTTATTTTGATATTCCTTTACTTGTGCTTGTGAATGAGATATAGATGCATGTGACTTGTGTTGACAATATATGAACCACTTGTGAATTAATATTCATATTACAGCATACGTATGTGTTATAATTTTTTAACATATTGGAGTTGTCATATACATACGGTTGGCATGCAACATATTCCTAGTCCTATATATTTTGGGACTAGGGTATGACATATTATTGGGGTGGCCCATGCAGGTCAAGAGTATATGTTCTCGGT
This sequence comes from Iris macrosiphon, assembly GCA_036927795.1. Classification (NCBI taxonomy): domain Eukaryota; kingdom Viridiplantae; phylum Streptophyta; class Magnoliopsida; order Asparagales; family Iridaceae; genus Iris; species Iris macrosiphon. The sequence continues at coordinate 128,296,336 of JAYESA010000006.1, read as the reverse complement.
TACATTATTGTACTGAGAAATCCTACAAATAGAATTAGAGTATAGGATCTCATCCACTTATTTAATCACCTTCTTTGAATTCTAATTTTGTACTCTCCTTGACTGCTTGATTTGCATCTACCTTGAATCTGTTCCAATGCTCTCCTCCCCCAGTGAATCATGTTGTTACCCTTGCCATAACTAGAGATGACTCGGTAACTCAGGAGTAGTTGTACTTATTAACCGCGTCTGTATATTTTGCCATATAGTGATTCGCAGCAGAGAGATGAAGGCTCAAATCTTAGTCTTTCCCATTCTGAATTTTGATCTTGTCCTTATGATGGACTGGCTAAGCAAGTACCACGCTTTCTTTTACTGCTAAGAAGGAAAAATCTCTTTAGGGTACCAGGCCAGTCGGAGCTCGAGTTTGCACAAGGATCCAGAGAGGTTCATGATGGTGTTTAGATAGCATTGTAAGACGTCATTTATCACCCTATCATTTCAGAGTTTGAGGACATCTTTCCAGAGGATTTGCCAGGACTACCTCCGGACAGAGATGTAGAATTCTCGATTGAGTTGACCCCATAAGAAGTACCCATAGCATTACACATTTACAGATTGGCGAAGAAGGAGATGGACGAACTGAAGGCGCAGTTGAAGGGTTAGAAGAAAAATGCTTCATCCGACCGAGTGCATCACCATGGGAATCCCCAGTATTATTTGTATCCAAGAAGGATGGATCAATGCGTATATGCATTGACTACAGGGCCTTGAATACTATGACTGTGAAGAATAAGTACCCTCTGCCACGCATTGATGACTTATTTGATTAGCTTAGTGGATCCAAGGTGTTCTTGAAGATAGACTTGAAATCAGGATATCACTAGTTGAAGGTGTGGAAGCAGGACATTTCGAAGACCGCATGCAGGATAAGATATGGACACTACAAGTTTTTGGTCATGTCGTTTGGATTGACCAATGCTCCAGCTATCTTTATGGACTTAATAAATCGAGTCTTCCATTAGTATTTGGACTGGTTCATGGTTGTCTTCATAGATTATATCCTTGTCTATTCGAAGAGCTACGAGGATCATGAGAAGCACCTGCTTATTATCTTAGAGATATTGAGGAGGGAATGGTTGTACGCGAAGCTCAGCAAATATGATTTCTTCTTAGATAAGGTCTCTTTCCTTGGGCATGTCGTTACTGTATATGGTATTTTAGTAGATCCAGAGAAAATCTTGGTAGTTGAGACATGGCCCGTTCCTAAGTCGGCATCGTAGGTGAGGAGTTTTCTTGGACTTGCAGGATGTTACCGTCGGTTCATGAAAAACTTCTCGAGGATAACAGATCCTATGAATCGGTTCACGTGCAAGGACCAAGAGTTCATATGGACGGATGAGTGTAAAGCTGCCTTTGAGGAGTTGAAGAAGTGACTGACCACAGCACCAGTGTTGACCATTCCATCAGGATCAGGAGGCTATGTGATCTACAGCGATGCATTAGGAAAAGGCTTGGGATGCCTATTGATGCAGCATGGCAAGGTGATTGTGTATGCATCTTGACAGTTGATAGCACATGAGAAGAATTATCCAACTCATGACTTGGAGCTTGCAACCACATTTTTTGCCTTGAAGCTTGGGAGACATTACTTATATGGGGAACGAGTGGAGATCTATACTGACCAGAAGAGCCAAAAGTATGTCTTCACGCAGAAGGAGCTGAATATGAGACAATGCAGGTGGCTTGAGTTGATAAAGGACTTCGAGATAGATCTTCATTATCACCCAGGCAAGGCTAACGTGGTAGCAGATGCGTTAAGCCGAAAGCCTATGGCGCTATTCTTGACGACGCAGAGGGAGTTACTAGAGGACTTGTAAGAGCTTGGCATAGAATTTGTATTACCCGGATCAGACAGGAAACTAGCCAACTTCAAGTGCAGTCATCGCTAGTAGAGTGGATCAGGGCAGCTTTGCCTACGGATGCTAGATTCAGGAGGTTGAGAGAGAGGACCAAGACTGGAGAGCAGACGGGACTACAAATTCATGATGACGGGACATTATGATATGGTGATCGCTTATATGTTTCCAATGGAGAGGTTCGACAGGAGCTGATGGCAGAGGCTCATAGTTCGATATATTCTATTCATCCTGGTGGGACCAAGATATATCGCGACTTGTGACAGCACTTCTGGTGGCATGGAATGAAAATAGAGATAGCTCGCTTTGTGGCCAAATATATAGTGTGCCAGTAGGTCAAAGATAAATATCAGTGGATAGTAGGGCTACTGTAACCACTTCTGATTCCTGAGTGAAAGTGGGAGCAAATCACTATGTACTTCGTCACGGGTGTTTTGAAGAGTCCAAGTGGGCGAGATTTTGTTTGGGTGATCGTAGATTGACTTACTAAGTCCACTCATTTATTTCCCTTTCGAGTTGGCCAGTCTACAGAAGCTTTGGCTGACACTACCACATTTCCTAGAAAAGAGTATTTTAGTTATTTTATAATTAATTAAATATTATACTTGTTGAATATTTATTTATTGTATTATTTATTTATTATTAGATGTTAGATTTTATTTTAGACTTGTGTTAGTGGACCTAACTAGTTTAGTTAGATCCATGGACTAACATTTAATTCTAGTTAGAATTAAGCCCAATAGTAAGCCCGTTAATTAGGAGAAGGATTAATTAGTTAAACCAATTGGACTAGAACCTTACCTCATTAATTAATTTCTTCATGACAAGCCCCAAGGGATATTGTGGACATTTTATAGTACCTTGGAGAGGGGGCAGGGTCGGCCATTACATTGGGGGTTGGAGACTCTCTCTCCTCTATTTTCTTTATTCCAAATTTAGATCTAAAATTTCTCTCTTTCAAATTTCTTTATCCCTACATCAAATTCTACCCAAATTCCTTTTATATTTATTATTGGAGGCTATTAGAACAAGGAAGAAGTAAGGATCTACAAAGGAGGAAGCAAGGATCTACACGGAGGAGCAAGGATCTACAAGTTGAAGGCTCTTGACACTCAATTTAAGATTTTCATTGGGAATCCATCTCCTAATAGGTATAATTTAGTTTTTCTCCTCTAATTAGACTCTAAATCTATAATTTAATCATTAGAAACTCTTCAATATACTAAGGCTATCCATAGGAAGTGGAATTAGGTTCATAGGAGCCTTATGGAGAAAGTTATGTGATATTTTGTGTCAATTTTGAAGAAATTTTGAGATTGGTACATCATGTGTTTATCAATAGGTCAATTAGACCAAATTGACATGTGTTTGGTTGTGTGAGACTAGTGTCGTGACCACAATTGGATACGTGTAGGTCGTATCCCGACAATTTGGCGATGCGGGTTGATTTTGGGGTTTTCTTCCGACACAGAAATTTGAACATGTCACATTTTGACACGGGCACGTAGGTGAGTAACTAACACTTCATGTTGCTTCTAATTTTGATTCTAGACTTGCTTGTGTCTTTCGGGGTATGTTTAGTGTGTGGTGGACTCGTATCGCAAGCATATCATAGATCTAGTGTGATACGGTTGCGGTGCACTCCACGTGTTTGTTTTCTTGCATTTCAAATCAATTTACCTTGGTTATAGATATTAGAGTATTATAATTATAATTGTTATATGATATATATATATATATATATATATATATATATATATATATACTTACTAACTTATCAATATAAACTAACTAGTACTTTTATATATATATATATATATATATATATATATATATATATATATAAGCACTAGTTAGTTTATATTGACAAGTTAGTAAGATATATATATAAGCACTTGTCGGGGAGGCCCTAGATGACTACGTCGCAACCAGGGCGCCATAGGATCCCGAACCATAGTACGTACCCCTCTAGAGACCACCAGCGGCGGTCACCCACAGCTCGTCCGTCGACGAAGCTGGAGAGGGCTGCGAGGAAGTACCAGCCTCTCCCGCTGTAGGTGCACAAGCAATCGCTCGCTCACGCAGCCTAAGATACTCGGCCTAGAAAAGTTTGGATACTCGATAATTGCCTAAGTTATATTAAAATTAACACAAAGTAAAGTAATACTTACATAGGTCTGCGAGGCCCTCTCATCAATGAGATTTTCGACCTTTCGATGGGTTGCCAGGAAGACGGTCACCATGTTTGCATCCTCACCCCTCTGTACCTGTTAAAAATATATTATTTAGTACTAAAATTAAACATTTTTTCCTACTACCATTTTATCGTACTTGCATTAAAATAATATATCTGAAATAAAAAACATACCAAACGATGAAAATGTTTCGTCATCGGAATCGAACCACCACACCACTTTGTTGCCTTCCGCCTAGCCGCCTTGGCCTTCTCAGACCTTTTCTTGTACCTCGGATCGTCGAATCTAGCCCTCATCGCAGTCCACTGCTCAGGCATGATCCAACCTTGGATCGGTTTTCTAACACGATCACGAGCCTTTTGGTCATCCCAAGCATCACGGATAAGCTTTGCAGCAACTGCAAAAAATATATGCTCGATCAACTCGGCCCGGTGTGGAGGATAAAAATACGTTTGTTGCAATAAATAATTTAGTAAGTTATATAATATGCATAAATTAGAGAATTTATATAATATACTTTTACCTTGAAGTGCGCAAACTAGAACGCCTTCCTCTCCTCCGGAGCTTCAGAGTAGTTGATCCAAGGGCCACCGTAGTTGTTTCTCAGAAAGAGGCCCAAGCGTCTCTGTACCGACGAGGGACGATATCTATACAGAGATAATTATTTTTATCAAAAAAGTCAATATATGATGAATAAAAAAATACATGATATATATGATACTAAACCATCTAATTGACTTACTTTGTACCATCAGCCAAAATCTCTATCCTCGTCTCCTCCGGTGGTGTTCATGGAGGATCTACTTGATGCTGGGACAACGTCGGATCGACCTCCTCCATATGCTCATCTGTCTCCATGGTTCCATTAGCAGGAGGAACGCTGGACAAGGGAGTACTATCTGGCCTGGAACTACTCATCCCAGGAGTGATGTCATGTAACGTCGTCGCAGTCGGAGATGTAACTGATCGATATACTGGAGTACTGGGCGACGAGGAACCAGAACCAACAGTAGGCAGTATCGGAGGAGTACTCCGTCTACCTTGGGACCTGTCGAACCCTCCGCGTCATCCGGTCATACCTGATAATAACATATGATGAATAAAAAAATACACAAATATATAGTACATTCTACAGTCAAAATGTTATACATATCTCACAGCATTCATAGAATTGTACAGTAAATAACTAGTGGTGTCACAAATCTAAATGGATAGTATATTCTACCGTTAAAATATAATACACATCTTCGTCAAAATAGTACATTCTACAGTCAAAATACAGTACATTCTACAGGCAAAATATTTTATTTTCAATCATCTTCAGAAAATTTATCTTGTTCGCCTTCCTCGTCCTCCTCTTCCTCTTCCTCCACATCTTTACTTTCATCTACTTCGTCTTCGTCTTCCTCTTTGAATAATTCTACATCTTCTACATTATTACTCGTGTAATGAGTAACTTCCGTTGAGTCCACATCTACAATATTTGTTACAAGAGGTAGCTCGTCCTCCTGATAAGCTATTTTATCAATGTCAAAGGTATTTCTAGCTTTAGTCTTGCATACTATCCGCCAATCCGACCTCGCCGTCCCCCGTCTAGGATAAGTTATGAAGTACACAAGTTGAGCCTGATTTGATAGGATAAATGGTTCATAGCCTTGATATCTACGCTTTTAGTTTATATCCACAAGGCCATGCTTGTCAATTTTCCAACCTTGATCTTGAATCGGATCGAACCATTCACACTTGAATATCACGATCATAACAGGTTCTGTGCCATAATTATATGTCAACTCCAAAATCTTCCGTAAGATGCCAAAGAAATTATTGCCTGGATCAACGTCTTTGTAGTTCGAAGATTTGATACACAAATAACTGTTTTTCGTGGAATCAAGATCCAGAAAGTTGTCTCTGATCGGAGCATTTGTTGACTTGAACCTAAACCCATTCACATAGAAACTTGGCCATATTTTGACGGCAGTAATTGGTCCCTTGGCTAGAGTTCTAATAGATTCAGTCTCGAGTGTTATTAGACGATCGACCTAAATACCAAAGTAGCGATAGTTATTTATTGTGCAAGTGCAAAAAGAAAAAGTAATTACCAAGTTCCTTACATATGCGCTCAACCAAGAAGGAAAATGGTATCTCGTTTCTTGTTCTACTTCTTCGTCTGTTATGTAGGGTCTAACCGACCTCAACTCATCATTATATGTGCTGAAAAACAATGAAACAACCGTTGATTAGTAGCATAATAGTATCTTATACTATTACATTGAGATGATGTAAACGTGGACGTATTAATTACTTACCCCGATAGCTTCTTGTCATGACCCGCACCAAGTATAGGGGCACGAGTGTGTGGGTATGTCCAGCCTACGCCGCAGGATCGGCGGTAGAACGCTGCCTAGGTCATGATACTATCTAATCAATCTCTCACGAATATCCAACTCCATAAGGAGACACAGATATCACAATATAATATAGAATACTCAATCATAAAAACTAAAGCACGATGAGATATCGATAAAAATAACGAAATACAAGACAAGTCTAAACAACAAAATAATCTAACCTGCAATCCATAACATCCAAATCTTCAAGTATGCTGGAAACAAGTCCTCTAAGTCATAGTCTGGAAAAATATTTCCAGTCAGGATGGAACGAAGTATATCTCTAACAACAGTTCCACATATATTGACAAAAACTATAATACAGTATAAAGAAATACAAGATGGATATAACTGCTAGAAATAAGAAATACTAGTGAGCATGAATATACTGGAAATAGAAATACTGGAGCATAAGTCATCATCAATGGTACAACTAGCAATGAACAAAGAATACAAGTGCATGCTAGAACAATGAACTGGAATATAAGTAAATGCTAGAACAGTAACTAGAACATAAGGAAATACTAGATCAATAAACTAGAGATACATGTATAGAATATCTAACTAAGTGTGTGAAACATCAGCATATCATGTGATCGGCTTGGGACTGATCAGGCTTGTTACATATGATTAGCTATGATTTATGTAAGGTCAGGCTAACCATCCGGATATCTATGATGTGAGCAATAGTCAGGCTAATCACATGTAACAATATATGAGGCATGTAATGGTCAGGCTGCACCGACGTGAGGTGTGGATGAGCTATGATGCATGTAGAGTTGGGTATGATTACATAATCTACTAATATTTCCCCATTTTCCTAGCTAGCACGATGGATTCCAATCACGACTCCTCGTGACCGATCTTGATAATGCCAACTCGTGTATACATAGTGTCAGAATTATGTACGCTATACAACTAGAATTATAGAGATAATTAACATAATAAAAACTGTCAAAGAATGTACTCGCCTGTGGTCCTTAACTGAAAATACCGATATCATGTTTCCGAGGTATTGTCTGGAAATCCAACAGTCCTATAGACATATCATATAATAAAATATTGCATCAGTCATTACACTAACATACACATAATCATAAATACTCTGAACTCAGGACTACGCTAGGTATGACACTGGTCAACTAACAGGGCCAAGTGTGCGTCTAACTGCACCGGTGTCATGTCTGCAAATGTGGTGCATAATCAGACAGTCAAACTAACACATGTCTCGCCATTACGTCTATGTACATAAGGCAGTCTACTAACAATCACTCAGGGTCACAGGTCAAGGTAAATACGGAATATCCGTAATTAACACTAGGGTCTCACACATATATAAATATATTCATACTAGTATAGTATTTAATTACCACATAGTATATATACACATACTAGATATATATATCTAAATATACCAATTGAATAATATACACATACTATATATATATATATATATATATATATATATATATATATATATATATATATATATATATATATATATATATATATACCAAATTGAATAATATACGCATACGTATACGTATACGTACACAACATGAAGGTACAATTCGAACCTGCTCGCGTGCGTGAATGGGGTATTTGATATAGAGGTTGGCTGCTCCTGCTACTACTGTTCAGACAAGCTTGGTCCGGTTCAGCGGGCTGTCGAGGAAGAACGACGGTTCAACGTTGAGGGAAGAGGTTCAGGTGAGATCGGTTCAGTCGTGACGGGGTGCTTGGTCGAGTCGTCGAGGGATGGGAGGATGTTGTGTTCAGTTAAAGGAGAAGGAGGTTCAGCGGCTCGGGGCTTCTCGGTGCAGTCAATTTTCGGCGGAGGGGGTCGGGCTTCAGGCGATCGGCGGGTGCTTGGTTGGGTGGACTGGACAGGTGATGACGAGGCTGCTCGGTTCAGGCAGAGGGGGTCGGGCTTCAGGCGGGGGATGCTCGGGTTGGGTTCAATTGATGGCGGAGGGAGAACGGCGGTGAGCATGCGTATGCTCCGGTCGATGGTGAAGTGCAAGCTGCCGGGGTAATCTCAGGCGAGGCTACTTGATCCAGATGGATGCGTGGCTTCCGGCGAGTTCACGGGATAGTCGGCGTGGGCGAGTTGAAGGAGAGGCGGGGGTCCATGTCTCCGGCGGGACTGGGCTTCGGCGGGTTGGTCGGCTCAACGGGAGGGGGAGATGTGAACAGGAGAGGGAAGGGGATGGTGTCGGCTGGGAGTAGTTTAGGTTAGGGATGAAAAGAAGGAAAAATAAAGAAAGGAAAAGATATATATATATATATATATACATATATATATATATGTGTGTGTGTGTGTGTGTGTGTGTGTGTAGGAGGGTTGGGTTAACCTAAAAAATTGGGCTTGGTCAACATCCTCCTTGGGATTGGGCCTTGGCTTGTCATGTAAGTATTGGAGGGCTAGGATTGCATTGATTCAAAATGGAGGGCCAAGGTTCAATGAGGGTTGATGTTGAGTGTTACACACTACAAAAATTTATGAAAAAAATTCACATTAAGGGAAAAATGGATTTCTTCATATGTTGTGTCCAATGGTGTGGACACCTCAATGCACTTTTGCATAAAAGTGTCCAACAATTGGGAGATTACACAAAGAGGGGTTTTGGATTAATTTAATTAAAACTAATATAATTGGTGTTCTAAAATTAATTGGAAATACATGGGACTAAAATTAGGTGGGACACAAATGTCATGGACATAGATGACTCAGAGTAGAATATTATCATAATTTGGGTTGCACAAAAATGGTGAAGATTGTGTCTACAATTTTGATTGGAACGCACAAAGATACAAAGTTAGATTTATTAGAAATTAAATAAACGTCCGTAATGAATATTGTGCGACTAAAATAAAGCACAAGAAAGCATATTTATGAGTTACACAAGGGTCAGAATGGAAGACGGGCACGTCTAGGACAAGGGTGGGAAATTTGTTGGAAGGCAAAAGCTAGTGTAGCGCTCCAATTATTGAAGCAACAGTAAGGTGCAACATTTAAATAAAATCACAATAATAAATTACAACCTCAATAATTAAATCCCGAAAATGCTAATTAAAATCCACAATCATATAATTCGGTTGGTTTCATCTAGTGGGCTTCTAGGTCTAGTCTACTAGCTCATGCATCAAAGAACACTATACATATAATATATATACATATATCATGCAATTATTTAAAATAAATACACATAATATTCATAATAAATAAAATAACAAAATTATCCCTATTTTAGAATGTGGTAGTGACAAGTCTACCCTCCTTAGAAAAATTTTGTCCTCAAAATTTAAGATCCTCAATAGTTGTATTTATTTATTACCATCAAAATTTAAATTCATCAACCCATATAATCATGAAGTAAATCCATATTATTATTTCACAAAAATTTTAAAATTCTATAAATATCATATTCCTGAAAAATCCTCAAATTTAAAATCAAATTATATTCTTATCATAATCTCCTCAAAATTTTAAGTTAATCACTAAATACAAAACTTAAAATCCAATCCTCTAATTTTAAATCCAATCAATGTATATTTATAAATTTTGAAATCTCATCCCAAAAATTTGAAATCAAACACTAATCCATTAACGATCTTACTCTTCTATTCTTTTTCCACACAATAATTAAATAATATAATACTCACAAAATCTTCAAATACAACATTCAAAATATAAAATTTTAATTTCATATCTTCCAATCAAATAAATATAATTATAATCTCCTTAATTTTCTTGAATTTTAATGACAAATTCAATCATATCATAATCTTCATAAAAATCAATGATTTAACAAAAATTGTCAATTCTGCCATATCAAGTTCTCAACTCTTTATTTAAATTAATTTTTATCCTCAAAATTTAAGGCACCTTGTCTCTCTCTATCCAATCATAACCTCTTTATTAATCTTCACTACGGTCAAACCCCCAACAATCAAGGTCTAAGAAAAATTCTACCTACAGTTATACAACATGCAATCAAAAGAAAACATGTATGGTTATGGTTACTTTAGTCATGGTATAGCAGTCTCTGTTAGGGTATACTACTAACTACATTCTAGTAAGAAAATTATTGATACAAGCTACGGTACTAAGAAATCAATCAATCAATCAAACATATGGAAAAGGAACAGAAGGAAAAGAATAGAACATAGACTTCTAATACAACCATGGTTTAATGATCCATCCAAAGTTTAATACCCCTATCCTTTGGTACCATTGTTTCTACTACAAGCACACCCACTGCTAACTCTCTTACCTACTGTAATTGTTTATACTAGTTGTTATTATCACTCAAGTGCACGCCAAGTGCAACACAATACACTAAGTACTGCTCCCTCTAATACAATTCTAGATGGACACCCAAGTCAGTTTACAGTACCATCTCAGGCATACTCAAGCCAACTGATCTTTACACATGCACATCATCTACTCATATACAAATATACATTTTTATCCACCATAAAATTTTATCCTCAAAATAAAATCCTCAAAATTTAACTTCTCGAACAATTTAAAATAAAATGTATATACTTTCCTCAAAAGTCAAATATTCAAATATTGAAATAAAATTTTAATCACTTCCAAAAATCTTTATAGCTTTAACTATGTTTATTGAATTGAATTTGAATCCTCAAAAATTTTAATAACATAAAATCTCAACTCCTCAAAAATTCTTAAAAATTGAAATTTTTTTCCAATCTTCAAATTATAAATTTAAATCCACATCTATCTAAGTATACGTATAAATACTTACAGTCTCTAATACTCAAGGTACACACAAATACACCAATTGTCTATACTCCTCAACTGTGTACTGAATATTGTACTGCCTGGATTACTTGTACTATTACTTCCAATAAAATTCTATCCAAATTAACTGATACACCAATCTAATATTATCACACGAAGTACTTACTGTTATTAGCACCTTGCTCAACTAATCCTTGATATCGAAACATTAGCACTCTTGGTATAGTAACACTAACTTCATCATTAGATTTCCTCATCACACTCACTAGAACTCATGATCACTTGCACTTTTTATAATATACATGTTTCACTTCACTTTCAAAGGCAGGCATATGGTTTCATATCTCGATTGATGTATACATATTTTCTCTTAAAATCTTTTACAGACTGATACACTAATCAGTGATATACTATATATCTCCCATGAACAATCCTGATATTTCTCAACCCATGACACACCATTAAAATTTTCTAATATTCATGCTTCCACTTTCATGAACTTCCACACTGACACTCAACGTCCACTGTGCATCCTGCACATAATTTTTAGACACCCTTCCATCTATTGCTTCCAACACATCACTGGCCTCAATATCAGGTGATACCTACATTTATCTGTAACATAAGTCTCACTACTTAGCATAATGTATTTTTTTTATTCTCTCACACTCTCTTATACACTTATGGGTATCCTCCTACTATGGCACACTCATTAATTCTCTTTATTCATATACATTTCTTTACTCTTGACACACACCAAGTATTAACCATCAAATTGAATATCATGCTCCATTAATTTTTTTTACAAAATTTCTTTGATACATAATGGTTTACATGGATCACCCAACTATATAAATTTATGACTATCCAGGATTGGCATGCTGGCTCTGATACTAACTTCTGGAACCATCACTGATACTCTTTACTCCTCCTTCTACTTATAGTACCAATACTAACTATAATGGCACCTATTATAGAACTATTGCTATAAGGTACTATACTACGGGTTAACTCTAGATCGATGCCTACTGCTCATATATCCAACCAAGAAATACTTACAAACTCACATTCCATACTCAGTCAACAATGATACAAGACACAGACCTAATTGCAATTCACCAATTATCACACTGACAGGGATCCTAATTGAAGGAAGCTCAAAAAGGAACTGGACTGAGGAACTGAAGGTATTTCCACTGCTAGCAACAAAAAGAAGCGATGTAACAAAGTCCTGTAATAACAGAAGTAGATAAGTATTGAGATGATACTTTAAGAACCAATTTAAGATACAACCTGATAATCATATACATCTGTCCGAAATTATGACACTCAGAATTCTTGCCACGCCAGTAAGCATAGATGCGATAAACGATAGGTTCCATAACTAAGGTATGCAACTCTATAATTACGTCATCTAGAATCCTCGCCACGCTAACCGGTATGGCTGCGAGCAACTCTAAATTTTATAACTAAGATATGTACATCCAAGGTCAGGTTCCTATATTTCCGTCACGACAGCTAATGTGGCTGCGATAAACTCTAGGCTCCATAACCAAAGTAGACGTTTCACCTTTCTCACTGTCCTCATCAACATATGTCATCAGATGATACCATAATTTTAGTTCATAAAATTCATCTCAATATAAAATCAAACTCAACAACGACACCAAGAATTAACTTTAACAACCGATTAATAAGAATCAAATTCAATAGCAACAAGTGAGAGCGAACGGAACAAGGGGAAAAGATTTAAATTGGAAGTTATAATAAGATTCTCAAGGGTCGTCCCAGAAATCTCTCAAATAATTTGTGATTGAGTATCCTCTCTCATCCTAGTATCATATGTCCTATATCCTATCGCAGGCATGCAGTAGTACAACTAAGATGTCACACTACCACGACATCGTACAACTTGTGAAGTCGAACCTGCATGGGCCACCACTAAAAACGTGTCACGATCCACACCCTGTATAGGGGAACGAGTGCGTGGGTACGTCCAGCCTACGCTGCAGCATCAGTGGTAGAACGCTGTCTAGGTCATGATACTATCTAATCAATCTCTCACAAATATCCAACTGCATAAGGAGACACAGATATCATAATATAATATGGAATACTCAATCACAGAAACTAAAGCACGATGAGATATCGATGAAAATAACGAAATACAAGACAAGTCTAAACAACGAAATAATCTAACCTGCAATCCATAACATCCAAATCTCCAAGTATGCTGGAAACAAGTTCTCTAAGTCATAGTCTGAAAAAATATTTCCAGTCAGGATGGAACGAAGTACATCTACAACAGAAGTTCAACATATATTGACAAAAACTATAATACAGTGTAAAGAAATACAAGATGGATATAACTGCTAGAAATAAGAAATACTGGCGAGCATGAATATATTGGAAATAGAAATACTAGAGCATAAGTCATCATCAATGGTACAACTAGCAATGAACAAGAATACAAGTGCATGCTTGAACAATGAACTGGAATATAAGTGAATGCTAGAACAGTAACTAGAACATAGGGAAATGCTAGATCAATAAACTAGAGATACATGTATAGAATATCTAACTAAGTGTGTGAAATATCAGCATATCATGTGATCGGCTTGGGACTGATCAGGCTTGTTACATATGATTAGCTATGATTCATATAAGGTTAGGCCAACCATCCGGATAGCTATGATGCAAGCAATAGTCAGGCTAATCATATGTAACAGGCTATGAGGCATATAATGGTCAAGTTGCACCGACGTGAGGTATGGATGAGCTATGATGCATGTAGAGTTGGGTATGATCACATAATCTACTAATATTTCCTCGTTTTCCCAACTAGCATAATGGATTCCAATCACGACTCCTCGTGACCGGTCTCGATGATGCCAACTCGTGTATATATAGTATCAGAATCATGTACTCTATACAACTAGAATTATAGAGATAATCAACATAATAAAAACTGTCAGAGAATGTACTCACCTGTGGTCCTTAGTTGGAAATACCGATATCATGTTTCCGAGGTATTATCTAAAAATCTAACAGTCCTATAGACATATCATATAATACAATATTACATCAGTCATTACACTAACATACACACAATCATAAATATACTGAACTCATGGCTACGCTAGGCATGCCACTGGTCAACTAACAGGGCCAAGTGTGCGTCTAACTACACGGGTGTCATGTCTGCAAATGCGGTGCAAAATTAGACAGTCAAACTAACATATGTCTCGCCAGTATGTCAATGCACATAAGACAGTCTACTCACAATCACTCAGGGTCACAAGTCAAGGTAAATACAGAATATCCGTAATTAACACTAGGGTCTCACACATATATAAATATATTCATACTAGTATAGTATTTAATTACCACACAGTATATATACACATACTAGATATATATTTATATATACCAATTGAATAATATACACATACTATATATATATATATATATATATACCAAATTGAATAATATACGCATACACGTACGTATACGTACACAACATGAAGGTACAATTCAAACCTGCTCGCGCACGTGAACAGGGTGTTTGACGTGAGGTAGGCTGCTCCTGCTGCTACTGTTCAGACAAGCTCGGTCCGGTTCAGCGGGCTGTCGAGGTAGAACGGTGGTTCAGCGTCGAGGGAAGAGGTTCAGGTGAGATCGGTTCAGTCGTGACGGGGTGCTTGGTCGAGTCGTCGAAGGATTGGAGGATGCTGCGTTCAGTCGAAGGAGAAGGAGGTTCAGCGGCTCAAGGTTGCTCGGTGCAGTCGGTTTCCGGCAGAGGGGGTCGGGCTTCAGGCGATCGGCGGGTGCTTGGTCGGGTGGACTGGAAAAGTGATGACGAGGCTGCTCGGTTCAGGCGGAGGGGGTCGAGCTTCAGGCAGGGGATGCTCGGGTTGGGTTCAGTTGATGGCGGAGGGAGAACGGCGGTGAGCAGGCATATGCTTCGGTCGGTGGTGAAGTGCAGGAGGCCGGGGTAATCTCAGGCGAGGCTGCTCGATCGAGATGGAGGCATGGCTTCCGACGAGTTCAGTGGGATGGTCGGAGCGGGCGAGTTGAAGGAGAGGCGGGGGTCCAGGGCTCCGATGGGACTGGGCTCCGGCGGGTTGGTCGGCTCAGCGGGAGGGGGAGATGTGAACAGGAGAAGGAAGGGGATGGTGTCGGCTGGGAGTAGTTTAGGTCAGGAATGAAAAGAAGGAAAAATAAAGAAAGAAAAAGTGATATATATATATATATATATATATATATATATATATATATATATATGTGTGTGTGTGTGTGTGTGTGTGTGTGTGTGTGTGTGTGTGTGGGTGTGTGTGTGTGTGTGTAGGAGGGTTAGGTTGACCTAGAAAATTAGGCTTGGTCAACATCCTCCTTGGGATTGGGCCTTGGCTTGTCATGTAGGTATTGGAGGGATAGGATTGCATTGATTCAAAATGGAGGGCCAAGGTTCAATGAGGGTTGATATTGAGTGCTACACACTCCAAAAATTTATGGAGAAAATTTACATGAAAGGAAAAATGGGTTTCTTCATATGTTGTATCCAATGGTGTGGACACCTCAATGCACTTTTGCATAAAAGTGCCCAACAATTAGAAAATTACACAAAGAGGGGTTTTGGATTAATTTAATTAAAATTAATATAATTGGTGTTCTAAAATTAATTGGAAATACATGGGACTAAAATTAGATGGGACACATATGTCATGGACGTATATGACTCAGAGTAGAATATTATTATAATTTGGGTTGCACAAAAAGGGTCAAGATTGTCTCCAATTTCGATTAAAACGCACAAAGATACAAAGTTAGATTTATTAAAAGTTAAATAAACGTCTGAAACAAATATTGTGCGACTAAAATGAAGCACAAGAAAGCATATTTATGAGTTACACAAGGGTCAGAATGGAAGACGGACACATCTAGGACAAGGGTGGAAAATTTGTTGGAAGGCAAAAGCTAGTGTAGCGCTCCAATTATCGATGCAACGATATGGTACAATAATTAAATAAAATCATAATATTAAATTATAACCTCAATAATTAAATCCTGAAAATGCTGATTAAAATCCACAATCCTATAATTCGGTCATGTGTTCATCTATTGGGCTTCTAGGTCTAGTCTACTAGCCCATGCATCAAAGAACACTATACATATAATATATATATACATATATCATACAATTATTTAAAATAAATACACACAATATTCATAATAAATAAAATAACAAAATTACCCTATTTTAGAATGTGGTATTGACACTTCTCTACTTTATCCTTATCGCAATTGAGTAATATATACAACTGAGCAGTCCTTAGCTCGTCGTCATTCAAATATCTCTTCTTGACTTTCCCCGAAGGCTTTCCGGACACATTGAATACTTTGAGTATTGCATCATTAGATTCCTGATATCCGTCGTTATTTCTCGGAGCTCTCGTTCTATTAGTAGCAATTTGAGATTTGAAATACGTCGAGCAAAAGTTTATAATCTTCTCGAGAACATAAGCTTCAAAAATAGAGCCCTCAACCCATGCCTTATTTTTCACCTTTCTCTTTAGGTGATTAAGATGTCGCTCGAAGGGGTACATCTACCGATAACCGATAGGACCACCAACACTTAACTCATAGAAAAGATAAATTGGCAAATGCTCCATAGAGTCGAAGAATCCGGGAGAAAACACCTTCTCAAGCTTAAATAGTGTTACCACAATGTCCTTCTCTTGCTTTTCTAGATGATCGACGAGCAACTTAGTAGAACAAAGATCTATAAAGAATATGTTGAGCTCTATCAATGGATCCCAAATGACCTGAGGTAAGAATTCCCAAAATGCAATCGGAATTAACCTCTCCATGAATACGTGACAATCGTGGCTCTTCATACCCTCCAGTTTGTTATCCTTGAGGTCGACGCATCTTCTCAATTTTGACACGTACCAGTTTAGAAACTTTAGACCCTTAATCCACCTACAAAGTCTCCCTTTATCCTCCTTTTCCAGTGAGAAAACTGACTTAGGCTGCTTTAACTTTTCATTCCCCTCCTCTATCAAATACAACGCAGGACGTCTACATATTTCTTCTAAGTCCAACCTGGCCTTCGGATTGTCTTTCGTCTTCCCCTTTACCTCCATTATAGTATTAATTATGTTATCAAACACATTTTTCTCGATATGCATGACATCAAGATTATGTCTGATCATATTGGTGCACCAATATGGCAGATCCCAAAATATACTCCTCTTCGTCCAGTTATGGGTGCGACCAAATCTGTCACACTTGTACCCCTTAGCAGGCTCTTCGATAGCACTTGGTAAATCTTTTACCTCTTTTCATATCGTGTATCCGGGCCACCTTGGCGGTACGGATAATCCTTCGGCAGAAATTATCGATGACAATCGAAGAAGCACGGTTTGCCTCTGTATTTCAAACGGAAAGCCTTAGTACGGTCCATGCAATACGGACATGAGAGATGACCATGAGTGCTCCATCCCAATAACATTTTATATGCCGGAAAGTCATTGATGGTCCACATAAGTGCTGCCCTCATCTAAAAATTTTGCTTTCTGGAAACATCGTATGTGTTGGCACCTACTTTCCACAGCTGATTCAACTCACCTATCAAAGGCTGTAAATATACATCGATGTTCCTCTTCGGATTGTTCGGACTCGGAATAATAACGGTTAGGAATATATATAGAGTCTTCATGCACATCCAAGGAGGTAGATTGTATGGAGTGACGATCACAGGCCAATACGAATATTGGGAGCCCAAAAGTCCGAATGGGGTAAAATCGTCGGAGGAGAGCCCCAATCTGACATTACGTGGATCCGAAGCAAAATCTAGATACTCTCGATCAAATTACTTTCATGCTTCTCCATCGGATGGATGATCCAATACTCCTTCGATCTATTTTCGCTTGTGCCAACTCATGTTTTCTGCAGTCTCATTCACCATAAACAACATCTGCAACCGCGGTGTCAAAGGCAAGTAGTGCATCAAATCGGTAGGCTTTTTTGCACCGACAGACTTTCCTCTTCCAGTAGCCTTGTAGCGATTAGCACCACAAAATCTGCACGCATCTTCATCCTTGTCGTCTTTCTAGTACAACATGCACACGTTGCGACATGCATCAATTTTCTTATATCCTATCCAGAGCGATCTTACCATCCTCTTAGATCAGTAGAATTCTTTAGACAACTTTGCATCCTCTGGTAAGATCTCTATAATCAAATCCATCAGTCGGTTCTGGCGACATGTTAAAATCGGACTTGATGCTCAACAATCTTGTAACAACCTCCAACGGTGAATGATCTTCACAACCAGGATATAATAGAGTCATTGCATTCTCTAGCAACTCCATAAACTTTGTAGCATCGGTATTCGGTGCCTCCTCAGCTGCATCATGATTGTTCGGATCAAAACTAGGCCCCACCGCATTAAAAACTATGTTCACCCATCCGTCGTCGTAAGTAGGTGGTCGTGGACATCCATATACGGCTCCACATAAGGCTCAAACTTCGATGCTAAAGACTTAAGTTCTCCGTGCACGGTCCACTGATAGTCATTCAGCGTAAAACCCTTCGAGTACAAATAATATATGACTTCCACTTCTGGATGATATTTTAAGTTGCGACATCTCACACACGGATACTTAACTGCAGGAACTGCTGTACACCCTCAATGAATTCATCCCGTATACCGCACATGTCATCAGGATGACGATTGTACATCCACGAAAGATGACACAGTTAGTAATTCATATCTATTTCTAGATACTTCTGCAGCAAAAATGAATATACAATTACCTTCAAGTATATACTCATCGTTAAATACAGTACATGCACTGATACTCCTAGTCCTAGCATATATACTCATCGTTAAATACAGTACATGCACTGATACTCACTGCTACCTTCAAGTATGGTTGTTTGAGTGATTGAGTGAGCTCGGGTCACTATGGAGAGCAGTTCACAGTTTTTAGTGTGCATCATTTGGCAGTGATCAAATAAAAGGAGAGAAGTATGCAGCTCTGTGCTAGCACAGCAAGGGGGAGCACAACTGAGCAGTGTGCAGCTCTGTGCTACCATAGTACAAAGGGAAGCATACAGCAGTTTACGTATTTAGACCCATTCAAGTCGGTTTCGGGCTTGGGGTTAACGTGGAGTATTTCAGGTGGCTTGGTAAAACGTCATCTAGGTATGAACTCTGTCATTGACAGGACCCCAATAAATAGAGCAAAATATGACCTACTTATAAAAAATTGAACTTGTTTCTTTGTGAGACATAAAATGCTACCTAAAAGGATTATATGGCCAAACTAGTCAAAACTATTGTAGATCTGACCAAAATCAAGCCATTTTCTAGATAGGAAAATCCTATTGTCCCATTTCCTATTTTAGATGTACTCCATTCCCAAAGGTGCTTCCATAGTGAACTGAAACACAAAATATGATGTGAACTAATTTATATGTATATCCCTAGACAAGAAAACATAATTTGACATACAAAACAAAATTTAGATCTAAAGTAGAGATGGTCAGTTATCCAATAGTATGCTTAGGGAACCTGATGCTGCTTGAATTATTGGCCCTTTAAGAAGTCTAATATTTTGGCCAGTTAGGATCCTGCTAACTCAAGATATGGAAGATGACAAACAATATATCATAGATTTTTTCAACTGACAATCTAACACATGCTAAACTATGTGGTTGGAACATGACCATCAGGAAGTGACTTCTAGGAGAAGATAAGTGATGTGAATATACTTGTGAAACAGATCACATATATGTTTAGTGGCCGTCAAGTAGCCAAGAAGATGGTGTGTTTCATGTTGACGCAAATGTGACTAGTACAACATACGATGAAACCAATTACTTCATTGTCTGGAGTAGTTATCGATATTGTTATCCTGGTCATTGCAAGGAATATTTAGTTTGGTACTTTGTTTTATATGTGCATAGGTCTCTATCAGCAACAACCATGTAAAAAGTGTCAAGGTCTAGTGTTAGGAACAGGACAAACCCATCCCCTATTAAACACTTTCATGAGAGCAGCATAGTATGTTCTCTATGGGTGCCAGGGTTTTTGTCTTAGCATCAATAATTGTCCTATGTGTATCCGAGTTAGGGTTAGGGTGTCAAGGTCTAGTGTTAGTGTGTCCGCATGCGTGTGTGTGTTCGAGTTAGGGTTAGGGTTAGGGTGTGTCATGTCGTGTCATATCGTGTTGTGTCATGTCGTATTAGAGAGAGAGATATAGAGAAAGGAGACAGAGAGAGGAGATCATCGATGATTGGAGAGAGAAGAACGCCGGAGGGAGGAGCCGTCGGAGGGGGGAGGACGCCAGAGGGAGGAGGGGAGCCGGAGGAAGGAGGAGCCGCCGGAGGGGGGAGGATGCCGGAGGGAGGAGGGGAGTCGGAGGAAGGAGGAGCTGACGGAGGGAGGAGCACCACGAAGGGGGGAGGACGCGGCCGGAGGGGGGTCGCCGAGGTGGGGCGCCGGGATGGGGGGCGGCTTAAAATTTTTGAGATTTCGATCGAAATTAGGGAAAAAAAAATTCGTCAAACCCTATATGAAATAAATTAGCAACGTCGGTCTATACGCCGCTAAACATCGTAGATATAATAATATACTGCGACTTAAATACATAAACGTCGCTAAAATTAAAAAGTTAGCAACGTTTAGCGACTATCTAGTGACATATTATATATTTATAATAATTGTAGTCGCTAAACGTTGCCCCACGTCGCTATCACCGACGTATTGTGACATTTTATATAGACGTCGCTAAATACCTATAATTCAGCGATGTTTTATTTGGACGTCACTAAAAAATGTCGCTAATCCCGCAATTTTTAGTAGTGGTACTATTCAGACATTGGAGGATATGTTGAGAGCATGCATGTTGGACTTTGGGGGATCATGGGAGGACCACCTATACCATGTGGAGTTTTCCTACAATAATAGCTATCAAGCGAGCATCCAAATGGCTCCATTTGAAGCTTTGTACGGTAGGAAGTGTAGGTCCCCCGTGTATTGGAGTGACGTGGGAGAACGTCAGATCTTAGGGCCATAGTTGGTTGTCAGCAATGTGGAGAAGGTGAAGAGGATACTAGAGCACTTGCGAGCAGCACAAGATAGACAGAAGCAGTGGATAGATCTTCATCGTCGTCCTTTGAAGTTCAAGAAAGGCAATCATGTCTTCTTGAGGATATCACCCACTAGAGGCATTATTCGCTTTGGGGGACAGGGCAAGTTGAGTCCAAGATATTTTAGACCGTTTGATGTGTTGGAAAAAGTTGGAGAAGTTATGTATCGACTGGCACTACCACCTTCGCTTGAGGGAGTGCATGATGTATTCCATGTGTCGCAACTCAGGCGATATGTTGCAGATAGCAGTTATGTTTTCGATCACTCTGAGATCACCATTGGACCGAGCTTGTTATACCAAGAGCAACCCATGGAGATTCTTGATCGTCGGGAGAATATGTTGAGGAATCAGTATATTCCCTTGGTCCACGTGGCATGAAGATATTACTCGCTAGAAGAATCCACTTGGAAGCGCGAGGATGACATTCGCAAACTTTTTTCGTATCTGTTCGAAGATCAAGGTAAGATTTTACTTTGTGCTTTTCTACCATATAATATTCTCATTCCCTATCATGCGTTAGCTTTAATTTCGAGGACAAAATTTTTGTAAGTTGGGTAGAATGTAACCTCCCCAAATTTTCTAGGATTTTTTATATAATAATAGAAATAATAATGCGTATAACGACAGTATACCAATAAATGATAAAAAAATAAAAAAACTAATAATCATTTTATAGAAATAATAGTAATCGTAATTAATAAGGATATTTTATAAAAGAAAAGGAAAGAAAAGAAAAGAAAAGAAATATATATACATACACACACACACACACATATATATATATATATATATATATATATATATATATATATATATATATATATATATATATATATATATATATATAACAATCAATCAAGCAAAACATAACAATACCACTTATACTACAACCAACAACAACAACCAACCAACTTTTCCCCCCACGGTTCACCAACGACCTGACCTTCCTCTATATTCGACCCGAGCCAGGTAACTCTTGGCTATATATATATATATGTGTGTGTGTGTGTGTGTGTGTGTGTGTGTGTGTAAACAAATGAAAACCCTAATCGTAACCAACGAGCAGTCACCCCAGACCTTCTCCCTCACCACCGTCGTTGTCGCTCGACCATCGAACGCCGGAGCACTACCGTTGCCGCCGCTGAACAGTACACGCGCGCGTCAAAATAGCGTTAGAAATGAACCCCGGGTACCCATCTTCCCTACTGAATTTCTTCCTACATACGCGATCAAATTTTGATCCAGTTGTTTAGATTCAACCACAACATAAACACCTTATAATGTCTTCAAGTAGTTTTATTCAAACCACCATATTTCTGATGTAAATTTATCCGAACTTTCTAAAAAACTACTGGTTTAGATATATGTGAATTGACAGTTTTTGAACCCAACATGCTGTTTTGGATTTCTTCCAATCGAACTCACTTAATTATGATTTTTTCTGATAGCTAGTCTATATAACCAAGATCGCAACAACCTAATATTTATGTATTTGGATCATTAATTATGTGCAAATTTTAGATTTAAAATCACAAAAAATAGTTTTTTAAGAACTTAGAAACTTACGATGCGGAGTGCATCTCGACAAACCGGACCACCACGTCACGTACTAGTTATACCGAAAGGAGCGTATGGGTATATCCTGACATGTGGGCTTTCGTAGAAGTTGATTTGGACGTGTATGCGCGTCAAAATCAACCTGTATCCGTAAAAAGTCCTCCCGTATCGATATTTTGCAATTTACCCATTAGTTGGTACATACTCGTCCAAACGCGACAAAACTTATGCCATTGGATTCATGGTATCACGCTGGTCATGTGATCCATGTTTTATCTGATTCCGAGATAGTTGACCGAGCCGCCTATTCGCGGACCCCACGTTGACTTAACGAGCGAAATTATGATCGGCTCATCTAAATCTAAAATTGGACATACCGTTGAGTTTGTATCGTCATTTAGGATTGCTTTGACCTATAATTTGTCCTATTTAGATATTTTTACTCCTGACACGTATTTTGGTGCAAGGTGGACCCATATGAATACCGTTTGACCTAAAATTACCATTTGCCCATGTGTCCTAATTGGACGAAAGGGTAGAGTTTTTTGACTATCTCGTTGATTTCGGAGATGTTGGTGATGTTTATTTCAGAATTTGAAGACATTCGTTGGGAGCTTGTAGTTTTTGATTCTTTGTGCTTGACGTCATGATGCCTACATTACACAGATTGCTTACCAGACAAGTATACCATGCCATTGTACTGTTTATTTATATTCATTATTAGCATGCATATTTTTTGTTGTTCATTTAGTTATTTTATTTTTCCATATAAAATTGCGCATCCAAGAATAACTTGGGTGCAACGACGGTTGCGTCACCTTTTGTCACTTATTTAATATTTTGCATGATGACCTAGTGTTACGAGACCACCCCATGATGTTGAGGCATTCTTATGTTTTATTGAACATGACATATTTGTTACACGAGTGTGAGTCTCATGTAGGACACGGACTTACGTGATAGGCTGGCCACTTGTACGTATGGAACGTACGACGGATAGGAAATAACTGCTGATAGAAATGCATGCTAAGAGACTTGGCAGTTATTAGAGGTATCACCATGGCATGTATATGACATAGATAGAGCATAGGGTGGGGAGAACAACAATTAGGTATATGAGCTCCTTTACACTTTCTCTTTTGTAATCCGTACGCTCCGCCGGAGATGCATGGCCAAATGACCCTTATATTATATTATTTACAGGCGTCCTCTGAAGATCGAAAGATGTTACGCTTTTTAGGCCACTGATTCTCCGAGTGAGTCATGTCAATCCCATTTTTAGCCAGATAGCCCATACGTTGGAAAGTTGTTCTCAAAAGTGTATTTCACATGGATAGTTATGCGACCCTTTGGATGTTATTTTCAGTATATTATGGCATATACTTTTTGTATCTTGTTATGTCCCTCTGAGGACCTGGTCCACTTTCAGGTATAGACGACCAGAATTATCCGCAGGAGTATGGAGCCGAGCCTGACGCATCATTCTCTGTTGAGAAGGTCTTACCTTCTGAGTACAAGTGATTACTTCATTGTTGATGGATCATTAGCTGTTGTTTCTTTATTGGAATTTATTTCATATTGGGGTTTTGATCTCCTCTATCATTTTAGATTTTGATATAGTCGATGGGTAGTGGATTTGTCTCCACTCGACTATTATTCTTTTGATACTTCGTACTTGAGATATTTAGCTATTTATTTTGATATTCCTTTACTTGTGCTTGTGGATGAGATATAGATGCCTGTGACTTGTATTGACAATATATGAATTACTTGTGAATTAATATTCATATTAAAGCATACGTATGTGTTATGATTTTCTAACATATTGGAGTTATCATATACATATGGCTGTCATACTACGTATTCCTATTCCTACATATTTTGGGACTGGGATGTGACAACAGTTTATCTTGAGTTCTACCAGTTTCTCTTTCTACTTGTTATTTAAATTGTTATTTCAACCTATCACATGTCCTACTTGCGTGCAGTCCATATTTTTACTGATCCTTGGTTCTCATGTTTAGTATTTTATTACTTTATATTGTACTTGTATCATGTTGGCCTAAAGTTGAACTTGTTCCAATCCTTACTAGATATGTTGACAATTTTAGGTGACTTTCTTCCTTGCTCTTTGGACCTTGGCTGGAGATAAAGGGGTTTCGGAGGCCAATCGTAGATTATAGATAGATTAGATATTCTTTTGATCTTAAATGATTAGCGGGTTTGTTTCCATCAATTTATTACTGGAATTATAAATTGATTAGTCATTGTGAATGAGCAAAGATGATTTTGTAATCAAATATTGTGTGTATGGAATTAATAATTGTTATTGAGGTCTAGACATCGTACTACCGTCGATGCTATGGCATAGCATGGACTTTGCTATGGCATATCATGGACTTGGCTACGTACCCGTATCTCAAAAGTAGGAGCGGGTCTCATCAGTACGACGGGACGTGTGTCGGCATAGGTCATGCTAATACTCTTTTATATACACTGGTTAGGTTCATTAGGACCTAGCGTGTTGTAGAGTTGACATGTATAGCTCATTTGGTGGAAAGGACAGTCACTAGGCGTAGGCGCTATGAGTATTTCACTTTGATGTTGCTGCATGACGGACGTCCAAAGAAAGCGCCACTACATGAGTACCCTATTAGAGACAGCCCCATACGTCGAAGTACGTCCTTATTGCATTTACACTTAGTTGCTAGAATAGCCCATGGACTCTTATACTTTATTGTATTATGACTTGTATATTATGTATCTTGTTACGTCTATCTGATAACCTGGTTTTCTTCCAGGCTTAGGCGAGCAGGGGTTTGAGCAAAAGTACGGGCTGGGACCTGACATTGTTACCAAGGACGAGAAGGTGTACCCAGGCGACTGCATCTGATCTTGGTATGATACATCTTGATTTCGGGCTTCTACTTAGAGTTCGTAACTATTTATCTTATTTTCTACACTTTACTTCCGCATATTTATGTAGTGGATTTGTTTCCAACGAGTCTAGACTATTTATGATTCTACTTGACATATTTTGAATACTTGACTTTATCATATTTAGACTCGTTTATTATTCCTGTGGATGAGATTTAACTACCTGAGACTATATTATTATTTAGTTACAACTATGTACGTAACTAAGGAATCTATTAAATTGGTCAAAATTCCTTGAGTACGTATTGGTTGGCGATTATTACGCATATAGTCCTGTGTATTTTGAGAATATGGTGTTATATATTTTAATAACATTAATTATTAAATTAATACATTTTCTTAATGTTTTATATACAAGCGAATAAGATTAAAAAGAAGGGTGTACATCCCTATTCTGTTGGTTTTGCTGAGGCTTTCTAGCAGACTCACAAGAGGAAGAACAGAATATACATGGATGAGAAGATGATCAAGACTATTGTAAGTATTATAATTTATTTTATAACTTCGAATTTTGAAACAATCTAAGATAGTAAGAAAACACATATTTGGATATTAAGCACATGTTAGTGTACAGGCTGTGTTCCAATCTTTACAAACTGAGATAGCTACTCCGCCCACTCAGGATGAGGTGGCCATGAGTGTCGTCGATTCTATGTCCATGCACATGCTCACTCAAATGTCCTCTTAACTAACAACCTTTAGATAAAGACCGATGGTGGAAGAGGAAATAACAGACACATCTACGACGTTGACTCCTATTGGGGATGTAGATATCGGTTTTCTTAAGACCTTCGCACTACCGACGCCTTCTTCTTCTTCTTCTTCTTCTTCATCTCAGGAGGACATCTTATTGCATATTTCACAAACGATTATGATGATAGCCACCATGTAGGCCAATATGCTGATATAGGAATCTGTCAACACCTGCTATCGACGCTTCCCCAGCCACTGATGCCACCTCGAAGTTCGATGTCGCCCGTGTTGTGTAGCGCCCCGTTCTCCCGGTGCGGAGATCGCGGCTAAGAAACACAAGACGGTATCGTTCGATCGGGATAGATTGAATTAAGAACTCGTCCTCGTTATGGATTTGTTTCTTCGGAATCGATTCCCATATTCAGTGGACTGCGCCCCCGGGATCGACTTAGCGGCAGAGTCAGGAGGGACCTCTCCGCTGCTATCTTTTATTGCCTCGGTTTTCGATGTCGCTTGTTGCTTTCGTGCTTTGAGTTGGTTTTGGGATTTGCTTGTTTTCCTTGAACGGTTTTGATGGTTTTCATTATTTTCGTTCATTGACTTGCACTTCTATTCCGAGATTAGAAAGAGAGGAAGAAGTATTGATCAAGCTGTTCGTGTGCAGGTGAACGAGTAGTAGGCGGCTTACGAGCGGAGTCGTGAAGCGCCTATTTCCTTCTCCCTTCCAATAATCTAAGTGAGTGGCTACCAACCCGATTAACTAGCCCTGCTTCCAAGGTTCACATCTATAAAATCTGTACTCTTCTTTGCCCCGATCAAACGATACCAAGTAATAATCAAAGAAACTAAGATAAAAGAGAATAGACATGGTTATTATGCTTGTCAACCAACTGTGAACTGTTATCATACTGTATGCTAGTTCGTTTATAACTGTTCTATGAATCGTGCTAAGTATGGAACACTTTGTATGCATTAAACTGTACAATGAGGCTATGTTAAATAAATCATGCAATACCGACTGTCCTGTACTACTGTTTGCCTCAACTGCATGAACTGTTAACTTAGTAAACGTACTGTTCGATCACGGACAACTTGTGCACAAGGTAACTGGTTTCTGCGGACGGTCACTGGGGCACTGGCACCGATCCGGTCCGGACGGAACCCTACTGTATAGTCAACTGTACTGGACGGAATGGCTTGTAGCACCCACTGTACTTTTGCTGCAAACCATTATCGTCTATGACTAGTGTCCTTTATGGCAACGCCAGTGATCTATTGTATATTTAAACCTGTTGCATACTAACTTGTGTCTCCGTGGCAGGGAAGGCATGGTAAGTATTGTGCAGGTAATTCAGACGGTCAGGTAAAAATCCACCGAACGGTGGCACGTTCATTTCAGTAAAATTATATATGCTGCTTACTTGTAAATGAACTAAGGCAAGATAGAAACCCACAAATATGCATGCTTCATTAAAACAACGTGTTGATTGGTATAGTTCGGCTAGCTCGCCTTCACCAGCATGTTTCGATATGCTGACCCTCGTTGAAACAGGTTCTCCGCACCAAGGCGAACAGAGCGAGGAGCCGAAGTCGTCTTCCCGATCCAGTCCAGCTGTTGGCGCATCTTCACCGCGCCCCTCGAAGTATTTTGGAGTCAGGAGCCTGCAACTCTTCATACACAAATGCAGCTCCGTGGCAAAGCTATCCTCCAGCCTGGAGGTCCTTATCATTTTGAGTTTATAAAGGGATGTAATGTACAGGACTGCTATCTCATTTTGAGTCATCTCTTTTGTAAGCTGTTCGGCATATTAGCTAACTCGTTCAAGAGTTTGTAATAGATGTTCATTATCAATAAAGAGAACTTTTCCATGTTTCAAATCTGTGTTTTAATTTATCTGCGTACTCTGAATATGTGCTTGCTATGCAAAATACTTTAGCCTTGTGTGGGCGCAACCCCAGGCCCGCACGGCGGTCACGACTCGGGGGACGCCTCGGGGCATGACATGTTGTCCATCCTCCCCCTTACGTTACGGCTTCCTATGCTCATCCCGTTGCCCCTGCTATATCTCATGCCATATTGATGAGTTATTTCGGCCAAAGGTGTTGAGTTCACTACTGGCTGACGTAGTGAGCTCACTTCCTCTGTACGTCTTGACTCGTCTATGGGACCAACACCACCCGATCAGTGTTATTTTTGTATGTGAGGATTGTACTTGTTGATTATGGATATTATGTATTTGTGGATTGTATGTATATTCTTATAAATTGTGTATTGTGTATTACGAATTTTTTGTATGTGAGGATTGTACTTGTTCACTATGGACTTTTATGCATGTCGGTATTCTATTGTGTATTATGGGGTTTCAGCATGCGTTTTGTGTCGATGAAGATTCGATTGGACTGGAATTATACGGTGGGTTACGCCTGGTGGTTGATATACTGTGGCTAAAAATGAATTATATATGAAGTGATTATGGTGCTATGATTGCTTTAATTCCAAATTTTTTTTAATTATATACAACTTAGCGACGGCTAATCAACGATTGACCAATGAGCGACGATGCTTACGTGGCACATAGGGGACGCATAAAGTCGTCGCTCACCTTAGAATTCTCAGTTGAGCGACGACTGCGCAAGGGACGACGACGACTGCATGGCGCATAGGTGACTCACGGAGCCGTTCCGAGTGAGTATTAGAAAGAAATTTGAGGTATCAAAACTTATATACCGTCACCAATTAGACGCTACATCAGTCGTTTATCCATCGATGAATAGGCGAACTTATCCATTTAAAGGTTAGTCGCCAATACATCACAATATAGATGCCAACATTCTGATATCGCTAATTTGACAGGACTCCGTCGCTAATCAGGCCGTCACCATGTAACTGACCTTTGGTCGAGGTTTCGACTACCTGGCGACGGCTTTAGATAGCGACACATCGTTTGGCAACGCACTGAATGTGTTCTATATTCGTTACTGGTTAGCCGTTAATGCTATTTAGCAGCTACTTGACGACATATAGGGACGTCGTTGATAAACAATATTTTTTGTAGTGTAAATTCATAAAACTAAATTGTGAGAAATCGGGATTAGTATGGAAGAAATTATTCAGTGGACTTGTCTTGTCATGTGGCAATGATAGTGATTTTGTTTCTCTCCGGTGACAATATTATACACCACTCAATTAAATTAGAGGAAAAAAAAATTTGGTGTGCATTGCGTTTGATTCAATATAAAAATAGAAGCCTATCAACCTGCATGCAATGATAATAATAATTACTAAAAGTTCTGTCGTCCCTTTTGTGCCTTTATTTGTGAGTGCGCCACCATAAAAATATGTTACATAAATAGTATAAGTCCAACCAATTGGGAACTATGTATCCAAGGGAAGATATTATGGTAGACTGTTAACTCCAATAATGTCAACATGAAAACCTCCCATTGTGATGTGCCCATTCAAGAGCAACTACAGAAATTTAGATCCAAGTTGCTGTAATAATGGGCAGGGTTGATTTTGGACATGACGATGACTGATGAGGTGTTTACATCGCAAGTTGTATATATATATGACATATTGCGAAAAGTAGTCGTGCTTTCTTTTTCGACCATGGAAAGCGGATTAGCTCGCATGTGGATAGTTCGAAATCCCCGTCACGAGAAGCGAATAGAAAAAGACCACCTAAATCCCGGCCGACATCACTAAACCCCGTCTAAAAACGAATGTATACACGTACGTCACTTCATCAGTGTTGCATTCGCAACAGATTCCGTTCTATCCCCACGCCACCTAAATTTTTTTTTTGTTGTTGTTGTTGGCTTTTAGTCAAAGAAGGACGAGTGGGATCATGAATAAAAGTTTGTATGGCTACGATAAATATTCTAATAATAGTTTGGAAGGATGGGTGGAAGGAGACAACCTCCAGCCAGTAGTAAACTGTCCTGAATAAATTTTTCACAAAATTAAACGAATTTTAACAATTGGACTAATGCCGAATAAATTGTGTAGTGTTAGGATAAATATTCTAATAATAATTGAGCCTATGGCTTTTCCAGTGTCCAAGTCATAAAACTCCACCACCAAGGCCCAACCACCGAGCAAGTGGCAAGTCTAGAGAGTACGAGCACACCAATGATGCAGCAAGAAACCACCACTCCACCACCACCGTCCCCTCCACCACCTCTTTCCCCTCTTGACCTCTCCCTCTCTCTATCTCCATCATCACCATCCAACTCCCCCGCCGGGCTCGTCGACGGGAGAGACGCCAGGCTCTTCCCTTGCCTCTTCTGCAACAAGAAGTTCCTCAAGTCCCAAGCTCTGGGGGGCCACCAGAATGCCCACAAGAAGGAGAGGAGCGTTGGTTGGAACGCACATTTGTACCATCCGTCCGCCACCGCCACCGCCACCGCCACCTCTGCCGAAGCCTCTGAAGCTGCTATGAACCACTATCCCTTTGGTATCGCCTCGCATTCCTTAAGGGCCTATCCCGAGGGCTACAGTTACAGCTCCGTCGCTCGATTCACCAATCACTACCATTGCCTAGGAGGCGCCGGGGACGACTCCCTCGAGACGATAGACCTCTTCAACTGGCAGAGGGGCTCTCACCAGCACCACCAAGTTATGACTGCAGCAGCGGAGGCTCACAATGCAGATAGTAACTCAAAAAATCAGGATGGCAGCAGCAATCTTGATCTCTCTTTGAAGCTCTAGGTACTACTCTCCAACGGCTATATTTCAATATTGTTTTAATTCAATATATCCAGGTCGAAATCAGCTGACATTCAGTTCAAAATAATTAAAATTATAAAGCCATATGAATCCACTTCTCTTTTCTTCTCTTTTTTAATGTAGCCAGTTGCTGGAACTTTAACCAACCAATAATACTTACTAACTAAGCTGAAACTCCTGTTTGTTTTCTTTCATCTTTCCTTCTACTTTGTTTTTTTGCGTTTTGTCAGGGGGTGCAGTTTGCGTAGTAGAAGCACTGTAAGCACTGCTTGTTAGTTTCTTCGGAGCTGCTGATCTATCTAGAGATGGAGAGCTTAGCTAGCTTTTGCTGGATTGGGCTAGATTTTGTTTGTCATGGTGTTTTAATTGGCCACTGGGAGGGGACACATGCATGTGATGTTTGATTTGTGTTGGGTGGTGGTGACCGGTGGGTCATGTTTTAACATAAAACAATGCAGCCGTACGTTTTCTTTCCTCTGGCTGTTCTTCTCTACTATTCCCATCTAGTTTCCTTTCTTTAGCTACACTTTTTTGGAAACTCCTTTTGTTGTGTTGGTATTTGGGATGTGGAGAGAGATTACTTTGTGTCAATCATTTGTACTTCCGAGTCTTATGTGTGTTCGTTCATATATCCGTAACTCCGTATATGGTAGCGAGCTATTACTATATAGATACTAGATATAGGTAGATAGATAACATGATGACTGCAAGGCTCAGAGTCAGACTCACCGTGGAGTTTATTAGAGTAACAGGGGTGGGAGCATGCACTGTGGAAATAGAAGTGGACTTCCGTTTCATAGTATTAGAGTATGATAGTAGTAGTAGTAGTAGTAGTAGTAGAAATGCAGGCCCAGCTGCAAACTATGTCCACTGAACAAAGTTAAGAATATTAGGGTGGTCAAAAAATAAGGTAAATCAGGACGGTGGTCCTGGACGGAGAGAAAGAGAGCAGAATTGGATTTGGAAGCTTATGCCTTGCTTCATTACCGGTGGTCCTGCCGGAATGGATGGAGAAAAAATAGGCTATGGAAGAAAGGAGAAGAAAAAAAAAAATTCCATACAACCTGGGAAGCACTGATACTTTAAAAATATGAGACATCACGGGTTAAACACGTATTATTAGATATTATTTTCTATCTAGTTGATAAGCCATTAATATTTTTAGATGCCAATGCACTCCAGTGGGAGACCAACAAGCATCCAATCTGGTCGAAGGGATTTTGACTCTTACAACTGATTAAAGTGTAGATGGATGTGTGAGTACTAAAAAAAAAATATTTTTATATAAAATATGTTATCTAATAGATTAGGTTTTGAAGATTTTTTTAATCTTTAGATATAGTTTGCGAAGCAAATCAACAATACTATTTTTATTAATGGATGAGATAAAAAATAATACAACTATGAATATATGTAAAGAGAGTACGGATCAATTTCTGTATAGAATAGAGGAATTTGAATATGAATGTAAGAATCTAATCTCAATCCTAAACTATTATATCTTACCACCCCCTTCAAGCTCATGGTGGATCAAACTACATGAGTTTGCCCAATATAAACTGAAACCGCTGTGTAATGTGTGACTTTGTAAAAAATGAGACAACTGATCAATAGAGGTCACATATTGTAGAGAAATAATGCCCGCCAAAAAATTTTTACGGACGAAGTGGCAATCAACCTCAATGTGCTTTGTTCGTTCATTAAAAATGGATTGTTTGCAATTTGCATAGCACTCTTATTATCACAGTGAAGCAGTGTAGATCCTCTAGGACCAATGTCCATATCAAAGAGCAGTCTAGTACATGGACGATCTCCCTGGTGGTGTGAGCCATAGCTCTGTACTTTGCCTCAGTAGAAGAACATGCAACAACGACCTATTTCTTGCTTCGTCTTGAAATCAATAAATCACCAAGAAACAAACATAACCATGTAATAGATCGTCTGGAGGTCGGATCTCTTGCCCAATCTGCATTAGAAAATACTTGGAACTGCAGAGTAGATGCAAAATACATGAATAATGAGCACGTAATGGATCCCTGAATATAACAGAAGTAAGGCACCATAGTGAGCTGATCGAGGTGCGAAAACGAACTGGCTAAAAATACTACTATATGATAAATATCTAACCTGGTCAAACAAAAATATACAAGTTGACCAACTAGTCATCTATAGAGAGTAGGATCTATGAGAGGCTCACAATTTGTGGGACAAAGCTTCACATGAATCTCCAAAGGAGTATCCACTATACGACTATCCGATAAACCAGCAGACGAAGTAATCTTTGAAGTATATTTCTACTGAGAAAAAAGTATCCCTCTCTTACTTTATGCATCTCGAGTCCAAGAAAGTAGCAAAGATAGCCAAGATCCTTCATCTGAAACAACTGATGAAGGTACCTCTATCATTGCCAGTCAAAATAATGTTATCCACATAGAGTAAAAGAAGAACTTCTCATTGCGGTGATGACACAAACATAAAATAATCTTGAGAACACTGTTAAAATCTACCTCATGAATAACACTCCAAAAATACTCAAACCAAGCTCGAAGAGCTTGTTTGAGACCATAGATAGCACGATAAATGCGACAAACATGTCCAAACGGAGTAGAAAAACTAGTAGGGCCTGCATATCGACACTCTCAGATAAAGAATCATGAAGAAAGACATTTCTCACATCTATATGACTGAGTGGCCATCGACGAATGACAACAACAATTGGTAATGTAAGAAGTGTGATCATTTATGAAACATGGGAAAATGTCTCATTGTCACGTCCCGATCCCAGAGGACCGAAAGTAACCACTGGACGTGATATTGTGCAAGCCTAAGTTTTACTTGTACAAGGCCATGACTTGTACAATAACAAAATAAGCCACTCAGAGTTATAAGCAAATATTGTAGAAAATTGAATGAACACAATGGTATAAGAAAATAATCTCTTTATTGGTAACTTTGAAATGATTACAAGGTTTTCAATACATTGCCAAGTGGCTTACATCTCTCTTGAGCTATACAGAATACAATGATATCGTTCCATACATTATATTCCTTTATACAGAAAATATCTCAAATTATCGCAATGCAACTCAAGACATCATCTCCTGATTTTCGCTCCTGAGGATGAGGATCTGTTACCACTTCGGAACGATCCAGCAGGACACCCATCACCTACAGACAGACTGGTGGGGGGTCATCACTTTGGAAAAATTACTGGTGAGGAACAAAAGTAACACCCTCTGAAACCATCACCAAGTAATCATGGGAGAAAATATTTTATTATTAGTGATATTGTTACTTTTATCTACGTTTATTTCATGTTGTACATGATCAGCGTCAGATTTACATCTTTTTCAAAACATCTTTGAAATCAGAATCCATATTCAATTATAGCATGCAGAAGGGATGTTTTATGTACGATATGGAATTTACTCTATCTTGATGTGTATAGCGCATTTCATGAGCCATATTCATTCTCTTAAGAATAATAGTAGCATTCATTTATTCAGTTCTTTCTATTAATAGGGTACTATCATTTTTCATGTGGCAACTTCTTTGCATAAGCCATTACATCATTACAAGTGAACAAGATGGCAATATTTCATAAAAATAAAGACTATTCTTAGGAGCATCATGCAATAGAAAACATAATTGAAAGATCATCACTTACCCACGGTACGACGGTTATCCCTGCAACAGACAAGCGTTAGAACGATTTGCATAAATATATAAGTGTGTTTTCCTATCCGTCTCTGCATCAAGTGTTAGGTATGTAAGAAGGATAAAATTCTAGCATGCGACCTAAACATGATGGCCCCCGAGTATTGGGTCCCCGAGATTATCAGTTGGAAGTACAAGCCCATCTCACTAATAACATTATACGGCTATTAGCAGCTATGACTTACGGTTCAGCTTTGCACTAAAATATGCTCAAATTAGCAACTATGACTCACGATTCAGCTCTTCACTAATATCCATACCCCAAGTTGATCCCGTAGACCATACCTCAGGGTGTTCGATCATCTCTCCAAGGTCGAACAATTTTCAGTGCCCCATGAACCGTTCGAGAGACTAGTACCTTGTGCACAAGTTGTCAGACCAATGCATAAATGCACTTCTATCAGATAGAAACTCTATGATGTACATATTCATGAACAAGCAGACTTTTCTATCTTTACTCTTCTTTTTAATTAATCGATATAGATTTTTTCTCTTCTAATACCATACCCCACTTGATCGTAAGGACCATACCTCAAGGCGCACTATTAGTCTTTTTTCTCTGTGTGGACAAATTGCTATCTCTTATGCATATCAATCTCTTTACCACAGTACGAGTTATTCATACAGTTCTATCTTTTGCAGTACGATAGATAAAATATGTAAGCGATATTCTATTAAATCAAGCATGGCAACAATTCTTCTATATCTTGCAACTAAGCATGTAATTCTAATCTTTCTTTAGCATACGATGAGGGACATGTTCAAGAATACTTTTACTCTTCTTTATTAGCATGGAAGCAATTCGTTCAATAGTAGTAACAGTGTAACTTAGTACGCAATATTCTTTTTTGGCTTAGCATGGCAAGGGTTCTTTCATTTGACAAGCATACAAGTTCTCTGGTTAAGCATACAGTGTCAGGTTCTATCATTTTTTTATAAACATTAATCTTCTCAACAACAAGTAATTATAAAATTATATTCTTTATTAGGCGTGAAAGAATCAGCGTGAAAGAATCAGAAAATTATATTTTTTCCACTAACCAAGATTAATTTTCTTCTGTTTTGATAAGGGAACTCTTCGTGAAGGCTTTCTCTCGAGCTAGTAAGCCGATATCTCTTGTACATAGTATCATCACAGAGTGGGGCACTACACTCATCATAGTCAATTCCATTATCTTGTATAAAATTATGAGCGATAAGGCGAGCCTTGTGTCACGCAATGGATCCATTAAGTCGATACTTGACTTTGAAGATCCACTTGCAACTAGTAGACTGGACTCCGTCAGGTAGTGAAACAAAAACCCAAGTACTTGTCTGCAAAATTATCGTAACTTTTTTGCCATAGCCTCCTACCACTCGGGGTACTGAACAATCTCTTGTTAAGAACTGGACTCTCGTGTAGAATAGATAGTAGTAAGAAAAAAATAAAAATATGAAGAATTTGAAACTAAGGTAGCTAAACCAAACTTTTTCGGTAGAGAAGAAAAATTAGAGTAAAACGATAAGGAGGTCAATAAGTACAGTAGAATTGGCGGAGAGGTTGTGGTAGAGGTGCACGTAGATGGTAAAATAAAGGCTAGTAGAATATGCGAAGGAGAGGCATTGTAGGCAGATATGTATCAAGAGAGGGGAACAAAGGATCGTAGGATCTATGGAAATACTAGACGACGAAGGTGGGGGAACAAGAAATAAATATCTGGAGGTAAAAGAGTAAAATAAGGGGAATCCTCCACAAAGGTAACATGCAAGATATACGAAAAAATGGGCCAAAGGATCATAACAACGATATTCTTTGTATTTAAAACTAAAATCGAGTAAGTCACATTTGGCTGATCGGACTATCAGCTTTGTGCTTTCAGTCAAAAGAAGAAGAATAAAATAAGTGCATACAAAAGTGTGAAGCATATTATAATCAAGAGGCCAAAAAAAGTTTTATGAGATGTTCGACCAGACAAAACAGAGAAATGAGTGATATTGATAAGATTAACTGAGATAATAATGGCCTTTGTCCGGAACTTTTGAGAAATATAAGAGGATAACAAGGGAGTACGAGCAGTCTCAAGAATATGACGCTGTCTACCTTTAGCTACCACGTTATATTTTTGAGTATAAGGGCAAGAATATTGATAAATAGTACCGTGAGATTGCATGATAGATCTTATTATAGTCAAAAGATACTCACATGCACAATTAGAGAAAAAATCTTAATTCTAGTATTGAATTGAGTATGAATCATAGTAGTAAATATCCTATAAATAGTAGGGAGTTTAGAATGGTGACTTAAAAGATAGATCCAAGTATAACGAGTGTAATCATCAATAAAGGTCAGAGAAAACAATTAATAGATAGGATATGTGTCGATTCCCATACGTTAGAATGAACTAATTCAAAAATAATATTGGATTAAAAAAACTCTTAGAAAAAGGTAAAGCTAACTGTTTTGCTAACTTACAACTATATGTGGATAGAGAAAAAAAGAACCACGCCTAAGAGCTCCATTATAGTATAAATTATTCAAATGGGGCTATGAGATATGACTTAAGTATCTGTGCCACAAGTCGACAACATACATGATGATAGACGCATAACTAGAACTCAAAGATCGAGATAATAGAAGATAAAGAAAAACTCTAAGTGGTACAACTGTCCCTTCCTACGAGCACGACCAATCATCTAGCATGTATAAGGATCCTTCACAGAACATGTAAGAGGATCTAAAACAATAATAAACCCATTCTTACAAAAGCTACTAACTGATATAAGGTTTAAAGTAAGATGAAAGACATGTAAAATAAAAAAAAGACTCAAAGTATAAAAAATAATGGAGCCATATTGAGTGATGACTAACTGAGAACCATCGGCTGTGTTTAAAGAGAGAAAGTGGGATGATAAATGTATAATACTAGATAAGAGACTAAGATCAGAAGTCATCTGATGAGAATCACCAGAGTCTAATATCCAAGAAGTAGACGTACCAATAAAAAAAATACATAAGAGCCAACAAAGACAGGCTGGAGCTAGAGCTCTAACTATGTAAGACGATACTGAATATCTGTCGATATTTATGTACTACCAATAATATGAGCCTGGGGTATCGAAGAGCGTGTCGAGGAGGAATCCTTTGTCTTATGGTACATAGCGCATGTGGTTAAGGGGTTAGCACGACAAGAAGTACATATTCGTTATACGGTTGCAAGGTTTGTAGGGAGGGATTCAAAGTTTGAGAAAAATGGCTTACATCTCCCGTCGTACGAAAATAGCGGTAGAGGACAACAATTGGGTTTGCAATCGCAACCTTCGGCTCTGATACCATGAAACAAATCAATAATATTAATTTTATTAATGAATAATATAAAAAGTCACACAACTATGGATATATAGAGAAGGAGAACATATCCATATCCATATAAGAGAAGGAATCTATATCTGTATAAGAGATAGGAATCTGAATCCAAATAGAAGAATCTAATCTCAATCCAAAACTAATTATGTCTTAACATCTTAAAAATCTATATAATAACTTCGTACATACACTTTTATTTCATGCCATCATTAATAAATTTTATTCTTCCTCTTCATTCTTGCCACCTCTAAATTACATCTCTTAGTGAACATAGTTGAATTGGAGCCAACAATAATAATAAAAAGTGAAGATAGAAATGTAATGAGCGATGTTATAAATTAACATTGTCGATTACGACAAAGAGTGATGACATACCGATATGAAATAATTTTATGAAACTATAATATAATTATGATACCAAAAGAAGTAGAGGATATGTCACCAAATATCTCTACAACATTGCTGATTAATGTAGGGAATTGGCATGAACCTAGTGACATTCTCCAACGTCCTAGTGACATATATGCGATGCAAGATAATATTGCAAAACATCACTAGATTCGTTGCAACCTTCTCATGCCAGATCAACATAGAGTATGTCACTAGATATCACTAAGTATGTTGCCATGATGTCGTAGATCTAAGTTAGTATTGAACTTAACTATGTCTCCAGACATCGTTGATTATGTTACTTGAAATCGCAAAATAGAGTCGCTAAACTTCACTAAAGATGCAAAAAAATTATTTATCCTCCAAAATTGATCAATATATATATATATATACATACATATATATATATATATATATATATATATATATATATATATATATATATATATATATATATATATAGAGAGAGAGAGAGAGAGAGAGAGGAGTTCTATAGAAGCGTCCGGATGGTTTTATATTATGGAACCACCCTATGTTACATGGGTTAGATTGAGATTGAGTGATTGAGATTAAAAGGTGGCGAGGTCTACACTTTTTAATCTCAGCCACGAAATTAAAATCCAACCTATGTAACATAGGGTGGTTTCATAATATGAAACCACCCGGATGGTTCTTGAGCTTATATATATATATATATATATATATATATATATATATATATATATATATATATATGAGTGCTATAGAACCACCCGGGTGGATTTATATTATGGAACCATCCTATGTTACATAAGTTGGATTGAGATTGAGTGATTGAGATTAAAATGTGGCGGGGTCTATTCCTTTTAATCTCAACCACCCAATCCAAATTTAACCCATATAACATAGGCTGATTTCATAATATGCCAAGGACCACTAGCTCAAGTGGTTAGAGTGAGACATATCACCCCAAGAGGTTCCAGGTTCGAGCAATGGGAGAAGCACATTTTATTTCTTGTGGAGGAATTAATGGGAGTAGTGGTGTAGTGCAAGTGCGGTTCAAGTGCAGTGTAGGTGCTGTTCAGGTGAGATGAAAGTATGGGCCTTTGGGCCGAGTTTGTAGGCCTTTGGACCAGGAGTTTGTAACACAATTACCTTTTCCAAATATATATATATATATATATATATATATATATATATGTGTGTGTGTGTGTGTGTGTGTGTGTGTGTGTATACACATTCGATCCACTGCCTCCCCGACCAGCCATCCCCCATTCCTCTATTGCTACCTCCCCGTCTCTCGTCTTTGATTCCTCAGCCGTTTGGCTCCATCCATCCCCAAAGTTTTTAGGTAAGTATCTCTCTCTCTCTCTCTCTCTCAATTCCTCATGTATTAACAACTATGGTGATCAATTTAGAATTAGAATTTTGATTCTGGTTGGCTAGTTGACATAAAACCACATCTTAGATTTGGTGTTATCTTTTTTTTTTTAGATAGAGATTTTTTTGTTTTATCAGTTTTGATTTAAGTTATTTTAGGGATAAGCCTTTAATTGACTTTATATTTTTTATTTATTGAGAGACTATAAATAGCCACTCAATTAATAAATTAAGCATTAAGGAATTGAAGAATAAGAAATTTATTTTGAGTTTATAAGGTGCGATACCAAAACCCTAAAGTGTATCTCTCTATCTTATCTCCGCCTTCGACGCTATCAACACGTTATTCCAAATTAAATATTCATAACTATTTTTATTTTCTTTCTATTAAAATTATTTATGATAAATTTATAATAGTTGATTGTTCACATTTTATTTAAAGTTTTAGCACTTAATTTGTCCTAAATTTCCAATTGTATACAAATCATATTTATTCCTTTAGGTCTTTGTCTCTCATTAAATTGGTATTAGAGCTAAACCTTGATTTAAAAATATTTTTATACATAGATAAGATCCATATAAAAATGTCTACACAAAATTTTTTGCAATAAATTTGTGCAATAATAGATGTTGCAGATGATAAGATGCATGTCGAAAAAAAAGTTATTCGATAAAAATTTCAATCATAATAAAGAAAATTTATTGCTAACGGTGATCCTATATCCTTAAAAAAATTATTATTAGAAACGACTGAGTTTGTCATAGATGAGACAACAATTAGATCCAAGTCTAAGTCTATATCTAGATTTAAAACATTAATAAGTTTAGACCTTTGAATATCATCCTTAAGATAATTAAATAGGTTATTTGATAAAATCAATAAATTTAAAGAAACTATTAAGTCTTCAAAATATTTGATAAAGAAACTATAAATTTAAAGAAACTATTAAGTCTTCAAACTATTAAGTCTTCAAAATAAATTTAAAGAAACCAATAATTAAATTCGTAAATTTTTATTATTATGTATTTGTTACAAATATTTGTACTAATTTACAAGAAATTATAGTTAATTATATGTACAATTATTTTACTTTTCTGGATGCATCACGACAACAATAAGTCATTAACGTGCTTGATGGTACATTCTTGTTCGACATTATGCTTCTTCCACATCCATAATCGTCAGTACCGTAGTTGAGTTTCGTCTTATCAGAAGACTCAATATTGACTACTTTATCGAAGCAGTGGCCTACGTCATGGCCAATTTGGAGAACATCAGTAGGAGCATAATTCTCATATTTTACGTCTACATGATTCACCATGAGGTAATTTTTTTGAAGCTGACGAGAATGATAGAAAATCACAACTTAGATTGATTATGTTATTTATATGGAGATTATTTTTCTATTTTATTAGTTAGGATTTACGTTATCCTAGGAATAAGTATTTAAAGATTAACATTATCTTCTTTTATTATTAAGAGTATATAAATAGTATGCCAGTGTATAAATTATGAATCGAAGAATTGAGAAATAAGAAATCTATTTTGAATTTGTATGGATTGATGCATAAATCCTAAAGTGGATATCTCTATCTTTCTCTACCTTCGGAATTATCAACACGCCATCCAAATTGGTTATTCCTAATGATTATTATTTTCTTTATATTTAATAATATTTATGATAAATTTATAATAGTTGATTGTTCACGTTTTATTTAAATCTTTCGTACCCAATTTGTCATAAATTTTCAATTTCATAATTTTTTTTTTCTTTAGGTCTTCTTCCCGCATCAATATTCTTAGTAATTATAACTTATATGAAGTTATGGTTTAAAGTTAAGAAAATATTGATAATTAGTTATATAGTTTTCATCTATTGTGTTAACAATAAATAATAACCCTAAATTATGCCAAAAATGTTACTAATTTTTGTGCTTAGGCTGTGTTTGGTTGTCGGAAAGGAAGGGGGGGGGGGGGGGGTAGGAAAGGAAAATAAAGAAAAAAAACAAAAGAGAAAGTAAAACAAAGGAAAATGATTTTTTTTTTTTCCTTCTCTTCTTGTGGCTTAATTTAGAACATTCAAAATAAATTCGCATAAGAATTTTGTAAAATAAAATAAACGAAACAGAATTAGAAAGAGATGGGTAGAGAAAAGCCTCAACACAATTTTTTTTTTTTATTTCTCGAAAGAGAAAGCTGAATGTCTTTCATTATCTCAAGGGAGACAAAGGGAATAATAAATGCTTAATATATGTGATTCTCTTATGCTTGGATATTTTTTTTGGTTACTTGATGAAGGGTCATAAAGGGAATAATAAATGGTTAATAGAAAAGTAAGAATTTATTATAGACTCTAGAATATGTAAGAATCTATTATACCATTTTAAGAATTATTAGAACTTATTAAGTAGAATATATTTGCATAAATTTGACCTAAGCGGTTTCGGGTACCGATAGACCAATAAATGACTGACAAGTGAACCATCTACTAGAAAGTGTACCAAAGACCCCCAAATAAGTCATATAACTTAATTTTGATACTCATATACTTTTTAGAAAATTTTAGAGACTACTTACTAATTAAAAAACGTATAAATGCATTAAAAATAACTTTATTTTAGGTCCAAAATGACCTAAAATAATTTCTATATTTTTTCTAAATTTATTTCAAAAACTTCATAATAAAACAAGTGAAAACCTATTTAAATTAATTTATATCTTAATTTAATTAGAAAACTAATTTGTAATTTGAGTAATCCATTCAACAAGGCCCTATAACATGGTTAAATCTTAACTGCTCATTTTTTGTGCTTTTCTATATATAGGATTTTGACTTTTTATGGTTTTTCTTTGAGGAGCTTCTCTGCAGAATTTCAGCAACTTGCACCTGACTTCTATAGAGGATTTTTCCTCTCCCAACACCTTTTCGATCCTAATGTTTTCCAGTATCATTTTTTTTTGTATTTTTGGAGGATTTTAGGCGTAATACCATTATTTCCTAAAAAAATTATCTTTCAGCAACGTTCTATTTAAGAGTAGTATCTAGTAGTTAAGGTACAACTTCTTGTCATGAACGAATTTTTTATTTTGATAAATTTCATATGATCCCTAACTTAGTCGAATACATCACAAAAACTTTTTATGAATTAATTAATTGATTTGTTATTTTCTAAAAAAAATCAAAATCTAACCAATTTAATTATAGTAATTCTGTTTTAATTTTGGACAACTTGTAAATGTTACAAACTATAAACCTTGACCTACCTTCTTTTCCAGAACCTATCTCTATTAACAAAAACTTAAATATTAAGTTTTATGATTCTAGGATTTATTAATGACTTGTTATGACTTTAGAGTAGAACTGGTACATAATTGGAAAAGTTCTTGTGTTATTTATAAATAAAAACCCTAATTATAAATATTTGATTTCATATTTTTCTAGACATAGCATAAAGAGGACTTACTGTCCATAAAACTTCAAGGTTTATTGAGAATTTATTAATTCTTAAAAGTACAAAACCACAAAACTTATATCTAAAATCAAAATTACCAAATCATAGAATTTTGACTTTAACTCTTGTAATTCTGAAAGTAATGACATATTTGTATCATCAAAATACATGATTACGGACTGTTGCATCGTATATTTTAGAGAAAAATTTTTGACCCTAATTTTTGTCTCAATTTGTGTGCCAACTATTGTAAACCCTAAAATCCTAATCTAATTAAATTGGCTTACTGTTCTATAAACTCTAGATAGAGTAGTGACTTTCAGAGTAAGTAACATGTAGGGATAATAACAAATTATAAATTGATCTAGTTCGTGTTTTTTATTTGATATAATTTTGGGTATTCATTATTGTCTAATTTTGTATGGGATATTTGCTAAGGATCAGCTACCATCTGTGATTTATTAGCCATCGGAAGAAACATACAAGTGTTGTAATAACCTTTT
The DNA here is from genome assembly GCA_036927795.1 of Iris macrosiphon. NCBI lineage: Eukaryota > Viridiplantae > Streptophyta > Magnoliopsida > Asparagales > Iridaceae > Iris > Iris macrosiphon. Next base: position 128,252,241 of record JAYESA010000006.1, on the reverse strand, counting down.
TATTACATTTATTATATATTGAATTTATCATGCTATTCCTTTTAAGCATACTTGCTTACACGATTTGTGCATGAGGGTGGTTCTTATTTACTCTACATGTTCATGCTCATATATTATCATACATGTTTACTATGCTTATTTATCTTGTTCACCTATTTATCATATTTCCTGTATTACTATATTACGAGAAAGTTATCTATGACAGATGGGAGGGAAAAAACAACTATTACGCATGGGATCTATAATTTTATTTTTGGCTATATTTCCTTGATATTATATCTCTAGTAGTTCGTATATTCTTAATGATGTAGATCATGTTTCCTTGTCTTATTCAAGCATAAATAAAATTATTCTTTTCTTGTTATGTTTATATATGCTTGCATATTATATTGTTGTAATTTTTCTCATAACTTGACTGGAAGGTTATCTTTGATAGGTTTAGAAGAAGAAGGTTGTCTTACATACTACCGTTCACATGAGGTTGACGTGGACGTCACTAAAGCTAACCAAGTTTAGCGAAAGATGAAACATTAAAGATGATTAGTTAGCAATGCCCAAGCTCTAGTAGTAATTGTTTCTTTTAGTCTTTTATTATTATATTAGGTTTAATCCTCAGGGTATTATTCTATGTTTGAGATTTGCTAAATTTATTCGGCTAATTTTCCTTTCAGGTTCATCTTGACGTTTATTATTTGTTATTATAACTATTTGTTATATTTTTATTACTTTCTATCATTATCTACCTGTTATACTTATTATTAGTCCCAAGATAGATCTATAGATTGAGGAATAAAGGCTAAGAACAGAGGTTCACGTAAACCTTTTGGTATACCCTCTGCTGGATCCTGAAGTTGTAGTCGAGAACATAGGTTCACACAAATGTTTCCTCTTTGATTGCCTTGATTCCAACAAGAAACTTATAATTATATATGTATATCAATTACAACTTCTCCTGGATTACAATACCAAAGAATCACTATACATTCTTCCTTACAAACTCAGTTGCAATTGGGACATAACGTTTACAATGAGAAGTAGAAGAAGAAGACAAGAAGAAGGGCTTACTGGGATGATGATGATCACCGTTGCTCAAAACAAAATTTTTCCCATATGATATGCTCCCAGAAATTAGCAAGTTCTGAAAAGAACTATTGAAATGCTGGCATCAACTCTGACCTAAATCGCACGAACTCTTGGACTCCAATGGTGGTCATAGGACGATACTCTCTTCTATCACTTAATTTTAAAATAAGTTCTCAAAGAGGCACGACATAGTATTTATAGAGTATGGTGGAAACCCTAACCCTAATTCTGGCAGCCAACCAATTATGGAAATACATGAATGAAATTAATTTAAATTCCACAAAAATTGGATCTGAATAAATGACCAAATCTTTCCATAACCGTTCAAATATGCAATTAGCAAAAATATGTGCATATTTTGCTGCCTAGGGCTAACATGCACAAACTCACGCAAAAATGTACAATAACGCACGATGTTACATGCATAGTTACGCACACGATTATGGGCTCGATTATTCACGTGGTTATGCAAGCAATAACACATCCAGATACGCGAGCGTAGTAACACATGTAGTTACGTATGTAGAAACTCGCTCATAAACAAACGTACATGCACAACAAAATATGCACAAGCGCCATCCTGACGATGTTGACGTGCTAAGTGTGTTTGTGGTATTAAACGAAAGAATAAAGATGTATTCAATATGGGGTCTACACGGAACCCGCCTTCTTTGGTTTACAAATAAATTTGTACAATTTGATCCTATACGAGGATATGGGAGTACAATTTATTTAATCTGGGTAAATATTGCTATAGGTGTCTGATCTGCAGTCGATCACTTTAGCCCTTGGACCACACGATGTTGAAGAAGTGCCGTAGAAGACAGGAAGCAGCTTCGAAGGTTGTAGGAGAGGGTGGATGCACAATGCCAAAGTCGTCGATCCCTACTCTTTGCCTGAGCTCCGGGTGCTCTCTCTCTCTCTCTCTCTCTCGGTTTTTCTTGACCAATTTTCCGACCTTGTTCCTCATTGATAGAGGTCTCTATTTATAGAGTTTTAGTGACAGTGACCACTCCGTCGGTGTAACAACCGAAGAGTGGAAAGTACAGTACCCTTTTACACAACGGTTAAAGTAACCAATGCCTGCGTATAGATGATCTTTTGAATGAACGTGTGACGCGGGTCCAACTAAGGGACACAACGCGTACAATTGCTACGAAGATCACGGAGTAAAAGCCACGTAGGTAGGTATCCATTGTGTAGAAGAGGTTGGCATATAAGCCAAATGTCTGTCACCATGGCATAGAAGCCAAATAGTTATCAAACTGGCATAGAAGCCGAACAGGCGTAGAAGACGAATCAGGCGTAGAAGCCGAGTGGTCGTAGGGGCCGAACAGGCATAGAAGCCGAGTGGTCGTAGAGGCCGGACAGGCATATAAGCCGAAGGGTCGTAGAGGCCGAACATGTATAGAAGCCGAAGGGGTACAGGGGCCGAGCAGGCGTAGAAGCCGAAGGGGCACAGGGGCCGAGCAGGCATAGAAGCCGAATAAGCACAAACGCTGGATGGGCGTAGAAGCCGATGCGTACCGTGTCACAGTGCTGATGTGGACGTCTTAGCCAGAATTACGGCTTTTGAAGATATAATCAAATCTCTTGCATTAAATGCCGAGATTTGCCACCATCCTGTGTATTAAATGTGGAGGCGTGTTCTTTGACGGTCTGCAACCCTTTCTGCGCATCAGTCGCAGAGACGTGCCTCGAGAAACTGTCACCGCTCTGTGCATTAGGCGAAGAGACGTACCTCGAACCCCGTACGGAGTGCAGCTTTTGGCGTAGCAGGCGGTTTGTCTACTGCAGAATGTAAATAGCTCACGTTTTGCCTGTGTAAAATAAGGCAGCGTATCCCTTCGTGCTTGAAAAAGTAGTTTACGTGAAGGGGATGGCGGTATTTGACAGCCTGGGTGGTAGTGCAGTGCCATCATTATAGCCGTCGCTTGGGTAGTCGAGCCGTATCCCTTTGCCAGAAGTCCAGACGTCAGGTTCATTGCAGGCTCTGACAGGTTCATTGCAGGATCTGACAGGTTCACTTCGGGGAATACGAAGCGTCTTTTGTACACCTCAATGCTGCGTATGAAAGGGGAGGAGTTTTACGCCCTGAAGGCGATGAAGCACCCTGTTTATGCTGAAGCGGCTTGGACGTACTGCCTTACGCGGATGGTCCTTTGAGCTTTTATGTTTCACACTCTGTTCTAGCGGAAAAGGCTCTGTTGCACGTTTGATGGCTCTTAAGGCCTCTGCCTATGCTGCTCTGCACCGATATGCCGCGTAGTCATCCGACGTATTTTTTATGCTTCTACAAGACCCCCTTCAAAGCTTTCAAATTCCTCGGAAGTTGGAACGCTTTGAATGAAGCATGAACCACACCTCGTGACTCGAAACGTTTCTGAATGGAGCGTTGAAACGGTCGATGCCGACTTTATGGCAAATTTATTGGGGACCGGTGTGACCCCTTTTCGTCTATAAAAAGGCTGGGGGAGTTAGCCTGTTCTCCCCTCATTTTCATCACCATGCAGAGATGATCGCCGGAGTTCGCCGGGTCGATTTGAGGAAGAAGGAGATCATGTTCTTCCAGCGTGTAAGGAGCCAAAAAAGATGGCATCTTCGAGCAAGTGTCCACTACAACGATGGATCATGGAAGGATATCTTAGCCTCCCTTGCTCGGGATAATCAGCAACTTTATGTGGTGGTTCTTCAGAAAAGACGAAGAATCGTATTTCACCACGCTGTTTGCAAGTGGCGTCCTCTCCAGTTACTTCTGGTGACGAGAGGCAGACAGACCGGCTAGAGCGGCGGTGGTCTGTAGGAAAGCAGAGTTACCCTGCTTTCTTTTTGGAGGATGGGTCATCTGCCCAGTTTTGTATCCTCCTGCCACTGATCATCTTCTTGGAAGAAGAGGAAGACCATCACCAACGCGAGACCCTGTCAGAGCGGCTTCTCGGTGTGATCTTCGGACGATGATGGGGAAATCCTTTGTAGATGGAGTTTCCCTCATATGTAATCATGAAGATGAAAAAAAAACCTTTGTAGATTGGATCTCCCTCATATGTAATCATGACTTTAATCTTTTAATAAAATCGTCTTGCTTCTTCATATGATCATCTTGCCATACGTTGCTGTGAAGTCTGAATATGTGTAGCTTCAACACGTCTGATTCTGTATGCCGACTCTATAGAAAGAGTGCTAGGTCCTGTCCTTTACGCATAGTGAATAGTCCATAGAACGTTGTAGAGCATTTTGAATAATTTTAGAACTGTCCTGTTGCTAGGACTGAGGAACCGCGTAGAGCTCTGAACTTCTGATGAACAGAATTTTTGTTCAGACTTCGTCTTTAAGAACGACTTCTCAAAAAATCCCTTGGAACAGGGTCGAGAAATGGCTGTCTAACTGAGTTGCCATCTTTTGATAGACGAGATATTCAGACTGGAGTCTGGATGAACCTCCAATTGACCCGAGAAGAGTAATTTCTCAATGTTTGAACTCTTGTATGCTTCGGGTACTTGGGATATGTTGAGGTCAAGAAGGAGTATCTTCTGTGTGAACTCCTGTAATCGACCGCCTTGAGTTCGGATATGCGGAAAGTCAGATATCCATAGCGTAGATGAGCTGAAAATCTTGAGTTCGTAGGCCTGTTGAGCGTAGAAAGCCACCGAGCGTGAGATCATCGATTTGGAGCTGCTGAGCGTGAAGTCGTAGGTTTGTAGCCTCTCGAGCGTAAAAGCTACCGAGCACAAAGGCATCCGGACATAAAACCATAGACTGATAGCTTGCGAGCATAGAACCGTAGATCTGTTGCGGTCGGGCGTAGAAAGCTCCTTAGTGTAGAACTGTAGATTTGTAGCCTGTGAATGAAAGAAATCTTCCGAGCGTAGAGGTTGCGGATCTATTACCTCCGAGCGTAGACTAAGCGCTACGAGCGTGAGATCATCGATTTGGTACCTGCTGAGCGTAAAAAGTCGTAGGTTTGTAGCCTCTCGAGCATAAAAGCTACCGAGCACAAAGGCATCCGGGCGTAAAACCATAGACTTGTAGCTTGCGAGCGTGAAACCGTAGATCTGTTGCTGTCGAGCGTAGAAAGCTCCTTAGCATAGGAACCGCTGACCTGCTTTTGCACGAAAAACTCTTCAAATTTGCTGACTGTCCGTCTTTCGAGAGTAGCGGGCCGACGTAGTACCCAATCATAACCAAATATTTAATTTGTGAGATTCGGTTGGGGTTTCGAGGAGCCGCCTGAGGATTCGAGGAGTCGACCCAAACTCTATATATATCCCGAGCTTTTGGAGAGAGAAACTTTTTATCCGTCTTCTGCGAGAGAGAGCTTTGATCGTTTGAGTTTTTTCCCCTCGTACTTTCTTCGAGCACTCCAGGTTTCCAATAATGGCGCCGAAGCAAACCCTCTCCACCAAGGGAAAGAGCATAGGCTCTTCTTCTCGTGCTTCTGCCCCGGCGAGAGAGTCTTCGGTCGGGCGATGCGAACTTCCTTCTGAGCGAAGGATCTTGCCGACGAGTAGCGCACCCGGTCTTAGAGGTATAGCCATCAAAAATGACAAAGAACGACAAAAAATTCTTCGTACACGTTGAACGTGACCGCGCTAGGTCATCTTCTGTGCTGATAGCCTATTTGAGGAAGATGACGCACGGAGACGTTTTCCTCTTTTATGTCCACATTTCTAATGTGTCAGCGTAAAAACTCCATGTCTTCGTAGTTATGAGCGTAAAAGCTCTGGCTGTTGAAGACTTGGTGTATACTGTAAAATTTTAGTTTTACGCTTTGGATGGGACCTCCGGCGTAATAACTAGAATTTTAGTAGTCTGGCGTAAAACACGGACCGTATACCGCTTAATTACGCTTTCGGGATATGACTCCTGGCGTAGGATGACCAAATTTTGTACAGCCTTGGCATAAAGCACTGACTGTCGCTTCTTGGTCTTTATGTTGCAAGGTTCGTAAATGACTTATTTTCCTTGTGTTTTTGTAGTCGGCTTGCATGAGTCTCCATTGGCCAAGGTGATGGGATTCGCTGCTGGGATGCTGCACTCGAACTACTTGGAGGATCTGTCGCACGTGACATTTCCTATCTCCGGACCCCAATATCCCGAAGGGAGGGGGATCTTAATATCGGCTCAGGGCGAGCGAATGCTGCTGAGCATGATCAACGGGGAGCCCCTAACGTACGTAGATGGGGAGCAGTACATCAAGCCGGCCTTCCTCTTTGGGGACATGATAGACAAGCAGTCCCAGAAGAAGCCCAAGAGAGAACCCTGGGTTTTCCCTGCCGAGAGCGTGGTCTTGTATCTGCCCACGATGCCGAGAGATTATCCGATCTCGGCTTTCTTCCATGCCACACATCGCAGGAGGATGTCGTGGACGCTGACTCCTGATCTTCATGGGAAGCCGGGAAAGATCTTTCATCTGAAAGGAGCCGACCGGGGGTCGTTCGTCAGCCGCCCCACTGGCGTCGTGACGTTGTTCAGGGGACTGTGCCCGGGCAGCGTCCCGAGTGAAGACAGTTCAGTGATCCAGCCGGTGCAATTGCCGACCTTCTGTAATGACTTCATGGTGCGAGGGGGGGTATACCCCAAGGAGAATCCTCGGTGCAATGGGTGGATCACCCCAACAAATCTCCGATGGTCCTGCCTAGTTGACTGGGCTTTGAAGCATTTTCGGAGAGAGTTGGAAATCATCAGACTGTATGCCGCCGTGAGCGTGACGAGTGTTGGGTTGCCTCCCAACCCTAACCTCTTTCTGGCGCTGATGGAGCGATACATTTCGCTCACCGGAACCTTCTCCACTCCACTGGGGGAGTTGAGGTTGGCCCTCCACGAAATGGCAGCGATCTCGAGACTGCCGATGGGGGATACCCCGTATGAAGAGTATGTTCCTACCAACCGGGAGTTGGAGGACTCGGATCCTCGGGTGGTGGAGGTGTATCAGGAGCTGATGTGCCACTACCTCGCGTGCACTGCCTTTTATAATGAGCCTTCTGACTTGGCTCACACCACTAAGTGGATGTCCTACCTCTTCTTCCACCGGGCCAGGGCCGTCAAGTCGGTGAAGGTTTCAGGGGACAAGCACGAGCCCGTGAACTGTTTGGCCGTGCTCAGTGCCGAGGTCGTTGAGGACCTTATGGAGGAGGCCAACACTCCAGACCAGTTTCTCAATGACGGGGTAGGAAAGTACCCTGAAGGCACTAAGGCCTATAGTTACTTGAGGCACTGCCGCAGGCCTTTGTCTGAGGAGGCCATGCTGGCCGACTTTCTCTTTTTATGGTTGTGTCGAGTAGTGGTGCCTGGCACCGCATCTGCGAACTGCATTCATCGGAACATCCTGTGGCCCACCGTCCGTCTGGTGTTCGGGGCAAGGTTAGGCTTGCTTCCTGCCATGGTGTGCCGTATACAGGCTGGACTGCGAGCCATGACTGACGGGTTGCTCGTCGATGAAGCTCGGCGTGAGAGTTTTCCCCGGGTGGAATTACCATACCTGTACTTGATGGGATGGTTAATTCTTCATAACCCCCGGGTGATGTCTCCCGGTCTTAGTAGCAGCGCGGGGGGGGGGGGGGGGTAGTTTCTTGCTGAACTACAAGGGCTCCCTCTGGAACGTGACCACAGTCGTGGACTGTCGGCTGGCGCTGAGCCTTGGTCATTGTTGAAAGCTCCTCTGCACTGTCCCTTCTGTACATCGTAACCAGTCGGGGATTAGGCTCGAGGATTTAGGCGGAGAAAAGACCAATCTTTTCCCGGAAGCCTTTAATTGGTTGGTCTGCATCAGACCCTCCCATTTGCTGTACAGAAGCGAGGATCATTGCTTCTTCGAGCCTTACTTGCCCAGTCGTTTCGTGAGGCAGTTTGGGTATGATCAGCTGCACGTGGGCAACGTCATCACCAGCTTCAGGTCCCAGGGCGGACTCATTGATGGAGCCAGGGGGTGGCGGTACTTCATCATGGGCTATACGGGAGCAATCTTTATTGTGCCGGTCGCCACCCTCTCCACGGAGCTGTGCATCCTCCATTCGTATGCTCAGTTCTACGTGGCGATCAACACCCTCCATTGCGACTTTGACATTCTTGGAAGCTTCAGGGTGCCTTCCTCCAAGCCTGGGGGAAGAATCGAAGTCCCCTCGGTTTCATCTGACGAGGGCGAGGAGTCCGCCATTCCGGATGAGCCTCTGGTGTCGGTGCCAAGGTGTGAAGTGCCTCCGCCTGCGGGGGCATTGGCGATCTCAGGGAAGCGAAGGGCTTTTGTCTCGAAGCAAACTTCCCCTCGCAAGAGGAAGAAGAAGACAGCTGATCGCCCTCTCTGGATTCCCGGCATTGAGGCTCCTAGAGAAGAACCTGCTGCCTCTCCTGTTGGGGATGTCCCTTTGATTGGAGGTTCCCCGTCTCTCGGAGAGGGACCCTCAGTTTTGGCTGGCGGTGTCAGAGAATTCCTGCTTGAGGCTGTCGTTGCTGCCACTGCCTCCGGTAGTGGAATGAAATCGCCCGCGTGGCCGAGGCAAATGGGAGAATCTTCCTCTAGACCAGCAACGGAGGAAACTCCTGCTGCGTCCGTGAGCATGACCAGCGAGGTTCCAGCTGACGAACCTCGAACACGTCTCGGCGGAGGCTTGGTGGAGCTCCTGGCGATGTCGGTTGGCCCACCTCCTTCTCCAGGTATGACAGTTCGTATTGCGTCATTAAGGCGTGACATAGCTACATCGGCTGCAGACGCGGCATATATACCGTTGGCTACGGGTAAAGGTCATCTTTAGGTCTCCTCTTAGAAAGATTACTATCGTATTGATGTCAACTTTCTTGTCCTCTTCTCAGGGGATGGCGCCCGTGGGGAGTATAGCGTTGAAACGCCTTCTGGCTCTGCTCGGGCTCCCGATGATGATACGGAGGCGTTCCACTTCGGGGAGGAAATGGCTTCGGGGGCCAGCTCGCCCGGAGTGGTTTCGTCATCTCAAGAAGGGGACGAACCCGTCATCGTGACCTCGCCTCTTATGAGTATGGCGATGACTTCGACCGTCGTCGCCGTACCTTCTCCGGTCGTACCACCTGTCGAGGCGGCAGCTGTGGCCACCTCGTCTGTAATCGTCCTTGGAGGGGAACTTGCCAATATCGCGGCCACTCCTGGCATTCAACCAGATCTGGTTGCGCTGACCGAGCTGTATACCGGCATCTTCTACGCCAATTTGAACACGCTGATAACAATGGTGTTGGCGAAGAATCTGGATTTTGAGAGCCTGAAGAAGGCTTCCCAGTTTTTGATTGGGGCCGTCAGAGAGTTCGGCGATTCCGGGGTAGCTGACGCCCTGGAGGTGATGGTTAATGGGTTGGAGCAACCCATTAACGAATACTTGCAGTTGACTCGGGGCAGTTTTAAAGCCGATGTCCAGGCCAGATATGACTCCATGACTGCACGGCTTACCAAACAGCTAGAGAGCTTGGATAACTCTATCAAAGCCCGTAAGCTGGAGACGGATAAAAAAAAGGCCGTCGTGGAGGAGGCTCTTGCTCTCGAGACGAAGTGCCAATCCGAGCACGAAGGGAACGCAGCGAGGGTTCGCAAGTTGAAGGAGAAACTCGTCCGGGCAGAGGAGTGGGCTTCTCAGTCGCTGGCAGGTCTAGGCGTAGCGTCTGGTCGACTGAGCACCGCACGACGGGACTTGGAGCGTACAGAAGCTGCTCGTGCTAGCTCTCTTCGGGCGAGGGCCGAACTGTCCTTTATGAACAATCCTGAGGCACGGCTGGAACGGGCCCACGCTGATGCCTTGGTTTCCAGGGGCGAGAGGGTAGCTGCACTGGCGAAGCTGATTCGTGATCTGACTACTCCCCCGCAATGATGTACCTTTTCTTGCTTTTAGCTTCCCTAATGTAATTCTGCTCTTTTTGGAAATAAAGCGAATCTTTTCTGACTTTGTGGACCCATCATTTCGGAATGTAAATGACAGGTTTAAGTGAGAGTGATATTAGAGGTAGTATGGACGTGATAAACTCTCGATAAACTTCTAGCAGGACATACCTATTCAGAGGTCATACGGACATGATAGAATATGACCTAACTAGTTTCGTTGTGGAAGTAGTTTTGTCAGAATTGGGATTCTCGCTATATTCTACCCTGAGGTGGAGGAGGTTAAGCATAGTACCTCTTCAGGAATTTATCGTTGATAGGAGCCATTAATAGGTCTCCATTAGGCTGGGCTAACCTGTAAGCACCATTCGAGAACGTTGTCTCGATCACATAAGGGCCTTCCCACTTGGGCTAAAATTTTTCTTTACTCCTGTGAGTGAGAATCATTGGCCTTCTTACGGCTAAGACTAGCTCGCTGACCTTGAACACTCTTTCCTTTACTTTATGATTGAAAGCTCTGGAAATGCGTGCTTGGTAGAGCGCGATGCGCTGTTGAGCTTGGAGGCATTTCTCGTCTAATCCTTCGAGCTCCTGAAGCCTTAACAGGTCATTTTTTTCTTGGGTCAGCTCATTAGTCACGGCTATCCTGAGCGACGGGATCTGGACTTCGATGGGAAGAACTGCTTCGCTCGCATAGACCAGTGAAAAGGGGGTACAACCTGTCGATGTCCGTACTATTGTGCGGTATGCCCAGAGATATTCGCCTAGCTTTTTGTTCCAGTCTCTTTTGTTCGAAGAGACGAACTTCTTCAGGAGTTTGATAATGGTTTTGTTGAAAGCTTCCGCCAAACCATTAACAGCTGGATAATATGCCGTAGAGGCAATATTACGTATTCGATTTTTATCGCAAAATCGATAAAACGCTTGGCTGATGAACTGAGGCCCATTGTCATAGATTATCCTTCGGGGAATCCAAAAGCGATAAATAACGTGATGCTTGATGAAGCTGATTACGTCAGACGCCTTTACCTCAGCCAGAGGGATCGCCTCTGCCCATTTGGAGAAGTAATCTGTGATGGCCAGTATGAACCGGTGGCCTCTGGAAGAAGACGGGTGAATAGGACCTATGATATCCATACCCCATGCTTCGAAGGGCCAGGATGCAACCGTAGGATGTAGATATTCAGACGGTTGATGTATGAAGTCTGCATGAACCTGACAGGCTCTGCATTATCTTGCATAGCTGATCGCGTCTGTGATTATAGTGGGCCAGTAATAGCCCATTCTCCTGATACGATCCTGTAGCTTAGGACCGGGCTGATGCGCTCCGCATACGCCGTCGTGAGCTTCCCGGATAATCTGCTGTGCTTCGTCGCCTGAGAGATATCTTAATAGCAGTCCGTCGTAAGTCCGACGATATAGGCATTGTGAAGATGCATCGAAGTAGAAGCGTAAGAGAATATGCCCGGTAGATGACGAGTTTATCAGGAGTGACTAGGACAATTCCTACCCCTGAAACCACGTTTCTCTGGGGACCAGTCCTGGAGGCGCCGTCGAAGAACAGTTGCCATGCGTCACCTTCCATTGCGGAATTACATTCTGCAACTTCGTCGGGAATGTCTTCGTATAATTTGGAGGCCTACGGGATCGGATGAGTAGCTAGGAAGTCGGCCAGCGCTTGGCCTTTGATGGACCACTGCGGTACGTATACCATGTCATATGGTGTTAAAGGCATCGCCCAAGTTGCGAGTCGGGAATTAAGAAAACTCGGCTTGCTCATCAGTACTCGAAGAGGGTTGATCCTAGAGATGATATGGAGAGTCTGGCCGGTGACGTAGTGCCGCATCTTTTGGATAGCGAACCTCAGAGCCAAGCATTCTTTCTCCACTGGGTTGTACCGGTGTTCGGCTCTGACCATCATCCTGCTGAGGTAGTAGATAGCCTATTCATGACCCATGTCGTTCTTCTGTGCGAGAAGAGCTCCTAGTAAATGATCCATCGCTCGAATGTACAGCAAGAATGGTCTTCCCATGACGGAAGGCACCAGAACTGGCAGACTGGTGAGGTAGCATTTGATATCCCCGAATGCTTGCTGACAGGTTTCGTCCCATACGAAGGATACACCTTTCTTCATGAGATACGAAAAGGGCTGACATCTTCCCGAGAGGTTGGATATGAACCTCCGGATATAAGCCAGATGACCTTGAAATCCTCGGAGTTCCCTCAGATTACGGGGCGGTCGCATTTCCACGATTGCCTGGATTTTGTCTGGGTCCACCTGGATGCCTTTAGCGGTAATGACAAACCCTAGGAATTTGCCGCTAGATACACCCAAGAAGGACTTCGTAGGGTTCATCTTGAGTTGATGTTGGCGCATTAACTCGAATACCGTCCTTAGGTCTTGAATGTGATCATCCTTGAGGCGGCTCTTGACGGCTATGTCGTCCACGTAACATTCTACTGTTTTCCGTAAATGCTCATGGAATATGTTACTCATATCCCGTTGGTATGTAGCCTCGACGTTCTTCAATCCGAAGGGCATGACCGTATAGCAATATACTCCCAACGGGGTACGGAAGGCAGTGTGCTTCTCGTCTTCAGGATGCATCTTGATCTGATTGTATCCTGAGAATTCGTCCATGAAAGACATGCGTTCGAAGCCGCAGGTGTTGTCGATCATTATGTCTGTGATAGGAAGGGGGAATTCATCCTTGGGGCAGGCCGCATTCAGATCTCGGTAGTCGATGCAGATACGTACCTTCCCATTTTTCTTCATGACTGGGGCAGCATTGGCGACCCAGTCGGGATGTTGTTCTTTCCGGATGAAACCACAGGCTATCAGGTTCTTGACTTCAGCTTCAATGGCGTCCATCATGTCTGGGCGGAACCGACGTTGGTGCTTATGAGTAGCCACCTTCGGGTCAAGGCCCGGCATGTCCCCATAATCCCATGCAAAGACGTCGACGTATTCCTTTATCAGCTGTATGATTTCTTCCCTTTCAGCTGGGGGAAGATTGTCACTGATAAATATCGGCTTTGGCGAAAGTTCACCCCCAACATCGATTTGGATAACTTCGTCTTTGGTGGGAGGTTCTCTTTGCTCGAAGCGGAATTCCCACTACGTATCTATTTGTTGAGCCCAAAAGTCATTCTTAAATGGCTCAGAATCCTTTTTATCTGTTCCTGAGGGATCTGTCACCACCATATTTACTGATAGTATTTGTTCGAGAGCATCAGGTGAGTCGGGGGGCGACGAGCCGTTCTGGAAGGAGGAAAAGATGTCCTCGTCGGACTTAGAAGTCGTAAGGGAGGTGGCATATCCTAACCCGAAACGGGTTTGCTGATAGCGGGGGTCGTCGCGCGGTGGCGTTCATCTGCCTCTTCCGTAGTTGAGGCCTGGCTTCCGCTTCAAGTCGTAGCCCATGTTTTGCATGATCCTTAATGCCTGCGGGCTGTATCGGTGAATCTGCATTTTTCCAGTATCGTCATCGAAAGGATCTTCTTGGTTAGCCGGTTGATTGCGCATGCGGCCGAAGAATATTGGACGCTGACTGCTGCAGGTAGGCGGGACAATGAAGATAGAATCCTCATGGGGTCCATACGTTATGATGACGTTGGATGATGATGCTACTTCCCAGACATACGGACGGTAGGAGTTTATAGCTTCCAAGAATTTTTGTGCTATGGGTTCTACCTCGTCACGGTGAGTGGATTCCTGATTTGGAATCTGAGCATTAATGTACTGGAAAAGAGGATGTTTATTATCATCTGGAACCCAGTTCCTGGTTGCGTTTACATCGGTCGGCTGTCCTTTGTACCGAAGGTTGATGACCAAAGGTGGAGGCTTCTGATTTAGAGTGACCGTTGGAGAATTGCTTCCTCTTCCTGAGCTGGATTTGTTCAGGAGAATAGCCATAGGCTCTATGGCTTTTGGACGAGTGGTTCGTCCTTTCACTCTGATCGACAACGGCAGTGCGACAGGGGGTTTTCCTGACTCCCGGTGGGATTCCTTCTCCGTCTCGCCCGATACTTCTTCCGTGTGGTCTTGAGAGTACAACACGGCGTCGGAATAGTAGGACTCTACTCCTTTAAACGGATTTAGGTCGGCAACCTCCGTTTGTACTATTCCTTGGGGGTCTACATATTTAAGGCATTGATGTAGAGTTGAAGGAACGATATTGTGATCGTGGATCCACGGTCTCCCCAGCAAAATATTGTAGGACACCTCTGAATCGATCATGTAACATGTGGCCACCGATCTGAGGTTGCCAATCTGGATCCTTAGACGAATCTTCCCCAATGGCTTACTTCTTCCGGCGTTGAAACCCACGATCGTAGTGGAGGTGTAAGCCAGTTCGCTGGTAGGAATCCTCAATGGTCTAAGCAGACTGTGAGGGATGATGCTAATCAACGATCCCGGATCTATGTGAATCTGATCAACCTCTATGGAACCGACGTACCCGGTGTAATAGAGGGGCATGTCATGCTTGTTATGTTTTAACAGCATGTCGTCTTGGGTGAAAGTGATATTTGGGACCACCTCCATCACACTGTGGCATTGAGGACATGCCACTGGTTCTTCATCGGGAGATTTGAGCTGGGTCAAGCATGCCTCCGCCTACATCAGCGCTTCACTCAGGGCTAGACGAGTGTCTTGGGAGAGCCTGAGTAGCTTAAAGATGGAGAGCCTGGCCGGTGTATTAGCCAGTTGGGCCAGGATATCGAAGTTGTATGGCTTCTCAAAACCTTTGTTTGGAATGTTTTTCACAGGTTTATCAAAGCGCACTTCTCTTTGCTTCCCTTTGTCTGCCGACGTCGGTTTTGAAGGGCTGGCCTCTGGTACGATGGGGCCTGGTCCTGAAGGTTTGGCAGTTGAAGCGTCCGCCGGTGCATCATCCTGACTTGTTCCGCAGTTGTTGAGGTAGGCTTTCCCTGAACGGGTTGCAGCAAATACCTCGTCCTCGTCTGATGGCAAAGAAGTTGCGACCATGTGGCATGGTTTGCGCTTGGAGCTTCTTCTAGACGTAGCTTTAGTAGCTTTAGTCTCTTCCTTGAGCTCTGACACCAAATCCGGATGAACCCACATAATCTCGCCCTGCCGGGTAGTCAGGGGTACCAGGTCTTGATTTTGATCTCTAGATGGAGGGAGATTGACGATGTTCATCATAGCTCGGGAAATGGGCGTGACACCGTTCATGACCTCTTGGGAAGGCAGATCCCCGAACCGTAGAGAGATCATGTTGGCCGTGACCGTCTTCTCGGTGTTGTGCAGAGTGATGGCCTTAGCATCGATCAACCCCTGGATCCTCCTTTTCAGTATGTAACACATCTTTGTTGGGTGGTGTACGTATCTGTAGAAGATGCAGTATTTGGGGTCGTCAGTACTGCCGACTTCTTGGGGCCGCCTTAGCTCCGGAAGGGTGATCTTGCCGCTTTTGACGAGACACTCGAATATACTAGGGATATCGTCGTCGTCGAAAGAGTAGACTTCGACGGGCCTGGAAGTCCCGGGCTTCGTCTGCGTGGTCACCGCCGTCTTTTGTCTTGACATATTGACCGTCAGAGCTTCTTTTCCCTTGGAGCTGCGAGGATGGTCGCTGCTGGGAGATGACCTTTTGCCTCTATCGGAGGCGGAGATCATGATGCCATTGTCGCGCGCCTTGCGACTGTTGTCTTCGGCGGCGGCTGCCGAGACGATGAACGAAGGCCACTCATGGAACTGATATGGTCCTGTAAACACCGAGACTACGGGAAGGAGGTTCTTCCTGCAAATGTCTACTAACACCGAGTCCGAAACTTCTGGAGGCATTTGTAAGGTGGCCTGACGAAAACGTTCGACGAAGGTGCGAACGTCCTCTTTTTCCCTTTGTTTGACTTCGATGAGAGAGGACATAGACATGTCCATTCCACCCTCGTAGAATCGCGTAAAAAATAAAGCTTTGAAGTCTTCGAAGAAAGTAATGCAGTTGTCCGCCAAGCTACGGTACCACTGATAGGCTACTCCCGAGAGGCAGCCTTTGAACACCCGAGTGAGGAGGGCGTCGTTCCCTTGTAGCAACACCGTCATCATACTGAAATAGTTCATGTATTGACTTGGGGATATTTTTTCTTCGAACAGAGCCATAGTCTGAGGCTTGTACTTCGGAAGAAAAGGGACTTCTTCCTAGATAGCTGGGTAAGGCTGGTTGATTCCCAGTTTCTTGAGCTGATCTTTGTGCTTCAAGACGTCAAACTGGGCTTTCAACTCCCGCACTGCCTGCATCGGATTTTTAGTTGGAAGCGGGGCTACGGTGTAGTGCGGAGTTGGATGTATCGTGACTCCCACGGGAGGTAATATATTCACCGAGTGAGGAAGCGGAGGAACTGCTGACTCTTGATCTAGAGCAGGCTCTTGGCTTGGGTTGGATGGTGGCAAGTCCACCCCCACACGTATCTGAGTTGGCGGGACCGACGCTTGAGCCATGGCAGTTGCGTGCTGAGTTAGCATCATCTGGTGCATGTTCTCTATTATGGATTGCATTTGTTTCAGAGACGTCTCCAGCATATCGATGCGTTGTTTCGCGTTTCCTAACGGCGAAGCTTCCTCGTGTTCGTCTTCAATGGCGTAAACTCCCATTTCCCTGGGCGTCCTTGAAGGATAAGTATAGGTCGTTGCAGAAGTCGACTCTATACTCTCAGCATCTGATCTGGGAGATTGGCGACCCCCAGCGTCGGAATCAGACGAGTACGAAGCTGGTTGCTGTGACCTTGCACGGGTGTTTTGGAACACCCCAGCTTCAGTGTTCCTGAGGAGGTCTTCGAATCTTCTTCGGCTCGGAGGCCCTGAGGGATAACGTCTTGAGCTCGACCCTCCTCTAGGTATGTGTGAAGCCATGTTCACGGACGCATACGCGGGCTCTTCTTCCGGGAAAGACTGAGAGTAGCTCAATCGGTCAAAAACCGACCATTTTGCTTTAGAACAGCAGCAGTCAATCACAATTTTATGACTATTACAACATTGCTCGCTAGGGGGCGTAATAGGCATGTTGGAAGGTCCCCTCTCCTTACGCTTCTGGATTAGGTATTTGCGCAGGTCAGGAGGAGTAGCAACCTGAGCTTGCTTTACGTCGTGGGACTTCGCCTGGCTTAAATTGGAGATTCGCTCAGAGTGGCGTAAGGCTGAAGAGGTCCTCAGTCGGCCGTCGGCTTCCCGCATAATCCGGAGGGTAGGCAGATTGCTCCTTCGCCGGCGTAAAGGCCGAGGAGTCGAGTATTCTGCTGCTGGCTTCCTCTCGCGGAAATCACGACGCTCATCTGGTTCCTCGTAGAGGTCAGATATTGTCTTGCTCCTGGAGCATGATTTGTACTTCTGACCTGGCGCTGAGACATCACCAGAAGTTTGGTCTGTACCACGCGTAGCGGGAGACTGGTTTCTGTGCGTAAAGCGCAGTGGATACTTCTGGGTTAGCACTGAGGCTTTGTCCAAAGTTTTGCCTGTACTGCGCGTAGCGGAAGACTGGTTCCTACGCGTAGAGCGCAGTGGATACTTCTGGGTTAGCGCTGAGGCTTTGCCCGAAGTTTTGTCTGTACCGCGCGTAGCGGGAGACTGGTTCCTACGCGTAGAGCGCAGTGAATACTTCTGGGTCAGCGCTGAGGCTTTGCCTAAAGTTTTGTCTGTACCGCGCGTAGCGGGAGACCGAGTTTTACGTACAGGGCACGGAGGGAGCAGTGCTACCACCTCATTGGTCGGAGAGATCGGAGAGATCGGAGAGTCCACAGGAATGGTAGAGGATGTCTTGGGCATCCACACTTTGTGCAGCTTACTGTTGTCTTGGACGGAGAGAGAGTGAGAGCTACCCCCGGTTCGAAGCATGTCTTCGTAGGCAGACTGGTCGAATTGGACGACCAGTGTCTTCTTCACGGATCCTACGGATACCGTATCGTATTGAGCAATTGCTTCCTCGTCAGAAGAGAAAGATCTTTCCAGCAGAGTCGCCATCTTGTTTGTGGTATTAAATGAAAGAATGAAGATGTATTCAATATGGGGTCTACACGAAACCCGCCTTCTTTGGTTTACAAACAAAATTGTATAATTTAATCCTATACGAGGATATGGGAGTACAATTTATTTAATCTGGGTAAATATTGCTATAGGTGTCTGATCTGCAGTCGATCACTTTAGCCCTTGGACTACACGATGTTGAAGAAGTGCCGTAGAAGACAGGAAGCAGCTTCGAAGGTTGCAGGAGAGGGTGGATGCACAATGCCAAAGTCGTCGATCCCTACTCTTTGCCTGAGCTTCAGGTGCTCTCTCTCTCTCTCTCTCGGGTTTTCTTGACCAATTTTCCGACCTTGTTCCTCATTGATAGAGGTCTCTATTTATAGAGTTTTAGTGACAGTAACCACTCCGTCGGTGTAACAACTGAGGAGTGGAAAGTACATCACCCTTTTACACAATGGTTAAAGTAACCAATGCCTGCGTATAGATGATCTTTTGAATGAGCGTGTGATACGGGTCCAACTAAGGGACACAACGCGTACAATTGCTACGAAGATCACGGAGTAAAAGCCACGTAGGTAGGTATCCATTATGTATAAGAGGTTGGCATAGAAGCCAAATGTCTGTCACCCTGGCATAGAAGCCAAATAGTTATCAAGCTGGCATAGAAGCTGAACAGGCGTAGAAGCCGAATCAGGCGTAGAAGCCGAGTGGTCGTAGGGGCCGAACAGGCATAGAAGCCGAGTGGTCGTAGAGGTCGGACAGGCATAGAAGCCGAAGGGTCGTAGAGGCCGAACAGGCATAGAAGCCGAAGGGGCACAGGGGCCGAGCAGGCGTAGAAGCCGAAGGGGCACAGGGGCCGAGCAAGCGTAGAAGCCGAATGAGCACAAACGCTGGATGGGCGTAGAAGCCGCTGCGTACCGTGCCACAGTGCTGATGTGGACGTCTTAGCCGGAATTACGGCTTTTGAAGATATAATCAAATCTCTTGCATTAAATGCCGAGATTTGCCACCATCCTGTGCATTAAATGTGGAGGCGTGTTCTTTGACAGTCTGCAACCCTTTCTGCGCATCAGTCGCAGAGACGTGCCTCAAGAAACTGTCACCGCTCTGTGCATTAGGCGAAGAGACGTGCCTCGAACCCCGTACGGAGTGCAGCTTTTGGCGTAGCAGACGGTTTGTATACTGCAGAATGTAAACAGCTCGCGTTTTGACTGTGTAAAACAAGGCAGCGTATCCCTTCGTGCTTGAAAAAGCAGTTTACGTAAATGAGATGGCGGTATTTGATAGCCTGGGTGGCAGTGCAGTGCCATCATTATTGCCGTCGCTTGGGTAGTCGAGCCATATCCCTTTGCCAGAAGTCCAGACGTCAGGTTCATTGCAGTTTCTGACAGGTTCATTGCAAGATCTGACAAGTTCACTTTAGGGAATACGAAGCGTCTTTTGTACACCTCAATGCTGCGTATGAAAGGGGAGGAGTTTTACGCCCTGGAGGCGATGAAGCACCCTGTTTACGCTGAAGCGGCTTGGACGTACTGCCTTACGCGGATGGTCCTTTGAGCTTTTATGTTTCACGCTCTGTTCTAGCGGAAAAGGCTCTATTGCACGCTTGATGGCTCTTAAGGCCTCTGCCTATGCTGCTCTCCACCGATATGCCACGTAGTCATCCGGCGTATTTTTTATGCTTCTACAAAGTGCAAAGTATTCCATCAAAGTGCCACATTGCACATGATTCCTAATTTAAGTTCGAGTCCCTAAGTCCTTTGGGGCTTAGCTCCTAAGAGAATTTTCTCAAGAGAGTTACAAAAAGTATAAATGCTTTGTTTAACGAGTTTACCATTCATCCTACTAGGAAAACATCCCATATGATACCCACCCATAGGCCACCACCCCATGTGCATCTCTCAACACCCACATGGTATTATATTGAGATACCCACTTGGGATATTTTTCAATATGGGACTATCTTTCTAGGTTTGTGAGAGAAAACCACACACAGTCAAAGAAAAAACTTCAAAAATCCCCCATATATATCAATATATGGGTTGAGCATTCCCTACAGTAACTGTCCATCATGCATTAGGATATATGTCATTCACGACTTAAATCTTCCTACATAGGTCAATCAACTGTACGATGTAAGAATGGACTAAGCCTTAAATTTTGTACCTTAATTGTAGTTCTTGCAGCTCACATAATGACATCAACTGTGCTTCTAGTTGCACGTTAAAGGCCCTGTGCTGACTTGGTACACGTTTGATCGAGTATGCTACTAATTGATCTCTATCTGTTATTATTGTGTGCGTCTACAAGTTTACTCTCAAGAGATGGCTTACATATCTTTCCATACACTTAGATGAGATCTTTTAGAGAGTTTAAAATTTCCCAATATAAAGCCTTGTGCTTCCTTGTGGTGTTACATCGCTTATGACTTGGCCCAAGGCCGAGGTCCACAACCCCTTGGTGGTGTCATACCATGATAACATGTGGACCCAAGCCTTTTTGTAGTATTTTACTACCCAGCATAAAGTATTGCACTCCTTTGCGGTGCTATGCCGCTATGACATATCCTAAAGCCGAGGTCCGTAACCTCTTGGTGGTATTGCACCACTGTAACATAAGGTCATCAGCCTTTTTGTAGTGTTGCGCTATTACTCTCCACAAATTTGGCATTAGGATACCTGCCTATATGCGGTGCTACTACCGCTATGACATGGCCCTAGGCCGAGGCTCTTACCTTATCGTAGTAGCATGACACTGTAGCCTGGGAGTACCATCCCCTTTGTGGTGCCGAGCCACCCCTGCTTTTTTTAAAGTACGCCAAACATTCAAAATGCCCGAGAACTCATTAAGGCCCATAACTATACTCCCATAGGACTTGTTTTATTCAAATAACAAATAGTAGACAGCAGTGGTTCTGGGTCCGTAATCCCTCAATGTCTCAAAGGACTACTTACTGTTCCTGATATTCTCCCAGTCAATGATCATTCTTTGAACCAAAATCTAGATGCCTAGTAGATTTCTATTTGAATTAATAGCATAAAACACTATGGTAGAATTATAAAGATATAATATCAGAATGCCTTCAAGCCCATTTTGCTAGCTATATCCTCGACCAGCTAGCGCTTGAGGCCTTTGGTGAACGGATCTGCCAGATTCTCTTGGCTCCGAATATTAATCACCATAACTACTCCAATCTTGATAAGATCATTCACTACCTAGTGCCTAAGTCGTACATTTCTTTTCTTGCCATTGAAGATATTATTTGATGTTATCAGTGTCATGCCCCCATTCTTGTAAGGGCCGATCGTCCTCGCTTAGCACCTTGCGGAACCGAGGCATGACTAGTGTTACCAGAGCGGCTAGATCCTTTGGCCATTTTGTTGCCTCACTTCAACTCAAGATATTTTTTTGCCACTTGATATCGTTGTCACAATGCGCCTTCTATACAATAAGTCCATAAATATTCTCAAAGTGCTGGCACAAGTTTTCTGAATTATTTTATTTTTTGAAATATATGATCTGTTATTTCTGATTGCTAAAGTTTTATTGAGTTCTGATTGCTAGAGTTTTTGATTGAGGATGAAGAGGGATGAGGACTATCGCTGCTCTAGATATCGAAAGTTTCTCCTTGAGTTTCAAGGATAAAACATTTTCTCGGTGGGTAAGTCTGTAGTGCCAGCTCTGCGTTGGCACTATGTACAAATGAGAGGTTTATTTGCTAGCTTAAAAGAAAGCCTTCACGAAGAGCTCCCTGTTGGTACACAAGACGATTAATCTTGGTGCTTGGGTAGAACTTTATTCTCTAATTCTTTCATGCCTAATAAAGAATCTGGTTTTATAACTGCTTATTTTTAAGATAGTGTCTATAAGAAGAATGATAGAACCCGACTATGCATGCTTAATAAGAGAACTCGTATTGCTTGTCTAATGAACAAACCCTTGTCATGCTAAGTATAAAAATGAATGCTTTATGTTAAGTTATACTGAACTACTGCCATGCTAATAAGAAGTATAAAATATTTGCTTGAACTTGTGAATATATTGTATGCTAAGTAATAGTAGAATTGTATGCTTTAGTTAAAAGAGTTAGAAGAACTACTACTATGCTTGCTTAAATAGATATTTTTGCCTGTTTTCTATCGTACTAAAAGAGATAGAACTTGTATGCTAGATTTATAGAACTGTTCTTGCTTGTTACTTGTTAAAATTACTACACTGCTTGAACATAGAATTTATCATTTGAACTCGTCTAGAGTATTGATGGTTACGAACCCCGTATATCGATGGTTATATGTCCCATACATCGATGGTTATGAATGCCGTACATCAATACGATCAGATCGAAGAAGAGATAATATAGAAGAATTGCTTGTTCATTGTCTACTTGCATAATATAGTTTTTATCTGATATAAGTGCATTCATGCATTGGTCTGATAACTTGTGCACAAGGACTATCTCTCGAGCGGTTCCTAGGGCACTAGGGATGGTTCAGCCTGGGGGAGATCTGGATACCCCGAGGCATGAAGTCCTTTATTTACGAAATGGTAATAAGTCATTAGCAAACTTGGGCATAAAATTCCACTTAATGATCCCAGGGATCCAACATGCTGGGACCATCATAAAGTTAGGGCGCATGCTAGTTCTTGCATAATTAACAATTTGATGCAGGGATGAACATAAAATAGAACCTTATTCATATATGCAAATTATTAGTAACTTGTATGTCTGTTACAGGGATAATCGTCTTGCCAAGGGTAAAAATCACTGCATAATTGATCACTAGTTATTGTTTATGTTTCTTATTGAACTGCTCATAAGAATTATCTATTTTGCATGTATATGTTACTGCTGCCTTGAATTGAGATGAATAGTCTACTAGAGATAGCTTATGTTCCTAAGAGTTAATGAATATGGCTCACTATACATGTTGTGTACTGCACGATAGAACATTGTCCCTATAGCATGCTTGAATGTATTAAATATGTAAACTATTTTCAAAGATATATTTTTGAAAGAAGTAAACTAATCCTGTACCGCATGAAATAAACCTAGATAAAAGTAGCAAGATAACTAGTAATATAATATTTTATTATATGCTTATTTAGTATTGGTTTTAGAGAGTGTTGCTTCTGTTCATTGCTTTTATACTCACCAGTACTTTCCCCAAAGTACTGACCTCCACCAGTTATGTTCGCAGGTACTGTATCGTCTGAAAAAGTAATAGTATATCCTTATTCTCAGGTGCCGGAGATCTAGAGTTGATGCCTTTAGCTGTATCGAGATGTTTCAAAATATTTTCTATATAAAGGAATATAATCTATGGAACGATGTCATTATAATATATATTGATGTAGCCTATTGGCAAGCCGTGTAATCATTTCTGATATCAATGAAGAGATTATTTTCTTATACCATTGTGTTCAATACTTTTCTACATTATTGTGTCGCTGCTTCTAACTTGAATAGCTTACTTGTCCTTGTTCAAAGACTTGGCCTTGTACAAGCGCAACTTAGACTTGCACGACATCATGCCCATGCGAGGATGATCGGTTCCGCAAGGGGCTAAGTGAGGATGATCGGCCCCTGCCAAATTAGGGCATGACAACCGCTACAGCCACTTGGTTGTCACAGTATATCGGTACCACCAAAATCTGCTCAATAACCAATTTAAAATCATACAAGAGCTTCCGAAGCCACTCTGCTTTATCCGCTACCGCCGTCAGTGCATAGAACTCAGATTCTATAGAGGAATAAGAGACCATTGTCTCCTTCTTTGACTTCCATGATATAGCAGCTTCACCCATGGAGAAGACCAATCCTTCTATGGACCATTTGTTCTCTACTTCTGAGCAACTGCTTACATCACTAAAGTCTTCCACTACTGTCAGATAACCGTTATATTACAGTGTATACTTTTGAGTCTTCTTGAGATATCTTACCACTTTCTTCATAACTTTCCAGCACTCAACACATGGATTGCTCGTGAACTGACTCAACATCCCCATGACAAAAGCTATGTCAGGCCTTGTGGCAGTAGTTGCATACATCAAACTCTCGTTGGCGCTTGAGTACTCCAGTTGCCAAAAACTTTCCCTTGGATTAGGCTTCACCTTCTTGTCGCACCCATATGGAGTATCGATCCCGGGAAGATCCAGATATCTATAGCGTGGACGAGAGAAACTTTTTTATCTTAGTGATACATGCTAAATCCGTACCTAGGATCAACATGTCGTCCAGATACAGACAAACTTTGACTCCTCTTCCACTAGCGAACTTTGTGTAAACATACTTATCTCTCTTGCTCACCCTGTACCTATTTGATCTAATAATTTTATAAAACTTCTCATGCCACATCTTGGAAGCTTGTTTCAAACCGTATAGTAATTTTACCAACTTGCAGACTTTGTCTTCAACATCCTTGACGACAAATCCTTTTGACTATTGCATAAAAATCTCTTCGGTCAACTCCTTATTCAGGAATGCAGTTTTAACATCCATTTGATGTTTCACTAACGTATGAATTATACTCAGATCAATCAATATACTGATGGTTGTCATCTGCGCTACTGGAGCATATGTGTCGAAGTAGTTAATTTTTTGTTCAAAAAAAACCCCTTGGCTACCAGCTGTAGAAGCATAAAAATTATCCCTCCAAAGAAGATTAATGGGTCAATAGCATACTTTCTCACATCCCAATTAAGAGACACAATGGCTTACTACCCCTTAAGATCCAAACGATAGAGCAGTGGCGTACTCCGTATAAGTAGCGTACCCCATATGCTCTCTTTCGGTGGCGCACAATGATCATGGTTTCCTCCTAAGCATTAAAAATAATGAACCTGATAGGCTAGCACAACAGTCGAAGAGATTAAGTCATTTAATACAGAGGATCTCTGGATACAAAGACCCATGCCATCATTTAGCGGCCAATAGAGGCTGTACTCCGCCGATAGTATGCAAATGGATGTTATAACTTCCTAATACGCCAAGAGACATACTCCTTCCCAGTACGCAAGAGTTGCTGCTTCACTTCAAATATGCCAAGATTGTATACCAAAGCTGTTACTTCTCCTCAGTACGCCAACTTAGCCACGTTAAAAGCTGCCACATTAGTCTGACACAACAATCAAGTAGATCAAAGCATTTAATGTAGAAGATGATTGGCACACTGACCCAAGTTGTAGTTTAGCGACTAAAGCTTGTTATTTTGGTTCGAGTACACCACCATTGCTTCTCTGCTAAAGTACGTCAATAGTGCTACTTCAGATAGGGTACGCCGTTGATGCTTTCTCTTCCTGAATATTCTAAAATTGATACTTTAGCAACAGTACGCCAATGAATTTGTCTCTCGCCGAGTACACCAATATTGGCAGTTCAACTTAGCCAGAGTACATCATTGATGTTATCTCTCGCCGAGTATGCCAATATTCATTCTATAGTCAGAATATACCAGTGTGCCAATAAATATGAATTTTTGACAAAGTATGCCAATATGGCTACCAACTTAAGATCCTCCAACAATACGCCTACACCAACAACTGCCAATCAATGGTTATGATGATGTGCCCTTCATGCCATGTTCCTCATAGATCGGGTATAAAGAACTGTATGACCTGAGCCTTCCTCGTATAGGGAGCTACGTGTCAAGTCACCAGTAATTTATGCACTCATTATCCAGAACGTAGCTGCATGCATTCCAAATGTACGCGTACAACAAAAAACATAGTGTATATTGCTCATATGTACGCGTGTATGCGGGTAACCAATTTTTATAAAATATTATAAATATGTGGATCAACATATCTATTGACAAGTAGTAGCCTGGACAGAGATAGGAGAAGAATAGAAGCTTTTCGTGTTAGTATAGCCAAGATCTCGCATTGCCAAACTCTCTAAATCGTCCAAGTATTCCAGCATCATTTTCTTGTATCGAGTAGTCAAAGTAGTAAAGTAATCAACCGCAGATTAGATCTCCATAACTATACTTCTTAATTGTACTTAGATTCTTTTTAGGATCTTTTGTACTTTTTTTTAATAGTTTGTAATACAAAATTTTGTATAAACTTTTGTTCATGGCAAATTGTCACGACCCGCACCCACATGATAGGGCACGAGTACGTGGGTACATCCAGCCTATGTCATAATATTGGCGATAGAACGCTGTCTATAGTACCCTGCTCCATGTCGGCACTATGTACAAGAGATATCGATTTGCGGACTCAAAAAGGATATCTTCCTTAAGCGCTCCTTGTTAAAGCAGGAGATGACTGATCATGGTGAGTGGACAGAACTTCGTTCTCAGATTCTTGCATGCCTTAATAATGAATCTTAGTTTTTGAATGCTTGTTTGCTTAAAGATAGTTTCATAAGAAGAATGATAGAACCTGCCTTGCATGCTTAATAAGAGAACTCACATAGCTTGTCTTTGAAAAAATATGTCTGCTTAACTAGAGAACTTGAATGCTTGTCTAAGAGTAAGAGTTTGCTTGAACATGTTTCTCTATCGCTTGTGTTTCGAGAGAACCATATCTGGCTTGAACTTATTCAGAGAGGGCGACTATTCCGCACCAAGATAGATGGTCTGTTGGTTTATCTCGTCTGCATCCTAGAGTTTATCTGATAGTGTTTCATGCATTCGCATCGGTCGGACAATGGCTATTGGTGAAGAGCTAAACCTTGGTCATGACTGCTAGAGAGATAGTGGAAAGCAACCATGAGTCACATCTATTAATATCATCAGATAAAAGAGTCATTGGTTAGCTGGATTACCGCTACCGATCCTGAGTTTCTCGGGGATCGAAAAGCATATAGCTAGTTCATTGTGTTGGCTTGATAGAGGATAATTCCTAGATGGTGCATTGTCCCTAGAGTCTTTGAGTATAGCTCATAAGAAATGCTGCGCACACCCTGATAATAGAACATCGGCTTGTCTTGCCTGCTTGCTTATATCAAAAATAAACTTTATTTTTAAAGATGTTTTCATAAGAAGGTAATATGACTCCGTTCTTGTGCTGCATATAATGAACATAGGTAAAACTAGAAAGATCACTAGTAATGTAATATTTTATAATATGATTACTTAGTGTTGGTTTTAGTAAATGTTGCTTCTGTTCGGTTGTTTATACCCTCCAGTACTTATAAAAGTGCTGACCCACCAACAGTTTGCTTGTTCGCAGGTGCTGGATCGTCCGAGGAAGCGATAGGCTTGTCTCATCCCCAAGACCCAAAAATCTGGTTTTGATTGCTTTGAGCTACTTTCATATAGAGGGGCATAATATATGGAATGATGCCATTGTATTCAGAGAACCATGTGCCTCAATTTGCCCCATATACTTAGATGGATAAATGCTTGCAATAATTTCCCTCCACTGTTTACTCGATAGATGAGATGATAGCCAAACTTTAATGATGTTGCCTTGTGCGGGCGCAACCCCAGGCTCGTACGGTATCACATCCCAGTAGCAAACAACTATATGCCCCGCGGGAGCGCCGAGGCATGGTGATTCTTGCCCGGCGGGGGCGGTAGTCGGGAGACCTTCGGGGCTGGGGTATGATACTGTCTAGGTTATTATCTATCTATCTATCTATCTATCTATCTATCTATCTATCTATCTATCTATCTATCTATCTATCTATCATACTAGTACAACTAGTACAACCATGTACTCAATAACAATAATCTAAAAGAAGAACGAACAAAAAGGATAATCAATAACATTCTGCAAGAAAAAAAATCGATAAGGTATGAAAAATGAATACAAACTAATATCTACAATAGTCACCTCAAGTCTACAGGATAAGAGCAGTAATATCTATAGTATCACTCTGAAATCCCAAAATGCAGAGCACAAAAATACTGAAAAAATATTATTTAATCAGGAAATAAGCGAAGTATAAAACTCTAAAAGCAGTTCCAAATGCATGGTAAAGTATATATGATAGTTAATAGAAAAGAATATATGACATAGAAATGAACTAAAGTAAACAGGTAATGAACTGGAATGTAAAGAACATATAATAGAGAATAAATGCAAGTAAAGAAAAGATAACACTAGCTAATGTGTCATAGAGTACAAGTTTATTATGTGATCGGTTTGGGCTGAACACGAACACTGTCACGCCCCAGTCCCAAAATACATAGGACTAGGAATACGTAAGCATGCCAGCCGTATGTATATGACAACTCCAATATATGGATACCATAATACATACATACGATGTAATAAGAATAATAATTCATAAGTGGTATAGATTTATGTCATAAGTCACAGGGCATAACTAGATCTCATCCACATAATCAAATAGAAATGAATAACTAATCAACTATATAACTGAATCAAGTATAAAATGCTTGAAAAGAATAGGTAGTTGGGTGGAGATAAATTCACTACCAAACTAGAATATAAGAGAAATAAAATAAGTACATCTAATGAACAATGAGGCTCGAAGAGAAGATCTCCTCAAAAGAGAGAAGTAGCAAGTCCTGATCCGTGCTCCTGTGAATAGTCAAGATCGTCTACACCTGAAAAGGGACCAGGTCCTCAGAGGGATATAACAAGATACATAGAAGCATGCCAATTGAATATAGTAAAACATGCATAATAGACAAAAAAATATATAAGTATGCTGTACTAGACAATCTATATGAATATGCATAATAAGGACAACCATTTTGACGTATGGGTAGGTGTAGTATACTTTATCTATCTCACAACTCGCACACACGTCCATGAATATCAGAAGCCGTCATACCTCGAGGGTAGCGACCATCGCGACACCAAAAATTGACATACCTTAAGGGTAGCGACCAGTATGATACAACTATCGTAGTGCATGATAGTTACTATGGTTTACCAGAGTGGGTAGCCCATACGCCTACTGATTGTCCTCTCCTCCCATGATACTATGTGTCATGTGTGTGTTAACATATATAGTATATAATTATGACTGAAAAAACACATATATAATGAATATATAAAAATATGATAAGCATGCAAAGTACTATAAGCAATTTGGCAAGGTATCTTACCTGGCAAGAAAGTTGCGAAGTGTAAGCATCCAGACGTCAAGCACAAGGTGTGGTGTCCCGTTCTCCCTATTCAGGGAGCGCGGCTAAGAAATACAAGACTGTATCGTTCGATCAGGATAGATTGAAACAAGAACCCATCTTCGTTATGGATTTGCTTCTTCGGAATCGATTCCTATATTCAGTGGACCGTGCTCCCAGGATCGACTTAGCGGCAGAGTCAGGAGGGACCTCTTTGCTTCATCTTTGATTGCCTCAGTTTTTACTGTCGCTTGTTGCTTTCATGCCTTGAGTTGGTTTTCTGATTTGCTTGAGTTTTCTTGAATGGCTTCGTTGGATTTTATTATTTTTGTTTATTGAACTGCAATTCAATTCCGAGATTGGAAAAAGTGAAAGAGGTATTGATTATCTGTTTGTGGCAATGCAGGTGAACGAGCAGTAGACGATATAAATCCCCTCACCCAAAATTAGACCTACTTGGCTTAGATAGTGAGACTAAGGTTAGTTTGAATCCAAATAGAAATAGAATACTGTGTTTCAGATAATTTTACAATATTCAAATCAATATTCTAAATAAATTCAACTTTGTATCCTTGTACGTTTCAATCAAAATTGGAGACACAATCTTGACCTATTTTGTGCAACCCAAATTTTGATAATATTTTATTCTGAGTTCTCTATGTCCATGACACTTGTGTCCCACCTAATTTTAGCCCCATGTACTTCTAATTAATTCAAGAACACAATTTGCATTAATTTTAATTAAATTAATCTAATTTCCATCTTTGTGTAACTTTCCAATTGTTGGAGACTTTATTTCAAAAGTGCATTAAGGTGTCCACACCATTGAACACAACACATGACGAAACCTATTTCTCCTTCATGTGAATTTCCCCCATAATTTTTGGAGTGTGTAGCACTCAACATCACCCCCTCATCAATCCTAGCCATGCATTTTAAACAATGCAATCCTAGCCCTCCAAACATCCCCATGTGAAGCCAAGCCCATCTCAAGGATGATGACCAAGCCAAACCCCCAGGTCAATATCAAACCTTACTTTTTCTACCTATTTATAGATTTTTCCTCTTCTTTTTTTATTTATTCACAAAACCTAATGCCTATACCTAGCCGCCCCATTTACTATTTATCACCCCCCAAGCTGTGACCACCCGCTGGAGCAGACTCGGCAGCGCCATCGAACTCCGGCCATCCATGACGAGTAGTCATCCTCCTCCGCCTAAGCACCTGAGACCTCGCCCCTAACCGCCTGAACGCCTCCCCTCGACACGTACACGACCCTGCATCACCATCTCCACAGCCTTATCCCTCTTCCATCCCGGCCGACCGCCCCGCCGGAGTCCGCCATCACCACCACTATCTCATCTCCCTCGTCCCCTCAACACCCTCGAGCGTCTTCTCCCTGACCTTCTCCTCTTCTCGGCCATCTTTCTCTTTCCATAGACCTACACCTCTACCGGATCCAACCCGCGGACACCACCATCACCACTGATGACCACCTCTCTCTGGTGATCTTCCCCGGCCAGACCTCCTTCCCTCGACCTCGCCTGAGAATGCTGCTCACTGCCTACAAGCCAACGATAACCCGACCTCCGTCCTCCTCCGCGTCGTATTCCTCACGACCCCTGACTTCCCGTTCTGCCGCTCACCAGTGTCGTCACCTCCACCATTCCCCCTCCACGCGACCGAGTCCCCACCTGAACGACCTCACTGTCCACCCGTTCGACCGGAGCCGACAACACAGCGACTGAATCCGACCACTATCCACTCCTCGACGACCTCGACTTCCTTCTTCCATCGTCCCCTCGCCTGGACGGCTGAACCGTCATTTTCCTCTCGCCTTAACCTCCATCGTGCACGACCGGAGCACCCGACTGCACCACCTATACGACCGCCCCCTTTTCTCTTCTTCCCTTCACCAGTACATCCCTGCTCGAGACCCAGATCTCCTCCGCCGCACCTCCCTCTACAACGACACCACCGCCCACATCGCCTATGTTACCTCTCCCTGTTCTCTTCCTTTCCTCCTTCGCCTGAGCATCGAGCAGCCTCATCGGAGCATAACCCAACCACCATCCATGACGTTCAACTCTCCCTCTCCTTCACCACACCGGACCCGACCACCTTCCGTCGATACCCCAGTCCCGTTTGAACCACCTCACGGCTCGCCATCACAGCCGAACTCCTCCCCGACCTCCTGCACTACACCACTAGTTCCACCACGCTCACCTGAGACCTTCGTCCACCTCCTCTCCACTCTTCTCCTCCTCGGCTCGCCTGAGTCCTCCCTAGCCGGAGCAGCATCATCCCCTCCAGTATCATCATAACCTACATAATAGACATCATCACCATTATTATCTCATCATCTAATCATCATTATCTTATCATCTCCTCCTCATCATCCCCATCTTCATCATCTCACCATCATAATCATCATCTCATCATCACCAAATCATCATCTTATCATCACTTAATCATCATCATAATCATCACCATTATCATCCTCAATCATCATCACCATCACTTAATCATCATCATAATCATCATCCCTATCATCATTTTCATCATCACAATCATTACCATTATCATCCCCTTCATCGTCAACATAACCACCACCCTAATCATCATAATCATCACCCTCATCATTACCCTCATCATTACAATCATCATCCCCATTATCAACGCCCTCGTCATCATCATTATTATCCACCTTAATAACCATCATCACCCTCGATATCAATATCGATATCATCGTCGTTATTGTGGACCCGCCACTCTCGTCGAAGATAACCTGCAGCAGTCACCCCCGATCCTCGTGCCTGTCCACGCTAAACCCAAGGTTCGAACATGTCCCTCTTCTCCTTTTTATGTGTGCTTGTGTGTAAGCTATTAGGATAATTATATTGCTTTATGACAGTTAGTTGACATCAGACCCTTAGTCGGTGAACCCAACTCGTATACGTATACGTACGCATATGCATATATTATTCAATTTGGTATATAACTATATATTTAGTATATATATATATATATATATATATATATATATATATATATATATGTGTATGTATATATTATGTAGGAATTTAATGCAATACCAGTTATGACTATATATGTATTTATGCGGTGTGGCCATAAATGCTAGTAGTGGGTATCCCGTGTCTACAATTGACTGTAATATATATATATATATATATATATATATATATATATATATACTTTATGACCATAGGTGTTGACTGTGGATATCCCGTAGTTACATGACCATGTGACCCTGAGTATTAGGGAATTGTCTGCCTTGTGTACACCCACGTACTGGCTAGACAAGTATTCGTTGACTGTCTTATTGTGCACAGCATTTGAAGACGTGACACCTGCGTAATTAGATGCACAGTTGACCCTGTTAGTTGACCAATGTTATCCCTAGCGTACCCTTTGAGTCCAGTATATTTATGGTTGTGTATGTGCTAGTGTAATGGCTGATGTTGTATTGTATTATATTATATGTATATAAGACCTATCGGATTGTTCTGGGAGACTTCTAGAGCAGGTTATTGGTTCTATGAAGCTTTCTTGCTAGGAAAGTATACCTTGGCATTTTACTGTAATTTATATTCCATATGTTGCATGCATCTTATTTCTGTTATTTAGTTCATATATTTTAAACTACTATATAAACTGCTTATCCAAGGAAACTTGGGTGCAACGACGTTAGCATCGTAATATATTTTTATTATGTATGTGAATGTGACCTAGTTTATGAGACCACCCCATTATCATGTGGCATTCTTAGGTTTCATTGGCCGTGACACAGTTATTACACGAGTGTGAGTCTCATGCAGAATACGGACTTGTGTGTCAGGCTGGCCTCCTGTACGTATGGGACGTGCGTTAGGGATAACTGCCGATAAAAACTTTGCATGCTAGAAGACCTGGCAGTTATTAGAGGTATTATCGTGTCATGGATGTGACATGCTTAGAGTATGGGGTGGGGAGAACAACAAGTACAAAATTTAGGCTCCTTTGTACTTTTCTTTTTGTAACTCGTATGCTCCGCCTGAGATACGTGGCGATGATGACCCCTATATTAAGGCGGCCTTTGACGTTCAAAAGACGACATGCTTTGTAGGCCCCTGATTCTCCGAGAGAATCATGCCAATCCTATTTATGGCCAGATAGCACACTTGTTAGAAAGTTGTTCTCAACGTGCATTCACATAGACGGTTAGGTGATCCATTGGATATTTATTTCAGTACTTTATTGGCATGCTTCAATGTATCTTATTATGTCCCTCTGAGGACCTGGTCCCTTTCCAGGTGTAGATGTTCATGAATATTCGCAGGAGCACAAATCCGGACTTGCTACTTATATTTCGAGGAGGACTTTCCTTCGAGTCTCTTTGATTGTTAGTTGATGTACTTATATTATGTTTGCTTTTATATTCTAGTTTGATAGTAGATTTGTTTCCATCCGACAATCATCCTTTGATACTTCATATTGAGATTTAGTTACATAGTTATTGGTTATTTATTTCTACTTGATTTCTGTGGATGAGATTTAGATTATGCCCTATGACTTGTGATAATTTTTACCATTTGTGAATTATTGTTCATAATACAGCGTACACATGTGTTATGTTTCCCTATATTAGAGTTTCTATATATATGTGGCTAGCATGCTTACGTGTTCCTAGTCCTACATATTTTGGGACTGGGACGTGACATATTTTTAGTGGTAGCCCATGCAGGTCGAGAGTATATTGTCTCGGTTATGTTACTGTACCGAGCAAGCCTGCATCTAGGATTTGAATTTTAGGTCTTATCCATATTTGACTATGACTCACCTTCCTTCCAATCTGTTCTATTTAAATAATTGTATCCTGCTTAATTCATGTACTTTTCTAATAGTTCCTTGAGTATTGCCTTCTCCTAGGGTATATGAATATTTATTATTAGGATGATAATTAAGATAACATTCCTACTAAGAATACAACTAGAATATTGATACATCACTAAGTTTATAATACCTAATGAACCCTAGCAACCCTTAGCTGTAGATTGATTGACCATTATCCCTTGATAATTAGGGATGACTCAAGAGTGGTATAGACACTACTAGGATTAGTTAGAAATTTGACCATACTGTTTTACCCTAGCATTGAGAAACAAATAGAAATCCAAGATTTAATATTAAGACTAAACCTAACTTTCGTAGTAAGATAGTATTAGAACTAAATTTTTTTAGCTTCTTGTCTTAATATTAGCAGAACAATACCCTAGGAAGCCAAGAGGAATGGATAGAACATTTTTCTCGATTATACCTCGAATACAGAGATTAGCATACCATATTTCCTTAAGAAACCATGATATTATCAAGAGTCTCTCTATTTAATTTCATATCTTGTTCCTCTAAAACTTTAGCGCTCGCTATTTGTGCAATGAGTAATTATGTTTTTCTTTTCTTCATCTTTCAATTCGTGCCACCTCACCCTTCTGATTGTAGGCCAAGTGATTTTTTTATGTTAAGGATATATAGTTTGCTAGAATTATAGTTGTTAATCTTGAATTTTGAAATTATGTGCTTAGTAGTTAGAACTTGATAGTTTGAGTTGTTCTTTTAGACTGTGACTTGATGATTATCCTTTAGTTTTGAATCACATAATTTGTACCCATATCTCGATATAGGCTATGTCCTCTTTCACTTAAGATCCAGTAACTTTTTTATTCTTACAATCAATACCTTGTTATATGAACACTATGATTAAGACTTAAGATGACCATTACCTTTATAATACAATAGGATACCCTAATAAGTACCAAGATCTTTTCCTCGTATAGACTAATAAGAGTTTTATTTTATTTACATGGACAATATTATTTTGTAGAATTCCCTTAAGAAAGTCACAATATTAGTTAATTTTTTTAAGTTGAGTAGTATGCCTCACAACATAGTATCACAAAGTCCTTTTGACTGATTAATGAAGTGTAACTGAATGGCACCAACTATATGCTAGCATAAGAAGATAGTAGTTATCCAGACTGTAAAACTTAGAAGCCCATACCCCTATTTGGTCGACTAGAGACTTAGACAGGAGCTGTATGACAATTGTAGAGGCACAACACCAGATGAGTCTCACCATCTTGGTAAACTTGAATTATTATGTACCTTCTTTCATCATAATCCAGCATATTTATATTTTTTGTACTACCTTGACTTATGCCGCTATTATAGCCTAATTTTGCAAGCTTATTCTTTTATCGAGCTTGTTCATGTATATGTATTATTGGGTCGACACACTAATACAATTGTCTATTCAAAATTAGTATATTACAGTTTGATCAACCTTAGTGCATTTTGGTTCCCTCTTCGCATGACTACCTTATATGGATTGAGATAAAAAAATTGACTTAGCTTCTTAGATGAATGTACTTGTCCTATAGACATGTCTGAGCACATCGTATTAGTTATATAACTGTACTAATATGAGCATGTGAATAGAAATTTACCAAATAGAATTTCATTCCACAACTGCCTTGACAATTTCTTTTGAATTCTCTAATCACCTTGATCCCCATACTTCTATTCTATTACCCCCCTTAACTCTTTATTATTATTTTTCATCTTCCCTTATTTTGGAATAACGAAACCTCATGCTTGGTATAAGTTTGGATACAGAGAGAGTACTAGATATACCCCATAGGCAATCACATTACTTGATGATTATTTTTCATAATTAAGGGCATATCATATATGATATATTTTGTTTTAAAAAAAAAACTTTTGAGGATTGAATAACATGATTAAATAATTTAAAGAATAATTTTCTTAAATGTATAAGCCTTATATGATAGATGGGTAAATTCTAAGTTTGGTAGAAATTACATTGTTAACTTGAGGTGATTTTTTTTTAGATTATGACCAAGTAAGATTAGATAGAGAGAATCATGCCTTATTTTAATTTCGAGGATGAAATTATTTTAAGTTGGGTAGATTGTAAACTCCCTCACCCAAAATTAGGCCTACTTGGCTTAGATAGTGAGACTAGGGCTAGTTTGAATCCAAATAGAAAAATAGAACACTATGTTTCAGATGATTTTATAATACTCATATCACTTAGTGCACCTTACCGTTGCTTCGATAATTGGAGCACTACACTAGCCCATTGCCTTCCTATAAATTTCACAACCTTGTCCTAGATGTGCCAGTCATCTATCCAGACCTTTGTATAATTTATAATTATTCTCTATTGTGCTACATTTTAGTCGCACAATATCCGTCGCAGATATTTTTATTTAATTATAAATAAATTTAACTTTGTATCGTTGTACGTTCCAATCGAAATTGGAGACACATTCTTGACCCATTTTGTATAACCCAAATTTTGATAATATTCTATTATGAGTCCTCTATGTCCATGATACTTGTGTCCCATCTAATTTTAGCCCCATGTACTTCTAATTAATTCAAGAACACAATTTACTATAATTTTAATTAAATTAATCCAATTTTTATCTTTGTGCAACTTTTTAATTATTGGAAACTTTATTTCAAAAGTGCATTAAGGTGTCCACACCATTGGACACAACATATGAAGAAAACTATTTCTCCTTTATGTGAATTTTTTCCATAATTTTTGGAGTTTGTAGCACTCAACATCACCCCCTCATCAATCCTAGCCATATATTTCAAACAATGCAATCCTAACCCTCCAAATGTCCCAATGTTAAGCCAAGCCCATTCCAAGGATGTTGACCAAGCCCAACCCCCTAGATCAACATCAAACCCTACTTTTTGTACCTATTTATATAATTTTTTTCTTCTTTTTTTATTCATTCACAAAACCCAATACCTATACCTAGCCGACCCCCTTTACTATTCATCACCCCCCAAGCTGTGACCACCCGCCGGAGTAGACCCGGCAACACCATCAAACTCTGGCCATCTACGACGAGCAGTCATCCTCCTTTGCCTGAGCACCTGAGACCTCACCCCCGACCGTCTGAACGCCTCCCCTCGACCCGTACACGATCCTATATCACCATCTCCCCAACCTCATCCCTCTACCATCCCGCCGACTGTCCCGTCGGAGCCCGCCATCACCACCACTGTCTCATCTCCCTCGTCTCCTCAACACCCTCGAGCATCTCCTCCCTGACCTCCTCCTCTTCCCGGCCATCTTTCCCTTCCCACAGACCTACACCTCCACCGGATCCAACCCGCGGATACCACCATCACCACTAACGACAACCTCTCTCCGGTGATCTTCTCATGCCAGACCTCCTTCCCTTGACCTCGCCTAAGAACACTGCTCACCGCCTACAAGCCGACGACAACCCGACCTCCGTCCTCCTCTCTGTTGTCTTACTCATGACCCCCGATATCTCGTTCCGTCGCTCACCAGTGTCGACACCTCCACCATTCCCCCTCGACCCGACCGAGTCCCCACCTGAACGACCTCCCTGTCCACCTATTCGACCGGAGCCGACAACATAGCGACTGAACCTGACCACCATCCACTCCTCGACCACCTCGACTTCCTCCTTCCACCATCCCCTCGCCTGGATGACTGAACCGCCGTCCTCCACTCACCTGATTCTCCGCCGTGCACGACCGGAGCACCCGACTGCACCACCTATACGACTGCCCCCTCTTCTTCTTCCTCCCTTCACCAGTACCACCCTGCTCGAGACCCCGATCTCCTCTTCCACACCTCCCTCTGCAACAACACCACCGCCCATTTTGCCTCCTTCACCTCTCCCGGTTCTCTTTTTTTCCTCCTTCACCTGAGCACCGAGCAGCCTAACCGGAGCACAACTCGGCCACCTCCCATCGATACCCCAGTCCCGCCTGAACCACCTCACGGCTCGTCATCACAACCAAACTCCTCCCCGACCTCCTGCACCATACCACCATCTCCACCACGCTTACCTGAGACCTCCGTCCACCTCCTCTCCACTCTCCTCCTCCTTGGCCCGCCTGAGTCCTCCCTGGCCGGAGCATCATCATCCCCTCTAGTGTCATCATAACCTACATAATAGACATCATTACCATTATCATCTCATCATCTTTATCTCATCATCTCCTCATCATCATCCCGATCTTCATCATCTCACCATCATAATCATCATCTCATTATCACCTAATCATCATCTCATCATCACTTAATTATCATTATTATCATCCTTAATCATCATCACTATCACTTAATCATCATCATAATCATCATCCCTATCATCATTTTTATCATCACAATCATCACTATTATTATCCCCTTCATCGTCAACATAACCACCACCATCACCCTAATCATCATAATCATCACCCTCATTATTACCCTCATCATCACAATCATCATCCCTATCATCAACACCCTCGTCATCATCATTATTATCTACCTTAATCACCATCATCACCCTCGACATCAACATCGATATCATCGTCGTCATTGTGGACTCGTCAGTCTCGTCGAAGACAACCTACAATAGTCACCCCCGATCCTCATCCACGTGCACTCTAAACCGAAGGTTTGAACTTGTCCCTCTTCTCCTTTTTATGTGTGCTTGTGTGTATGCTAGTAGGACATTAGTATTGCTTTACGACAGTTAGTTGACATTAGACCCTGAGTCGGTGAACCCAACTCATATACGTATACGTACTCGTATGCGTATATTATTCAATTTGGTATATAATTATATATTTAGTATATATATATATATATAGAGATATCATGTAGGAATTTAATGCAATACCAGTTATGACTGTATATATATTTATATGGTATGGCTATAAATGCTAGTAGTGGGTATCTCGTGTCTACAATTGACTGTAATATATATATACTTACTGTATGACCATAGGTGTTAACTGTGGATATCCCGTAGTTACATGACCATGTGACCCTGAGTATTAGGGAATTGTGTGCCTTGTGTACACCCACGTACTG
Source organism: Iris macrosiphon (assembly GCA_036927795.1). Taxonomy (NCBI): domain Eukaryota; kingdom Viridiplantae; phylum Streptophyta; class Magnoliopsida; order Asparagales; family Iridaceae; genus Iris; species Iris macrosiphon. Next base: position 128,213,355 of record JAYESA010000006.1, on the reverse strand, counting down.
GCTAGACAAGTGTTAGTTGACTATATTATTGTGTACAGTATTTGAAGATGTGACACCCGTGTAAGACACACAGTTGACCCTGTTAGTTGACCAGTGTCACCCCCAGCATACCCTCTGAGTCCAGTGTATTTATGGTTGCATATGTGCTAGTGTAATGGCTGATGTTGTATTATATTATATTATATGTATATAGGACCTATCAGATTGTTCTGCGAGACTTCTGGAGCAGGTTATTGGTACTATGCAGCTTTCTTGCCAGGCAAGTATACCTTGCCGTTGTACTATAATTCATATTCCATATGTTGCATGCATCTTATTTTTATTATTTAGTTTATATATTTTAAACTGCTATATAAACTGCGTGTCCAAGAAAACTTGGGTGCAACGACGGCAGTATCGTATTCTATTTTTATTATGTATATGCATGTGACCTAGTTTATGAGACCACCTCATTATCATGTAGCATTCTTAGGTTTTATTGGCCGTGACACAGTTGTTACACGAGTGTGAGTCTCATGTAGGACACGGACTTGCGTGACAGGCTGGCCTCCTATACATATGGGACGTGCATTAGGGATAACTGCCGATAGAAACTTTGCATGCTAGTAGACTTGGCAGTTATTAGAGGTATTATCGTATCATGGATGTGACATGTTTAGAGCATGGGGTAGAAAGAATAACAAGTATGAAATTTGGGCTCCTTTGCACTTTTTTTTTTGTAATCCGTACGCTCCACCGAAGATACATGGCAGTGATGACCCCTATATTACTGGCGGCCTCTGGCGTTCAAAAGATAACATGCGTTGTAGGCCCCTGATTCTCTAGGAGAATATTTATGGCCAGATAGCCCACTTGTTAGAAATTTGTCTTAACGTGCATTCACATAAATGGTTAGGTGACCCATTAGATATTTATTTTAGTAATTTATTGGCACACTTCTATGTATCTTGTTATGTCCCTCTGAGGGCCTGGTCCCTTTCCAGGTGTAGATGCTTATGAGTATTCGCAGGAGCGCAGATCCGGACTTGCTACTTATATTCCGAGGAGGTCTTCCCTTCGAGTCTCATTGATTGTTAGTTAATGTACTTATATTGTGTTTGCTTTTATATTCTAGTTTGGTAGTAGATTTATTTTCATCCGACTATCATCCTTTGATACTTCATATTGAGATTTTGTTACATAGTTATTGGTTATTTATTTCTACTTGATTTTTGTGCATGAGATTTAGATTATGCCTTGTGAATTGTGATAATTTTTACCACTTATGAATTATTGTTCATAATACAATGTATGCATGTGTTATGGTTTTCATATATTGGAGTTGACATATACATCCGGTTGGCATGCTTACATGTTCCTAGTCCTACGTATTTTGGGACTGGGACGTGACAGACGACACGCGAGTGGAGTCCTGAAGCACCTCTTACCTTCTTCCTTCTAACCAATTAAGTGAGTGGCTTATATTCGATTTAGTTGTCTTCCAGTCTTCACACCTAAAAATCTTGCATTCTTGTTGCCCCAATTAGACGATACCAAGTAATAACTACAAGATGTCAAGATAAAAAGGGAATAGACTTGGATTATTATGCTTGTCAATCAAATTGTGAATGGATACTTATTTGCATGCTTGTTCATTTAGGATATATACTTCTTCTTTAAATTATTCTATGTATAGAACTCATCCTGAATGCAATAAACTGAACCGGGAGACTATGCAAAAATGAATCTTAAAATGCTGCTTGTCTTGTAGTCTTGTTGCCTCAACTGTATGAATGATAACTTAGCCTAGATACCGTTTGATCATGGATAACTTGTGCATAAGGTCATGGTTCTTGCAGACGGTTGCTGGGGAACTAGCACCAATCCGGTCCAGGCGAAACCTATTATTTAGTCTATTGTACTTGATGGGATAGTTTGCAGTGCCTCTTGTACTTCCGTTGCATACCATTCTCGTTAAAGACTATATCGTCCATTATAGAATACGCCAGTGATTCCCTCATATATTTAAACTTGTTGCAAGCTAACTTGTATCTTCATGGCAGGGAAGGCATGGTAAGTATTGTGCAGGTGGTTCAGACGGGCAGGTAAAAGCCACCGAACGGTGGCAAGTTTATTTCAGTAGTTTTATTATATATGACTTCTTGTAAAATAAACTAAGGCAAGATAGAAAGACACAAATAACATACATGCTTCATATAAACAACGTGTTGATTTATATAGTTGGGTTAGCTCGTTGAAACAGGTTCCCCGTATATTTCGATGTACTGACCCTCGTTGAAACAGGTTCCCCGTACTAAGGAGAGCCGAGCGAGGAGCTGAAGTCGTTTTCCCGATCTAGTCCAGTTGTAGGCGCATCTTGAGCGTGCCATCTTTTGAAGCATTTTGAAGCAAGAGCTAGCAACCAAAAAATAATGCATCTCAGAGGGAAAGCCATCATCCCTCCAGGAGGTCTTTACATTTTGAAGTTTAGTAAAGGGATGTAATGTACAAGACTGCTATCTCATTTTGGATCAACACTTTTGTAAGCCCGTACGGCAATTAGCTGACTCGTTCAAGAGTTTGTAATACATGTTCATATATCAATAAGAGAACTTTTCCATTTTTCAAATTTGTGTTTCAATTTATCTGTGTACTTCGAATATGTGTTCATTATACAAAATACTTTAGCCTTGTGCGGTGCGCAACCTAGGCCCACACGACGTCACGCCCGGGGGACGACTTTCGATTCCACGAAATCGGGGCATGACACAAGGGATCAAAACTATGGCATCAGAATGAATATCTCCAAATACTAAAATATATATCACCAATATTTCTAGAATAAGCAAGATAGCTAGAAAATACTACCCTTTCATCCAATTTGGATACAGGGGCAAAACGGTAATTTTGGATAAAAATGAGGTCCACATGTTGCCTACTTTGTACCAAAATATATGCCAGAGGTAATGGTATCTATATGGGATATATTATAGGTCAAACAAATTATAAATGTCGATACGAGCTCAACGGTATGTCCAATTTTGGATTTCGGTGAGCCGATCACAAATTTGCCCTTCAAGTCAAACCGTAGGGCCCGCGAATAGGCGGCTTGGTCAACTATCTCTGAATTGCGTAAAACTTGGGTCACAGGACCAGCGTGATACCATGAATCCAATGGTGCAAGTTTTGTCGCATTTCGACGAGCGTACACAAAGTGGGGTGGTATTTTATAAAAGTTGTAATATGAAGACTTTTTACGGATATAGGTTGATTTCGACGAGCACACACGTCTGAATCAACTTAAGCAAAAGCCCACACGTCAAGATATATCATACACGCCTTTTGGTATAATTGGTACGCTATGAGGCAATCCCATTTGGCGGGGCGCAGTCCGTATCACAAAATCTAAATTTTAAATTACCAAGTTTTTTGTTGTTTAGGAGGTCGAGTAATTTTACAGATAAAACGAATTAATAAAAACTAAAAGAACAGTTAAATTCTTGGTTATATAGAGAAGAAAACTCTTCAATTAGATTTTAAAAATATTAAACAGGTTGGTGGCAAATTAGGCATGAACATGGGAGTTTTGTGTTAAAATTCGGAACTATTTTTGGTCAGTTTTTCGGCCAACTTTCGGTCGATTTTTCGACCAATCTAGGACATGAAATCTCGTCCCGCTTGAACAAAAATTCTAGAGGCTTAGGTTGTGAACGTACACGGACAAACCGCTTGCAAAAAAAATTAAAGATGAGGGATATATGATACCTTAAAGCTGGGACGGAATTGTACTGCTGTGCACGCGCGTCAGCGGCGCGCGGACGAAGGCGGGCGGTGGTGCGGGGCGGCGGCTGCTGCACGGCATCGCCGGCCGTTGCGGCGGTGTCGCTGACGGTCGATCGGTTGGCCGACGCTAGGGTTAGGGTTTGAGAACGGGGATATGAGATTGCTTGGGGGGGGTATTATGTTGTGGGGGGATTAGGATTATCTTAGGGTTTAGTTAGTTTTAGGTATTAGGTTTAGTTATTATCACTTTTTCTTTTCTTTTCTTTTTCTTTTTCTTTTTTCTTTTCTTTTTCTTTTTATTACTTTTACTATTATTATTATTATATTATTATTATTATTACTATTATTATTACTATTGCTATTACTATTATTATTATTTTTATTATTATTATTATTATTATTATTATTCTTACTATTGCTATCATTATTATTATTATTATTATTATTATTATTATATATTTATATATATTTATATATATATATGAGATTAAAAAAATTCAAAAATAATATTTGTAATAAAATAAATTCTATAAAATTTATCACCTTTAAACAAGACTCTAATAATAAAAATGATTTTATGGAATAATTTTAAATGGGTATTTATATAAGTAGATTAATTAATAAAATTTATTTTCTAATTAACTATAAAAATATTCTAAGGAAATTCAATAATTTAATAAAAATATTTTAAATTAAATTTAAAATTTTAGGGGGTTTACATTCTATCCAACTTAGAATAATTTTGTCCTCGAAATTAACACTAACCTATATTTGTAATAATTCACTATAGCTATTAACACTTCGTTGCTAGCTAGCAGCACTTCTTAAAAGGTTATGGTCAGCCACACTAACACTTTTTTTTCTTATTGTTTGTACACTATTTTTTTATCATCTAACTCTTCTACACTACCCAATTTACAAGAATTCTACTAGTAGTCAAAGTCTTTTGAGGCTATTGTCTAGGTTGTAAGGCAGGTTTATTCATTGGGTCAAGAATTTTGGGATACTTGTCTGGAATCTCATAACCATGGCTTTTCTCTGTAACCGTCAAGTATCGTAGTCTAATACTGTCACGCCACTTGGCCAGTATATCTGTAAATAATTTGACTACTCTACTATAATGGTATAGCTGTAGCTATTGCTACCTCTCCAATGATTTGTCATAGTCATCAGTTCGTAACAAGTGCCTTCAACGCTTGTCTAAGCTTAGTCTAAGTTTTAGGACAATAATTAAGGTCTTGACTAACTTTATAAAACTATTAGATGAATGAACTATTTCAATAATTCCACTAATTCTTGTTAGACTAAAGGATGCTACTTAAGGTTTAATAATAATAAGAGAACACATATATTATTATAGTACATTTACATAAGGGTTATTATTATGAACTCATCTTTTTAGTTATTAATTATTACTAACCCATTTATGTTTTAACTAACAAAATAAGGGTAAGGTTGAAGTAATCAAACAATTCATGATGGCACGAAGGAATGCAACTATGATAGGAAGAATTAAGCATGGGATAAGGAATGGATATGGAAGAGAAGATGAGCAACCCAAGGGGACGAGATGATGATAGAAAAGAGAATACTACTACTATTACTCGTGTCATCCATTAGTATCGCGGGTATGCCATCTAGTTAAAATATTAATATATCCTCAAAATTTTTAACACCAAATATATCACATTGTGATATGCCCTTAATTACAAAAGATAGTCACAAAGTGATATAATTAGCCTATGGGGTATATCTAGTACTCTCCGTGTATCAAACTTATACCAAGCACGAACGTTCGTCTTTCCAAAATAAGGAAAGACAAAAGACAATAATAAAGAATTCAAGGAGGAGGTGATAGAATATAAGTACGGGGTTCAAGGAAATTTAAAAAATTTAAAAAGAGAGTTGTCAGGGCAGTTGTGGATTGAAATCTTATTTTGGTAAATTTCTATTTGCATGCTCATATTAGTACAGTTATGTAACTGATATGATATGCTCAAACATATCTAAAGGGCAAGTATATTCGTCTACTAATCAACTATATATCTCAATCTACGTAAAGTAGTCATACGAAGAGCGAACCAAGTACATTAAGGCTGATCAGACTATAATACACTGATTCTGATTTAGACAATGTATTAGTAGGCGTCCTCAATAACACATATGTCATGAACAAGCTCGATAAAAGAAGCTTGCAAAACTAAGCTATAAATTAGCAGCATAAGCGGAGGTAGTCCAGAAAATATAAGTACATTGGATTATGATGAAGGAAGGTACAAAATAATTTAAGTTCACCAAGAAGACCGGTGTTGTGCCTCTACAGTTGCCATACTAACTCCTTGTCTAAGTCTATAGTCGACCAAATGGGGGTTTGAGCCTCTAAGTTTTACAGTCTGGGTAAACACTATCCTCTTATGCAAGCCTATAGTTGATGTCATTCAATTATAATCCATTAATGGGTCAAAAGGACTAAGTGATACTAGGTTATGAGGCATACTAAAAACTTACAAGAATTTAACTAATAGTGTTATTGAACAACAGAGTGTATATACCTAGTACAAATAATCTTCCTAACCCCTATCAAGCATGAAAGAAAAGAGAAGATTAACGTTGAGAAATGATCAAGCAAGATACAATACAAGCAATCAAATAAGAATGTGGAACAAAATCAGGGAAGGTAATTAAATAAGTGGATGAGATCCTATATTCTAATCCTATATGCAGGCTTGCTCGATCAAGTAATGTAATCGAGTCAATATATTCTCGACCTGCATGGGCCAGCACAAAAATATGTCATGCCCTAGTCCCAAAATACGTAGGACTAGGAATACGTAAGCATGCCAGCCGTATGTATATGGCAACTCCAATATATGGATACCATAATACACACATACGCTATAATATGAATAACAATTCACAAGTGGTATAGATTTATTTCATAAGTCACAGGGTATAACTAGATCTCATCCACAGAATAAAATAGAAATAAATAATCAATCAACTATATAACTGAATCAAGTCTAAAATGCTAGATAAGAACAAGTAGTTGGGTTGAGACAAATCTACTACCAAACTAGAATATAAGAGAAACAAAATAAGTATATCTAATGAACAATGAGGCTCGAAGAGAAGACCTCCTCGAAAGAGAGAGAGAAGTAGCAAGTCCTGATCCGTGCTCCTGTGAATAGTCAAGATCGTCTACACTAGGAAAGAGACCAGGTCCTTAGAGGGACGTAACAAGATACATAGAAGCATGCCAATTGAATACAGTAAAACATGCATAATAGACAGAAAATATATAAGTACGCTGTACTAGATAATCTATATGAATATGCATAATAAGGACAACCATTTCGATGTATGGGTAGGTATAGGGTACTCTATTTATCTCATAACTCACACACACGTTCATGAATATCAGAAGCCATCATACCTCGAGGGTAGCGACCATCGTGACACCAAAAATTGACATACCTCGAGGGTAGCGACCAGCACTACACAACTACCATAGTGCGTGCTAGTTACTACGGTTTACCAGAGTGGGTAGCTCATATGCCTACTGATTGTCCTCTCCTCCCATTATACTATGTGTCAAGTGTGTGTCAACATATATAGTATATAATTATGACTAAAAATACATATATAATAAATATATAAAAATATGATAAGCATACAAAGTACTATAAGTAATTTGGCAAGGTATCTTGCCTGGCAACAAAGCTGCAAACTGTAAGAGTCCAAACGTCAAGCACAAGGGATCAGAACTATGGCATCAGAATGAACATCTCCAGATGCTAAAATAAATATCATCAACATTCCCAGAATAAGCGAGATAGCTAGAAAATACTATCCTTTCATCCAATTTGGACACAGGGGCAAAACGACAATTTCGGGTCAAAGTGGGTCCATGTGTGGCCCACTTTGCACCAAAATGCGTACCGGAGGTAAATATCTCTATATGGGACAAATTATAGGTCAAACAAATTCTAAACATTGATACAAAATCAACAGTATATCCAATTTTGGATTCCGGTAGCCGATCATAAATTCTTCCTTCAAGTCAAATCGTGGGGCCCGCAAATAGGCGGCTTGGTCAACTGTCTCAGAATTGCGTAAAACTTGGATCATAGGACTGGCGTGATACCAAAAATCCAATGGCGCAAGTTTTATCGTATTCTGACGAGCGAACACAAAGTGGGGTAGTATTTTACAAAAGTTATGATATGAGGACTTTTTACGGATACGGGTTGATTCCGACGCACACACTCGTCCGAATCAACTTTCGCGAAAGCCCACAGGTCAGGATATACCATACGCGCCTTTTGGTACAATTGGTATACGATGAGGCGGTCCCGTTTGGCAGGGCGCACTCCGTATCACAAAATCTAAATTTTAAATTACCAGATTTTTGGTCATTTTTGAGGTCAAATAATTTAACAGATAAAATAAATTAATAAAAACTAAAAAAACAATTAAATTTTCGGTTATATAAAGAATTCAATTAGATTTTAAAAATATTAAACAGGTTGGTGGTAAATTAGGCATGAAAATGGGGGTTTTGGGTTGAAATTTTGGACTATTTTTAGTCAGTTTTTCGACCAACTTTCGATCAATTTTTTGACCAATCTAGGGCACGAAATCTCATCCCGCTTGAAGAAAAATCCTAGAGTGTTAGGTTGTGAACATACACGGATAAACCGCTCTAAAAAAGAATCAAAGATGAGGGAGATATGATACCTTAAAGTAGGGATGGAACTGCGCTGATGTGTACACGCGTCAGCCATGCGCGGGCGGAGGCGGATGACGGTGCGGGGCGGCGGCTGCTGCGCGGCATCGTCGGCCAGTGCGACAGGGTCGGAGACGGTCGATCGATCGGTCGGCTGTCGGCACTAGGGTTAGGGCTTGAGTTTGTTAGTTAGTTTTTGTATATATATATATATATATATATATATATATATATATATATATATATATATATATATATATATATATATATATATATATAGAGAGAGAGAGAGAGAGAGAGAGACCAAGAAAGAGAGATGGGGAGAGCGGTATGCTAAGTACAGTGAGGAACCACTCAATCCTCCTCACTGCTGCCCTCATCGACTGGTCATCACCCACTGCAACCACAACTAATACCTGACATCCACTTCTTCTTACAATGCACATGCAATTGTGTAAACTTCGATAGTCACTCGAGCAACAACATCACTTCCTCTCTCATCTGATACCAACATGTATCATTAATACATGCCCCAATATACACTCCAATCTCCATACCACCTACACAACACACACTAAAGGACTCACTTGAGCACTACCACTTGTGCTCCCTACAACTGTTATTTTGTTCACACAATAGCCAACCATACCCCACTACTCGACTCCCTTATGTTGTAGTGCAACACACAACTGGTCCCAACAGACTATACCTCCTGCCACAAATGTTGTTCTAAACAGCACTCAACCACATAAGTCCTGCCACTTACCTACTGTGCGTTCAAATGCACCAACTCAACTGTTCATAGTCACCCCCAATACTATAACTGCTGTTGCCTCATGACACTTCCTGACTGTACCCTAACAACTGATCTTAACTTTACTGCCTACAGTGGAAGTGACATACTGCAATATTCTTTGATGACAGAATAGTAGTTCCCCCCTTCAATGTAATCATACACAACTTCTCTATTCAAATCACCAACACCAAGTATACATACAACAGACAGTGCTCCCTTCTATTACTAATGATTGAACACAAGCACTCATACACAAGACAATACTCCCTTCTCTCTAACTAATGACAGAGCATAAAGGATACCAAATAGTACCCTTATATATATATATATATATATATATATATATATATATATATATATATATATCACAATATACATATACAATTCCATCCTCAATTATATATACATGAAGATGAATTTATGTCTATCCATATATATATATATATATATATATATACCTACACATTGTATAGCTCATTAAAATCATGAATATCTACTTACATATATATATATATATATATATATATATATATATATATATATATATATATATATATATATATATATATATATTTATCATACCATATAAAATAGATATAAAACATACTAAATAGAGTATACCTGATACACAAGCAATTAATCAAACACTTACAGTGCATCATCCCCGTATCACACTAAATATTTGATACGTCTTCGATACGGTTCCAACACAACACAAAATATATTCTGAAGGACACAAGCAAGTCTAGAATCATAATTAAAGATAATATAAAGTTCTAACTACTCATCTACGTGCCCATAGTAAAATATGACATGCATAAACCCCTGTGTCAAAGAAAACCCCCCAAATCAATCTGTATCACCAAATTTTCATGATACGGCCTATACGTATCCATTTTTGGACACAACACTAGTCTCACACAACCAAACATATGTCAATTTGGTCTAATTGACCTATTGACAAATACATGATGTACCAATTCCCTCAAAATTGGCATAAAATATATCATAACTTCCAAAATAGGGGTCCCTAGTAGTCAATTATTCTTCCTATAGGTAGCCCTAGTCCATAGGTGGGTTCTTAATAATTAAAATATAGATTTAGAGTCTAATTAGAACAAAAATTCTGAATTATACCTATTGAAAGATGGATTCCTAATGAAAGTCTCTAATGAACACCAAGTAGCCTCAAATTATGCAAATTTCTCCAAATTATAGATCTTTGCCTTCTCCTTACTCCTAGAGTCTCCAATGGTGAAGTGGGGGTGAATTAGGATAAGATTTGGTAGAGATTCAATGTAGATTTGATGGAGGAAAGAGGGAATTTGGGGAATATTACTTAGATCTAGAATTTTGGAGTGGAAATGAAAGAGGGGAGATAGTGAATCCTCCTCTAATATGGCTGCCCCCTATACTTGGGCTCCAAGCAATATCTATTGTCTAATTTGCCCCTTGGGACTTTTCATAAAAATGGGTTAAGGTGGAAGCTTCTATTCCTAATGGTTGATTAATTAATCCACTTAACTTAATGAAATGAACTAATTATTGGGCTCAAGTCTAGTCTAACTAATGTTGATCCATGACAAGTCTAGTTAAGTCCAAATATGATCACTAACCACTAATCTAACTAATGGCCAACAACTAACCATTAACTATATACAATATATATAACATATAAAAACATACCAATTATAAATATAAAAATATCAATACTAGTTTGTAAATTTGAAAAACCAATATTCACAATATTGGAAAAAGATAAAAATATTTTTCTCTCGAAAAGCGGTAGTGACACAAACAAAATAGCAACTCTGCTGGGGACAACCTTCTACTCTGACGAGAAGGTGATAGCTCAATAAGACACCGCGTAGATCAGCTCACCGCAGAAGACTTTGGTCGTGAAGTTCGACCAAAAAGCCTATGAAGATATGCTCAACATTGGGGGTAGCACAAGCCCCTTATCTGTACCCAAGGCAAGGAATATTTGCAAGAAATATCTACCTATGCCTCACTCTTCCTACCCTGATGCTGCTGTAAATAAGGATAAGGGAGTTCAAAATTCTAGCAACGAGGACCCACCCGTTGTTCCCTTCTCCCAAATTTGTAACTTGGTGGATACCTCTGCTACCTCATCTCCAGTCTGTGACTTGGTGGATAACCCCCTTGTCCAAATTGTTGTGCCAACAAAGAGGAGCAGACCACATATCTCTCATAACAATAGGCGAGGGGTGAACCAATCTTTCCTTGGCAGATGAATTCACTACGATGCCTAGGGGGTTGTTCATTCCCAAGCTATCGAGCCTTGGCATGTTCAATACAACGTGCAAGGCAAGGATGTTGTCATTGTCAACTCGCAGCCGTGCAAAAGTATGTGCGTACTTGCACTCACTAGAGGTAACAATACCAAACTACCGCATCTTGATTGCTCTGGGCGCACAAATTGCCTGTCACATCCTTACTTCTATTAGCGCACAAAACAGAAGTCAGTAAAGGCTCCTCACCCCCATGTTTAAATCGAATGCACTACATATAGGAAATTATATGTCTCCTATCTTGAAGCTACACAAGGTGCGCACAAAATTCCAGACCTACATGCAAAGTTGTGCACACAAAGGCAGAACGCTTCTTCTTCCATTTCAGTACCTAGTATACGCCACAAAGGACTGCTACTCAACTCAGTGCCATACTTTATACACAGGGTCTCAAGAACTTAGGTCCTAAGTTAATTATAAATGATATAACAAGGCAGAGTCTGTCTTCCTCTTCTTCTTCCCTCACTCCTTCTGATATACGCCAAATTATTGTACAAAAACGTAGAGAAAGGGAGTCCTCTCGGCCAGCAATGGTTCTTCCTAGCGAGCATCATTGTAGCGGCCACAAAGTTGTATTCAATTATTCCTGCACATTAGCAATACGATCTATTTTTGACCGGTTGACTTACACTGTGCCCATTAGACAATTGGTAGGAAGGGGAGCTAAAAATTAAAAAGAAGAAGATAAACTTTTTTTTGCCCCAGTAAACATGACCTCACATCTTCCCCACAATGAAAGACTTTCAAGACGGCATACCTAGAGGACACTAGTCTGAGGAGGTTCAACCAGCATATCGAATCCTTTAAAGGACTGCTACCCAACTCAGTGCCATACTTTATACACAGGGTCTCAAGAACTTAGGTCCTAAGTTAATTATAAACGATATAACAAGGCAGAGTCTGTCTTCCTCTTCTTCTTCCCTCACTCCTTCTGATATACGCCAAATTATTGTACAAAAACGTAGAGAAAGGGAGTCCTCTCGGCCAGCAATGGTTCTTCCTAGCGAGCATCATTGTAGCGGCCACAAAGTTGTATTCAATTATTCCTGCACATTAGCAATACAATCTATTTTTGACCGGTTGACTTACACTGTGCCCATTAGACAATTGGTAGAAAGGCGAGCTAAAAATTAAAAAGAAGAAGATGAACTTTTTTTTGCCCCAGTAAACATGACCTTACGTCTTCCCCACAATGAAAGACTTTCAAGACGGCATACCTAGAGGACACCAGTCTGAGGAGGTTCAACCAGCTTATCGAATCCTTTAAAGGCGTTTATCGGAATACTCGTTCTCGAAGGCAGGAACTCTTGATCATGATCCTCAGAATATGATGTAGATCTTGCTAGGGGTAACCATCCCCTTGAATCGGAGACAGACAGTATGGACTCCAACTACACCATGCTCTCTACTAGCCCTTTTGTTGTACATAGAGAATCTAGTATATACAACTTTGGCGATGAACAAGATATTCCCCCATCAAGGAATACTGAGCAACGTCTCAATTCGTTGGAAGCCGCATTCAAAGACTTGCATATTATGATGCAGAATATGCATCAGATGATGATAGTCTAATACTCTCCCATACTAGTACCTGTTCAGGCGGCCATGCCCATTGCCATATAACCCACCCCAGGAGTGATACTTTCTCAGGGAAATATAAATCCGGATGTGATTCCCAATCAAGAATCGGCCGCACTAACTCTTGACCCTCTTAATGCTGGGGTTGGAACTATACCAGTCGTTATACAAGTTCAACCAGTATACCTTCAGTCAGTTGTACCCCTATAAAGTGAGGAACCACATTAAGCCATTAGCGAATTACAGGCCTAGTTTGATGCTCTGAAAAACAAAGACCAACTCCAGAAACTGGGAGTGAAAGAGCCTTATCTACCTCACTGGGATAATGTTCCCTTCCCTCCCAAATATGTACCTCAATAATGGTCTTATTTGATGCAAATTCATTTTCTCGTCAACATATAAACTACTTCGATATGTTTACAGCTCACCTGTAAAAGAATGACGCCCTCCTCACTAGGGTATTTGTTGGATTCTTAGCTGGAGTAGCCTATGACTAGTACTGCAGTTTGTTTGATAACTGCATATAATTATTTGAATATCTAAAATGTCTTTTCCTTACTAGAGTTATGGACATGACTATGTCCACTCACTGACATCAAGCAAAAGGAGAAGAAAATCACTCACGAATTTATAGAGCGTTATAGGCAAGCAACTCTATAGTTACCTCCTGGTATTCCTGACTCCGTATTCATAGATACCTGTAAGAAGAATCTGTCACCTGCAATAAGGCTCTGGACAGGCTCCACCCAGTTTTAAGATTGGACGACTTTTATTATAGGTACTGAAGCCAATGAAAGTACCACAAAGAAAGCCCATTTGCTAGGACTGCAAATACCTAGTATGGAGGATATAGGGAAATACCCCATACTAATGCGAATAATCGCAACAATAAGGGAAAAGAGGCCCTTGGCATAAACATCTCTAAACGACCTACTTCTCCGCCAACATAAAAATATCTAGATTCCTCAAGGCCTAAAAAAGAGTATTCCTTTGATGAGAACGACGTCATCAACATCTTTAACTACTTAGTAAAGATTAATAAATTATAGTTGCCTGATATTAAGCAGCTGGATGAAGCCGATAAGACGAATGACCCGAAGTACTGTCTATTTCATCATTAATACATCATCTAACGAAGGCATGCTATGTAATAAAAAGGGAAATTCAGCAGCTGATAGACTCTAAAGCAATTACTACCAAATTTGTGTCGCTATAATTTGGAGACTTCCCAGCTCAAGAAGTCCTAGATGGTGTTATGCTGATACCTTAAGTAGTAATAAAAATAGTTAATTTCTACTAACTCGAAGTCAAGCAGGAGGGTTGGTACGCATTACTATATACCGAGGTAAAGTTATGTGGGTTCATCCAGACCTATTACTAGATCTAGAGCATGAGACTGTATCTTCCAGTTCTCAATCCAAGAAGAGCCATAAAAAATAAAAAACATACGACGATGAAGGCTAGGTCCTGTCACATGGTTCTTCTCTCTCCAATACCTGAATAAGAAGCCATGACCGACACCAGGTCTGGAAAAGAATATCTCAAAAATTATGAAAATACCCAAGAAGATGTTCCTGCTACTCCTACTTTTTTGACTCCTGTAGCTCTTGTCACCGCAAAACTAGGCCAATAAAAACCCACAACAGCTGAGAAGGTAAAACAAAAAAAGGTTCACTTCGATAAAACTCTGAAGAAGAACCAACCTCAAGGACTTGAAAAGCCATATAACTTCGATATATTTGCGTAGTTGGCCAATACTCCATCCCGACTTTCTATATTTGAGTTACTTCGTTCATCAAAGAAAACTCGTACAACTTTAAGTAAAGCGCTAATACATGCAGATGCTTGCCTAGCTCAACTCAAAACCCTTGATGAAGAACCTATAACATGTCCTCAATGCCACAATATTATGGAGAATTTTTTTAACATAACCTTCACGCAAGATGATATGCTGCTTAAAGATAACTGGCATGGTAGACCTCTTTACTATACTGGCTATGTCAAGTGAGCCGAATCCATATCGATCCCAGTTCATCTCTGAGCATCATCCCTAAGATATTGCTATGAGCTCTGAAAATACCAACGCATAACTTGTTAGCTACCTACACTATCATCTTGGGCTTCAATGCTGGAAGAAGTCAACTGCTATGAAAGATACGCATAAAAATACAGATTGGTGACTTTCAAAATGAAGTCACATGTTATGTGATTGATTCAGAAGTATCCTATAATATCTTGCTGGGACGACCATGGATACACGAGCATAAAATCATACCTTCCACCATGCACCAGTGCTTTAAGTATATGGAAAGTCAGAGGGAGATAAAAATAGAGTTTACCGATATCAATCCATTCAAAGATGTTGAAGTATATTACTCCGACTCCATTCTCTATACACCAGAATAAATGAAAAAAGAGGCTAATGGGACTGAAGGTGAGCCCAAAAGCACCCATAATGAGGAACCTCTCATGATCTGAGTTAGGGTGCACTACTCGTCCAACTACTTTAGAGCCTTTTATTATTAACCTCCGATCGCCACCTTTAGTCATCAACCTATGACGCAGTAAATAGTCGACATCAGCAAATCAATCCCTAGTCATTGACCTTACCGAACCTCCAGTTAAAGCAGAAACTCTTGTTGACTGTGTGAAGGAGAAAGAAATCTTATATTTTATGAATAAATGAGACCCCTTCGCACTATATTGATGTTGATCCTTTTACACAAGAATTCCTAGAAGTCATGTATACTTATGAACCTTTATCCATACCAGTGGCATCGCCATGTCAAAATGGCACAACATACGATTTGCACGAAGAAGCTTACTTTATAATCCCAACAAGACTGAACGATTAAAAAATAATTTTTTGCAAAGCTAGAAACAAAAGGGTTACACAGACCAGTGATTCTGACGATGACAATGGAAAAATACGAATTCACCGCTATAGCCAATAGACCAAAAATATTATCCAAATAATGGGTTATCACTTAAAGTCTGGTGGAGGACTCAATTACGAAAAAGATAAATGTACCCCTATACGTCACCGCCCTCCAAAGGGAAAAGCTTAGCCATATTATCAGCAAACCGACCATGGTTTAGGATATGTCACACCATCAACAAAGCCTAAAAACTTAGGATTAGAGAAAGAGACGTATTCTCATTCTTTCGACTCATTATTCTGGGACTCTAATGCAAGCATTAGTGAAGTATTTAAGAATTCTCTTTCCGTCAACATGGTGTCATCCGACCCAGATGATGAAGACGATTCAACTTTAGAACCCTTTGAAAATGATCCATAGGCCCAACAGATGGATTCACAATGGAAGATTCGGTTCGATCAACGCGAACCACCTATAGAAGATGAGATCATTCAAATTAAAGTAGGAGAAGAGTCTTCCTAAAAACTAATCTTCATTAGTAAGAAACTCTCCAAAGAAGATAAACAAGATTTGGTTCAGTTAAAATAGTAAATTGATGTCTTCGTCTGGAGTTACAAAGATATGCCTGGTCTTAATCCTCAGATATCTACACACATGCTCAATATCCTTCCTAATGTGCTAGTAAAACAACTACATCAATGGTTTTGCCCAGATATGATGGACGCAATTGAAGCTAAAGTTAAAAGGATTATAGAACTTGGCATTATTCGGGAAGAACAACATCCTGATTGGGTTGCCAATGTCATCCCAGTTGTGAAAAAAAATAGAAAGTTTTATGTCTGCGTAGACTATCGGGATCTAAACTCAACATACCCAAAAGACGAGTTTTCTCTACCCATTACCGATGTCATGATCGAAAACATATATAGCTTCGAACATATATCTTTCATGGATAGATTCTCGAGATATAATCAAATCAAGATGTGTCCCGAGGATAAAAATTATACCTCTTTACGTACACCACTTGAGAGTGTACTACTATACAGTAATGCCCTTTGGTTTGAAGAATGCAGGAGCGACGTATCAACGAGACATGAGCACTATCTTCCATAAACATCTACAAAAAATAGATTCTAATATCGTTGTAAAGAGCTGTGTTAAAGATGACCATCTTCAAGACATGAAAATGGTGTTCGAATTAATGCGCCAGCACCAACTCAAAATGAACCCGACCAAATCTTTCCAAGGAGTTTCCAGTGGTAAATTCCTCGGAATTGTTATAACTTCCAAAGGCATCCATATTGATCCTGATAAGGTTAAATCCATTATCGACATGCTTTCTCCACATAATATCAAAGTACTTCGTAGATTGCAAGGTCGTCTAGAATACATCAGGAGGTTCATCTTAAATCTCTCTTAACTATGCTGACCTTTCACTCAATTAATGAAGAAATGTGTGTCATTTGTCTGAAACGGAGCATGTCAACATGCATTTGACGACATCAAACGATATCTTTAAAACTCGCTAGTTATAGTACCTCAAATCATAGGAAAATCATTTCTGATGTATGTTCGAGCAATGTATCATTATCTAGGAGCTCTTCTCGCAAGAGTAATGAAAGCCATGAATAAACAATCTACTATCTAAGTCGTATGATGGTCGACGCCATACATAGATACAATTCTATAGAAAAAGAATGCCTAGCTATGATGTTCGTTATTCAAAAGACACGATATTATATGACAGGTCAAACTATTCATGTCATATCCAGAGTGAATCCTCTTCCGGTATTGATGACCAAACCAATCTCGCTAAATTCTCGACTGGCTACATGGGCAATGCTATTATCACCTTATGACATGGTATATATCTCACAAAAAATGGTAAAAGGTCAAGCACTAGCCAATTTTTTAGCAGCTCATCCTATCCCAGAAACCTCCAAACTGTATGACAAAATTCTTGATGAGGTCTTGGAATCTGATATGGCGGTGGGAGATAACACCTAGAAAATATTCTTCGGCGACACATCAAGAATAGGGCCCAAAAGACAACATCGTAGTCGGAGTAGGCATAGTCCTAGTATCTCCTGACAAACTATTCGTTCATAGCACGTATTCTCTCAGTGAACCATGATCCAATAATGTGGCAGAATATAATGCTATACTCATTGGCCTCCAATTAACCAAACAATTGGATATAGAGTATCTTGAAGCCTACAGAGATTCCAAGCTAATAATCTGTAAAACCCCTCACAAAAAATAGGTATTTTGTGTATATTATATATTTATTATATTTATTTAGATTATTTAAAATTAATTTAAATCTAATTGTTGCATTATGATACTTCACCATAGTTTAAACTTTAATATAATCTAATCTTCATCACCCTTCGTAGGAAGTAGCCTACACTGGAGACACTACCCGTAGGATCTTCGTGTGATACAAAATTTGATCATTTAACATTAGTATGGCACTAGTGTAATAATCGTAGTTTCATGTGGGTAATATTTAGTTATTTTTATATAAATAATTCATCTGTGAATATTTTCCAATCCAACCTTCTTCAATAAGCAATCCATAATTTCTCTATGCTAATTAGGCCATTTCCCTCTTTTTTGTAGGATTTATTTCTTTATTTCTTTATTTATTATTTATTTATTTATTATTATCTTATTCTTTAGAATTCTAATCAAATCTTGGATATTAACATCTATTAGGATTAGTGATTTATCTTAGATTGCTATTAACCAAATTAGAAAATATTTTAAACTAATCCTAAACCTAACCATAATCGAAACCTCCCCTCCAAATCCGCAGATCCCCCTTTTTCGCTGACCCCTCTTTCCCTCTCTATCTACCCATATATATATATATATATATATATATATATATATATATATATATTCTCATCTTAAACCATACCCTAACTTTCTCCCTACCATCTCCAAGCCATCGACCCCCTCCCCTTCACCTGGACACCACAACCATATCCTCCATCCAAGAATTCTAGCATCTCCTTCCTTATTTTTCTAGTAAGTTTCTTTAATCCTTCTCTCCTTCCTTCCTCAATCCCTTATATATATATATATATATATATATATATATATATATATATATATATATATATATATATATATATATATATATATATATATATATATATATATATAGATTATATGAATGTGTAATGATGTAGACTCTATTATTTTATTTTGAAGAACTCATGCAAACCATGAACCCTAATTTTGAGGTTCAACTCAACACTTTTGTTCATGCATGAAACCTCATTCAAAACCCACTTTAATTATTATTAATGTATTTATATAGATGTTATTAATAGGAATTATATTCAATTTTTATAATTTATAGCTTTATTAATTTGCATTAAATTATAGTTGTGAGCATGTTTTATGTATAGTATTGACCTAGTCTTGATGTATACATGTTGAAAATCCATGGATCTTGTTAGGACTTAATCATAGATAGAAAATTCTATTTTTTTCTTGAGAAATTATTATTTTTCAGAATTATATATTATAAACTTATATTAAAATTATATTATATTGATGATTATATTGGCACAACCATGTACCACCCATTTGCTTTCATACTAGTAAGTTTGGATGCCAACCCTAATAGGATCAACTTGTAAATAGTAAATCTCTAATTTTTTTGTATAGATAAAAAATTGTATTTATTTTATTTATTACTGATTTTAACATATTTATTTAGATTTTATTTCTATCTAGAAAAGTTAGAATTCTAGGTGTTTTATGTAACAAGTTGACCTAGTTTTGGCAAAACTTGACCCCGACAATTTCAGACTTAAATCCCGATCAAAAATTTATATTATCTACATCTAAAATTATATTATATTATTTTAATTCTAATTTTTGAATACTTATTTCAGATCTACGCAAATATCAAAAATTAGTTTTATTGACTTGTCGATTACCTGTTATGATCTAGTTTTTATTTTTACTTAGTTTTGGACTCATAAAATTTATAGGAGATGACTCTACACTAAAAAAATTATTTTATAATAAAATTATAGAATTATTATTTTTGATAATTAATTTCTTTTAAAATAATTTTTGGTAAAGTTTGATAGTTAGTAATAATTTGGTGTGTAGTTACTTGCATGTACAACCAACGTAGAATTAATAACTAGATAATAACCTAACTTAAACTAAAAAAAAGAGTCTAATTAGTGTCATAATTAATTGGTAGGTGTTTGTGACGTTTCTGTGGAGAGAGATCCGGACCAGATTTGTTGTGCTCACAGCTTGGCTTGGAAGGTAAGTACACCTTGATTGATTTTATTGTTAAGTATACATATGCCTTATTTTTATTTGATAGTTGGGTGCATGCGTCTTAGAGTAGTAGACTTATCTGGTATATTGTAAAGGTACGTGGTATCTTCTAACCTGACACATGTTCAACACGATCACTGAGTGAGTGAGTGCAAGGACTAGCATATTGACTGGCCATCGATACGTTAGTTCACGTCTTGTATTAGTAGTGTTTTGTTATCTATATTTATTGACTTTGTTGCATTATATCTGTACCACGTATACGGTTCAAATACATTGGGATGGAAGAATCTACTAGTGAGCGTATGGATTTTCTGTTTCTTAATGTGTATATGGTGTGACTGTGTACCCCCGAGTCCTTATTGGACACCTGGTGGGATGACTGTTCTTCTATTTCTCCCTCCTCATGCGCCACTATAGATGTCTCGAGTGCACATCACATAGATAATTTATTTACCCTATTTATTGTTTACTACTTTACTTTCATGTATGTTAATTTTTTATATACTTGTTATGTCCCTTTGAGGACCGACACCTTTTTCAGATCCAGACAAGCACTTGTACCCGGCGTACTACGGAGTTGGAGACTTTGCAGACGAGAAATTTGAGGTCGAGCCACATGAGTTTCATTGAGCATTCATTCGTGGACGACGTTTGATTAGTGTCTTGGGTGTCTTTATCTAGTTAGCTGACGCCCGAACTATTTCTTTATTGCTTAGTTGTTTTCTTTCCATATTTTTGTACTTATTTTTGGTGAATTATCCTTCACTAGATTTTATTTTTGTAGTGGATTCTGAGACTTATTCATTCAGTTTTTTACTCTGTGATATTTGTGGATGAGACTAGATTTTACCTACCCGTGATACTTTAACTTAGATATATTTTACAGTGTACTACGACTGGTTAGGTCCATTAAATTGGATTTATATACTTGTTCATACAGCTGGCATATATACGTATACTTGGTCCTACATATTTTGGGACTGGGTATGACATATTTTTAGTGGTGGCCCATTCAGTTAGTGTTAGCCATTTCGGTTACTTAACTATACCGAGCAGGACTACACTTAGGATAAGAGTTTTAGGTCTCATCCATATTTGACTATAACTCACATTCCATCCAATCCATTCTATTTAAAAAATGTTGCATTCTGTTTGATTCATGTACTCTTCCTAATCTTTTTTTTATCTCTTGTAGAGAGATAAATTTGCGTAACAAATGTGCTGCTATCGGGGGCAACACGTCTCCAGGGGTCAATGGCCAATCACCTAGAGAGGGCTCGATGACTCCTCGACTTCTAGGACCGGACGGGCAGACTGTCAATCTGGTTCCACCAGCTCCGTCGGTAATGCATAATGTAGCTCCAGCTGCACCACAGGATATCCAGACGTAGATATTTTAATTCTTCCAGATGATAATATAGGAAAAGTGACAGTAGACTACTGCACTAGCTGCCGAGCAGAGGCAGCAAACGGCAGAATAGAGGCAGGAAGCCGCCAGGATAAGGCAGGGATTCCTGGTAACACTTTTGAGGGTAGCTGCACCAGCACCTGCACCAGCACAGGCATTAGCTCCAGTGCCACATGCATATTTAGGTTCAGTTAATAATTTTGTGTAAATAAACCCTAAGCCATATAAAGGCAATGAGAATCCAGAGGAGACTACAACTTGAAGAACCAGCATCAAGAAACTTTTAGAGATGTTACAACTGCCTACGGACTTATGAATGACAGTCGTGAGGACTCCGTTAGAAGGGAACACTCATCACTAGTAGAAATTGATGGAGCGCCAATGGGGTACACACCATACTTGGGTGCAATTCTTGGAGTACTTTGAGAAGAAATACTTTTTGGCCACTAGGAAGGATGCATTGTACAACCAGTTCCTCCATCTAGAGTAGGGGAACAAGATGGTCGATGAGTATGACTCAGAGTTTAGCCACTTTAGTAGATATGGCACTATTCTAATACCCAATGACTTAGAGAAAGTAAAGAGATACCATCATAGGCTGACTCAGGAGATTAAATATTATACTAGCTCACAGTTTCGGATCTCTTGTGCTGAATTATTGATGGAGGCCGGGATTTAGGAGGTGTCACGACTCGCACCCGATGTAAGGGTACAAGTCGGGAACAACGTCCAACCTACCTCACAGAATCGGCAGTTGAACGTTGTTTGGGTAATCTATCTAGCAATATAATGAACCACCAACAATAATAATATACTCAATCACAGATCTAATGATAGAAATAAGCACGAATTAGATAAAGAATAGAATAGTCATAATACAACTCATGAGTCTAAAATAATACATCAATGAGTCTAAAAGAAATACTAACAAATAAGCTGAAGACAAATCCAGTACAAGAAATACTAAGAAACTACTAAACTCGGGTCATCTGCCTCAGTCAGGATAAGTCCCTCCTGAACCAGGGTCTGAGACTCTAAACCCATAACATCCTGAGGTCCATAATATGTAAGATACCAGTCCTTAGTGTCATCTGAAAAAAATATATCCAGTCAGGAAAGGAGCAGAGTACATCTCTAACAGCAGTTCTAATCAATGATAAAAATTATGTAACAATAAATATATGTGAATTTACAAGATGCAAAATAGATATAAGAGATACATAATAAGGAAATACTGGAATAATACAAGAATAAAAAATATGACAATGAACAAGAATACTAATGTCTAAGTGTGTGAGTACTAGTTTTAACATGTGATCGGCTTGGAAACTTGCACAAAAATAATGGCCTGGATAGTCATACGTACAGTGTATGACCAACACTCACAGGAAAACAATACTTGCACAGGAAGGTATAATCATATATCTACACTAAATACTTCCCACCCCGACTAGTATAATAGATCCAACCATGGTATGCTATGGCACGGGATTCTCTACCAAGGTAGCAAATCTCCCCGAGAATCAGTATCTGTACATGCACAAGATAATCAATAAAATAAGACTTGCACAAGATATACCATATACAAGGAATAACATCTCATAATGAGATCCATATATACCAATCCGTGTAACCATCGAGTCAAGAAACATGTATATCTACACTAGATACAATTAACATAGCGGATATCATAAATGAGAAACTATCAGAGAATGTACTCGCCTGAAGTCAATAAATAGCCTCACAGATGTCTTATATGGTGTCTCGAAGACCTAGATAGGGAATATAACATCAATACAAGGTTTTGGAAAGAGAATAAGTTAAACTAATTGACTTCTAGGTCAACAAGTCAATTCTAAGTCAAAAGTTAACTAAGTCAACTCTAAGGTCAAACTATGGTCAACTATGGTCAACTACCTATTTCTAGGTTGCATAAGTCTAACACAAAATATTGGATTCAAGATACTAAAGTCTAAGCCATAAAAACCATATCTTAAATATTAGGATACCGTATCTCCAGATACTTGAATCCATAGGTGAAACATCAATATATATATATATATATATATATATATATATATATATATATATATATATATATATATATATATATATATATATAACAACAATTATTAATAATATAGAATCATAATTATAATATTAAATAGGTACCATAGTTTTGAACCAACTTGGTATCACAACATAAAATCATAATCTTGATACCCCAAACCCAATACTTTGGGTATTCCCAATTACCTTGGTATTTATCTTGGTATCTCAAGGTAATACCCCAACTCGTTATACTAACTACCCGTAATATACATATGATATACTAATTATACTTATACTACAAAGAATTAGCAATTTAAAAATACATTTACTTATATATTAAATACTAATATATACATATATATATAATCTATATCTATATTAGTATTTATATAAAAATCTGCTAACTGTCACTAAAAACAGTTTTTAAACTCTGATACTCTGATACGCTACTCCTTTAGTGACGGTTCTGCTCGTTGCTAAAACTGTTGTCGCTGCTGCTGCTGACTGTTCCTGCTGCTGCTGTTGCTTTGGTAACGGTTGCGACCGTCGCTAAACTGCTGTAGCCGCTGCTGCTGACTGTTCCCGCTGCTGCTGCTGCTTTGGTGACGGCTGCGGCTGCTATCACCTTTGTTGCGGTTGCTGCTACAGCGGCTGCTGCTGCTTGTTGTGACGCGGCTGCTGTCTCCTTTTGCTGTCGCCGATGCATATATATATATAATATATATATATTAATATGTGTGTGTATGTTATTATATATATATATATATATATATAACTATATATATATATACGTACATATAATCATTTACCATACACATTATATAATTATAATTATAACAACCCATAAATTCATATGTATATTTATACATACTACCATATACAATTATATATACATTTATAAGAATAACTACATATAATATACATAATAAATACATAGATCTAAAACACAAGAAGCATAATTATATATATATATATATATATATATATATATACAATTACATTCTTCATGAATTAAGAACACAAGAAATAGATCTATATATAATTGCACAAACATATGGATAGTAATACACCGTATCCCATTAGATCTAGGATACGCATGTGACACGAGTCCACCACACATCCAAACATACCCCGAAGGACATGAATAAGTCACATATATTATTTATCAACAATACGAAGAGTCAAATATAGATTTACGTATCCGTGCCAAAATATGACATGTACAAGTCCCGTGTCGGAGAAAAATCCCCTAAATCAATACGTATCACAAAATTATTGGGATACGAACGACACGTAACCAATTATGGACATGATCCTAGCCCTAAACACACAAGCACATGCTAAATTGATCTATATGACCAATTGACACACACAATAATTGCCATTCTCGAAATTCTCCCAAAATTGGCACAAAAAGTACCATAACTTTCTCAATAGGCCTCCTATGAATACAAAATCAAATACTATGGGTAGCCTATGCCTATGGGTTGATTTTTCATGTTTAAATCTTAGATTTAGAACCTAAATTAAGGGGAAAAACTAAATTATACCTATTAGGAGATGGATTCCCAATAAAACCTCCAAATATAATAAAATTGGTCTCCAACTTGTAGATCCTTGCTCCTCTTTGTAGATCCTTGCTTTCTCCTTCTAGATCCTTGCTTCTATAGTATCCAATGGTGATATGGGAAATAATTTGGATAAAATTTGGTAGGGAAATAAAGTGGAAATAAAGGAATTTGGTTGAGGGAAATTCTAGATCTAGTTTTAAAATGAAAAGAGGAGAGAGAATTTTCCTCCTCTTTTATAATAGGCCGGCCCCTATTTCCCCTCCCTCAAGCTACCATGTAATGTCTAATATCCCCCTTGGGGTCTCTCATAAAGAAATAATTAAGTAAGGAAGCTTCTAGTCTAATGGTTTAATTAATTTAATCCATCTCCTTAACAATGGGCTTTCTAAATAGGCTAAATTTTAATCAATTAATTCATGTTGGTCCATGAGTCTAACTAAACTAATTAGGTCCACTAACACAAGTCCAAAATAAAAAAATAACATCTAAAAATAATTAAATAATATAATAAATTATTATTATTATGCACAGTATTTAATTAAATATAAAATTACTAAAATACCCCTTCCTAAAAAATATGGTAGTGACAGGAGAATATCAACAAGGGAAAATAGAAATAACAGAGAATTCAGCAAGGTCCAGCAAAGATGCAACAAGCAGGGCCTATCAAACGACCAATGGGACAGCAGCAGCAACAAAGGATGGGGCCCTACCAGCTCAGAGAATCTCCGACTTGCCATTTTTGTGGCAAGAAGGGGCACATGCAAAAAAAGTGCTAGAAGAAACTGGGAACTTGCTTGATCTGCGGATCAGGACAGCATCATGCTAAGGATTTTCTGCAGCGTAGAGCTATTTTTTAATTTGGAGGGCAGAAGCCATCAGTATCGACACTAGGAGCATCCAACCAAGGAGGATAAGTAGTACTTCGTCTACCAGCACCAAAAGGCCAGTAGAGAGGACCACTCTTGGCATCACAGGCAGTACAGTTTGAGAGAGCCAGACAACAAGCAGGAGCTCAGAGGCTAGGAAAGGTGTTTTTACTGACTCAGGGAGGAGAATAGACTGAAGGAGTGGCTATTACTGGTATTATTCTAGTTGGATCAGTACTTGCCACTATTTTATTTGATTATGGGGCCACTCTTTCATTCATATCATCTAGATTTGAAGCAATGAATAGCGTAGCTACTTCACCTTTGCCTAAGAGTTGGAGGATTCTTATCGGGGGAGGAATAGTGCCTGTAACTAGTATATATAGTACTTGTTCAGTTATTGTTTGTGGTCGGGAGATAAGAGCTCGACTTTTGGTATTTTTAATGGCAAATTTTGACGTAGTATTGGGAATGGATTGGCTTAGTCAATACTATACAGTATTAGATTGCCATAAAAGTTGTGCTATCTTTAAACCGCTAGGCCAGCCAGAGTTTAAGTTCATAAGAGGAACTATTGAAAAGGGAGTAGGCCGGTACGATGGATCATGCATGGCGATGGAAGTTGTGCCGCCACTGCTTATTGAGGAGTTTTAAAATGTCTTTACAGACGAGTTGCCAGGTCTACTACCGGACAGAGAAGTCGAGTTCACTATTGAGTTTGTGCCAGAAGCAATGCCAGTATCTTTTAATGTGTATCGACTAGCAAAAGGGAGCTAGATAAGCTGAAGATGCAGTTACAAGAGTTACAGGACAAGGGATTCATTAGGCCAAGTGCATCGCCTTGTAGAGCCCCGGTATTATTCGTGCCAAAGAAAGATGGAACAGTCTGTATGTGCATCGACTACAGAGCCCTTAATATAGTGACCATCAAGAAAAAGTAACCTCTGCCACGGAATGATGACTTATTTGACCAACTGACAGGAGTACAAGTGTTTCTAAGATTGATCTAAGATCAGGATACCATTAAGTAAAGGTGAGGAGCGGGGATATTCAAAAGATGGCTTTCATGACTCGCTATGGTCACTATGAGTTCTTGGTTATGCCCTTTGTATTAACAAATATGTCAGCTGTGTTTATAAACTTAATGAACCAAGTATTCCATCAGTAGTTGGACCAGTTTATGGTCATATTCATCGATGATATTTTGGTGTACTCGAAGAGCCATGAGGAGCACGAGAAATATTTGAGGAAGGTGCTAAAAATATTGAGACAGTATAAGTTATATGCCAAGATGAGCAAGTATGAGTTTCTTCTAGATCATGTCTATTTTCTTGGGCATATCAGTAGACCCAGCTAAGATATCATCATTAGAGATGTGGCCAACCCTACCCGACGTCTCAGAGGTACGGAGTTTTATAGGACTTGTCGAATATTACCGAAGGTTCATGGAGAATTTTATGAGGATTGTAGAGCCCATGACAAGGTTGACCCACAAGGACCAGAAGTTTATTTGGACAGAGAAGTATCAGATAGTGTTTCATGAGTTAAAGAAGCGCCTGACTACAGCGCCGATCTTGACCATACCTACTAGACCGGTAGGATTTGTTATTTATAGCGATGCTTCAGGAAAGGGATTAGGTTACGTCTTGATGTAGCACGGTAATATGGTAGTATATGGTTCTCGACCATTGAGGATCCTTGAGAAGAACTACCCTACTCATGACTTGGTGCTTGCAGCAGTAATATTTGCTTTAAAGCTTTAGAGGCACTATTTATACAGAGATAATATGGAGATCTATACAGATCATAAGAGCTTACAGTATGTCTATACTCAGAAGAATTTGAATCAGAGACAGAGACAATGGCTCAAGTTGATAGCAGATTTTGACATTGAGTTACAGTATTATCCGGGTAAGGCTAATGCAGTAGGGATGCATTGAGTAGGAGACCGATGACGTACTTCTTGACAACACAAAAGAAATTATTATATGATTTATAGTAGCTGGGCATAGAGGTGGTTATGCCGGAAGAAGTCACAAAGTTGATGAACCTTCAAGTACAATCATCATTAGTGGAACGTATCAAGGCAGCTATGCCGACTGATGCGAGAGTTCAGAAGCTTAGACAGAGGACTGAGGCTGGATTGTAGACTGGACTGAGGATACGTAAAGATGGGACTTTGAGGTATGGGGATCGCCTCTATGTTCATAATGGAGAGCTTAGGCAGGAGCTACTATTGGATGCTTATTTCATCATACTCTATTCATCCGAGAGGTACAAAGATGTATAAAAACTTGAGGCAGCATTACTGGTGGCATGGGATTAAGCGTGAGATAGCATGATTTATGATAATATTTTTGGTGTGCCAGCAAGTTAAGGATAAACATAAAAGATCAGCAGGACTACTTCAACCACTTCTAATTTCATAGTAAAAATGGAAGAACATTACCATGGACTTCACTACGGGATTTTTAAGGAATCCAGCTGGCCGAAATATATTTTGGTTGATTGTGGATAGATTGACTAAGGCAGCACATTTCTTAACCTTTAAAGTTGGGTAATCTACAGAAGTTCTGACAGAGATGTACATGAAGGAGATCGTACGCCAACATGGAGTACTAGTCAGCATAGTTTTTGACAGAGATTCGAGGTTCACATCACACTTTTGGAGGAGTATGCAGGAGATCCTAAGAACTAGATTAAAGTTTAGCACTTCTTGTCATCCGCAGATAGACAGACAGTCATAAAAAACTATTTATACGTTGGAGGACATATTGAGAGCGTGCATGCTTGAATTTGGAGGATCTTGGGAGGATCACTTACATTTGGTGGATTTTTCTTACAATAAAAGCTACCAAGCAAGATTCAGATGGCTCCTTTTGAAGTATTATACGAAAGAAAGTATCGATCACCCGTATGTTGGAGTGAAGTGGGCGAGAGACATATACTTGGACTGGAGTTAGTGACTCACACAGTGGAGAAGGTCAAGTAGATTCAAGGTCACCTTCGAGCAGCGCAAGATAGACAGAAGTAGTGGACAGATACTCACCATTGACCCTAAGAGTTCAAGTCGGGAGATCTTGTGTTCTTAAGGATCTCCCCTAGTAGAGGAACCATCAGATTTGGAGTTAGAGGAAACTTAGTCCGAGGTACATCAGACCGTTTGACATATTAGAGCGTATTGGCGAGTTTTGTTACAGACTAGCATTACCGCGGACCTTAGAGGGTGTCCATAATGTGTTCCATGTCTCACAATTAAGAAGGTATATTGTAGATCCTAGTCATATACTGGATCATTCAGAGATCATCGTGGGATCGAGTTTGTCTTATGAGGGACATCCGGTTAAGATTCTCGACCACAGAGAGAATATGCTAAAGGAGAAGACCATTCAACTAGTTCGTGTTTCTTGGAAGCATCATTCACCCGGCGAATCAACTTAGGAGCATGAGGATTCGATCTTAGAGCATTTTTCTCACTTATGCGAGTCTTCAGGTATGGACTTTACATACCGCATTATTGTTTTTCGAGATCGTGCCATATTCTTAATTTCGAGGATAAAACTTTCTAAGGTGGATTGGTTGTAAAACCCCTAACCCAAAAATCGGTATTTTGAGTGTATTATATATTTATTGTGTGTATTTAGATTATTTTAAAATCAATTTAAATCCAACTATTGTATTAGGATACTACACTGTAGTTTGAACATTAATGGCATAGGACGACCCCGAAATCTATATCTCCCTTCCTAGGAAGTAGCCTACAGTAGAGACACTACCCGTAGGATCTTTGTGTGACACAAAATTTGATCATTTAGTATTAGTATGGCACTAGTATAACAAACGTAGTTCCTTGTAGGTAATATTTGGATATTTTTATATAAATAATTTATTTGTGATTATTTTTCAATCCAATCTTCTTCAATAAGCAACCCATAATTTATCCATGCCAATTTAGGCCACTTTCCTATTTTTATAGGATTGATTTATGTATTTATTTATTATTATCTTATTCTTTAGAATTTTAATTAAATCTTGGATATTAATATCTATTAGGATTATTGATTTATCTTAGATTGCTACTAACAAGAAAATATTTTAAACTAATCCTAAACCTACCCATAAATGAATCCCACTCCTACAAACCCGCGGATCCCCTCTCCTTCCTTCTTCAATATTTTCTTGATTATATATATATATATATATATATATATATATATATATATATATATATATATATATATATATATATATATATATATATATATATATGCATGTGTGATGATGTAGACTCTATTGTTTTGTTTTGAATAACTCATGCAACCCATGAACCCTAATTATGAGGTTCAACTCAACACTTTTGTGCATGCATGAAACCTCCTTCAAAACCATCTTTAATTCTTGTTAATGTATTCATATAGATGTTATTAATAGGGAATACATTCAATTTTTTTATAAATTCTAAATTTATTAATTTGTATTAAATTATAGATGTGAGCATCTTTTATGTATAGTATTGACCTAGTATTTATGTATACATGTTGGAAACCCATGGATCTTTTTAGGACTTAATAATAGATAGAAAACCCTATTTTTTTTGAGAAATTATTATTTTTTGAAAATTATATATTATAAATTTATATTAAAATAAAAAATATTTTGATGATTATATTGGCACAACAACTATGTACTACCCCTTTGCATGCATACTAGCAAGTATAGTTGTTAGCCAAATAGGATCAACTTGTAGATAGTAAAATCCATTTTTTTGTATGGATAAGATATAGTATTTATTATATTTATTAATGATTTTTACCATATTTTATTCCTATTTAGAAAAATTAGAATTTTAGGTGTTATCTGTAACAAGTTGGCCTAGTTTTGACAAAACTTTACCTCGATAATTTTAGACTTAAACCCCGATCAAAAATCTATATTTTCTACTTCTAAAATAATATTATTTTATTTTATTTTATTTTATTTTAATTTTTAATTATTTATTTCAGATTTATTCAATTGTCAAAAATTGGTTTTATTGACTAGTCGGTAACCTGTTATGATCTAGTTTTGGTTTTTACTTGATTTTGGACTCATAGAATTTAAGGAAGATGACCCTATCACTAAAAATCTTATTTTTCGAAAAAAATTATAAAATTATTATTTTTGATAATTAATGTCTTTGAAAATAATTTTTGGTAATGTTTGATGGCTAGTAATAATTTGGTGTGTAGTTAATTGCATGTACAACCAACGTAAAATTAATAACTATAAAATAACCTAAATTAAACTAAAAAAATAACAGTCGAATTTGTGTCATAATTAATTGGTAGGTGTTCGTGACGTTTCTGGGGAGAGCTCCAGACCTGATTTGTTGTGCTCTTAGCTTGGCTTGGAAGGCAAGTATACCTTGCTTGATTTTATTGTTTAGTATACATATGCCTAGTTTTTATTTGCTAGTTGTGTGCACGCGTCTTAGAGTAGCAGACTTACCTGGTATATTGGGAAGGTACGTGGTATGTTCTGACCTAACACATGTTCAATACGATCACTGAGTGAGTAAGTGCATGGACTAGTGTGTTGACTGGCCATCGATAAGTTAGTTCATATCTTATGTTGGTAGTTAGTGTTGCTCTTGTTGTCTATATTTATTGACATCGTTGTATTATGTCTGCACCGCGTATATGGTTCGGATACATTGGGAGGGAAGAATCTACTAGTGAGTGTATGAAATTTCTATTTTTTACTGTGTATATGGTGTGAATGCGTACCGCGTATATGGACGCCTGGTGGGATGACTGTTCTTCTATTCCTCCCCCTCATACACCACTAGAGATATCTCGAGTGGACATTATAGTTATCCTATTTATTATTTACTGCTTTACTTTCATGCATGTTGATTTCTTGTGTACTTGTTATATCCCTCTGAGGACCTGGCACCCTTTTCAAATCTAGAAGACCACTTGTACCCGTCGGACTATAGAGTTGGAGACTTTGTAGACGAGGACTTTGAGGTGGAGCCATAGGAGTTTCCTGGACCATTCATTCATAGACATCATGCTTAGTTTCCTGGGTGTCTTTATCTAGTTAGCTGACGAGGACTTTGAGATGGAGCCCTATTTATTGTTTACTGCTTTACATTCATGCTTAGTTTCTTGGGTGCCTTTATCTAGTTAGCTGACATCCAGACTATTTCTTTATTGCTTAGTTATTTTCTTTTAGTTTTTTTTTGTACTCATTTTTCATGGATTGTTCTCCACTAGATTCTATTTTTGTAGTGGATTCCGAGACTTATCTATTCATTTAGTTTCTTACTTTGTGATATTTATGGACGAGAGTAGATTTTATATGCCCATGATACAATGACTTCGATATATTTTATAGCGCACTATGTCTGGTTAGGTCCATTAAATTGGGTTCCTATAATTGTTCGTACATCTGGCATGTGTACGTATACCTGGTCCTACGTATTTGGGGATTGGGACGTGACATAGTCAATCAGATTAGTGGGAGTATGAGGTTCGGTACGAAAACCTCTCCCCTAATCATCAATCGACAATTGAGTTGGCTTTAACCTTCAAGGGGTTCTTCATCGAACATGTGTCGCGATCACATAATATGGAAGCAGATTCCCTTGCTAGTTTATCATCATTGTTGGCCATCCTCTAAAAAGAAAATATTCGATTACGTTGACGAGTCAAGAGGTATTTTGTGTCAAGAACAACTTGCACATTAAACAGAGCTATGTCATAAAGTCAACATCCATTGATGAAGATTGGAGAAATTCTTTTATAGATTATGCTGCTTATGGGATCTCTCAAAAGATTTAAAAGAAGCTACTTATATCAAGAGACGTTCACTTCGATTCTATTATAATGTTCCGTCTATGATATTATATCATCGTTCATACAACGGGCTGTTATTGCGTTGTCTCTCTAACATTGAAGCAAGACAATCACTTCGCGAAGCTCAGGATGCACTACCAGAATAAGTCAAATTAGCGACATCTTTAAACGTCGCTAAATGGCATAAAAATGTCTAAAAAATATTTAGCGACATTTTTAGCGACGTTTCAGTGAAGTCGCCTTTAAGCTAGTCGCTGATTGGAAAAAATGTCGTAAATTGACGCTATAGCGACGTAACTGAGTCGCTATAATAGCGACGTTTAGCGATGCAACGTTGCTAAATTAGCGATGTGTTGTGTGTCGCTATATGTCGCTAAATTTTTCTATTTAGCGGTATTTTGTGACACATTTAGCGACTTTATATTGACCCGGCAAATACTGTCATGTCAGCAGTTTAGTGACATTCAACGACGTAATTAGCGACATTTTTTGTGACATAATTAGCCACAATCAGCGACATACTTAGCGAAGTATTTAGTGACGTATATAAACGTCGCTAAAACTGTTGCTAAAAATTCAGTAAAAAATTAAATATTGAATTATTTCTGAACTAATCTTCCTGCAGCTCATGAATTCAAATTTTTTATAAATAGACCCGGAGAAACCCTCTACTGAAATTTTTTGGTTCGTCGACCCCTTCGGTTGAATACTCAACACTGGTAAATTAACATACATTTAATATGAATAATATAGTAAAATTTGAAGAAAATAAAATATTGTGATTACAAACCGAGTAAGGAAAAATCTCGTCGTAAAGAATACAATAAATATCCACACAACTGAGTGCAAGAAATAAAGTCTGAAAGTCTCAAAAATAAAGAATATTTATGTCAAAACACAAAGAATCAATAAACTATCCTAACTAGGACTACTGCGGATCTGCAGGAGAATGACCACCGACGCGCATCAGGGATAAGAATAAATCATACTGCTCCCGTAAAATCGACACCGATGTCGATGGAGAAGACAGTGACGTCGATGGAGTCTGTGTCGATAAAGGCGCACCCGGAGGACGTATCCGCTCTAACTCTGCTAGTCGATGGTTATAAGAATCCATGGTAGATAACAGCCTCATACTGCTATGTACCATTAAATCCTGTATCATCTTTAGCCTCTCGTCCATGGACAACAGTGATGCCTGTAGCTCAGTTATACTGCACTCTGTCGACGCTCTAAGATCAGCTATCATATCCCTGAGCTCAGTGCTGCGCTTGAGCGTATCAAATTATGCGATGAGCATCTTATCGTCCGCCTGCGGCTGGGATAGGGGCCGCTCCTCCATCCTTCATAATAATTTGTCACGGAGAGACACAATCTGACGACCAACAGTCTCCTGGACTCGGGCTGACGCCTGCGAGGGTTGTGGGGAATACATATTTGCCGTGGAGGCCCTAGATGACTGTGTCATAACAAGGGCACCATAGGATCCCGTACCATAGTATGTACTCCTCTGTAACCACCAACGACGGTAACCCACAGCTCATCTGCCGACGGAGCTGGAGAGGGCTGCGAGGAAGTACCAGCCTCTCCCGTTGTAGTTGCACTAGCAGTTATCCGCTCACGCAGTCTAAAATACTCAGCCTAAAAAAGTTTGGATACTCGATTATTGCTAATATATCTAAGGTACTTATTACTAACTACATGGATATTTATTTGCATATTTTTTAAGTTATATTAAAATTAACACAAAGTAAAGTAATACTTATATTAGTCTGCGAGGCCCTCTCATCAATGAGATTCTCGCTCTTTCGAAGGGTGGCCAGGAAGACGGTCACCATATTGGCATCCTCACCCCTCCGTACTGATTAAAAATATATTATTAAATAATAAAATTAAATATTTTATCCTACTACCATTTTATCGTACTTGTATTAAAATAATATATCTAAAATAAAAAACATACAAAATGAAGAAAATGTTCCATCAACGAAATAGAGCCACCACACCACTTTGCTGCCTTCTGCCTAGCCTCCTTGGCCTTCTCAGACCTTTTATTGTACCTCGGATCGTCGAATCTAGCCCTCATCGCAGTCCACTGCTCAGGCGTGATCCAACCTTGGATTGGTTTTCCTTTGCGATCATGAGCCTTCTGGTCATCCAGAGTATCACGGATCAATGACAGGAAATATCTGCTCGATCAACTCTGCCCGATGCGGTGGATAAAAATATGTTTGCTACAAGAAGTAATGTAGTAAGTTATATAATATGCATAAATTAGATGATTGATATAATATACTATTATCTTGAAGTACGCAAACCAAAACGCCTTTCTCTCATCCGTAGCATCAGAGTAGTTGATCCAAGGGCCACCATAGTTGTACCTCAGAAAGTGGCTCCGACGTCTTTGTACCGACGAGGGAAGATATCTATACAGAGATAATTATTTTTATCAAAAAAGTGAATATATGATAAATAAAGAAATACACGATATATATGATACTAAACCAACTAATTGACTTACTTTGTACCGTCGTCCCAAATCTCCGTCCTCGTCTCGTCTGTTGGTGCACATAGAGGATCTAGATGATGTTGGGATGACGTCGTCTCAACCTCTGCCATATGCTCATCTGTCTCCATGGTTCCATCAGCAGGAGGAATGTTGGATGAGAGAGTAGTCTCAGGCCTGGAACTACTCATCCCAGGAGTGCTGCCACATAACATCGTCGCAGTCAGAGATGTGACTGGTCGATATACTAGAGTACTTGGCGCCGAGGATCCCGAACCAACAATAGGCAGTACCGGAGGAGCACTCCATCTACCTTGGGACCTGCCGAATGCTCCGCATCATTCTGTCATACCTGATAACAACATATGAAGATAGAACAAATAAACAAATATATAGTACATTCTACAGTCAAAATATTTTACATATCTCATAGCATTAATAGAATTGCACAGTAAATATCTAGTAGTATCACAAGTCTAAATGGATAGTATATTCTACAGTCAAAATATAACACATATTTTCATCAAAATAGTATATTCTACAGTCAAAATATAGTACATTCTACAAGCAAAATATTTTATTTTCAATCATCTTCAAAAAAATTATCTTGTTCGCCGTCCTCGTCCTCCTTTTTCTCTTTCTCTTTCTCTTTCTCTTTCTCTTCCTCTTCTTCCTCATATTAACTTTCATCTACTTCATCTTCATCTTCCTCTTCAGATAATTTTACATCTTCTACATTATTAGTCATGTAATGAGTAACTTCCGTTGAGTCTACATCTACATTATTTGTTACAAGAGGTAGATCGTCCTCCTGATAAGCTATTTCATCAATGTCAAAGGTATTTCTAGCTTTAGTCTTGCATACTGCCCACCAATCCAAACTCGCTGCCCCCCGTCTAGGAGAAGTTATGAAGTACACGAGCTGAGCTTGATTTGATAGGACAAATGGTTCATAGCCTTGATATCTACGCTTGTAGTTTATATCCACAAGACCATGCTTGTCAATTTTTCAACCTTGATCTTGAATCAGATCGAACAATTCATACTTGAATAGCACGATCTTAGTAGGTTCTGTGCCATAATTATATGTCAACTCTATAATCTCTTGTAAGATGCCAAAGAAATTATTACCTGGATCGACGTCTTTGTAGTTTGAAGTTTGATACACAAATAATATTTTTTTTCGTGGAATCAAGATACAGAAAGCTGTTTCTGATCGGAGCATTTGTTGACTTGAACCTAAACCCATTCACACAGTAACTTGGCCATATTTTGACGGCAGTAATTGGTCCCTTGGCTAGAGTTTTAATAGATTTAGTCTCGGGTGTTATTAGATATCGACCTAAATACCAAAGTAGCGATAGTAAGTTATTTATTGTGCATGTGCATACAAAAAAAGTAATTACCGAGCTCCTTACATATGCTCTCAACCAAGAAGGAAAATGATGTCTCATTTCTTGTTCTACTTCTTCGTCTGTTATGTAGGGTCTAACCGACCTCAGCTCATCATTATATGTGCTGAAAAATAATGAAGCAACCGCTGATTAGTAGCATAATATTAGCTTATACTATTACATTGAGATGACGTAAACATGGCCATATTAATTACTTACCCCTCTAGCTTCTCCACTTCATCCTCGTCATAATTGAGTATTATATACAACTGAGCAGCCCTTTGCTCATCATTATTCAAATATCTCTTCTTTATTTCCCCGAAGGCTTTTCGGACGCATTG
Source organism: Iris macrosiphon (assembly GCA_036927795.1). Classification (NCBI taxonomy): domain Eukaryota; kingdom Viridiplantae; phylum Streptophyta; class Magnoliopsida; order Asparagales; family Iridaceae; genus Iris; species Iris macrosiphon. The sequence continues at coordinate 128,176,005 of JAYESA010000006.1, read as the reverse complement.
AATACATTCAGTATTGCATTATTAGATTTCTGATATCCGTCATTATTTCTCGGAGCTCTTATTCTGTTAGTTGCAATATGTGGTTTGAAATACATCGAGCAAAAGTTTATAATCTCCTCGATAACATAAGCTTCACAAATAGAGCCCTCAACCTGTGCCTTATTTTTTACCTTTCTCTTTAGGTGATTCAGATGCTGCTCGAACGGGTATATCCACCGATAATCGACAGGACCACCAACACGTACCTCATAGGAAAGATGAATTGACAAATCCTCCATAGAGTCAAAGAATCCAGGAGGAAAAACCTTCTCGAGCTTGCACAGTATTACCGCAATATCCTTCTCTTGCTTTTCTAGATGATCGACAATCAACTTAGTACAGTAAAGATCTCTGAAGAATATACTGAGCTCTGTTAATGGATCCCAAATGACCTGTGGTAAGAATTCCCAAAATACAATTAAAATTAACCTCTCCATGAATATGTGACAATCTTGGCTCTTCATACCCGCCAGTTTATTCTCCTTGAGGTGGATGCATCTTCTTAAGTTTGACAAACCCATCTGGAAATTTTAGACCCTGAATCCACCTACAAAGTCTACCTTTATCCTCCTTCTCCAGTGAAAAATTGACTTAGGTTGCTTTAATTTTTTATTTCTCTCATCTATCAAATGCAATGTAGGACATCTACATATTTTTTCTAAGTACAACCTGGGCTTCGGATTGTCTTTCATCTTTCTTTTATGTCCATTACAGTATTAATTATGTTATCAAACATATTCTTCTCGATATGCATGACATAATAGTTATGTCTAATCAGATTGGTGCTCCAATATGATAGGTCCCATATTATATTCCTTTTCTTCCAGTTATGGGTGCAACCAAATCCGTCATACTTGTACTCCTTAGAGGCTCTTCGATAACACTTGGTAAATCTTTTATTTCTTCCCATATCTTGTATCTGGGCTACCCTGGCGATGGATTGGCCTTTTCCATAATTTTTATACGAAAAGAATTTATGTTCCTCCGATACGGATGATCCTTCGACAAAAATTGTCGATGACAATCAAAGAAGCACGGTTTGCCTCCATATTTTAAATGGAAAACCTTAGTGCGGTCCATGCAATACAAATATGAGAGACGACTATGAGTGCTCCATCCCGATAATATTCTATAGGCCAAAAAATTATTGATGGTCCATATAAGTGCTGCCCTCATTTAAAAATTCTGCTTTCTAGAAATATTTTACGTGTTGGCACCTACTTCCCACAGCTGATTCAACTCATCTATCAATGGCTGTAAATACACATCGATGTTGTCACTACCGTATTTTCTAGAAAAGGGTATTTTGGTCATTTTATAATTAATTAAATATTGTGCATGTTAAATATTTATTTATTGTATTATTTATTTATTATTAGCATGTTAGATTTATTTTTTTGGACTTGTGTTAGTTGACCTAACTAGTTTAGTTTAGACTCATGAACCAACATGTATTAATTGTTAGAATTGAGCCCAACTAGAAAGCCCATTAATTAGGAGGATGATTAAATTAATTAAACCATTGGACTAGAAGCTTCCCTCCTTAATTAATTTCTTCATGAGAGGCCCCAAGGGGTATTTTAGACTTTACATAGTAGCTTGAGGGAGGGGGCAAGTGAGGCCTATATAAAGGGGATGGAAACTTTCTCTCTTTATTTTTCATTCCAAATCTAGATCTAGAATTTTTCTCAACCAAATTTCATCAAATTCCTACCAAATTTCCACCCAATTACTTCTCAAATCACCATTAGAGACTAGAAGAGCAAGAATCTAGAAGGAGGAAGCAATAATCTACAAAGAGGAGCAAGGATCTACAAGTTGGAAGCTAATTTCACCAATTTTTGAGATTTCATTGGGAATCCATCTCCCAATAGGTATAATTCAGTTTTTTTCCTTAAAATAGCTTCTAAATCTGAGATTTAATCATGAATAATCAACCTATATGCATGTACTATCCATAGGATTTGGTTTTGTGTTCATATGAGACCTATGGAGAAAGTTATGGTGCTTTTTGTGTCAATTTTTGGGGAATTCCGAAAATGACTTTTGTTGTGTGTGTTAATTGATCCTATAGATCAATTTGGCATATGTTTATGTGTTGGGGCTAGTGTCGTGTCCACAATTGGGTATGTGTAGGTCGTATCCTAACAATTTGGTGATACGTGTTATTTTAGGAGTTTTTCCTCCTACACGAAACTTTGTACATGTCGTATTTTGACACGGACACATAGATCTACATTTGACACTTTGTTTTGTTCATAAATATTATATGTGATTTGTTTGTGTCCTTCGGGGTGCAATTGGATGTGTGGTGGACTCGTGTCACATGCGTATCCTAGATCTAGTGGGATACGGTGTGATACTCTCCAATTGTTGTGTGTTTATATGTAGATCTAATTAATTATTCTTTAATTCTTGAAATATAATTGTGTATGTATCTATATATTATATATGTATTATGTATATTTATTATAGTGTTTATTATATTATACATCTATGTATTATATATATATTAATAGAATATATATTATGTAGCTTTCTTTTACATGCATTAATATATATGTTATAATATATGTTAGGGATGTAAATATATGTATATATTTTATATAATATATGTGTATATTTAATTAAGTAGTTAGATTATTTATAGTTATTATATGATTATTTATATATATATATATGTATGTAGATATATATTTATAAGTGGTAGCATATGTATATATAATATAGTAGATATATTTATATGTGGTTATATATATAGTTATATTATATATTGTTATATATTTATATTATTGTATGATTATATATATGTATACATATATGTATAGTTATATATACATATTACTATATGTGTGTGTGTATGTTACTATGTGGTATTTTATACAATTTCTATGTATAAGTGTATGTATAGTTATATATAGTTTTATATGTATATCGTATAAATATATATTGTGGGTTATATATATGTATTTAAATATATATTGTATAAATATATATTGTGGGTTATATATATGTATTTAAATATATATTGTATAAATATATATAGTGGGTTATATATAAGTATTTATATATATATTGTATATATATATACATATATTTTCAGCGACAGCAGTCAGCGACAGTTGCAGAAAACTATCACTGAAACAACAGTGTATCAGCAGAGTATCAGAAGCTTCAGCGCCAGTTTTTAGTGACAGTGCAGGAAACTATCATAAAAACTGCAGTATATCTATATACACAGCAGCTTTCTGTGACAGTAGACAGGGTATTTAGCGACAGTTTGGCAGTTTTTAATATATTAGATATTAATATATATATATAGATATATATGTATATATATATGGTAATTAATATATATATATAAATATGTTCATAATTGCTATTTGTATAACAGTATACTATATATGTATATATTTAGTTGTAGCATATAAATTTATTAGAATAGTTAGTATATTTTAGTTATCAATTATTATGAGTATCTTTTATATATTATATATTTATAGGTATGTATGTACGTATATATGTATTAATAGTTAGTGTGTAGTTGGTAGTTAGTATTATTTCATTAGTACATACTAGAGGTATATTGGATTAATATTTATAATTATTATTGGGTAGTTAGTATAAATAAGATTTTGAATTTACCTTGAGATGCCAAGGTAAGTATCAAGGTATTGGAGGATAATTAAGGTATTGGGTTTGGATATCAAGATAGAGGTTTAGTATTGCGATACCAAGTTGGTTTAAACGAAGGTATCCATTTAGCATTTGTAATTAGGATTTTATATATATAATATTGTTTGATATGTACATATGTGTTATATTTATCCCTTGTTTGCGTATCCTGAGATATGGTATCTTAGTATCCTAAGATGTAGCTTGTATGGCCTAGATTCATAGTGTGTGAGCCCAATATCTTTGAGTTAGACTCATGCAACCTAGAAATAGGTAGTTGACCATAATTTGACTATAGTTGACCATAGTTGACTTAGAGTTGACCTAGCTTGACTTTTGACTTAGAAATAGTTTTATGACCTAGAAATTGACTAGTTTAATTTATTTCGCTTCCCCAAAACTTGTATTAATGTAATATTTCATATATAGGTCTGTGACACCAGTTTGGATATTATTTTTCATCATTTGCACTGGACCACAGGCGAGTACATTCTCCGATAGTTTCCATTATTTGATTACCACTATAATTCAAGTATTTAGAAATATTACTTATGATTCTTGACAGGATGGTACATGGATTGGTATTGTTATTGGATCGTTAGTCATGGGATGTTACCTTGATTATGAAGATGGTATCGAATACTGTCCTTATTGGTATTGGATAACATTGAATATTGTAGATTAAACATTGGATACATTGGCTAGTGACGTATCATGATTGGATCTATCATATCAGTAGGGGCGGGGGAAATACCAATTAAATATGTGATCAAGAAACTATCGGCTAGTAGTGTAATCATTGGCTACTAACTAACCATGCAATTCACGTATGGTTGAGTTAGCTCCTTAGTGTAATCATTGAATCTCCCAGGCCAATCACATATTTAGTTAGTATCTCAAATCACATAGTTATTGTAGATTCCATTATTCAGTTCATTGATTACCTTGTTCTATTCTGACATTATAGTTCATTCCTTTATTCTTGTACGCATTGATTATATTCTGTTGTTAGTATTGCCTATTCTCTCATTGCTCTTGATTATCAGTTATATCCTCATCGTAGATAGCATCTTCTATTCTACTGCTTTATAGCTTTTGTCAATTAATTGGAATTGCTATTGGGTTGTACTTCGCTTTATTCCTGACTGGAAAACATTTTTTAGAGGATCCGAAAGATTGGTGTCCGACATACTACGGACCTCAGCCTATAGATGGTACAGATCTGGACCCACTAGTTCTGGAGTGACTGTCGAGAGATTTAGTCGAATTTACTAGTTAGCATAGTTAGTTCTCTTTAGCATTTTGGTACCGGATTTATTTTCGGCATATATTTGTGTTTGGATATTATTTCTATTTGTTGTTGTTATATTTTTAAACTGCTTAGTTATGTTAGACTTCTGTGATATCTTCTCGTGCCATAGTAATGTGATTGAGTATTGTGTCGAACTAAGTTGATTATACTCTCATCTTGGAGTTAAGATATTTTTGGAGGTTTACGCTTTATAGTGAGATAATTAGATAGTATAGTTGACCAAGACAGCGTTCTACCGCCGATGCTGCAGCGTAGGCTGGGCGTTATTCCCGACTTGCATCCCTACTCCGGGTACGGGTCATGACAGATGTTCCTCTTCGGATTGTTCGGACCCAGGATAATAATAGTTAGGAACATATAAGGAGTCATCATGCACATCCAAGGTGGTAGATTGTACGGAGAGACGATCATAGGCCAACATGAATACTGAGAGCCTAAAATTCCTAATGGGATAAAACCGTCGGAGGAGAGCCCCAATCTGACATTACACGGATCTGAAGTAAAATCTGGATACTCTCGATCAAAGTACTTCCATGCTTCTCCATCGGATGGATAATCCAATACTCCTTCGATTTGTTTCCACCTGTGCCAACTCATGTTTTCTGCGGTCTCCTTCGCCATAAATAACCTCTGTAACCGCTGCATCAAAGGCAAGTAGTGCATCGAATTGATAGGCTTCCTTGCACCGACAAACTTTTCTCTACGAGTGGCCTTGTAGTGATCAACATCACAGAATCTGCACACATTTTCATCCTTGTCGTCTTTGTAGTACAACATGCACCCTTTGCGACATGCATCAATTTTTGGGTATCCCATCCAGAGCGATCTCACCATCCTCTTAGATCGTTAGAAGTCTTTAGGCAACTTTGCACCCTATAGCAAGATCTCTATAATCAAATCCATCAGTCGATTATAGCATTCTTGCGACATGTTAAAATTAGACTTAATGCTCAACAATCTTATAACCACCTCCAACGATGAATGATCCTCACAACCAGGATATAATGGAGTCCTTGCATTTTCCTGCAACTCCATGAACTTTGTAGCATCGACATTCGGTACCTCTTCAGTTGCATTATGATTGTCCGGATCGAAACTAGGTTTCGTCGCATCAAAAACCATGTTCATCCACCCGTCGTCATAAGCAGCGTGGTCATGGACATCCATATATGGCTCCATATAAGGCTCTGACTCTGATGTTAAAGACACAAGTTCTTCGTGCACGGTCCATTGATAGTAATTCGGCATAAAATCTTTCGAGTACAAATGATATGTGACTTCCACTTCTACATGATATTTTAAGTTGCGACATCTCACACACGGATACTTAATTTTGGTATCGTCCATATACTGAAGGAACGCCTTGGCGAACTGCAGGAACTGCTCTACACCCTTAATGAATTTATTCCGCATACCGCACATGTCATCAGGATAATGGTTGTACATCCATGAACGATGACGCAAATAGTAATTTATATCCATTTCTAGATACTTTTGTAACATGGCAGACAAGACTTCTGGCAATGCCTCAGTGCCAATCCAGAAGTTTCCAATGTGCCCTATGCGTAAAAATTTGTCTCCCGTTTGTAACGTGGTAGACAAGACTTCTGGCAATGCCTCAGTGCCAATGTAGAAGTTTTCAATGCGCTTTGTGCGTAAAAGTTTGTCTCCCGTTTGTGACGTGGTAAACAAAATTTCTGAAAATTTCTCAGTGCCAATCCAGAAATTTCAAACACACCTTGTGCTTAGAATTACATCTCCTATTTATGATGAGGCAGATGTACCCATTGACCACATCAAAGGAAAATAAGTGGCGAATCTTTTAACCTCTAAGTTTTTTCCCACTTTACAGATTACGCAGACTTTCCCTGTTTTAGGTGAACCTATGCAAATATCCAAATTATGCCAGGATAGGTCTATCCGCGTAAAGAAGAATCATTTCACTGGAAGATACGCTCCTCAGACAAATGATGGATCATATGCTACTCATATGGGTGAACTGCTGTATTCCTATGGCAGAGAAAGGGTTATGATTCCTAATCTACACCTTCCTACTGATAAAAAAAGGTAGAATAAGCCTTCTTCTTCTTCTTCTTCTTGTAATCTCCCTAATTTGCGTAATTTTTTGATCCAGAAACGCAAAGACAGGGGATCTCCTAATATGTCTATTACACCTCCTAGAGAACATTGTTGTAATAGTCATAAGGTTGTAATTAACCGTTGTTGTTCTAAAGCAAAACGGTCAGTTTTTGACCTGTTGAACTATACTTTGTCATTACAGGAAGAAGAACCAGACAACGACATGTCTGGGGGTAGTCTCCCTCGACAAAACAGAGCAGCATCCAAAGCTGGGGGTAGAATTCCCTCTGAGTTCGAAGATGATGCAACTATGACCATCTTCCCTGAGGACTGTACGACTCAGGTATCGGAAGTCCGAAAGCCAAAGGGGACTTTCTCCTTCAATGAGGATGACAACATTGAAATCTTCAATATATTGATGAAGGAAAACAAACTTCGGCTACCCAATATCAGATGTCCTGAAAAGGCTGGCAAGGTCGATGAACCAGAATATTGTCTCTTTCATCGGTACATTCATCACCCCACAAAGGCATGCTATGTACTGAAAAGGAAAATTCAGGAGTTGATCGACGCTAAAGTCATCACTTTGCATTTACAAATGAGAGGACGATCACTGCAAATATAATCTCACTCCAACTCGGTAATTTTCCCACTCAAGAAGTACCGGATGATGAGTCCCTAAAATCTTCCCAGCGGAGCAACCTTCAGGTCTATCCCCACTCAGCAAATCACTCTCCAGTGAATTTTTTGGACATGGGTTCACGTCCATATTACCTCTGAACTATTGTCTAAATATTTTTTTCTCCAGCAGAGTTTGCCATGTCTAAGTGACCTCTGAGAAAACCTTCCAGGTTGTTGCTATCGATCAGTTCACGTCCATATTACCTCTGAACTATGTCTTTCCACTTTCTCCAGCAAGGTAAATCTATCACCACAAAAATGGTCACTTCCATATTACCTCTGTCCTGTTTTTCTTTATCCCCATAGAATCATATCTTACCACGTCCACATTACCTCCGAGTAAGATATTTTCAGAACTTTGATAATAACCTATGAGTAAAGTTCTGCTCTTCGACTTTCTACCTATCACTTTCGCATAACCCCTGGTAGTGCTAGCCATTTTCAGCTTATTATCTGTACTTAAGGACGCCATGGGTAATAAGTCCATAAATTAACTCTTGGTTCTTCATCCCCAGCAAGTGCCTATGTGCAACATTTTCTCCTTCATTATAAATTCTTGTAAAAAGCCATCATCCGTATCCAAGAGTCCCGGATACGCAATGGACGATGGATCCTCAAAATCTCTCCAGTGGAGCAATCATTAGGTCTAATTGCACACTCCCTCAGTGACTATTCAAACCAAAACTCGTTAGACGCTAGCCATGCTCATATTGCCTCTGAGCTATCGTCCCATCAATCTTCCCAGCGGAGCGATCCTTTAGTCTATCTTCATGTTCGGATATACCACACTCAACAAATCACTCCTCAATAAGTTTTTTGGACATGGGTTCACGTCCATATTACCTCTGAACTGTTGTCATAATATTTCTCTCAGGCTGAGTTTGTCATGTCCATATTACCTCTGAGCAAACCTTTCAGGTTTGGCCATCGGTTATCATGTCCATATTATCTCTGATATCAGTTATCATCTCAACTTAGCACTCGTACTTAACTCTAAGTATGCCAGTGGTATTAGTTCCACGAAAACTGCTATGTCCATATTACCTCTGGCAGGGCTTGTCTTAAACTTATTACTTGTACTCTCATGCACAAGAAGTAATAGGTCCACCAAAAACCCTCCGGTGGGAGTGGCCGCAATATCGGTAAATCTCCTTTCTGGAATGACTATAGAGGATGTTGCCACAGTCGTTGCTTCAACAGATGGCGCGACTAAAGAAGAGACACCAACAACAGTTGAAGTTCCTGGCATGCTCGATGAAAGAGGCACAGCCAATATGGTGGGTTCATCCACCTCTAATATTATTTGAACTGCTGTTAACGGGATTATATCCGAGCATGTTGCGGATGGAAGATCAATGGCTTCAAGGTATGCTTCTTCGACGGTAGTCACCGCCGTTTCCTTAGCTGGATCCGCAACAAAATTAGAGGTTATTTCAGCTCCGCCCTCCCCAGAAATATCTTCGTCTGAAACTAAGATAAGAGAAAGTTAATATCAAATTTGATGTTAAATTTTCCTGAAAAAAGCGTGAAGACAACATTTACCCATGACCGATGGTATGTATATTGCGTCTATAGCCTGTATAGCTAAATCATTTCTTAATAATGCTAAACAACCTGTCATACCTGGAGAAGAGGGTACACCAACTGATGCTTGAGGTTCGTTATCCCAGTCATCACCCAAATCTACTCGAGATTCATCGGGTGGAATCTCGCTTGAAATACTTACAAATGAAGGAAGGGCTAGTCCTATTATTTGTCTTATAAAAGGTATATTGATTATTAGCGAGCTCAACCTCGAAGGTGATATAGAAGCATCACCAGTAACGGTGGTAGCGGCAGCAGTCGCTGGCAAAGAATCTCCAGCACTTTCAGCTGGGACTGTGGAGGTTCCTTCTTTAAAAGGCGAAGGACCCCTAATCAAAGAATTATCCCTATCAGGGGAAACAATAGGCTCACTCCTAGAAGAGGCCCCCTTGGTGGAAGTTATTTTAGGACCTTTTATAGTCTGCTTCTTCTTACGAGGGGAAGCCTCTTTCTGAGTAGAAGCCTTTCGTTTATTGGAAATAATGAGAGGCTCTACTGGTGGAGCTATTACGCCTCTCGGTAAAATCAACAAATAATTATCTGCACCATTAGCTTCATCACCTTCACCAGAGAAGACAGATGGTATCTTCTCTCTTCCAGTGGACTTATGGGAGGGCATTCTGAAACTTCCATATACATTAAAATCATGATGGAAGGTATTGATGGACACATAAAACTGTGTATATGAATGAAGAATGTGCAACTCCATGGAGAGAGGTCGCGAGAACAGCAAAGGTTTCTCCAGTACAACCCATGATAAAATAACGCCATCCTCTAGATCCATCAATAAGTCCACCTTTGAATTTGAAGCTGGTGATGGGATTTCCCATGTGCAACTAATCGTACCTAAATTGCCTAGCAAAATGGCTAGGGAGATAAGGTTCCAAGTAGCAGTGGTCCTCACTTCTGTACAGCAGGTGGAAAGGTCTAATGCAGACCAACCAGTAAAAGGATTCAGGAGAAAGAATAGTCTTCCCCTGACCTATATCATGGAGTTTAGCCCCTTCTGATTAATATGTACGGGGGGAAACGGTACAGAAGAACTTTCAACTATAGGCAAAATTTAGTGCTAGTCGACAATCTATGACGCTAGTCACATTCCAAAAAGAATTCTTGTAATTCAACAAGATGTTATTACCCGAACCACTGGCAGATCCAGGAGACATCACTCTGGTGTTATGAAGGATTAACTATCCCATCAGATATAAGAATGGTAATTCCACTCTGGGATATCCTTCGCGCTATGTAGTATCGGCCAGTAGCCCATGAGTAATAGCCCTCAGGTCAGCTTGTGTCCTGTATACCATGGCAGGAAGTAGGCCCAATCTTGCCCCAAATACCAAACGCACTGCGGGCCATAGGGTGTTTCGATGGATACGATCCGCAGACGCGATGCCAGGCACCACCCATCGGCGTAGCCAAATAGAAAGGAAGTCAGCTAGTTGAGATTCTTTTGACAGAGGCCTTCAACAATGCCTCATATAACTGTAGCCTTTGGTTCCTGTAGGATAACCCCATATCTCTTCATTAAAAACACAATCTTGAGCCTCTATATCTTCAATAAGATCATCGATTGTGTTGGCATTAAGAATGCGCAGAGGGTTCAAAGGTTTGTCTTTGCTATCTACAACCTCGTCCTGCTTGGCATTTCTAGCCTGATGGAAGAAAAGGTAAAATACCCATTTGTTAATATGGGCTAAATCAGAAGGCTCTCTGTAGAAGTTAGTACATGCAAGATAGTGGCTCATCATCTGTTGGTATACGGCCACTACCCGAGGGTTGATATCCTTCAACTCTCTGTTGGTGGGGACATATTCTTCATAGGAAATGTCTCTCATGGATAGCTTTGAGATGTCTGCCATCTCATGAAGTGCTAGGCCCAACTCACCTATTGGAGTGGCGAAAGTCCCAGTTAGCGAGTTATATCGCTCCATCAAACCTAAGAACAAATTGGTGTTGATCGGTAACCCAACACTAGTAGCACTCACAGCCTCAAATAAGTTAATACTTTCAAGCTCCACTTGAAAGTGCTTCAGGGCCCATGCAGTTAAATTGGCCCATCGAAGATTGTGGGGGTTAAGCCATCCACTTGTGCGAGGGTTAACCCTGGGATATACTCCTCCCTTCTCCATGAATTTATTGTAAAAAATTTCCATTTGAAATGGCTGGATCAAGGAAGAGTCTTCACTAGGGACGCTACCTGGTAGTAAGCCTCTGAAGGGCACAACAAGGCCTGAAGGACTACTTACAAAGGATCCTTGGTTTAATCCTTTCTTATAAAAGATCTTCTCTGGCTGGCTATGAAGATCAGGAGTCAGAGTCCATGTCATCCTTCTGGGATGTGTGGCATGGAAGAATACATAAATAGGGTAATCTCTGGACATCTTTGGCAAGTACATAACCGTTCCCTTAGTAAAAAATATCCAATCTTCCTTCTTGGGCTTTGTATGGGATTGCTTATCAATAACATTTCCCTAAATAAGAAAGCTGGTTTCTTATACTCGGTTCCATCTATGTATGTCAAGGGTTCCCCTCTGATCATACTCAGCAACATTCTTTCTCCTTGGTCCGATATCAGAGTTCCCCTTTCTTGAGGATACTCATTTTCAGAGATAGGAAAAGTTACATGGGACAAGTCCTCCAAGTAGTTGGAATTCAACATTCCAGCAGTAGAGCCCATTACTTCAGTTAGAGGGGGGATCTGTAGGTCCACTACAAAAAGCAAGAGAATACGTCAATTTTATGCTAGAATTTACTTTCAGCACGTAAAAGGTAAAGTGCTACATTCTTGCAGTATACGCCAAAACTTGACAGTCTGAGTTTTTATGCCAGACTGCAAAAATTTGAGTTTTACGCTGGAATTTACTTCCAGTGCGTAAAACGGATGATTTGTAGTATACGCCAAAATTTGACAGCCTGAGTTTTTACGCCAAATTGCAAAATATGGAGTTTTCCGCTAACACATTAAAATATGGGCGTACTTGCGCATACACGTATAACGTATGCGAAGGGATTTTATTTTTCTCAAAGTTTCACCTATGATACCCGGTGCACAGCTAGACGGCGGAGCACTTCGTTCAGAACGAGGATCGTTTGGCCTAGTAGGAGTCACTCGTGCTTGAGCAGAGGAGCGAGATGATGAAGCGGCTTTATTTCCTTTAGCAGCGGAGGTCTGTTTTGGTGCCATGGCGAATCTGAGGTTTTTTCAGAAAGAGACGAAGAGTTTTCAGAAAGAGACGAAGGATTTTTCAGAAAGAGAAAGGGTTTTTCTCTATCTTGACCTAGGCCTATTTATAGAATTCAAATGACTCTCTGAATCCTTAACCAAATCCAATTTTTTATCATAGTCGGTTATGATTTGGGACCACATCAGCCAATCATTTAAAAAGAAAGACAGATAGTCATGCTGCATAACGGATCCCTGATTTTACGCTCATATTTTTTACGCGCAGAGCACAGAAGCTACAAATCTATAATTTTACGCTCAGAAGCTACAGATCTACGATTTTATGCTCAGAAGCTACAGATCTACGATTTTGCGCTCAGAAGCAACAAATCTATGATTTTACGCTCAGAAGCTACAAATCTCCGATTTTATGCTCAGAAGCTACGGATCTACGATTTTACGCTCAGATGCTATGGATCTATGATTTTACGCACATCTTAAATCATGCAGGACAGATCAGTTACAAGAATACGCGTATATCTTGATAATTTTTGTTTTACGCTTGAAAAAGCCAGTTACAAGAGTTTACGCAGAAAATGCTCTTCTTCCTCAGTCGAAAGGACTTCATCAGACGAAGGTCCAAGGAGTTCCCTGAAAATGTCTGTCTTCATTGAAGATGACTCCTTGGCCATTGATAGTTCATTCGAAGTTTAGTCAGAATCTTCTACATCTAGTTCAGGGATGGCCTATTCGGCGGACATTTCTTGCCCAGACTTGAGAATCTTTCGAGAAGCCATTTTTTGAAGATGATGTTCTGAACAGATGTTCTTCATATTTATGAAGGAGAAAGGACAGTTCAGAATTCTATGTGACTCCTCGTCCAAAAATAGCATAACGATTGGATTTTTAAGACAATTTAATGCTAAAGAGCTTTTTACACATCTTCCTTTACGCGTAAAAGTTGGGACGTGACTGGATGCATATTTATCAGAGTCTGCGTAAAAATTACTCAAGCATGTTGAAGCTGCGTATTATCAGACTTCCTCATAGCAATATGGCAAATCAATAGTGCGTAAAAGAAGACAAGTTTATTAATCATGATTATATATGATGGAAATCCATTTTTTTTTGCAAAGGATTTTTCATTAATATTCAAGATCACGATTACATATGATAGGAATCTATTACGCTAGGTTCACGTCTGATAGAGATCTTCATTTCTTCTTTTACAGCACTTCTTTGGCCGGGGGCCAAGAAAATGGTGAATAGAGGGAGGATACAAAACTGGGCCTGTTTAAACTATTCAAGCCCACCCCCCATACGTCATCGGCGGCCATGCTTAGAATTGTGTTACGATTCAGACCCAACACAATACTGGAAGACACGGCCAAGCTGCCCACCAGGGTCCAGCTTCATAATGGGTGAAAATACAGTTAGCAAGCTGTGTGGTCTAATGAGACCCTTTCTCTCTCTTTGACGAATCGCCATATAAAATCGCTAATTATTTTGAGCAAAGAAAGCTATGATATCCTTCCATGGTCCATCATTACAGAGAATTTTTGCTTGAAGAAATCTCTTTTTAGGGCTCCTTACATGCTGGAAGAGCATAATCTTCTTCTTTTTCGGTTCAGCCCAATGAATCTCAGCAGCCATCTTTGTGGTGAAGGAAGTATGGAAAAGCAAGTTCATTTGCTTGCCCTTATATAGGCAAAAAAGAACGTAAAAATCCCAACAACTTCTTAAATATTTCCAAAAAATCAGCCTCAAAGAATGGGTCAAAGTTGACCATTTCATGCTTCATTCAAAGTATTTCAAATTACGAGGAATTTGAAAACTTTGAAGGGGGTCTTGTAGAAGCATAAAATACGCTGGAGAAATTGTACGCGTATTATACAGTCAAAACCCCCAACATACATGAAGTCTGCATAAAACAGAGCTTTAAGGTTGTGTGGCATAAAATATGGCTTCAGGGCTGTATGCCTAAAATAGGGCTTCATGAGCTGTTTGGCATAAAGTAGAGCTTTAGAGTTGTCTTCATAAAATAGGGCTTCAGAGCTGTTTGGCGTAAAGTAGAGCTTCAGAGATATCCACATAAAACAGGGCTTCAGAGCTGTTTGGCATAAAGTAGAGCTTCAGAGCTGTCCACGTAAAATAGGGCTTCAGAGCTGTTTGGCATAAAATAGAGCTTCAGAGATGTCCGCGTAAAGCAGTGCTTCAAGGCTGTTCGGCGTAAAAGGTTGCTATACCTTCCTGTGTAAATTTAAAATACGTTTGTTTTTAATGTAGTGTAAAGTTGTACGAGGAACTCTTCGTATTCCTCGGATAAATTTGTTAGACAAATCAGTGAACCTGACTTCTGACAAAAGTACTGTACGATGATCGAGAGGACGGCTGTGATAATAATTTTCTACAGAGATCCAGGTTGTCATTAAGTGATATATTCTTGATATAAGTCATTTTTACGCATTCAAAGAATACGTTGCCTATTCTATATAGGCAGAAATAAGTTTTACGCTCAAGATAAAGATGAAATCAGATGCCACGTCAAAAGTTGTTTCTCGTACAGAGCTCGAGGCATATCTCTGCATTTAATGCACAAGATGGGGGCATATCTCTGTATTTAATGCACGAGATTTTGTTCTATTTTTAAATTTTGTCATGACTGGGAAAGCTAAAATTGTGGCTAATATGCTAACATCACCATCCTTGCATTTTACGCCAACCAGGCTATTTTTAACTATAGGAGCACGCCATATGCTATCTCCTCAAAATATATCAACTCGACTATATTTGTAAAGGTACGTGATAAGGCTATTTAGCCCCAAATATGCTTAATACCTCAGTCGTGATGGATAATTGGCTATTTTACGCTGGTTATCTATTATTCATGAATAATCAAGTTTTACGCAGAATTTGGCTTTTTATGCCAACAAAACAGTTATTTGGCTTTTATGCCAATCATCTTTACGCAAGGTGCAGTTACCTACGTGGCTTGCATGCCATGATCTTCGAGAAGCAGTTATACGCGTTACCTCATAAAGGGATACGTGTCATACACATATTCAGAAGACAAGTGGAACGTGGGTAGCAGTTATCATAACCGCAGCATAAAAGAAGTCTTCTTCACATTTTGGCTTTTACGCCAACAAGACAATTATTTGGCTTTTAGGCCAACCCTCTTTATGCACGGTGCAGTTACCTACGTGGCTTGCATGCCATGATCTTCGAGAAGCAGTTATATGCGTTACCTCATAAAGGAACACATGTCATACGCATATTTAGAAGACAAGCAGAACGTGGCTAGCAGTTATCATAACCGCAGCGTAAAAGAAGTCTTCTTCTTCACAGTTTGGCTAGCCAACAAGACAATTATTTGGCTTTTACGCCAACCCTCTATACGCAAGGTGCAGTTACCTATGTGGCTTGCATGCCATGATCTTCGAGAAGCAGTTATACGCGTTACCTCATAAAGGAACACGTGTCATATGCATATTCAGAAGACAATGGGAACGTGGGTAGCAATTATCATAACCACAGCATAAAAGATGCAACTTTCTTCCAATAAGAGAGTTATTTGCTTTTACGCCAACCTGGCAGTTATTTGATCGATCTCTATAAATAGAGACCCCTTGTCACAGGGCAACAAGCACACAAAAAAGATAAAAGGGGAGATCAGAGAGGGAGAGCACAGACAGAGAATGTTGGTTGATAACTTTGGCAACGAGAATTCAATCCCACTTGCAACCTTTGAAGCTTCTTCTTCTTCTACAACACTTCTTCATCATCGTGTGGTCTAAGAAAAAAAGTGATCGACCGCAGATCAGACTTCTATAGCAATACTTCCCCAGAATTATTTTACTGTACTTAACATCCTCTTATAGGAATAATTTTACTTTTTTCTTTTCTCTTTTGTAAGCAAAAGTTTCGTATAAACTTTTTGTTTATCCAAACATGCATGTGTCTGTGTTCGATAAAATGCTTACAACCTTATCCTTGATATCGTGTCCTAACCTTTCATATCCATGTATCCTATAATTTTATCATACGTATCATGATATAAGATGAGACAAATAAATGTATGTATTTGTGTCCGTATTTGGGTTAGTGTATGTGTGTTAGTGTGTCCGCGTGCTCGAGTTTGGGTTAGTGTTAGTGTCCGCATGTGTGTCCGAGTTAGAATTAGGATAAGGGAAGAAAGGGATATTTTGATTAAATTATTAGTTTTAATGTATAAGTTAAAAACAACTCAAGATTTTTTCAAGTAGGAAGAAGTGCTATCACATTCATCCTTATAACCACATTCTCATTCTATTTTTATATTGCCTCTTAGTTTGATTACTTGTGGAACACTTTGGGTAATACTAATATTATTCTTCATATTTAAGATGTATGGCCTATAGATGTGAAATATGTAGTACTCAACATATGCAACAAAAGGTATAAGAACCAAATATTTATACAAGAGAAGTGGGAAATTTTATAAAGACATAGTACTTTGCACTACTAATAGTTAAGTAAATTATAAAATGAATCAAGTTGAAACCTTTTATTCCTAAAATATTACTCGATAGAGCCTAATTTATATTTAATTATTATATTCCTAATGTGTACTAGACAATATCATACACACAGTGCCTGCACCTGTCTTATTTGTGATTGAATATTCTCACAAAAATACTTGAGATGTCGGATATTTGTGAAAAGTATTTCTCTATACAATGTAGGATAGTCACATGCTAATAAGTCGTATGATTAGCTTAAAAAATATACCATGATCTACTTGAAATGGAAACCTATATGCCTAACAGTCCTTACTTAGGGAAAGTCCTAGACTGGCCTATACTAATCAAATGTATGGTTTTCAAGCACTCGTAAACACATAATGTACTCTAGTAACAATACCATGAAAACCAACAGATTTTATGCTTTCATCAACAAAGTATGAATAATTTTAGCAATAGATGAAGCTCTACAATAAGCAACTTAATAAGTAAGTTGTTCCCATCCACATAAGTTGGGCTATGGAACACCGTCTAATAGTGGATTATGTTTTGGTAAAAAGTAGTCTGATAAGTTATCAGTAACAACAGTTAGTGTATGTTTCTGTGTCGTATCCCGTGTCATATCTATGTCTGTGTATGTGTCATGTCCGCTATCAAATATCATGTCTGTATCTGTGAGAGAGAGAGAGAGGGTTAGGGTTTACACCCTCTATGACAGTGTCTATGTCATGTCTGTGTCAGTGTGTGTGTCGTGTCTGTGTCTGTGTCAGATCATGTCTGTGTCTGTGAGAGGGAGAGAGAGAGAGAGAGAGAGAGAGAGAGAGAAAGAGAGAAAAAGAGATAGGGTTAGGGTTTACCTAGAGGAAGAGGAGGAGGAGGAGGAGGAGGAAAAGCTCGAGGTCGTCGGAGGGGAGGAGCCACATCGGAAGGAAGGATCCGGGCGGGAGGGGGGCACTCGGGGGGTGGGGAGCCAGAGTAGGGGGCTGTGGGGGACACAATGGGGGGGTAAGGATGGGGGGATGCCAGAGTAGGGGGTTTGTGGAGGACGCCGGAGGGGGATACTTCGCCGAAGAGGGGGGGAAGAGGGGGGTTCAAAACTTTGGTGGAAGAATTCTAAAGAATGGGGGGAAATAAAATCTGGAACCCTATATTAAAAATTTTAGCGACATCTACTTATGACATCGCTAATAAATAAATTAGCGATGTAATAAATAGACGTTGCTAAACGTCGCTAATTCAAAAGTTTGCGACGTTATAGACATCGCTAAAAATGTCGCTAAAAATCAAAAAAATCAACGTCGCTAAATCAAAAAACTCAGCGATATTTAGCGACCTTAAAGAAGCTTATAGCGACTATTCTTTTAAAAATCTAAAGTACAGTCGCTAAATATCGTCATGTTTTGCCAACAGCGACGTATATCGACGATTAATTTTATAGTCGCTCAAGTCTTTAATATTCGCGATATTTTATTATGACGTTGCTAAAATCATTGCTTTTTCATTATATTTTGGTAGTAACAATATCTGTGGAGCACATCAGCCAGGTCCTAAACTTACCTGTATCTCCTACCCTGTCATGCCCCAGTCCCAAAATACGTAGAACCAAAAATATGTGACACGCCAGCTACGCATTCGACCAGACTTTGGTCTGACTCAAATACGTATAAGCTGTATAATATAAAGGTTACTATCTAGATATCCCATAAATCTAAACCTCTATGTCTCAATCCACAATGTACAACATTATACAAGAAAGAGCTATATGTGCTAAAGTCGGCCGCCCAATAATACACAAACTCGAATAGACTCGAGAAGAGATAAGTCTACAAAAAACTAGGCTACAATAGCAGATGAATAAACAATATGAATAAAGTAACCATAATGCCGATAGAAATGATATAAGTACCTGGTACAATGCCCGCAAGACATGCCACTCCATCAGCAACTCCAAATGCTCCGTAATCGTCTATGCTGCAAAACTGGTAGGGGACCAAGTCCTCAGAGGGACGTAAAATAGTACAAAAATATAGCATGCCAAGTATAACAGAAAGTACAAGTGCAACGACAGGGTACTCTATCATAACCAAACAAGTGTGATACAGTTTGAAGACAATGTTCGACGCGTGGGCTATCTAAAATAAAATTGTAGCTCCGGACACGAAAATACATGGGACGTACCGCAGCTCCGAGCAAAGAGTCACACGGGTGATACGACTACACTAGATACATGATCACTACATAGATACTACATAAATATATAAGCGCGTCCAGAGGAGCCCAAACGTCTAGTAACTGTCTTCCCCTTTCCAAGCGGTCAATGATTGTGCGCTGAACCTGAACCTCTATCTACAGTATCGACACACAGAAATAACTCAACAGACGTGACCCTAAGGTCATCCCAGTCTCTGGTCATGATGTCAGTATCAGGATACAGGAGTCTGGCACGATCACAGTATATGAGTATGTCCTGGGGTGTCGATATACTCAGGTACGTACATCGAGGTGCTATGAAGCATCTAATAATTATTCTAAGACGTTACGACGAACGTCTGCACCCGGTTGTGATCCGGACATGAAGTATCGAACTTCAATATAAATACGTGCATAATGTATATAAAGAAACACAAATGTTTTTAATCTGAAATACAGGGTGGCAAGGTACACTTGCCTGCATGCGGCTGCTGCTGACGGGGTTTCGGTACCACGTCCAAGTCCTCAGATCCCGCAGTACCTAGAGATGAGATACAAACCAAAATAAATAATCTATTCCAAGTCAAACAGGGATGCGACACACATCTATACCTAAGCTCAGTCTCAATCTCAAATGAGTAACTAATATTTCACAGTCCTCAATCTCTGACTCATGATCCGATATAATACCTATTTCAAAATTAATCACCTGCTCCCAATGTCCATCAACCTTTTAATTATCTTTTTATTTTCAGTAATAGTTTTAAAATAGCTAAACAATAATAGCCAATATGCATTTAATAATTAGGATAACCGTCACATATGGCATTAACATCCAACCTTATTTTATATCCCAATTTCCATCCTCGCATGCATATATTTCATATCCTCAATTAATTCCTATTTAAACCGTAAATATTTGATTTAGCATTTATTTTTTAACCATGCATAATATTCATAACCTCTAATTGAAATCAAACCCTAAACTCACCATTAATCTTAATCTTATATCATCATCACATGCTCGTCTGTACTACTCTACATCAACACAACCATTATTTAAACACAACCTACACAAATCCATATATATCATGAACCCTAACCTTAAACACATTATATGTTAAAAAACCTAACTAAACACCTAATAAAATAATAACAAAGAGAGGGGAAGGGAGTCGTATACCTCGACGGCATGGTGGTTATGAAGCTGGAGGTGGTGGTGGAGTAGTCGATGGTCGTCGGAGGGAGATACTGCCAGAGATGCTCAGGTGGTGGCGGTGATGGTGATGCAATGGTGGTGGTTGGTCGAAGTGTAGAGGGTTGCAGTGGTTGGACAGGCTGGTGGATAGGTGCGGGTTAGACTGAGGTCGAGGGGGCTTGGCCGGACTGGACTCGCCGGAGTTGCGGGCTCGAGCGGCGGAGTCGTGGAGAATGGGGAGCAGTAACGTCTGGGGGATGGGTCAACATCGAAGAGCAGCGGGGCTACGGCTGCACTGTCATCGAAGAGCAGGCTGCACAGGCCGGAGTCGGGGTACGGTGCTGCACTGTCGTCGATGAGCAGGCTGTACAGGCCGGAGTCAGGGTGTGGCGCTGCATTATCATCGATGAGCAGGCTGCACAGGCCTGAGTTGGGGTACGGTGCTACACTATCGTCAGAGGGCAGCGGGATGTGGCGGTGACCGCAGTAGGCTGGAGTCGGTGGCCAGTCGGCCGAAGGGAGGCTGGGTTTGGAAATGGGGTTGAAGAAGGAGAAGGGAGGAAGAAGAAGAAGAAGAAGGAAGAAATAAATAAGTATGGTGGCTCAGTTTCCAAAGTGGAGGAGGGATGAGAGAGAGAGGAGATGGTAGTTTCCAATGCCTAGGGATTAGGGCCTTCATTGGGGAGAGGGTGAAAGGATACTTTATAGGGGTTGTGTGAAGGATGGAGGGTTGTGATGCTCCTAATTCAAATGGAGGGTGGGAATTCTACATGAAGGATTAGGTTTCTTCATGCAAAGGAAAGGGGAGAGTGTTGACTACGGTCAAAGAAGGGTATGCTCTCCATTTGGCCTTGGCCAATGAGGTGAGGACACCTAGTTCAATAATTGCAACTAAGCCCCTTAAATTTGGGTAATTGCACAAACACATGAAATGATACAAAAATTATGGGAGAAATAGTGTTTGGTGTTTTGTATGGTGAGGGGGTGTTGTGTGTTTGGCATAGACTTAATTAAATGGGCATTGAGATTAATTAGGGATTAAAATAGGATTAGTCAAAATTGGTATCCCCGATTTAAATATAATTAAAGTGTCCCGCCCTTTTAAATTAAATGAAGACACTTGGGATCAAAATTTGGAAATAACGCAAAGTTCAAAAATGGTAGGAGCTTGGAGTCAGTCTTGACCCTTTAGTTGGTTTGACTCAACGGGTTAAGTTGGTATCTCAAAATTGAGGGTAACGACACAGGTGTCTGACACGGAATTAAATTATGGAATTTAGGATACGGGAAATTGTGCAATTAATTTAAAGCACAACGGATTTGATTTTTGTGTGACAGAAAAGTCCAGTGCCTAAATTGGTGAGTCAAGTTAGAAGTACAATAGTCTGATAGAATTTATGGGCTGATATTGGGCTCTGAATAATTTAGCAATGGTAGAGCGCATCAAGGGTTTAATTAATAAATAACAGACATATGCAACTCTACTCTAAACCTCAAACATCTGCTGCTAAACCAAAATTTTCCAATCTATACCTGACTATTTATAGAATTAATTGAGGGGGTTTACATTCTTCCCAACTTAGAAAATTTTTGTCCTCGAAATTAAAAGTAAACACGATAATAGCTAAGAGAATTTAAAAACAACTAGTAATCAAATGCAGTACGTAAATTCGTACCTTGCTCCTCAAATAAATACGGAAACTGCTATCGAATAGAATCTTTGCGCTCCCAAGTAGACTCGCCTGGAGAATGATGCTTCTATGCAACTCTGACCAGTCGAATAGTCTGCCCTCTCAAAGTTTTCTCGCTGTGATCGAGGATCTCAACTGGATGCTCTACGTAAGATAGACTGGGCCTGACTATAATCTCTGAATGATCAAGCACGTGGCTAGGGTCTGCAACATATCTCCTCAGCTGTGATACGTGAAATACGTCATGCACTCCCTCTAATGATGGATGCAATGCAAGACGGTAAGCCACTTCGCCAACTCGTTCCAAGATATCAAAAGGCCCGCTGTACCTCGGACTCAGCTTGCCTCTATCTCCGAATCTGATGGTACCACGAGTAGGCGATATCCTTAAAAATATATGGTCACCCTCCTTAAACTCCAAGGGTCGGCAGTGCACATCTGCCCAATGTTTTTGTCTGTCCTGTGCTGCACGCAGGTGGCTTTGAATTTGCTTGACCTTCTCCACTGTCTGTATCACCAACTCTGGATCAAGTATCTGACGCTCTCCCACGTCACTCCAACAAACTGGCGACCTATATTTCCTGTCGTACAGTACCTCAAAAGGTGCCATCTGTATGCTAGCCTGGTAGCTATTATTGTAGGAGAATTCCACCAAGTACAGATGGTCCTCCCAAGATCCTCCAAAATCAATCATGCACGCTCTCAACATATCCTCTAATATCTGTATCGTGCGCTCTGACTAGCCATCAGTCTGTGGATGATATACAGTGCTGAACTTGAGACGAGTTTCTAGGCTCTCCTGCATACTCCGCCAAAAATACGACGAGAATCTAGAATCACGATCCGATACGATACTGACAGGCACTCCATGTAGTCATACTATCTGCCTCATATACATGTTAGCTAATATCTCCGTTGACTGCCCAACTCTAAAAGACAAGAAATGTGCAGACTTGGTGAGTCTGTCTACGATAACCCAAACTGCATCCTTCCAGCTAGGGCTCCACGAGAAACCTGTGATGAAGTCCATGGTAATGTGTTCCCACTTCCACTCAGGAATAGGAAGTAGCTGCAATAATCCTGCAATCCTCTGATGTTCAGCCTTGACTTGCTGACAAACTAAACATTTTGCCACGAATCTTGCAATTTCTTTCTTCATCCCATGCCACCAGAAATGCTGCCTCAAGTCTTGGTACATCTTCATACCCCTGGGATGAATAAAATAAATTGAGCTATGTGCCTCGGTCATCAACTCTTGGCGTAGCTCGCCACTCGAAATATATAGGTGATCTCCATACCATAACGTTCCATCTTCATGAATCCTGAGTCCCGTCTGCATGTCGGTCTCTGTCCTCTCTCGTAGACATCAAAATCTCGCATCTGTAGGCAGGGCTGCCCTGATCCTCTCAATCAGTGTAGACTGAACCTCGAGACTGGCCATCTGTCCATCCATGCCTGGCAATACAATCTTTATCCCAAGTTCCTGGAGATCCTCTAGCAATTGCCGCTGAGTCATCAAAAAGTATGCCATGGGCTTCCTGCTTAAGGCATCTGCTACTACATTCGCCTTGCCAGGGTGGTACTGTAACTCAATGTCATAATCTATCATCAACTCTAGCCAGTGCCTCTGCCTCATGTTGAGCTCCTTCTGCGTGTATACGTACTTCAGAATTTTTGTGTTTTGTATAAATCTCAACATGCTCTCCATAAAGGTAGTATCGCCATAGCTTGAGTGCAAATATTACTGCAGCTAGCTCTAGATCGTGTGTCTGATGGTTCTTCTCATGAACCTTTAGTCGTCCTGATGCGTAGACTATCTATTCTATATAATCATAACTCATATTTGCTGAGCTTGGCATACAGTCCCTCCTGTCTCAACATCTCCAACACGATCCTAAGATGTCTTTTATGCTCCTTCTGACTCTTAGAATATACCAAGATGTTGTCGATAACTACCACCATGAACTTATCTAAGTACTGGTGGAAGATATTGTTCATCAAACTCATAAATACTGCTGGCACATTGGTTAAACCAAACATCATGATTAGAAGCTTATAGTGTTCATACTACGTCCGAAAAGCCGCCTTCGAAATGTCCTATCTCCGTACCTTGATCTGATGATAGCTTGATCTGAGATCGATCTTCGGGAATGCATATGCGCCACTTAGTTGATTCAAATGTACCGTCCCATCTTTTTTTGGCATAATTAAGATGGGTATTTTCCCATGGAGAAACACTAGCCCGACTGAAACTCTTGTCTAAGAGGTCCTCTACTATGGACCTTCAACTCAACCAACTCTATCGGTGCTAGTCTGAAGACGGGAAAAATAACCGGCTCGGCTCTTGGTGTCAACTTTATAGCAAACTCTATCTCTCTGTCAAGTGGCAGGCCTGGAAGATTCTCTAGAAACATATACTAAAACTCTGATATAATACGGTGGTACACTGGTTCACCTCCTGCATTGTATACCCCTAAGGTAGATGGGCACCATACTCCTGGGCTCCCTGAAGAAACTCAACTCAGGGTAACCTGGTGTCCTAAAAATATAATGTAACTACGTCGATAATCTAGTGTCACGTGGTATTGGCTCAATCAACTCATGCTAGGACGGTGTCATCGTCCAGACTTAACCTCAAAATAAATTCTCCTGTTCTGTTTACCACACTAATCCTCTAAAAGAAATTTTTTTCCCTGTCTAATGTATAATTTCTCTCTTCCTCAAAATTTTCCCAAATTTATTCCTCAAAATTCTTCTTCCCGTTATTTATTGTTCTGGGTCACATAGTGCGATTATAATAATGACGTCACCCAAGCACATATAAAAAATTTTGGTATTAGATCATCATCTTCCAAGTGAGGTCCAAAAATTTTATCTCCTCTAGCTCATAATCATCGTTCCTAGTATTGCTATCATATACAACCACTAGTTTACATCATCAAGCTATGCATTTCCATAAATTATTCTAGGTTATGATCAACAATCTTTCCAGCTCCCAATACTTCCAAGATCACTGCTATCTCAAGTACGGGTAGGGTACTACTGGGTCCAATTATTTTGCTAACCTTTCATACTAGTTCTAGAATCCAAAAAGAACCTACCAATCTATCCTAATAAGGTAACAATCTTCTTAGGGAATATTACACAAATTCTATCTTCTGTTTTCTGGTCTTCGATCTTCTTCTGGAGGAAAATCATCAGTCACAAGCATTCGTCTTCCCGAACAATAGGGGACGAGAAACAAGTATAACGATATTGACGAAAATTGAACGATTACAAATTGGAAGTCCAAAGGCGATAATCACATACAAAGTGAGTTTTTTAAAATCGATTATGGATTGAGATCCTATTCAACAATCATAATATCTATTCCTAATTTACAGGCTCGCTTGGCACAGTCAGGTGACCAAGACGATTTAATTCGGACCTGCATGGGCCACCACAAAAATATGTCACGCCCCAGTCCCAAAATACGTAGAACCAGGAATACGTGACACACCAGCTACGCATTCTACCAGACTTTGGTCTGACTCGAATACGTATAAGCTGTATAATATAAAGGGCACTATTTAGATATCTCATAAATCTAAACCTTTATGTCTCAATCCACAATGTACATCATTATACAAGAAAGAGCTATATGTGCTAAAGTCGGCCGCCCAATAACACACAAACTCGAATAGACTCGAGAAGAGATAAGCATACAAAAAAACTAGACTACAATAGTAGATGAATAAACAATATGAATAAAGTAACCATAATGCCGATAGAAATGATATGAGTACGTGGTAAAATGCCCGCAAGATGTGCCACTCCATCAGCAACTCCAAATGCTCCGTAATCGTCTATACTACAAAACTGGCAGGGGACCAGGTCCTCAGAGGGACGTAACAAGGTACAAAAATACAGCATGCCAAGTATAACAGAAAGTACAAGTGCAACGACAGGGTACTCTATCATAACCAAACAAGTGTGATACAGTTTGAAGACAATGTTCGACACATGGGCTATCTAAAATATAATTGTAGCTCCGGACACAAAAATACACGGGATGTACCGCAGCTCCGGGCAAAGAGTCACAAGGATGATACCACTATACTAGATACAGGATCACTACATAGATACTACATAAATATATAAGCGCGTACAGAGGAGCCCAAACCTCTAGCAACTGTCTTCCCCATCCCATGCGGTCTACGATTGTGCGCTGAACCTGAACCTCTATCTACAGTCTTGACACACAGAAATAACTCAACAGACACTACCTTAAGGTCATCCCAGTCTCTGATCATGATGCCAGTATCAGGATACAGGAGTCTGGCACGATCCCAGTATATGAGTGTGTCCTGGGGTGTCGATATACTCAGGTACGTACATCGAGGTGCTACGAAGCATCTAACAATTATTCTAAGACGTTACGACGAACGTCTGCACCCGGTTGTGATCCGAACATGAAGTATCGAACGTCAACATAAATACGTGCACAATGTACATAAAGAAACACAAATGTCTGTAATGTGAAATACAGGATGGCAAGGTACACTTGCCTGTGTGCGGCTGCTGTTAACGGGGTTTTGGTACCACGTCCAAGTCCTCAGATCCTGCAGTACCTAGAGATGAGATACAAACCAAAATCAATAATCTATTCTACGTCAAACAGGGATGCGACACACATCTATACCTAAGCTCAGTCTCAATCTCAAATAAGTAACTAATATTTCACAGTCCTCAATCTCTGACTCATGATCTGATATAATACCTATTTCAAAATTAATCACCTGCTCCCAATGTCCATCAACCTTTTAATTATCTTTTTATTTTTAGTAATAGTTTTAAAATAGCTAAACAACAATAGCCAATGCGCATTTAATAATTAGGATAACCGTCACATATGGCATTAACATCCAACCTCATTTTATATCCCAATTTCCATCCTCGCATGCATGTATTTTATATCCTCAATCAATTCCTATTTAAACCGTAAATATTTGATTTAGCATTTATTTTTCAACCATGCATAATATTCATAACCTCTAATTGAAATCAAACCCTAAACTCACCATTAATCTTAATCTCTTATCATCATCACATGCTCATCTATACTACACTACATCAACACAACCATTATTTAAACACAACCTACACAAATCCATATATATCAAGAACCGTAACCTTATACATATTATATGTTAAAAAAACCTAACTAAACACCTAATAAAATAATAACAAAGAGAGGGGTAGGGAGTCGTATACCTCGACGGCGATGTAGTTATGAAGCTGGAGGTGGTGGTGGAGTAGTCGATGGTTACCGGAGGGAAATCCTGCCGGAGATGCTCAGGTGGTGGCGGTGATGGTGATGCAATGGTGGTGGTTGGTCGAAGTGTAGAGGGTTGCAGCGGTTGGACAGGGTGGTGGATAGGTGCGGGTTGGACTGAGGTCGAGGGGGCTTGGTCGGTCTGGACTCGCCGGAGTTGCGGGCTAGACCGGCGGAGTCGTGGAGAATGGGGAGCAGTGAAGTCGGGGGGATAGGTCGACGTCGAAGAGCAGCGGGGCTGCGGCTGCACTATCGTTGAAACTTGGTCATACCAACTATATCTTAGGAGACTAGGATACCGTATCTCAGAATACGAAAAATAATAGGTAAAGCATCACATATATATATATATATATATATATATATATATATATATATATATATATATATCAAACAAATACTAATTATATAAAATTCTAATTACAGCATTAAATGGATACCTTATTTTTGAACCAATTTGGTATCACCATACTAAACCCCAATCTTGATACCCAAACCCAATACCTTGGGTATCCCTAATTATCTTGACACTTACCTTGGTATCTCAAGGTAATATCCAATACCTTACTTATACTAATTACCCATAAATATTATATGCTAACAACTAAATATTATACATATAGTATACTAAAACACAATTAGCAATTAGGAACATATATACGTATATATTAATATTATATATATACACAAATATATAGCTATTATATTAAATACATAATAACTAATATAACCGCATATGTGTCAATAAAAACCCCTGGCTGCCATCGTTAAAGCTTCTGATACGCTGCTGATACTGCTGCTGTACTGCTCTATAGCGGCAGTTTTCTCCTGCCGTCGCAGTTGGTGAGTTGCTGCTGTCGTCGTTGCTGTTGCGGCCGTCGCTACTGCTGCTGTTGTTGCTATTGGTGCTGCAACTGCTATCGCTATTTCCCTGCTGCTGATGCTGTTGTTTGTGACACTGAGGCTGTCACTAAAACTATTGTCGCCTCTTCTATATCTTATATATATATATATATTTATAACACAATATTATATATATATATATGTAAAATCCCTAATTCTGAAAACTGTATTAATTATTTAATTTATTTAGTAATTATTAGCTAAATAGAGGGAATATATTTTATTTAATTTTTATTTGAGGTATTTGTGCATTTAGGGGATTTATGGAGCCATTATTAAATTTCCTAATTTATTCCATGTAGGAGACTCTTAGGACAGTTGCTAGCTTAATGGTATGCACCAATATAATCTTTAGAATTTTAAATACATATATATATATATATATATATATAATTAATTAGAAAAGAAATTTCTATTGGATCTCAACCCGAAACCCAAACACCCTACCCGCCAGAACCCACTACCCGTTTAGCCCCTAACCGGACCGTTAGGAGAAGAAAAATATCAACGACAGCAGTAGCAAAACCAATATTTTCTTCCCTTCTCCACACGTGTGAGCCATGTCATTCCACCGCCTCTTTAACTCTATTATTACTAAACTCTCCCTCAACCGAAACCAAAACAAAGAAAGAAGGAAACAACAACAACAACAACAGTAGTTTTTGAGACCACTAAGTTTCCCCACCGCCTCTTATCTCTATATATATTACAAATTCTCCCAAACCCTAATCCCACTTCTTCCATAAAAATATAACACCGTATTGGACGCTTGCACTATACAGAATTCTTGCCCGATAATTATACCTTGCTATCGTATTATTATTTACATTCCACATGATATCTGCATAATTTATTTTTACCTATTTAGTTTATTTATTGCTATATAAATTGTGCGTCCAAGAAAACTTGGGTGCAACAACGATGTCGTCATATCATATTTTATTTATGTATATTTTGGACCTACTTTATGAGATCACCCCATTATTATGGAGCATCATTAGGTTCATTGGCCGTGACACAGTTGTTACACGAGTTGTGAGGCTCATATAGATCATAGACAGCGTGACAGATCTGGCCTCCTGTATGCATGGGTAGTGCGTTAGGGATGATTGCTGATAGAAATCTTGTATGCTAGTAGACCTGGCTGTTATTTAGAGGTTTTATCGTGTCATGGATGTGGCATGCTTAGAGCATAGGATGGGGAGAATAACAAGTAAGATATTTGGGCTCCTTTGTACTTTTCTTTTATGTAACCCGTACGCTCCACCGGAGATACGCGGTCGTGATGACCCC
The DNA here is from genome assembly GCA_036927795.1 of Iris macrosiphon. Lineage (NCBI taxonomy): Eukaryota > Viridiplantae > Streptophyta > Magnoliopsida > Asparagales > Iridaceae > Iris > Iris macrosiphon. Next base: position 128,146,378 of record JAYESA010000006.1, on the reverse strand, counting down.
TATACTACTTGGCGTCCTCTGCCGTTCAAAAGACGACATGCTTTGTAAGCCCCTGATTCTCCGAGAGAATCATGCCAAACCCACTATATGGCCAGATAGCCCACTTGGTGGAAAGTTGTTCTCAAACTGCATTCACTTAGACGGTTAGGCGACCCATTGGATGTTTATATTTCAGTACTTTAATGGCATATTTATATGTATCTTATTACATCCCTCTGAGGACCTGGTCCCTTTCCAGATATGGACGAGCAGGAGTATCCGCAGGAGTACGGACCTGGACCTGACGTTACTTACCAAACTGAGGAGGTCTTACCCTCGGAGTATTTGTGATTTTATTATCGCTGTTTAGAGATCCATGTTGCTACCTCAGTATAGTCATTTTGTGTAGATTTGTTTCCACCCGACTATCAGACTAGATACTCATCTTTGATATTCAGATATTATTAGCTCTTTATTCCTACTTATTATTTGTGATATGGATGAGATATAGATTGTGTATGACTTGTTGTGACAGTATATTACCACTAGTGGATTGAATATTCATGAACAGCATACATGTGTATATGGTTTCTATATATTGGAGTTCATATACATACAGCTGGACGTGTTACGTATTCCTAGTCCTACGTATTTTGGGACTGGGGCATGACAATATATATATATATATATATATATATATAACACAATATATAATTATATATATATATAACTTACAACTATATACAAATATATATATATAGACAATAATACATATAACAATATAGTATCATATATATACATAATTACAACTATATAAGATATATGTACATAATAAATACATATAACAATAACATACATATATATAGTAACATATATATATATATAGCATCATATAAATATATTTACACATAACATATACACTATATATATACTACAATATATATACATACACTACAATATTAAATAGCTCTTATATATGTAGAATAATAGCTACATACATATATAAATATTTATAATTACACATTACCAAGACTAAGAACACAAGAGAAATAGATCTAGAAGAATTTGCACAAACACATGGAGCGTATCACACCCGTATCCCACTAGATCTAGGATACGCTTGCGACACGAGTCCACCACACATCCAAACGTATTCCGAAGGACACGAACAAGTCTAATATATTATTTATGAACAATACGAAGAGTCAAACCAAAATCTACGTGTTCATGTCAAAATGTGACATGCACAAAGTCTCGTGTCGGAGGAAAAACCTCCAAATTAATACGTATCACCAAAGTGTTGGGATACGACCTACACATACCCAATTGTGTACACGACACTAATCCCAAATACATAAGCACATGCCAAATTGATCTATGGGACCAATTGACACACACAACAAATGTCAATCTCGAAATTCTCCCAAAATTGACACAAAAAGTACCATAACATTCTCAATAGGCCTCCTATGAACACAAAACTAAATCCTATGGGTAGCCTATGAATATGGGTTAATTTCTCGTGGTTAAATTCAGATTTATAGCCTAAATTAAGTAAAAAAATTAAATTGTACCTTTTGGGAGATGGATTCCCAATGAAAGCTCCAAATGTGATAAAATTGGCCTCCAACTTATAGATCCTTGCACCTCTTTATAGATCATTGCTTCCTCCTTCTAGATCCTTGTTCTACTAGTCTCTAATAGTAATTTGGGAAGGAATTGGGATAAAATTTGGTAAAGAAAATAATGTGGAATGAAGGAATTTGGTTGAAGAAAAATCTAGATCTAGTTTTCAAATAAAAAGAGGAGAGAGAAATAATTTCCCCCTCTTTAATAGGCCGGACAACCCCTTACCCCTTTCTTAAGTCACTATGTAATATCCATTATACCCCTTGGGGCCTCTCATGAAGAAATAATTAAGGAGGGAAGCTTCTAGTCTAATGGTTTAATTAATTTAATTATCCTCCTAATCCATGGGCTTTCTAAATGGGCTAAAATCTAACGATTAATATATATAGGTCCATGAGTCTAAACTAAACTAGTTAGGTTCAGTAACACAAGTCCAAAATAAATAACTAACATCTAATAATAATTAAATAATATAATAATTAATTATTTATCAAGCACAATATTTAATTAAATATAAAAATACTATAATATCATTTCCTAGAAAATATGGTAGTGACAACACGAAATATAATCAATACCCAATATACACGATAAGATACATGTACACGAGTATCCGCTGAACACAGTAACATCTCCTGACGGGATCCATGTAATATAAGTCCGTGAAATCACTGTGTCGGAATCAAGTATAGAATTCTAGAACATGCATATATACAATATTATGAATTAAAAACTATCAGAAAAATATTCTCGAATGAAGTCCTGTGCAAGGTGTGTCTCTTGATGCCCAAGCTAGTATCACACAGACCTATATATGGTATGTTGCATCAATATAAGGCTCAAGAATGAAAATCAATTATGAATTAAAAACTATCTAGGTCAAACCGATTAAATCTAGGTTGCAAGAGTTTAACACCAAGAAACTAAGTCAATACACTATGAAAATAAACTATACAAGCTAATCTAAGGTACTAAAAGACACTCAAAAGTCGTATCCTAAGATACGCAAGTTTAGTTATGTAAAAATAGTATTTTAGATATATATATATATATATATATACAAGTCAATATACATAATATATATATCAAAATAATAAAATATGATACATTGGCCTGGCACTAATACGTATCACACATATCTCGACACCCAAACTCAATACCTCGGGTATCGTCCTAATACCTTGGTATTACCTTGGTATCCCAAGGTAATCCAAAACTCTAACATATAGCTAATACACATATATAAAACCCTAATCTAATATACTAGCAATATATTGTATCTAAACTACTAACATATAATACCAATAGTATACATAACTAACTACTACACAATATCAACTAATACAAATATATATTTATATATGTAGCTAGCTATTTACTAACGTACTAACATATATATATATATATATATATATATATATATATATATATATATATATATATATATATATTAGCTATTACCCAATCCACTACACACCATATATATATAAGCATATATAACTAATTAATAGCTATCCTTGATACTAAACTAATCTACTGACTGATATAATGACCTGACTGAAACCCACTGATACCAAGCTAACGCATGGATACCCGAAAACCTCTACTGATACTACACAGTACAATGGCTGCACTGTTGAAGCTTCTTGCACATGTTGTGCATCTCTGCTGCAAAACTCCTCTCTTGCCACTGCTCGATCCTGCTGCACAGTGCCTCACTTTGCTGAACAGGATGTCCGGTCTGCTGTGCACAAGGCTGCACTTAGCTGTGCATGATTGCACATTCTGCTTTACTGTGCAGATACTCTTCTAGTTAACTGCTACCATCAGTGAGTTCTCTGCTCCCTGCTACTGTGCTCTCCTCGAGCACTGCCTCGAGCTACAGTGACTCCCTTGCCCAAGTGCAGCTCTCCCTAAAATTGTTGCTGTGGGGACTGCACTAGCAATGTGCACAAATAGTACACTAAAATATTGAATGCTGAGCCTCCCTCACACTGCTGAATGTAGTGTTCTGCACTGCCTCAAGTTGATACTCTTGTGCACATCTCTGAGTTGTTGCAACCACTGAGACCCCTCACTCACTGCCACTGTGCACGGGCATAGTCACTGACTGAACTCTCATCCTCACACACAAACACAAACAACACAAACATATATACTACACTCAAACATCTATGCATATATACAGTAGCTATCTATCTATATATATATAGACACTTCCCTTTATGTATATATATATATATATATATATATATATATATATATATATATATATATATAACACACATATATATATACATACTTACACACATATAAACTAATCATATACACTATTATATACATACATATATTACATAAATATCATATAGATATATAAATATACATGAATACATAGAATAAGGAGTAAAACACCAAACACGTGGAGTGTACCGCACCCGTATCATACTAACTCTATGATACGCTTGCGATACGGCTCCAACACACAACCAAACATATCCCGGAGGACACAAGCAAGTCTAATACACTAAATATGAACAAACGTATAGTAATTAGATCAACTACATGTCTGTGTCATAATGTGATATGCACAAGTCCTCGTGTCGAAGAAAATCTCCCAAAATTAACCCATTTTATCAAATTAACGAGATACGGCCTACACGTACCTAATTATGGAAATGATACTAGTTACAAATAAGCAATCATATGTTATTTGGAGCTATTTGACCAAATTACAAGTACCATATGTGCCAATATCAAAATTTTCCCAAAATTGACACCAAAATGCACATAACTTCCACCGTAGGTCTCCTATGAACCTAAAATTAAATCATATTGGTAGCCTATACATGTAGGTTAGTTTCTCATGATTAAATCTCATATTTAGAGGAAACTAGAGGGAGAAAAACTAAAATATACCTATTGGGAGATGGATTTCCAATAAAAAGTCTCTAAATGCAAAGTAGCTCATCTTCTTGTAGATCTTCGCCTCCTCCTTCTTGCGCCTTGATTCCTTATTGTAGATCCTTGATGTAGAAGCCTCTAATGAAGAATAGGGAAGGAATTTGAGAAGAAATTGGTGAAGGAATGGTGAGGAAATGAAGGAAATTAAAAGAAGGAAGAACTAGATCTAAAGGAATTGGAAATTATGAAGTGATATAATTTCTCTCTCCTCCTAGCATGTGGCCGGCCATATACCCCTCTAAATACTAGTATGAAATGTCCTAATTATCCCTCGGGGCCTCTTATAAAGAAATTAATTATGGAGGAAAGGTTCTAGTCTAATGGTTTCACCAATTAATATAACCTCCTAATCCATAGGCCTAATTCATGGGCTCAATCTAAACTTATATGAAAAGTTGGTTCATGCATCAAATTAAATAGGTTAAGTCCACTACACAAGTCTAAAATAATCTACAACTAATAATCAATAATTAATACAACAAATAATAATTATGCATGCTGTCACGTCCTAGTCCCAAAATACGTAGGATCAGGAATACGCAATATGCCAGCTACGCATTCGACCAGACTCTGGTCCGACTCGAATACATATAAGTTGTACTATAATAGTTACTATCTAAATAATCCTGCAAATATAAATGTCTATTTCTTAATCTATAAAAAATAAAAATACACAAGAATGAGCTATATGTGCTAGAGTCGGCCTCCCAGTAACACACAAACTCGAATAAACTCAAGAAGAATATGAGTCTATAAAACTAGGCAACATCAGCAGATAAATAAAAATATAAAATAATAACCATATCTCCGATGGAAATGATATAAGTACCTGGTACCAAAGCCTGCCAAACAAGCAACTCCGTCAGCAACTCCAAAACGCTCCGTAATCGTCTATGCTGCAAAACTGGCAGGGGACGTAACAAGGTACAAAAATACAACATGCCATAGTTCAACAATGGTGTAATCTAGCATAACCACCTAAGTGAGACACAGTTTGAATATAATGTTTGACGTGTAGGCTGTCCAAAATAAAACCGTAGCTCCGAACACGGAGACACACAGGACGTACCGCAACTCCGGACAAAGAGTCATATAGGTGATACTACTACTCTGGATACAGGAATACTACATCAATAGGACATAAACATATATAAAGCGCGTGCAGAGGAGCACAAATGTCTAGTAATTGTCTTCCCCTCCTAAATCGATCAACGAGTGTGCGCTGAACCTGAACCTCTATCTAGCAGTCTCGTCATACTAAAGTAACTATTAACAAACGCGATCCTAAGATCATCCCAGATTTCGGTCATGCTGTCAGTATCAGGATACAAATAATCTGGCACAATGACTTTGTTTGAAGGTGTCCTAGGGTTATGATGTAACCAAGTGTGTACATTAAGGTATTACAAACATCTATCAATCGTTACCAAATGTTACCGACGAACGTCTGCACCCGATTATGACCCGTACGTGAAGTAACAATTCTAAACCAAAATATGCACATGCATATAATGAATATATAAATATCTGGTAACTAAAATACAGGGTGGCAAGGTAAACTTGCCTAGATCGGGCTGTTGAAGATGGGGCTCTGGTACAACGTCCAAGTCCGCGGGTCCCGTAGTACCTAGAGACAAGATACAAGCTCCATCAATAGACTATCATGTGGCTAAAATAAGATGTGACACACATCTAGCATATGTTTAAACCTCTGTTACAACTCACATAGGCACTAAGCTAGAGGGTTGACCAAGGTTTACTAAGGGTTCGTTACATCTAATATGATCAATCCCTGTTTAATATCATCAGAACAATCCTCAATCCCCTATATTTATCATAGCCTTTTTCAGTAGTTCCTGTATGATCATTCCTCAGATTTTACCTCGGTATTCACAGACGTTTACACGTACATTTAATTATCATCTTCAAAATAAATTATTTATTATTTATTAAACCCTCAAATATATACAATTATTATCATTTCATAATAAAAATTCTCCTCAATTAAATTTATTATTACTATTCATCTCTTAATAAATGACCAACATTTAGATACCACGATATATACTCAATCAACCGATCAACAATGCATATAACATTATGTATAAAACCCTTAAATATCTCATATGGCATTTAAACCCTAAACTCATTATACATTTCATTTCCAACCATCAAATGTATATATTTCATAACCTCAAACCATGAATATCAATGCATTCAAAACCCTAAATAATCAACTTTGCATTAAACTATCTGTCATGACCCGCACCCGGATATTCGAGCACGAGTACGTGGGCACGTCCAGCCTACGCCGCAGTGTCGGCAGTAGTACGCTGTCTAGGTCATTCTCACAAGTAATTTTAAATCTATCTCATCCACAATAAATAGACAAGAAAAATAACAGGAAATAGGAATGCTAACTTTTATAAAACAAATTATGACAACAGATCCATAGTTAATACAAAGCCAGAAGATAAATCGGGGACAAACCCGAGTATATGCTGAAAGGAAATAAATAAGTAGCTACTGCTAACTACTCTGCAGAAGTAGCCTCCTGGGTGGGAACTGGCTCCTCATATGGGTCACCTGCTAACTCATAGTGGCCATAATAGGTAGGGGCAAGGTCCTCATCATCGCCTAAATCAACGGATCCAGTCAGGAAAGGAGCAAAGTACACAATGCATAACAAGATTAAACTAAACATTTATGACAATTGGAAACAGAAACTGATTGTGTAACATATTGAGAATATGCATATAAGAAACAACAATAACTAAGAGTTAATGCTATAAATAGGGATATGAGAAAACAGGAATAAATAAGACAGGAAATGAAACTACAACAGTCAGCAAGAACTATAACAAGACCAGGAGCTATCTGTGTGAACTTGTGTTTGTTTTAGAATACATAGTTGGCATATAGGGGTTTATAAGGCTAATCCGGCCATCATAAACGGCTATTAAACAGGGATAATCGAGATCCGGCTGAGGGTACAGTCGCATACCAACAGCTATTAAACACGACAGGGGAAAGGGTAAACTACATGCCTTCTAGTATTCTCCCACCCGACATAAAAACAAGACATAAAAAACCAGTATTCGAGACATAAAATTCAGTGTTCTAATACTACGTGTAATCATCAAGGGTACTAGTAGAGCAGGGAATTAATTGTCATAATATAAAGATTTAAACTTGAAGTGCAGGTACTTGCCTGTTGTTTGGATCCAGTTAATTATACTTGGGAAAATATTCCAGAGATGAGTCTAGATGCTGAAATAGACATTACTATCATGCTCAAAAGATGTCAAATAGCTAGAAATGCCTATTCTTGGGTCCAATTTGGAGACAAGGGCAAAAACGGCAGTTTCGGGCCAAAACGGGGTCCGCCGGTGGGCCCGCTTTGCACCGAAAAATGTGCCCGGGTCAACGGTCTCCAAATTCACCAAACTTAGTGTCAACAGGTCAAGAACGCTGATACGAACTCAACGGAACTTCCAGATTTGAATTCCGATCAGCCGATCACAAAATCGCCCGTCGAGCGGGGCCTGTGGGGCCCACGACATGCGATTTCGTCAACGTTCTCAGAATCGAACCAAACTTGACCCACAGGACCAGCGTATCGCTACGAGTCTGATGGGGCAAGTTTCGTCTCGATCCGATGAGTGTACAAGAAGTTAGGGCGAATTGCAGAAAAGTCGAATACGGGGCGATGTCCGCGGATACGCGTTTATTTCGGTGTGCATGCACACCCGAATCAGCTTCCACGAAATCTCACACGTCCGTATCGACGGCGCGCACGTATCTGTGAAGACCGCAAGCGACCAAGTCATCCCATTTGGCGGGGCTACTCAGTTCCGGGGTGAAACAGGGTCTGGTTTTTCCTGTTTTTGGATCGCGGTGTGCGATCACCACAGGACGCGATGCCCCGAGCGGTTTATCCGGGCACCTAGAGGGTCATACAGGCTTCGCAACGCAATTTACGGAATTGAAAACGGAGCTACGAGGAGAAAGATATAGTACCTGAACAGGGCTCAGAAAACCGGGGCTTCACTGTGTCCGACACGACACAGGACACACTGTTCTGTGTCCACTGCCGTGTCCGAGTAGGGGAATTAGGGTTAGGGTTTGGGCTGCTGGACGGCGGGGAGCCGGAGGGGAGATTTGGGCAGTGGCCGGAGAGGGAAGAAGTTTATAGGCCAGGTGGAGGGGCAGCCGGGTTAGGCGGGGGAGAAGGGGACGAGGGAGGCGGCTGCGTGGCCGGGCGGGGCGCCGCGTGGCCGGGCGGGGCGGCGGAGGCGGCGGAAGACTCGGGGGTCAAGGGAGAGGGGAATGGGTCGGGCGGCGGGTCGGGTTTGACCGACCCGACCCGACCCGCTAGCGGGTTTGGGCCGGAGGAAACTGGGCCGGGGCCGAGCGGCTGGGCTGCTGGGCCGGGCTGGGTAATAATAATAATAATAATAATAATAATAATAATAATAATAATAATAATAATAATAATAGTAGTAATAATAATAATAATAATAATAATAATAATAAATTAATTAAATAAATAAATAAACAAATAGTTTTAGGTGATTTAAAAAATATGTCTGAGGCCCAATAAATTCCAAAAAATTACCCTAAGTCCAGTTTTTCATTTTAAACCGAAAAATATTATTTTCATAATATTTTAATATTATTTATTAATAATTAAAAATCATTCAATAATTAAGAACCCTGATTTTAATTACAGAAAATTCCCAGAAAATTCCAAAAAATTATGAAAAATTCCAATTTAAAATTCTTGCAAAATCTGGGGGTTTATAATCTACCCAACTTATAAAAATTTTGTCCTCGAAATTTAAAATTAAGCCATAATCTGTCAAACCTTCATGTACACAAAGCAAGTCAATCGCAATCTCCTTGCGATAATTAGAATCCCTATCATATCCACTGCAATCATTTCATGGTTAAGATGACTATTGTTCCAATCAAGATTTTTAACCTATGGTTATTACTTCTTATTTTCTCAAATTATCCACAGGAAATTTTTAAATTAAGTCCATCTACCCCCTTCAAGATTTGCATATGCTTATGAATTTACCTCACGATTCTAATTATCGTAAATTCCTCTAGAAGTGATTCGAGTCCAACAGTATTCTCATTCACAATTGTATGCTTCAATTTTTTTTTTAAATTTATTCACATCCTCAATAATCCAACTAGGTAGTCCAACCACCAATTTTAATTTGTAATTCAAATCATCAAATTGAAAAATAATTAAATGTAGTCCACCCATGTTCAAGTCTGAAATTCTATAATTTTATCTTCTAAATTCAAATTGATGATTTTACCTTCATTATTCAAAATTTAAATCATAAACCTAAGATATAACTTTTGGGTCCTCGATATCAATTCACTAATCATCTTAGTCACTCCTTTAAATTTTCAAAATTAGAATGGCTTGCTTCTTCCAATCTAACCTTACTCGGTCACAATCCAAAGGATATTTCTTTCGAGTTGACAAATGCATTGCTACCCAACTTAGAGCTTACCCATTCATCACAAAAGACTATATACCTTAAGAAAATATTCCTTAATATGTTTACTCATGTCATTCAATCATCGAAACTTCAACGCCGATCGTGATATGTCCTTAATTTCGAAAGAGAAATCCTCAAGTATGGGATCGGCCTATGGGGCATATCTAGTATTCTCTGTGTATCAGACTTATACTAAGCACGAGGTTTCGTCTTTCCAAAATAAGGGAAGGCGAGGATCAATAATACAGAGTTCAAGGGTGAGGTGATAGAATAGAAATATCGGGGTCAAGACGTTTAAAGAATTCAAATGGGACTTGTCAAGTAGTTGTGGATTGAATCCTATCTTGGTAATTCCTATTCACATGCTCGTATTAATACAGTTATGTTACCTATATGATATGCTCGGACATGTCTCGGGCAAGTATATTAGTCAACTGTATATCTCAATCCACGTAAAGTAGTACGAAGGGCAAATCAAAATGCACTATGGTTGATCAGACCGTAATACACTGATTCTGAATAGACAATTGTATTAGTGTGTCGACCCACTAATACATATGTCATGAACATGCTTGATAAAAGGATAAGCTTGCAAAACTAAGCTATAAAATAGCAGTATAAGTCAAGTACATCAAAATTTAGTGCGCTAGATGATGATAAAAGGAGGTACAAATTATTTAAACACACAAAACAACCTACAATATGCTCAGTAAAAAAAAGATTCTACAATCTCTACAGTTATCAATATAAAAGCATTCCAGGTTATTAGCAAGTTTAAAATTACTACGTTGGGGCTGAGGTCACGAACCAACAGGCATGAGCTAAACAATACTAGAAACGACAGCAAAAAATCACTTACGCGAATTAGCTACTCCAAGAGTCTGCGCGTTCTCCACGGTCATGCTGGTAGAGCATCTCGTGGTGATCTTGTAGGAACCTCATCGCTTGTTGGTAGATCCTTTACTCTATATCCAAAAAAAATGATAAAGGTGGACAGGAATCATGGCAGGATGCAAGTCAATAAAATAATTCGAAGCCGATATGGATATCAAGAACGATTCAATCAAGTGGATGAGCTTTTCCTAAATCCTCAATCTTATTGCAGGCCTGTTCGGTCCCTAAGTTGAAACTGAACAATTTAGTCATTGACCTGCATGGGCCACCACAAAAATGTGTCACGACCCGCACCCGGATATTTGGGCACGAGGATGTGGGCACGTCCAGCCTACGCCGCAGTGTCGGCGGTAGTACGCTGTCTAGGTCATTCTCACAAGTAATTTTAAATCTATCTCATCCACAATAAATAGACAAAGAAAATAATAGGAAATAGGAATGCTAACTTTTATAAAACAAATTATGACAACAGATCCATAGTTAATACAAAGCCAGAAGATAAATCGGGGACAAACCCGAGTATATGCTGAAAGGAAATAAATAAGTAGCTACTGCTAACTACTCTGCAGAAGTAGCCTCCTGGGTGGGAACTGGCTCCTCATATGGGTCACCTGCTAACTCATAGTGGCCATAATAGGTAGGGGCAAGGTCCTCATCATCGCCTAAATCAACGGATCCAGTCATGAAAGGAGCAAAGTACACAATGCACAACAAGATTAAACTAAACATTTATGACAATTGGAAACAGAAACTGATTGTGTAACATATTGAGAATATGCATAAAAGAAACAACAATAACTAAGAGTTAATGCTATAAACCGGGATATGAGAAAATAGGAATAAATAAGACAGGAAATGAAACTACAACAGTCAGCAAGAACTATAACAAGACCAGGAGCTATCTATGTGAACTTGTGTTTGTTTTAGAATACATAGTTGGCATATAGGGGTTTATAAGGCTAATCCGGCCGTCATAAACGGCTATTAAACAGGGATAATCGAGATCCGGCTGAGGGTACAGTCGCGTACCAATAGCTATTAAACACGACAGGGGAAAGGGTAAACTACATGCCTTCTAGTATTCTCCCACCCGACATAAAAACAAGACATGAAAAACCAGTATTCGAGACATGAAATCCAGTGTTCTAATACTATGTGTAATCATCAAGGGTACTAGTAGAGCAGGAAATTAATTGTCATAATATAAAGATTTAAACTTGAAGTGCAGGTACTTGCCTGTTGTTTGGATCCAACTAATTGTACTTGGGAAAATATTCCAGAGATGATTCCAGATGCTGAAATAGATATTACCATCAGGCTCAGAAGATGTCAAATAGCTAGAAACGCCTATTCTTGGGTCTAATTTGGAGACAAGGGCAAAAATGACAGTTTCGGGCCAAAATGGGGTCCGCTGGTGGGCCCGCTTTGCACCGAAAAACGTATCCGGGTCAACGGTCTCCAAATTCACCAAACTTAGTGTCAACAGGTCAGGAACGCTGATACGAACTCAATGGAACTTCCAGATTTGGATTCCGATGAGCCGATCACAAAATCGCCCGTCGAGCGGGGCCTGTGGGGCCCACGACATGCGATTTCGTCAACGTTCTCAGAATCGAACCAAACTTGACTCACAGGACCAGCGTATCTCTACGAGTCTGATGGCATAAGTTTCGTCTCGATCCGACGAGTGTACAAGAAGTTAGGACGAATTACAAAAAAGTCAGATACGGGGCGATGTCCGCGGATACGCGTTGATTCCGGTGTACAAGCACACCCGAATCAGCTTCCGCAAAATCTCACACGTCTATATCAACGGCGCGCACGTATCTGTGAATACCGCACGCGATCAAGTCATCCCGTTTGGCGGGGCGTACTCAGTTCCGGGGTGAAACAGGGTCTGGTTTTTCCTATTTTTGGATCGCGGTGTACGATCACCACAGGACGCGGTGTGCCGAGCGGTTTATTCGGGCACCGAGAGGGTCATACAGGCTTCGCAACACAATTTACGGAATTAAAAACGGAGCTACGAGGAGAAAGATATGAGTACCTGAACAGGGCTCAGAAAATCGGGGCTTCACTGTGTCCGACACGACACAGGACACACTGTTCTGTGTCCACTGCCGTGTCCGAGTAGGGGAATTAGGGTTAGGGTTTGGGCTGCTGGACGGCGGGGAGCCGTAGGGGAGATTTGGGCAGTGGCCGGAGAGGGAAGAAGTTTATAGGCCAGGCGGAGGGGCAGCCGGGTTAGGCGGGGGAGAGGGGGACGAGGGAGGCGGCTACGTGGCCCGGCAGGGCGCCGCGTGTCCGGGCGGGGCGGCGCAGGCGGCGGAGGCGGCGGAAGACTCGGAGGTCAGGGGAGAGGGGAATGGGTCGGGCGGCGGGTCGGGTTTGACCTACCCGACCCGACCCGACCCGCTAGCGGGTTTGGGCCGGAGGGAACTGGGCCGGGGCCGAGCGGCTGGGCTGCTGGGCCGGGCTGGGTAATAATAATAATAAGAATAATAATAATAATAATAATAATAATAATAATAAATTAAATAAATAAATAAATAAATAAATAAATAAATAGTTTTAGGTGATTTAAAAAATATGTCTGAGGCCCAATAAATTCCAGAAAAATTACCCTAAGTCCAGTTTTTCATTTTACACCCAAAAATGTTATTTCCATAATATTTTAATATTATTTATTAACAATTAAAAATCATTCAATAATTAAGAACCCTGATTTTAATTAAAGAAAAATTCCCAGAAAATTCCAGAAAATTGTAAAAAATCCCAATTTAAAATTCTTGCAAAATCTGGGGGTTTACACCATCAATTGCATATTGTAACATGTAATAAACCTAAAATCTCGTATGGATATTTAACATAACCCTAAAACTATCTAAACTATATACAATATACAATAATACTAGACTAACCATAACAATACACAATATACAACACATAGAGAGGGGAGTGTTCACCTCGGTGCCAGTGTGGTGGCACGTCGGGGTGGTGCTGTAGTCGACAGCGGGAGGTACGTTGCTCGTGGGACGGGGATGGTGGTGATGTTAATGGTGATGATGATGAAGGTGATGATGATGATGATGGTGATGATGTGATGTTGAAGGTCATGATGGTGATGATGTGCTATTGCCGGAGGGGAGTGATAGCATCTACGGGTAGAGTCTGTGGTGGGCGATCGACTGGAGGCCGGAGTAAGGTACAACGGGTGGAGATGTTGGTAGCGGTGGTCACGATGGTGAGGATGATAGCGGGGTAGGCTGGAGGAGACCGTAGCGGTGGTGGGTTCGACAGTCGTGGAGATTGGCCGGAGGATAGTGCCACGCCAGAGCGGTGATAGCAATGGCTACGGGAGAAGGAGGTTGCTGGTGGCAGTGCATGGGGGTGGCAGTCGAAGAAGAGGTTGCAGGGGTGGTAGAGATAGGGTGTGGCCAGTCGGGATGGCCGGAGAAGGGGAGCCGGCCGGGTTCAGTTGAAGATGGGAAAGGAAGAAGAAGAAAAAGAAGAAGAAGAAGAAGAAGAAGAAGAAATAAAGAAGGGAATGGGAAGAAGAGAGGTTTCAAATGGTAGTATTAGGAAGAGGGAGGAGAGAGAGGGGGTGGGGTTTTCAATGTGTTGGGATTAGGGCCGGCATGGGGATGTGGGAAGTGATGGAGATATTTTATAGGAGGTTGTGTGAGGAATGTGTGGTGAAGATGAGTCCTACTTTTTGAATGAAGGGCTTAGATTTAACATGGAGAAAATGAGCATCCAAAGGAGAGAGAGGGGTGGGGTTAGATGGGTCTAGGTAGAGAGGGAGCGTTCTTCATTTGTTTGGACCAATAAGGTGATGACACATATTAATACTTTTGTATATTAGCCCCTTAACTTTTGGGTATTTTCATAAACATGTAAAATAATAGAAAAAAATATGTGAGAAGTGGTGTTTGGCATTTTGTAGGGTAAGGGGGATTATGTGTTTTGCATGGGCTTAATTAATGGGATAATGGGATAATGGGTTAAATTAGGGTTAAGTTGGAATCAGTCAAATTTGGTATCCCTAATTTAATTAAAATAAAATATTATGTGCTCTTAAATTAAATGGGGGCACATGGGATCTCAATTTGGAGTGACACAAAGGTCATGAAAGGTGTAGGCTTGGTGTCAGTTTTGGACTCTTTAATTGGTCAGAATAAACGGGTTAAGTTTGTGTCTCAAAATGGATGGCAACGACACAGGTACGCGACACAGGATTAAAGAATATGATTCGGATACAGGAAGTTGTGAAATTAAATTAGAGCACAAGGGATTGCGATTGTGAGTGACGAAAAAGTCCAACGCCTAGGTTGGCGTGTCAAGTCAATAGTGCAATAATTAGTTGAAAATTATAGGCTATTGTTGGGCTCCGAATATTGCAACAATGGTAGGGCGCACCAAGGGTTTAATTAAAGAATCAGACATCTGCAACCTTAATTCTAAACCTCAATTACCTGATGCTAAAATAAAAATTTCTAACCCAAAACCAGTCTATCTATAAAAATAAATGAGGGGGTTTACATCTTTCCCAACTTAGAAAAATTTTGTTCCCGAAATTAAAAGTAAAGCACGACTAATAGCTACGAGAATTTAAAAGTAAACTGGTAATCAAATACGGTACGTAAATTCGTACCTTGGTCCTCAAATAAATATGGAAAATGTTGCCGAATGGAATCCTCGCACTCCCAGGTAGACTCACCTGACGAATGATGCTTCCATGCAATCCTGACCAGTCAAATAGTCTGACCTCTCAAAGTCTTCTCACTGCGATCGAGTATATCCATTGGCTGCTCTGCATAAGATAAACTGGGCTCGACTGTAATCTCTGAATGATCAAGCACATGGCTAGGGTCTGCCACGTATCTTCTCATCTGCGATACATGAAATACGTCGTACACTCCTTCTAATGATGGAGGCAATGCAAGACGATAAGCCACTTCGCCAACTCGTTCTAAGATGTTAAAAGGTTCGATGTACCTCGGACTCAGCTTGCCTCTGTCTCCGAATCTAATGGTACCATAAGTAGGCAATATCTTCAAAAATATATGGTCACCCTCCTTGAACTCCAAAGGTCTGTGGTGCGCATCTATCCAATACTTCTGTATTTCCTATACTGCATTCATGTGGCTTTGAATCTGCTTTACTTTCTCCACTATCTGTGACCAACTCTGGACCAAATATCTAACACTCTCCCACGTCACTCCAACATACCGGTGACCTATACTTCATGTCGTACAGTGCCTCATAAGGTGCCATCTGTATACTGGCCAGGTAGATGTTGTTGTAGGAGAATTCCACCAAGTGTATATGGTCCTCCCAAGATCTTCCAAGTCGATCATGTACGCTCTTAATATATTCTCTAGTATCTGAATTGTGCGCTCAGACTGACCATCAATCTGTGGGTGATATACAGTGCTGAACTTGAGACAAGTTTCTAGACTCTCCTACATACTCCTCCAAAAATATAATGTGAATCTGGAATCATGATCCTATACAATACTGACAGGCACTCCATGTAGTTGTATTATCTGCCTCATATATATGTCCGCTAATATCTCCGTAGACTGCCCAACTCTGAAGGTCAAGAAATGGGCAGACTTGATGAGTTGGTCTACAATAACCCAAACTGCATCCTTCCCGCTAGGGCTCCTCGGGAATCCTGTGACGAATTCCATGGTAATGTATTCCCACTTCCACTCGGGAATGGGAGGTAGTTATAATATTCCTGTAGTCCTCTAATGTTCAGCCTTGACTTGCTGACAGACCAAACATCTCATCGTGAATCTCGTAATCTCCCTCTTCATCCCATGCCACCAGTAGTGTTGCCTTAAATCTTGGTACATCTTCGTACCCACAGGATGAATAAAATATATCAAGCTATGAGCCTCGGTCATCAACTCCTGGCATAGCTCGCCACTCGGAACTTATAGGCAATCTCCATACCTCAATGTTCTGTCTTCATAAATCCTGAGTTCCATCTATATGACGGCCTCTTTCCTCTCTCGCAGTCGTCGAAATCTTAAATCTGTAGGCAAGGCTGCCTTGAACCTCTCAACCAATGTAGACTGAACCTCGAGACTGGACATCTGTCCATCCTTGCCTGACAGAACAATCTCTATCCTGAGCTCCTGATGATCTGAGTCATCAAAAAGTAAGCCATGGGCCTCTTGCTTAAGGCATCTGCTACTACATTCGCCTTGCTAGGGTGGTACTGCAACTCTATGTCATAATCTGTCATCAACTCTAGCCATCGTCTCTGTCTCATATTAAGCTTCTTCTGAGTATAGACATACTTTAGACTTTTGTGATATGTGTAAATCTCAATACGCTCTCCATAAAGGTAGTGTTGCCATAGTTTTAGTGCAAATGTACCTGCAACTAGCTCTAGGTCATGTGTTGGATAGTTTTTCTCATAAACTCGCAGATGTCTCGATGTGTAGGTATCACTTTGCCGTGTTGCATCAGTACACATCATATTCCGCTCCCAGACGCATCACTATACACTACAAATCCTCTCAATCCTGAAGGAAGTATCAAAATCAGTGCTGATGTCAGACGCTTCTTCAGCTCATCGAAAGCCGTCTAATACTCCTCTGACAAGATAAACTCCTCGCCTTTACGCGTCAGTCGTATCATAAGCGCAACGATCCTCGAGAAATTTTCTACGAACCTCCGATAATATCCGGCAAGTCCGAGGGAACTCCTAATCTCTGTAACTGATATAGGGGTAGGCCACGTCTCTACTGCAGCGATCTTCTTCGGGTCAACTGATAGTCCATCTCCAGTGATTATGTGTCCCAGGAATGGTACTCTATCCAAGCAAAACTCATATTTACTGAGCTTGGGATACAACCTCTCCTGCCTCAACGTCTCCTACACGATCCTGAGATGTCTCTCGTGCTCCTCCTAGCTCTTGTAATATACCAAGATATCATCGATAAATACCACCATGACCTTATCTAAGTACTGGTGGAAAACATTGTTCATCAGACTCATAAATACTGCTAGCACATTGGTTAAACCAAACAGTATGACTAGAAACTTATAGTGCCCATACTTCCTCCGAAAAGCCGTCTTCGGAATGTCCTCTCTCTGTACCTTGATCTGATGATAGCCGGATCTGAGATCGATCTTCGAGAATATATATGCGCCACTAAGCTGGTCAATTAAATTATCGATGCGTGACAGTGGGTACTTGTTCTTTATCGTTACAACATTTAACGTCTTATAATCGATACACAAACGTACCGTTCCATCCTTCTTAGGCACAAATAAGATGGGTACTTCCCATGGAGAAATACTAACCCGAATGAAACCCTTGTCTAAAATATCATCTACTTGAATCTTTAACTAAACCAACTCCTTCGGTGCTAGTCTGTAGACAGGGAAAATAATTGACTCGGCTCTGGGAGTCAACTCTATATCAAACTCTATCTCTCTGTGAGGTGGCAGGCCTAGAAGATCATATGGAAACATATCCTCAAACTCTGATATAACGTGAGGGTATATCGGTTCACCTTTTACAATGTGTGTCGTTAAGGTTGGACACCATGCTCTCGGGCTCCCCGAATAAACTTAAACTCAGGGTAATTTGGTGGTCTAAATATAGTGCAACCACGTCGATAATCTAGCGTCGTGTGGTATTGGCTCAACCAACTCATGCCTACGACAATGTCATAGTCCAGACTTAACCTCATAATAAATTCTTTCGTTCTATTTACAACACTAATCCTCCAAAAGAAAAATTCTTCCTTGCCTAATATATAATTTCTCTTCTCCTCAAAATTTTCCCTAAAATTATATCCCTCAAATATCTTATTTCCATTATTTATTACTCCGGGTCATATAGTATAATTTTTAATAATGGTATCATCAAAGCACATGCTAGAATTTCTGGTATCAGATTATCATCTTCAGGTGAGAGCCTAAAATTTTATCTTCTCCAGTTCATAATATCGTTCCTAGTATCGCCATCCTGGGTTACAACTACTTTCTAGCATCTATGTATTCCCATCAATCATTCTAGAGGGTTAGGATCAATGATCTTTCTAGCTCCCAGCATTTCCCAAATCATCGCTATCTCAAGTAAGGGTAGGGTTTTACATGTTTCTAAGAACATACTTCTGGGTCCAATTCTCTTGCTAACATTCTCCACTAGTTTTAGAATCTAAACAAAACCTATCAACCTACCCTACTGAGGGTAACAATCTCCTCAGAGATTATTACATAAATTATATCTTCTATCGTCTGAACCACGATCTTCTTCTGGAGGTAACCATCAGGCACAAACATTCGTCTTTCCGAAATAATAGGACATGAGAAACAATGATAACGATATTGATGAAAACTGAACGAATATATTTTGAAAGTCCAAGGGCGATAATCAAATACAACGGGAGTTTTTAAAAAATCGATTATGGATTGAGATCCTATTAATTAATAACTCCTAAGCTGCAGGCTCGTTTGGTAAAGTAACATAACCAAAATGATATCCTCTTTGACCTGCATAGGCCACCACAAAAATATGTCATACTCCAGTCCCAAAATACGTAGGACCAGGAATACGCAATATGCCAGTTACATATTCGACCAGACTACGTATAAGTTGTACTATAATAGTTACTTTCAATAATCCTGTAAATATAAATGTCTGTCTCAATCCACAAAGAACATAAATACACAAGAATGAGCTATATGTGCTAGAGCCGGCCGCCCAGTAACACACAAACTCGAATAAACTCGAAAAGAATATGAGTCTATAAAACTAGGCTACATCAGCAGATAAATAAATAATATGAAATAATAACCATATCTCCGGTAGAAATGATATAAGTACCTGGTACCAAAGCTTGCCAGACAAGCAACTCTGTCAGCAACTCCAAAAGGCTCCATAATCGTCTATGCTGCAAAACTAGAAGGGGACCAGGTCCTCAGAGGGACGTACCAAGGTACAAAAATACAGTATGCCATAATATAACAGAAAGTACAAGTGCAACGACAGTATAATCTAGCATAACCACCTAAGTGAAACACAGTTTGAAGATAATGTTCGACGTGTGGGCTGTCCAAAATAAAATTATAGCTCCGGACACGGAGACACACGTGACGTACTGCAGCTCCGGGCAAAGAGTCACACGGGTGATACTACTACTCCGGATATAGGGATACTACATAAACATGATATATACATATATAAATCGCGTGTAGAGGAGCCCAAACGTCTAGTAACTATCTTTTTCTCCCAAAGCGGTTAACGAGTGTGCGCTGAACTTGAACCTCTATCTAGTAGTCTTGTCATACTGAAGTAACTATCAACAAACGCGACCCTAAGGTCATCCCAGATTTTGGTCATGCTGTCAGTATAAGGATACAGGAAATCTGGTACGATAACAGTGTTTGAAGGTGTCCTAGGGTTATGATGTAACCAAGTATGTACATTAAGGTATTACAAATATCTATCAATCAGTAGCAAATGTTACCGACCAACGTTTGCACCCGGTTATGACCCGGATGTGAAATAACGGTTCTAAACCAGAATACGCACATATATATAATAAATAAATAAATAAATATCTGGTAACTGAAATACAGGGTGGCAAGGTACATTTTCCTGGATCCGGCTGCTGAAGATGGCGCTCGGGTACAACGTCTAAGTCCGCGGGTCCCGTAGTACCTAGAGACGAGATACAAGCTACATCAATAGACTATCACGTGGCTAAAATAAGATGTGACACACGTCTAGCCTATGTTTAAACCTCTATCACAACTCATATAGGCACTAAGATAGAGGGTTGACCAAGGTTGACTAAGGGTTCGTTACATCTAATACGATCAATCCTTATTTAATATCATCCGAACAATCCTCAATCCCCTATATTTATCATAATATTTTCCAATAGTTCATGTATGATCATTCCTCAGATTTTACCTAGGTATTCACAGACGTTAACACGCACATTTAATTATCATCCTCGAAATAAAATTTTAGTTATTTATTAAACCCTCAAATATATACAATCATTATCATTTCATAAGAAAACTTCTTCTCAATTAAATTCATTATTACTATTCATCTCTTAATAAATGACCAACATTTAGATACCACGACATATACTCAATCAACCGATCAACAATGCATGTAACATTATGTATAAAACCCTCAAATATCTCATATGGCATTTAAACCCTAAACTTATTATACATATCATTTCCAACCATCAAATGTATATATTTCATAACCTCAAACCATGAATATAAATGCATTCAAAACCCTAAATAATCAACTTAGCATTAAACCATAAATTGCATATTATAACATGTAATAAACCTAAAATCTCGTATGCATATTTAACACAACCCTAAAACTAACTAAACTATATACAATATACAATAATACTAGACTAACCATAACAATACACAATATACAACACATAGAAAGGGGAGTGTTCACCTCGGTGGCAGTGTAGTGGCACGCCGAGGTGGTGCTGTGGTAGCCAGTGGGTGGCTCGCCGCTCGTGGGCCGGGGATGGTGGTGGTGTTAATGGTGATGATGAAGGTGATGATGGTGATGATGTGATGATGAAGGTGATGTTAGTGATGATGTGCTATTACCGGAGGGGAGCGACAGCGTCTACAGTTGGAGTCGGTGGTGGGCGGTCGACTAGAGGGCAGAGTAAGGTGCAGCGGGTGGAGATGTTGGTCGTGGTGGTCACGGTGGTGAGGATGATGGCAGGGTCAGCTGGAGGAGACCGCGATGGTGGTAGGTTCGACATCAGTGGAGATTGGCGGGGAATGGTGCCAAGCCGGAGCGGTGATGGTAGCGGCTACTGGAGAAAAAGGTTTCTAGTGGCAGTATATGGGGGGTGGCATTCGGAGAATGAGGTTGTAGGGGTAGTAGAGACACGGGTGTGGCCGGTCGGGTTGGCTAGAGTAGGGGAGTCGGCCGGGTTCGATTGAAGAGGGGAAGAGGAAGAAGAAGAAGAAGAAGAGATAAAGAAGAGAATGGGAAGAAGAAAGGTTTTGGCTGGTAGTATTAAGAAGAGGAAGGAGAGAGAGGGGGTGGGGTTTTCAATGTGTTAGGATTAGGGCCGACATGGGGAAGAGGAAAGTGATGGAGATGTTTTATAGGAGGTTGTGTGAGGAATGTGTGGTAAAGATGAGCCCTAATTTTTGAATGAGGGGCGTAGATTTAATATGGAGAAAATGAGTATCCAAAGGAGAGAGAGGGGTGGGGTTGGACCGGTCAAGGGAGCCTTCTTCATTTGTTTGGACCAATGAGGTGATGACACATATTAACACTGACAAATTAGCCCCTTAACTTTTGGGTATTTGCACAAATATGTAAAATGATAAAAAATGGTGTGGGAAGTGGTGTTTGGTATTTTGTAGGGTGAGGGGGTGTTGTGTGTTTTGCATGGGCTTAATTAATGGGATAATGGGTTAAATTGGGGTTAAGTTGGGATCAACCAAAGTTGGTATCCCCAATTTAATTAAAATAAAATATCATGTGCTCTTAAATTAAATGGGGGCACATGGAGTCTCAATTTGGAGTGATACAAAGGTCATAAAGGGTATAGGCTTGGTGTCAGTTTTGGATCCTTTAGTTGGTCCTGATAAACGGGTTAAGTTTGTGTCTCAAAATGGCTGGCAATGACATAGGTACGCGACACAGGATTAAAGAATATGGTTCAGATAAGGAAAGTTGTGCAATTAAATTAGAGCACAAGGGATTACGATTGTGAGTGATAGAAAAGTCCAACGTTAGGTTGTCGTATCAAGTCAAGAGTGCAATAATTAGTTGAAAATTATGGGCTATTATTGGGCTCCGAATATTGCAACAACGGTAGGGTGCACCAAGGATTTTATTAAAGAATCAGACATATGCAACCTTAATTCTAAACCTCAATTACCTGATGCTAAACCAAAAATTTCTAATCCAAAACCAGTCTAACTATAAAAATAAAAGGGGAGGGTTTACACATACAGAATATTTAAGTATAATAAGTCCTAAAATTTTAAATATCCATGTCAATTACCAAACTACCTTTGATTGAAAATGTGAGGGTGACACCCAAGGGGACAGGGAACTTGCACAAAATTATATCAAACATTTCCTGCAGGCGATATTAAAATTGCCTCCCGGTATCCCCAAATCTTTGTTAATAGATACGTATTAAAAGAACCTCCTACCAGTAGTAATACTCTGGACAACATCTAGCCCATTTATATTTTGGACGACATTTATCATAAGTGTCGTTGCTACAAAAAAGGGCCAAAAGACGTCCTCTTATTAGGATTCCAAGATCCCAATATTGAAGACAAGGGAAAGCGTCCTTTCATCGCTAACAACAGTCGTGATAATAAAAGGAAGCAGGCGTTGATGGTTAACTTGTCCAAAAGTCTGACCTTACCTGTTACCAAGACAACAAAGCCATTAAAAATATAGAAGACTTATTTCTTTGATGATGATGATGTCATAAAAATATTTAAAGTATTGATAAAGGAAAACAAACTCTGACTACCTGACGTTAAGTGCCCCAATGAAGTAAACATGGTTGACAATTCCAAGTATTTCTACTACCATCGATATGTCCATCATGACACACAAGATTGTTACATATTAAAAAACACATACAATGTTTAATTGACTCCAAATCTCTCACTTTGGACTTTGAAGACAAGACAGTTACTACTAACATGGTGTCCCTCCAGTTCGGTATCTTTCCGACAATAGAGGCCCAAGATGGTGTTATCCCCATACCGAGGACAACTATGGAAGTCGTTAACATTCTTCCAGTCTGAGCGGACGGGTTGGTTCCCCTCACTACTCTTAGAGGTAAAGTTATGTTGGTTTATCTAAACCTCGTCCCGGATGTGACTCAGCAAGAAGTGCCTTTTGCTCCTAATTCCAAGGAAAAGAAGACCAAGTCTTGTCACACGGTCTTCCCGTCAACAAACGAAGCTCTTGCTGGCAAAACTAGGTCGGACCAAGCGTATGAGTTCGACTATAATTCCACTGATTACACTACACGTTCGATTTCCACCCCCATGGTGTCACGACCTACACCTGGTCTAGGGATGCAAGTAGTAAACAACGCCCAGCCTACGCCACAGCATCGGCGGTAGAACGTTGTCTTGGTCAACTATACTATCTAATTATCTTAAAATAATACATAAATCTCCAATAATATCTTAACTCCAAGAAGAGTGTAATAAACTTAATTCAACACAACACTCAATCATAATTCTATAGCACGATAATATATCAAGGAAGTCTAACATAATTATACAGTCAAAAATATATAACAACAATAATAGAATAATATCCAAATCTTAAACTATAATCCGAAACCAAATCTGGTACCAAAGTACTAAGAGAACTAACTATGCTAACTAGTGATCTGGATAAACCTCCAGGCAATCACTCTAGATCTAGTGAGTCCATGTCTGCATCATATATAGGTCGAAGTCTATAGTATGTCGGACACCAATCTCCTGGATCCTCTAAAAAATATTTTTTAGTCAGGAATAGAGCGAAGTACAACCCAATAGCAGTTCCAATTAATTGACAAAAACTATAAAGCAGTAATATAGATGATGCTATATATAATAAGAATATAACTGATGATCAAAAACAATAAAAGAATAGGCAATACTAGCAATAAAATATAAATTAATGCATACAAGAATGAAGGAGATGAGCTATAATGTCAGAAATAGAACAGGGTAATCAATGAACTGAATAATGGAATCTACAATAACTATTTTTTTTGAGATACTAACTAAATATATGATCGGCCTGGAAGATTCAATGATTACACTAAGGAGCTAACTCAACCATACGTGAATTATATGGTTAGTTAGTAGCCAATGATTACACTACTAGCCGATAGTTCTTGATCACATATTTAATTGGTATTTTCTCTACCCCGACTGATACGATGGATCAAATCATGACACATTACTAGCCAATTTATCCAATATTTAATCTACAATATTCAGTGTTATCCAATACCAACAAGGACAGTATCCGATACCATCTCAATAATCAAGGTACTATCTCATGACTGGCAATCCAATAACAATAGCAAATCCGTGTACCATCGTGTCAAGAATTATAAGTAACATTTCTAAATTCTTGAGTTATAGTAGTAATCAAATAATAGAAACTATCAGAGAATGTACTCGCCCGTGGTTTAGAGCAAATAATAAGAAACAATGTCTGAACTGGTATCACAGACCTGTATATGGAATATTGCATCAATATAAGGTTTGGAATAAAAATAAGTTAAACTAGTCAACTTCTAGGTCATGAAGCTATTTCTAAGTCAAAATAGTCAAATTGGTCAACTCTATGCCAAACTAGTCAAGCTTGGTCAAACTAGCTATTTCTAGGTTGTCTAAGTCTATCTCTAGGATATTAGGTCTATACACTATGCATCTAGGCCAAACAAGCTATTCTAAGTGTCACTACCACATTCCAAAAATAGGAGTATTTTTGACTTTTTAGATATTATTAATATTATGGTATTTATATTAAATGATTTCTCGATATTGTGTTTAAATTAAATAATTGCATGAGGCGTGTATTTAAATATATTATATATATACAGTGTTAATTTAGGTTTGAGCTAGTAAACTTGACCTAGAAGCCCAGTAGATGAACACCTGTCCGAATTATGGGATTATGTGGTTAATTATTTTATTTAGAATTAATTTATTGGAGGTCGTAATTAATTACCGTAATTTATTTAATTGTTGCACCTTACCTTTGCTTCGATATTTGGAGCGCTACCGTGGCTTTTGTCTTCCAACAAATTCACAACCTTGCCCTAGACATGCCCGCCTTCCATTCTGACATTTTTGTAACTCATAATTATGCTTTCTTGTGATTCATTTTAGCCGCACAATATTCGTCGCGGACGTTTATTTAGATTCAAAATAAATTCTAACTTTGTATCGATGTGCGTTCCAATCAAAATTGGAGGCAATCTTGGCCTATTTTTCGTACGACCCAAATTAGGGTAATATTCTGTTCTGAGTCTTCTTCACTAATGATATTGGTGACCCGACATAATTTTGGCCCCATGTCCTCCTAATTAATTTTAGAACACAGCTTGTATTTTATTTGTAATTAAATTGAGGATACCATTTTGACCGATTCCGTAAATCTCGATTTAATTCCAGTACCCTGCTAATTGAGCCCATACCAAACACACGGCGCCCTCTCACCCTACAAAATGTCAAATATCGAATCGCCCACCAAATTTTTATCATTTTATGCATCTGTGCAAATACCCAAATTTAGGGGGGCTAATTTACAAATTTTCATTAGGTGTCAACACCCCATTTGTTCAAACCAATGAAGGAGCCCTAATATTTGACTAAGTCTCTCACCCTCATCCCCACATGAAGAATCCCTCATGACAAATCTAGGCCATCCATTCAATGGGTGCATCCTCACCCTTCATTCCCACGCCCTCTCTCCCTATTTAAAGTCACCTCACCCACACCCTTCCCAAGAAAGCCCTAATCCCCAAAAACCTAGGGAACAAGCCTCCACCTCTCTCTCTCCTCCCTCCTCACTCCAACGTAGGAAGAAAAACTTCCTTTTCCTTTCTTATTCTCTTTTCTTCTTCTTGTTTATTTCTTCTTCTCCTTCTTTATTTTTGAATTAGAATAAAATGGGGGGAATCTCACCATTGCAGCATTGTTCACCGGAGTTCACCCCGACGCCTGGCGTGCACCCCGACCCCAGCAGCTTCCCCCGGCGCTGTCACATCCTCTCCGGCGGCCAGTCGATCTACCCCGCCGACCTGTGCATCTACTCCGACAGCCAGACGAACCACCCTACTCCGTCGACCCCGTCTCCTCCCATTCCTCCCGCTCCCGGCCAGCAGAAATTGAGCCACCCCGAGCCCGCTACAACTCCCCTCGACACAGCCGGCACCTCCTCCAGCTCCCCTTTTCGACTGCGTCCACCACCATCGACTCCGGCCCGTAGCCACCTCTCCGGTGGACTTCCCAGTCTCCTCCTCCCGCTGCAAACTCCCAACATCACCACCAGTGCAGCACCCCGAACAGCACGGCTCCGGCGACCCTCGCCACCCGCAACCTACTCCTCATCCTCCCGGTATCACTATCCTCTCCGGCCTGCATTCACGACCACCACCACTGTCGTTCTTCCCGGCGTCGAGCCCTCAGCTCCTCCTCCCTTCCCTGTACTCCGACCACCACCTTCACCTATCACCACCACCCCGCTCCGCTCATCCCTCGCACCTCCACTCCGGCGCTGCAACTCAGCTCCGGCCAGCCTTACTACGAATGCCACCACCACCACCATCATCATACACCACCATCACCACCACCTCATCCTTCCTGTCATCATCCCCTCCGGCCTGAGCTCCGGCCAACCCCAGTGAGCTCCCTCTCCTCTTCCTCTTCCCTCCTTTATTTTATATATATGTATGTGAATACGTGTATACGTGTGTATACGTATACGTGTGTATATGTGTATGTGTATACGTATTAAATAATATATTTTTAATATGTATTTTTGGTGCATATATATAAGTAGTTTATATATATATGTTATATTGATATATGTAAGTACATATATACCTATATATAAACATATTTTTGGTATGTGTATATACACATATATATATATATGTATGTATTTTTGGTATGTATATATATACGTAGTATATATATATAATTATATTGGTATATATGTACTATATACATATTGGTATATGTAAACTCTAGTATGTGTGTATTAATGTATATATATATACATGTATACAAGTATATAGTATATGTATTTTTATTTGGTATATATACATATATATATATAGATATAACAAATGTATATTTTCACTACTACATATATATGTATACCTGTATATTCAGTAAATGTATATTCTTAAATATAGTTGTTGAATAAATGTGTTATATATATTTATAACATTTAAATATATATTTATGTACTTTTATTTAGTGTATATACACTTATACGTATTTTGTACAAAATTACTGATATACACTTATATATATATTATATACGTATTTAATTGATATATATTCTGAGTATAAATGTATATTTATATATGTATCCCTACTAGATGACCCTAGTTGACTAGTGCTATGCCTGGCATATCCCTGAGGCCAGTGTAGTTTGATTGTGTGTTAGTGTAGCATCTGATACAAGTGTTATATTGTGATATGTCTATAGGACTGTTGGTTCATCCAGGCGATACTCTGCAACAGGATATTGATATTACCAGCTAAGGACCCAAGGCAAGTACATTCTCTGATAATTTCCAATTCTTTGATAATTTCTATAAGTTCAGTAATCTAGAAATATTACATCTGAATCCTTGACACTGTGCTACACGGACTAGTATATAGCTTGGATCTGCAGTCATGAGATGTTACATTGATTATCGTATTGACATTGTACACGACATGTATATTAGATATCGTACATGATAGATTGGACATTGCTCGTGTATCGTGACGTGTCATGGTTGGGTCCACAGTACTAGTTGGGGGCGGGAAAGTAGTTAGTAAGAAATGTGATCATACCCCTTTATACAAGTATAGAATAATGTAAGTGTTAATCATGCTCTTCACATATAATTAGCCAGGTCATATAGCTCTCGTACATGTTCCCAAGCCGATCATATTTTGAAACTACTATTTCAAACACTTAGAATAGATTATAATACTCTATTTAGATCATATACTACATCACCAGTATATGATCCTGTACCTTGTTCTCTTCATTTCATATATGCACTGACTGTATCATATTGCCTATATTGCCTGTCTCTTTATATTGCCTGTCTCTTTACATTGTCTGTCTCTATATTTGCCATTGCATTTATTCACTGTCTTCTCTCAGTATATAGCATCATCTGTTTATTGCTTTATAGTCCTTATCAATTAAATGGAACTGTTGTTTGAGATTGTACTTTGCTCCTTCCTGACTGGAAACATTTTTCCAGACTATGCCTTAGAGGACCGATGTCCGACACTTTATGGACCATATGGTGAGTAGCTGCAACTTGGGCTTGGTAGTTCAGTTGTGATTCCGGGAGGTCTAGCCGAAATCACTAGTTTTTCTAGTTAGTTCTTTTAGTAGACTATTTTGTACCGGATTTGTCTCCTGCATACTTGTTGAGACCTGGATATTTGTTAAGTTAGATTATTACATTTAGACTTGTGTTGTATTTAAATTTATTTGTTCGATATCTTATCGTGCTGTAGTCATGTGATTGAGTATGTGTTCATATTATTTTTTGTCATCCGTGCCTCCTTATGGAGATTGGATGCTTGTGTGAGATTGGCTAGATAGTATCATGACCTTGACAACGTTCTACCGTCGATGCTACGGCGTAGGCTGGACGTACCCGCGTACTCATGCCCCAATTTCGGGTGCGGGTCGTGACATATTTTTAGTGGTAGCCCATGTAAGTCAGACTTCCCAAGTTGTGCGATGTCGTGGTAGTGTAGCATCTTTGTTACACTACTGCGTGCCTGCGATAGAATCTAGAACATAGGATACTAGGATGAGAGCGAATACTCAATCACAATTCCTTCAGAGATTCCTGGGATGACCCCTGAGAATCTTGTTATAATTTCCAATTTAAATCATTCCCTTGTTCCGTCCATTCTCACTTGTTGAGATTATATTTGATTCTTGCGATCAATTATTAAATTAAGATCTTGGGTTCATTATAGAGTTTGATTTCATATCAAGATGAATTTACAGACTAATTTATTGTATTATTTGATGACACATGTTGATGAGGACAGTGAGAAAGATTTACATTAGAGCTATTGGACTACAAAAGGTGGATTTAAATTTTAATTAAAGGATTGAAAATAAATTTTAATTTTTAAGAATTTTGAGGAGTTGAGATATTTTGTTATTAAAATTTTTGAGGATTCAGATTCGATTCAATGAACCTAGACAAGTCTATAAGGATTTGTTTTTTTTTGAAGTGATTAAGTTTTTTATTTCAGTATTTAAATAATTGACCTTGAGGAAAGTATATGCATTTTACTTTAAAATTATTCGAGGAGTTATTTTGAGGAATTTATTTTGAGGATAAAAATCTTATAGTGGGAGAGATATATTAGTATATAAGTAGATGAGGTGCATGTGTAAGGATCTGTTGGCTTGAGCATGATTGAGATCTCACTGCCAACTGACTTGGGTGTCCATCTAGGGTTGTATTAGAGAGAGCAGTACTTAGTATGGTGTGTTGCATTTGATATGCACTTGAGTGATAAGAATAACTAGTATCAACGATTGCAGTAGGTAAGGAAGCTAGCAGTGAGTGTGCTTGTAGTAGAACTATGGCACCTAAAAGGATAGAGGTATCAAACCTTGGATGCATCTTTGACCTGTGCAACCACAACTAGGATTATTCTAATCTATTTATCTTGAATGTTGCTTCTTTAGAACTTTACTGTCCTTCCTTGATGATATCGCATTTTTGTCTAAATTGATTCTTTTGGATCTGTCTTCAGGATGTAACCGAAGACACGGTCTATGAGAGTGGGAGCATAAGCCTTAGAGGGGTCTGCCACCTCTCCACCTGAGGGACAGATAGCCGTAGTTCCTCCTATATCTCTTATGCTGTGGGAGTATCTGCACTTTTCAGGGATCCTCCTCCCCCACCTGTCCAGAGGATTGTCGCAGTTGTGACGGACAACCTTCCTCCTCCACCGACTCCGATTTCCGGAGGTTTGCCCATTGACGGGGCACAGATGTTTACCTTGATCCAGGGCATGGTGGATGCCCAGAGATTGACAAAAGATTCTCAACGAGTTCAAGCTGAGGCTCAAAGGGTGCAAGAAGAAGCGCACCAGGCACAAACTGAACTGATGAGAGAAAGTATGGAGAATGCTCATCAGGTGACTCTCTAAACTTTGGAGAGAGTAGCACAATACCAGCAGTTTCCTGGCCAGCAGCAGCAAAGATCAGGCACTATAGTGGACTTCAAGAGGATGATGCCTCGAGAGTTCAAAGGCACCGAAGGGATACACTACGCTGACGACTGGCTAGAGGACATAGAGAGGAACCTGCAATTGGCCCAGATTCCAGAGAGCTTACGGATAGAGGCGGCTGGCAGTCAGATGTTCGATATTGCACTCACGTGGTATCGCACGGAGCCGAGACTTACTGCACAAGGACTTACTTGGAAGACTTTCAAGGAGCTCTTCAAGGAGAAGTTCTTTCCCGACGTGACATTGGGAACCTTGGAAAGTCAGTTTCATGACTTGGTTTAAGAAAACATGTCGGTCGACGAGTACGCTGCAGAATTCTGTAGATTGAGCCATTTTGCATCGTCTATGATTCGGGACCCAGGAGATCGAGCCCGAAAATTTAGAAAGGGGTTGACGAGAGAGATTAGGTCGCGCACTTCTGGTCGTCGTACCGCTACCTTTGAGGGTATCTTGATGGATGCCCAGATTGCAGAAGAGGATCTGGATCTCAGGCCTAAGAGAAGTCATAATATTTTTGGAGATACGAATGGTAGCGCAGGACCGGCCAAGCGTCCCCGTATTCAGCATCAACAACAGTACCAAGTACCAGTTCATATTCAGCCATGGGCATTTCAGCATCCACAGCAGTACCTGGCACCAGTTCATATTCAGCAACATCCATGGACGTATCAGTATCAACAGCAGTACCAGGCACCAGTCCGTGTTCAGCAGGATCAACAGCAGCCTCCGAGAGAGACACAGCAGACTTGTCATTTCTGTAAGAAGTCGGGTCACCTTTGGGAGAGCTGTAGAACGAGGTTAGGACTTTGCTTGCACTGCGGCGCTGCGGGACATCGAGTAAGGGATTGTCTTCTAGCCCCTTATCTTCCCGGCCAGTGTGCAGCTTCAGATTATAGAGATCCAGTTAGGCTACCCGTGGAACCGTATATTGCTCAGCACCCACGAATGGAACCACCCCAGCAGGACGGGGCATTTGCGATGACGGTCAAGGAGACCAATACTGCAGGTAATGTGTTAGCAGGTTCTGTTCTTTCCTTCCTTCTGTTCCTTCATATTTGATTGATTGACTGATTCCCTAGTACCGTAGTTAGTATGCATGATTTTTCTTGTTAGAATGTAGTTAGTAGTACACCCTGACAGAGACTGCAATACCATAACAAAAGACACCATAACTATACATGTTTTTCTCTTAGATTGCATAGTGAATGACTGTAGGTAGAATTTTCTCAGACCATGATTATTGACGTTGACCATAGTAGATTTATGAAGAGGTTATGACTTGACAAGGGGAGACAAGATGCTTAAGACTTTGAGGATAAGCATTAATTTAAATAAAAGTTTAAGAATTTAATATGGTAGAATCGATGATTTATTGATTATGATATAATTTATCATTGAAAATTTGAGGAAATTAAGGAGATTATCATTAATTTATTTGACTGCAAGTATGAATTTTAAATTTTATATTATGGACGATATTTGGAGAATCCATAAGTATCGCATTGTTGAGTACTTTGAGGAAAAAGGGAAACCGAGAAATAAGATCATGGATGGATTAGTGTTTGAATTCTATTTTGGGACGAGATTTAAATTATATATATATACATTGATAAAAAAATTAAACTAGAGGAGTGAATATTAAATTTTGAGTATTGAATTATTAACTTAAAAATTTGGAGGAAATTGTGATAAAAATGGACTTTTATTTTTAATTCGAGGATTTTCAGGAATACGATAATAACAGAATTTTAAATTATGAAAAGATATTGTGGATTATTACCCGATTTCGTGGTTGATGAATTTAAATTTTGATGGAAAATAATAATGTGTATGAGTAAACACTACTATGAGGATTCTAAGTTTCGAGGACGAAATTCTTTTAAGGATGGTAGACTTGTCACTACCATATTCCAAAAACAGGGGTATTTTCGACTTTTTAGATATTATTAATATTATGGTATTTATATTAAATAATTTCTCGATATTGTATTTAAATTAAATAATTCCATGTGGCGTATATTTAAATATATTATATATATATATAGTGTTTATTTATGTTTGAGCTGGTAGACTTGACCTAGAAGCCCAGTAGATGAACACCTGTCCGAATTATGGGATTATGTGGTTAATTATTTTATTTAGAATTAATTTATTGGAGGTCGTAATTAATTACCGTAATTTATTTAATTGTTGCACCTTACCTTTGCTTCGATATTTGGAGCGCTACCCTGGCTTTTGCCTTCCAACAAATTTACAACCTTGCTCTAGACATTTTTGCAACTCATAATTATGCTTTCTTGTGCTTCATTTTAGCCGCACAATATTCATCGCGGACGTTTATTTAAATTCTAAATAAATTCCAACTTTGTATCGATGTGCGTTCCAATCGAAATTGGTGGCAATCTTGGCCTATTTTTTGTGCAACCCAAATTAGGGTAATATTCTGTTCTGAGTCTTCTTCACTAATGATATTGGTGACCCGGCCTAATTTTGGCCCCATGTCCTCCTAATTAATTTTAGAACACAGCTTGCATTTTATTTCTAATTAAATTAAGGATACCATTTTGACCGATTCCGTAAATCCCGAATTAATTCCAGTACCCTGCTAATTGAGCCCATACCAAACACACGGCGCCCCCTCACCCTACAAAATGCCAAACACCGAATCACCTACCAAATTTTCATCATTTTATGCGTCTGTGCAAATACCCAAATTTAGAGGGGCTAATTTGCAAATTTGCATTAGGTGTCAACATCCCATTTGTTCAAACCAATGAAGGAGCCCTAATATTTGACTAAGTCTCTCCCCCTCATCCCTACATGAAGAATCCCTCATGACAAATCTAGGCCATCCATTCAATGGGTGCATCCTCACCCTTCCTTCCCACACCCTCTCTCCCTATTTAAAGTTACCTCACCCACACCCTTCCCAAGAAAGCCCTAATCCCCAAAATCTAGGGAACAAGCCCCCACCTCTCTCTCCTCCCTCCTCACTCCAACGTAGGAAGAAAAACTTCTTTTTCCTTTCTTCTTCTCTTTTCTTCTTCTTCTTCTTCTTCCTTTCTTCTTCTCCTTCTTTATTTTTGAAATAGAATAAAGGGGGGGGAATCTCACCATTGCAGCACTGTTCACCTGAGTTCACCCCGACCCCGGCGTGCACCCCGACCCCAGCAGCTTCCCCCGGCGCTGTCACATCCTCTCTGGCGGCCAGTCGATCTACCCCGCCGACCTGTGCATCTACTCCGGCAGCCAGAAGAACCACCCTACTCCGTCGACCCCGTCTCATCATTCCTCCCGCTCCCGGCCAACCGACGTCGAGCCACCCCGAGCCGCTGCAACTCCCTTCGACACAGCCGGCACCTCCTCCAGCTCCCCTTTCCGACTGCGTCCACCACCATCGACTCTGGCCTGTTGCCACCTCTCCGACGGACTTCCCAGACTCCTTCTCCTGCTGCAAACTCCCAACATCACCACCAGTGCGGCACCCCGCACCGCACGGCTCCGGCGAGCCTCGCCACCCGCAGCCTACTCCTCATCCTCCCTGTATCACTCTTTCTTCGGCCTGCATTCACGACCACCACCACTGTCGTTCTTCCCAGCGTCGAGCCCTCAGCTCCTCCTCCCTTCCCTGTACTCCGACCACCACCTTCACCTATCACCACCACCCCGCTCCACTCATCCCTCGCACCTCCACTTCGGCGCTGCAACTCAGCTCCGGCCAGCCTTACTACGAATGCCACCACCACCACCATCATCATACACCACCATCACCACCACCTTATCCTCCCTGTCATCATCCCCTCCGGCCTGAGCTCCGGCCAACCCCAATGAGCTCCCTCTCCTCTTCCTCTTCCCTCCTTTATTTTATATATATGTATGTGAATACGTGTATACGTGTGTGTGTATACGTATACGTGTGTATATGTGTATGTGTATACGTATTAAATAATATATTTTTAATATGTATTTTTGGTGCATATATATAAGTAGTTTATATATATATGTTATATTGATATATGTAAGTACATATATACCTATATATAAACATATTTTTGGTATGTGTATATACATATATATGTATGTATTTTTGGTATGTATATATATACGTAGTATATATATATAATTATATTGGTATATATGTACTATATACATATTGGTATATGTATACTCTAGTATGTGTGTATTGATGTATATATATATACATGTATACAAGTATATAGTATATATATTTTTATTTGGTATATATACATATATATAGATATAACAAATGTATATTTTCACTACTACATATATATGTATACCTGTATATTCAGTAAATGTATATTCTTAAATATAGTTGTTGAATAAATGTGTTATATATATTTATAACATATAAATATATATTTATGTACTTCTATTTAGTGTATATACACTTATACTTATTTTGTACAAAATTATTGATATACACTTATATATATATTATATACGTATTTAATTGATATATATTCTGAGTATAAATGTATATTTATATATGTATCCCTACTAGATGACCCTAGTTGACTAGTGCCATACCAGGCATAGCCCTGAGGCCAGTGTAGTTTGATTGTGTGTTTGTGTAGGATCTGATATAAGTGTTATTTTGTGATATGTCTATAGGACTGTTGGTTCATCCAGGCGATACTCTGGAACAGGATATTGGTATTACCAGCTAAGGACCTAAGGCAAGTATATTCTCTGATAATTTCCAATTCCTTGATAATTTTTATAAGTTCAGTAATCTAGAAATGTTACATCTGAATCCTTGACACTGTGCTACACGGACTAGTATATAGCTTGGATCTGCAGTCATGAGATATTACATTGATTATCGTATTGATATTGTACACGACATGTATATTAGACATCGTACATGATAGATTGGACATTGCTCCTGTATCGTGACGTGTCATGGTTGGATCCACAGTACTAGTTGGGGGCGGGGAAGTAGTTAGTAAGAAATGTGATCATACCCCTTTATACAAGTATAGAACAATGTAAGTGTTAATCATGCTCTTCACATATGATTAGCCAGGCCATATAGCTCTCGTACATATTCCCAAGCCGATCACATTTCGAAACTACTATTTCAAACACTTAGAATAGATTACAATACTCTATTTAGATCATATACTACATCACCAGTATATGATCCTGTACCTTGTTCTCTTCATTTCATATATGCACTGACTGTATTACATTGCCTATATTGCCTGTCTCTTTACATTGCCTGTCTCTTTACATTGCCTGTCTCTTTATTTGCTATTGTATTTATTCACTATCTTCTCTCAGTATATAACATCATCTATTTATTGCTTTATAGTCCTTATCAATTAAATGGAACTGTTTTTGAGATTGTACTTTGCTCCTTCCTGACTGGAAATATTTTTCCAGACTATGCGTTAGAGGACCGGTGTCCGACACTTTATGGACCATATGGTGAGTAGCTGCAACTTGGGCTTGGTAGTTCAGTTGTGATTCCGGGAGGTCTAGCCGGAATCACTAGTTTTTCTGGTTAGTTCTTTTAGTAGACTATTTGGTACCGGATTTGTCTCCGGCATACTTGTTGAGACCTGGATATTTGTTAAGTTAGATTATTACATTTAGACTTGTGTTGTATTAAAATTAATTTGTTTGATATCTTATCGTGCTGTAGTCATGTGATTGAGTATGTGTTCATATTATTTTGTGTCATTCGTGCCTATTTATGGAGATTGGATGCTTGTGTGAGACTGGCTAGATAGTATCATGTCCTTGACAGCGTTCTCCCGACGATGCTGCGGCGTAGGCTGGACGTACCCGCGTACTCGTACCCCAATTCCGGGTGCGGGTCGTGACCTTAAGATACTATAAAACCAACAAGATATCGTATCCTAAGATACGTAAGTTTAAAGATATGAAAAATATCATAATATGTATATAAAATCAACAATATCAATATTCTTAACTAAACTAATGCTAAATGGATACCTTGGCTTTGAACCAATGTGTAGTGCACTACTAAATCCCCATTCTTGATACTCAAACCCAATACCTTGAGTACCGGCCAATACCTTGACACTTACCTTTGTATCCCAAGGTAATACAAAATCTCATTTATAGCTAACACCCAATATAAACTATATGCTAATCAACTAACTACTAAAATATATAACATACTAATACATAGCTACTATCGACAATACAAAACTTATCTAATACATATAGTTTCAGAATCTAAGTAATACCTATCTATCTAACTATCTCATATCATACATTTAGATACTTACCAATAACTTATATATATATATATATATATATATATATATATACTTAGCGAACTAGTAGTTTCTAAGATTAAAACCAACAAGTATAACTAACCTTAACACTAAACTACTAATCACCTAACTACTAACCATTAACTTGCTGACTGAAACCCTGATACACGTTGTTGTTGCTCCTCGGGCTTGTACCTGATGCTGCTACTTGGGCTTGTACCTGCTGCTACTTGCTGTTGCTGTTGCTGTTTGCTGTTGTTGTTGTTGTTGCTATTTGTTGTTGCTGTTTGTTGTTGCTGTTTACTATTGCTGTTGTTGTTGGTGTCGTTGTTGCTATTTGTTGTTGTTTGTGTTGTTTGTTGTTGCTGTTTGCTGTTGTTGTTGCTTTGTTGTGGGTGCAGCTGCTCCTCACTGCCCGAGCCCCCCTTATCACACACATAACCTCATTAAACTATATACATATATATATATAGCTAGATAAAAGATACACACACACACACACACACATACACACACACACACACATATATATATATATATATATATATATATATATATATATATATATATAACACCACTTACACACATAACACCTATGTATATATCTACAAACATAAACACTATGCATAGATAACACTACACTAATTATATACATATGTATGTATACTTACACACACACACACACACACACACACACACACACACACACACACACACATATATATATATATATATATATATATATATATATATATATATATATATATATATATGTATCAACTTAAATATATATATACCCTCCTCTCTAAACATATATATAGATATAGATAGCATCACCCACATATATACATATATATACAACATACATATATACACTTAATATAACCATTCATATATATATATATATATATATATAAATACATATATTACAAAAATCTAAGAACAATGGAAATTGGATCTAGAAATATAATACAAAAAACACATGGAGTGTATCGCACCCGTATCACACTAGATCTATGATACGCTTGCGATACGAGTCTACCACACAATTAAACGTACCATGAAGGACACAAACAAGTCTAAAATATTATTTATGAACAATACAAAGAGTCTATCACACAACTACGTTTCCGTGTCAAAATATGACATGCACAAAGTCCCGTGTCGGCAAAAAAATCCCCAAATCAACCCGTATCTCCAAATTGATGGGATACGGCCTATGCATATCCAGTTGTGGACACGACACTAGTCACAAACAATCAAACACATGTTAATTTGGTCTAATTGACCAATTGACAAATAAAACATGTGACAATCTCAGAATTCCACCAAAATTTACACAAAAATACATATAACTTTCTCCATAGTCCTCCTATGAACCTAATTCTAATTCCTAAGGGTAGTCTATGCATGTGGGGTAGTCCTTTATGGTTAATTCATAGATTTAGAGTATAATTAGAGAGGAAAAACTGAATTATACCTATTAGAAGATGGATTCCCAATACAATCTCCAAATTGGGTGAAATGAGCCTTTAACTTGTAGATCCTTGCTCCTCTTTGTAGATCATTACTTCCTCCTAGTAGAACCATGCTCTAATAGCCTCCAATGATGATTTGAAAAGAAATTGGATAAAAATTTGGTAGAGATTTGATGTAGGAATGAAGAAATTTGGTTGAGGAAAATTCTAGATCTAGATTTAGAATAAAAAATAAAGAGAGAAAGTTTTTACCCCTTTATATAGGCCTCTCTTGTCCCCTCCCTCAAGATACTATATAAAGTCTAAAATACCTCTTGGGGCCTCTCATGAAGAAATTAATTAAGGAGGGAAGGTTCAAGTCGAATCGGTTTCACTAATTAATCATCCTCCTAATGAATGGGCTCAATATTGGACTCAATCCTAACTAGAATTAAATGTCGGTACATGGATCTAATCTAAACTAGTTAGGTCCACTAACACAAGTTCAAAAATAACTCTAACGTGCTAACAATAAATAATTAATACAATAAATAATTATTCAACATGCACAATATTTAATTAATTACCAAATGACTAAAATATCCTTTCCTCGAAAATATGGTAGTGACAAGTCTACCCCCTTAGAAGAATTTTGTCCTCGAAATTAAAACTCTCACCCCTCTATCTTGGGTTAGTCATACAAATTTTACTAGTGTCAAACCCCCATCAATCATAGTCTAAAATAGTCCTATAATATATAATCCTATCATTTTACTTAAAGAGAAATCATAATCTAACTACCATGAATTTTAGTCTCTGCCTTGCTGGGATGTCTCCTTCTACTGGTACGGGTAATCTTCTATGCCACATGTGGTCTATTCCATCACATACTAAGCATTCACTAATCATCAACCTAGTCAAGATTTTTTTTTATACGGAGGGTTACCAATTACTAGTGATATACTATAGTTCTAGTTCATGCTTCACTCACTGGCACTTGCTACCTAGGATACTATACAAAATACCGCTAAGATACTACCTCATTTATTTGTTTCAGTTCTTATAATTGCCAAAAATTTTTACTTATTCTCTAACAAGGAATACTTGTATACTTTTTTAATCATGTGTTTTATTAGCACACCCTTGTCCAACTTGAATACTCCTAATAGGATGCCTTATTCAAATCTTGTTACTGTCTACACAATGCACCAGCTCTTATATATATTTTAGATGACATCCTCATACCAAGTTACTCATGTCTCTCTTCTATTATTATTATACTAATTACTAAAATGCTTGTGCTTAAACTTTTATCATACTTGAGGTACTCCGGCTCTTGTTACTAGGGTATCTCTTTCTATCTGATACTTGGTGCAACTTATCCTCTAATATTTGTTAATCATCCTAAGGTTCTTATCTATACATTAGTATCACAATACATACACAATTAGCCATTACAACACCATGGCATCTCACTGGTATCCTTATACCCCTCGTACTATTTCCTGATACATACGACCTCTATACTCAAAATTAGCAAGGTACTATACCTACTAAACTTACTTCTATATACATATATTGTCTCTCTCCTCTACTGGATGTATCACTTGTACTATTACTTCGAATAATTTTTTATCCATATTAACTGATACACCAGTCTAATATTATCACATAAGGTATTTACCGTTAATAGCATATTACTCAACTAATCCCTGATACAGAAATACTAGCATACTTGATATAGTAACACTAGCTTCCTAACTACACAACATATGCACTTAATGTTTTAGTTCACTAGCTTCTTAATACTTGCAACAGCTCACCACAACACTACTACTATTCTGGATACTAGCTTCATTATTAAATCACCTCATCACACTTACTAGAACTCATGATCACTTGTATCAATACACTAGTTATTAACTTCTATAATACATATATTTTACTTTACTTTCACATGGTTCCATATCTCTATTGATGTATATGTATCTTCCCTTAAACCTTTTACAGACCGATACACTAATCAGTGATACACTACATATCTTCCATGACCAATCTTGATATTTCTTAACCCATGACATACTATTAAAATTTCTAATACTCAGGCTTCCACTTTCTGATACTCATGAACTTCCACACTGACACTCATCACCCACTGCGCATTCTGTACACAATTTCTAGATACTTTTTACACATATTGCTTCCAACACATCACTGGCCCCAATATCATGTAATATACCTATCACTAGTCATATACTGGTGCACTCCTATCTACTCACATCAAGGCTCTACTTTTACATGTAATACAAGTCAATACATTCTTATTCCCACACACTCTCTCTATACCTATTGGTACCACTCTACTATGGCACACTTAAGTGTCAATCACACAATAGAGTGTCATGCTCCATTGATATCCAACATAAATTTTGTGATACTTAATCGTTACATGGCTCACTCAATAACCTGAATTTATGACTATCCAGAACTGGCATGCTGACTCTGATACTAAATAGAACCACTACTAATACTCTTTACACTTTCTTCTACCATTAGTACCAATACTAACTATACTGACACATATCATAGAACTACTGCTATAAGGTACTACGCTATAGGTTATCTCTAGATTGATGCCTATTGCTCACATGCTCAACCAAGAACCACTAACAGACTCACAAGCTATACTCTCAACAGTCAATACTGATACTCAAGACACAGACCTAATTGCAAGTCACCAACTATCATAAGGAACACTAATAGAATAAAGCTCTATAAGAAACTGGACTAAAGAACTAAAGGTATCTCTACTGCTAAACTAAAGAATGATGGAACAAAGTCCTATAATAACATGAGTGGATAATATTAAGATGATACTTTAAGAACCAATTTAAGATATAATCCGATAATCATACACGTCTGTCCAAAATCATGACACTCAGAATTCTCGCCACGCTAGTAAGCATAGCTGCGATTAAACGATAGATTCTATAACTTAGGTAGGCACCTCTATAATCATGTTGTCTAGAATCCTCGCTATGCCGACTGGTATAGCTGTGAGAAATTCTAAATTTCAAAACTAAGATATGTACATCTGAAGTCAGGTCCCTACGTTTCTGCCACGCCAGCTAATATGGTTGCGATAAACTCTAGGATCCATAACCAAAGCAAAAGTTTTACCTTTCTCACTGTTCTCATCAACATATGTCATCAGATGATACCATAATTTAGTCCGTAAAATTTATCTCGATATAAAATTAAACTCAACAACGAACACCAAGAATTAAATTCAACAACCGATCACCAAGAATCAAATTCAATAACAACAAGTGAGAGCGGACAAAAATAAGAAAAATATTTTAATAGGAATTTATAATAAGATTCTCAAGGGTCATCCCAGGAATCTCTCAAGGAATTTATGATTGAGTATCCTCACACATCCTAGTATCTTATATCCTATATCTTATCGCAGGCTCGCAGGAGTACAACTAAGTCATCGCAATACCACGATATCGCACAACTTTCAAAGCCTGACCTGCATGGGCCACCACTAAAAACGTGTCACGATCCGCACCCGGTGTAGGGATGCAAGTAGTAAACAACGCCCAGCCTACGCCATAGTATCGGCTGTAGAACGCTGTCTTGGTTAACTATACTATCTAATTATCTCATAATAATACATAAACCTCCAATAATATCTTAACTCCAAGAAGAGGGTAATAAACTTAATTCAACACAATACTCAATCATAATTCTATAGTACAATAAGTTATCAAGAAAGTCTAACATAACTATACAGTCAAAAATATATAACAACAATAATAGAACAATATCCAAATCTCAAACTATAAGCCGAAAACAAATCCAGTACCAAAATGCTAAGAGAACTAACTATGCTAACTAGTTATCCGGATAAACCTTTCGGCAATCACTCTAAAGCTAGTGGGTCCAGGTCTGCATCATCTATAGGTCAAATTCTATAGTATGTCGGACACCAATCTTCTGGATCCTCTGAAAAAAGTTTTTCAGTCACGAATAGAACAAAGTATAACCCAATAGCAGTTTCAATTAATTGACAAAAACTATAAAGCAGTAATATAGAGGATGCTATCTACGATAAGAATATAACTGATGATCAAGAACAATAAAAGGATAGACAATACTTGCAATAAAATATAAATCAATACGTACAAGAATTAAGAAGATGAACTATAATGTCAGAAATATAACAGGGTAATCAATGAACTGTATAATGGAATCTACAATAACTATGTGTTTCGAGATACTAACTAAATATGTGATCGGCCTGGAAGATTCAATGGTTACACTAAGAAGCTAACTCAACCATACGTGAATTACATGGTTAGTTAGTAGGAAATGATTACACTACTAGCCGATAGTTCTTGATCAAATATTTAATTGGTATTTCTTCCGCCCCAACTGATATGATGGATCGAATCATGACACGTTACAAGACAATTTATCCAATGTTTAACCTATAATATTCAATGTTATCCAATACCAACAAGAAAAGTATTCGATACCGTTTCAATAATCAAGGTAATATCTCGTGATTGGCTATCCAATAATAATATCAATCCGTGTACCATCGTGTCAAAAATTTTAAGTAATATTTATAAATACTTGAGTTATAGTAGTAATCAAATAATAAAAACTATCAGAGAATGTACTCGCATGTGGTCAAGAGCAAATGATGAGAAACGGTGTCTGAATTGGTATCACGGACCTATATATGGAATATTGTATCAATACAAGGTTTGGAATAAAAATAAGTTAAACTAGTCAACTTCTAGGTCATGAAGCTATTTTTAATTCAAAATAGTCAAACTAGGTCAACTATATGCCAAACTAGTTAAGCTTGGTCAAACTAGCTATTTCTAGGTTGTATGAGTCTATCTCTAGGATATTAGGTCCATACACTATACAACTAGGCCATACTGTCTATTCTAAGATACTAGAAAACCAACAAGATACCGTATCCTAAGATACGCAAGTTTAAAAACATGATAAATATCATAATATGTATATAAAATCAACAATATCTATATTCTTAACTAAACTAGTGCTAAGTGAATACCTTGGCTTTGAACCAATGCGTATCGTACCACTAAACCTTCATTCTTGATACTCAAACTCAATACCTTGAGTATCGGCCAATACCTTGACACTTACCTTGGTATCCCAAGGTAATACAAAACCTCATTTATAGCTAACACGCAATATTAACTATATGCTAATCGACTAAGTACTAAAATATATAACATACTAATAAATAGCTACTACCTACAATATAATACTTATAAGATATATATAGTTTAAGAATCTAACTAATACCTATCTATCTAACTATCTCATATTATACATTTAGATACTTACCTATAACTTACATACATACATACATATATATATATATATATATATACATATATATATATATATATATATATATATGTATACTTAGCTAACTAGTTATTTCTAATTTTAAAACCAATAAGTATAACTAATCTTAACACTAAACTACTAATCACCAAACTACTAACCATTAACTTGCTCACTGAAACCCTGATACACGCTATTGATGCTCCCCGGGCTTGTACCTGCTGCTGCTGCTGCTACTTGCTGTTATAGTTGTTGTTGTTGTTGTTGTTGTTGTTGTTGTTGTTGTTGTTTGTTGTTGCTGTTTGTTGTTTTTGTTGATGTTGCTGTTGTTGTTTGCTATTGTTGTTGCTGTTTGTTGTTGTTGTTGTTGTTGCTCTGCTGTAGGTGCAGTTGCTGCTAACTGCCCGAGCCCCCCCT
The DNA here is from genome assembly GCA_036927795.1 of Iris macrosiphon. NCBI lineage: Eukaryota > Viridiplantae > Streptophyta > Magnoliopsida > Asparagales > Iridaceae > Iris > Iris macrosiphon. The sequence continues at coordinate 128,101,807 of JAYESA010000006.1, read as the reverse complement.
CCCGTACCACACACATAACCTCATATATATATATATATATATATATATATATATATATATATATATATATATATATATATATATATATATATATATATAACCACTTACACACATAATACCTATGTATATATCTACAAACATAAACACTACACAAAGATAACACTGCACTAATTATATACATAGGTATGTATACTCATATATATATATATATATATATATATATATATATATATATATATATATATATATATATATATATATATATATATACATATATTACAAGTAGCTAAGAAAAATAAAAATTGGATCTAGAAATACAATGCAACAAACACGTGGAGTACATCGCACCCGTATCACACTAGATCTATGATATGCTTGTGATACGAGTCTACTACACATACTCCGAAGGATACGAGCAAGTCTAAATACTATTTATGAACAATACGAAGAGTCAATTACACAACTACGTGTCTGTGTCAAAATATGACACGTACAAAATCCCATATCGGAGGAAAACCCACCAAATCAACTGGTATTTCCAAATTGATGGGATACGGCCTACACGTGTCCAATTGTGGATATGATACTAGTCATAAACAATTAAATATATATTAATTTGGTCTAATTGACCAATTGACAAACATAACATGTGTCAATCTCGGAATTCCTCCAAAATTGACTAAAAAATACACATAACTTTTTCCATAGGCCTCCTATAAACCTAATTCCAATTACTTTGGGTAGCCTATGCATGTGGGGTAGTTCTTTATGGTTAATTCATATATTTGGAGTCTAATTAGAGAGGGAAAATTGAATTATACCTATTGGGAGATAAATTCCTAATACAACCTCCAAATTGGGTGAAATGAGCCTTCAACTTGTAGATCCTTGCTCCTCTTTGTGTATTATTGCTTCCTCCTTGTAGATCCATGCTCTAATAGCCTCCAACGATGACTTGGGAAGGAATTGGGTGAAAATTTAGTAGGGATTTGATTTAAGAATGAAAGAATTTGGATAAAAAAAACTCTATATCTAGATTTGGAATAAAAGAGGAAGAGAGAGAGTTTTCACCCCCTTTATATAGGCCTCTCTTGCCCCCTCCCTCAAGCTACTATATAAAGTCTAAAATATCCCTTTGGGCCTCTCATGAAAAAATTTATTAAGGAAGTAAGGTTCTATTCTAATGGGTTTCACTAATTAATCATCCTCCTAATGAATGGGCTCACTATTGGGCTCAATCCTAACTAGAATTAAATGTTGGTCCATGTATCTAATTTAAACTAGTTAGGTCCACTAACACAAGTCCAAAAATAACTCTAACATTCTAACAATAAATAACTAATACAATAAATAATTATTCAATATGCACAATATTTAATTAATTACCAAATGACTAAAATATTCTTTCCTAGAAAATGTGGTAGTGACACGCGGCCCCCGCTACATCTGACCTGAGCCCTTTCCAGCTTTTTGCACTCGATAAGAAAAAGCAGAAAGAGACTCATTACGATAAACCTCTACGGAAAGACACAAATCAAAGGCTCGAGAAGCCTTACAACTTTGATATTTTGGCACAGCTGGCCAATACTACTGCCAAGTTGTCACACTTCGAGCTCCTCCATCTCTCCAAAATGACTCGTAATGCTCTAAATGAGGTATTGCAAAATACTGACTCTTATTTGCCCAAGTCAAGCCACCACCCAAGAATCCCGCAGCATGCCCTCACTGCAACAATATGATGGAGGATATCCCAATAAATAGATACAAATAGGTACAAATTTTGATATCGTTAAAGCCCACTTTGTTCTCTCACTCTGATTACGGTCAGTCTCGCTACCTCTTAAGTGAATTTGCCGCCCTCTCCGGTTCGAAGGTGACCTTTCTAGTCGGTCACACCTTTCTTTTGTGGTGTGAAGTAACACACGCCGACCCTAGAAAGAGCACTTAAAAGATATAACTAGATATTCGAATGTTGAAAACATCAAATCTCCCCAAGTAGACATGTTGCTAAAGAATAATAGGCATAATTGTCCCATATATTACACAGGGTACATCGGAGCCATTAAAGTGGACCAGATGCATATTGACCCTTGATCATCTCTCAGTATTATCCCATGAAGCCTGCTACAGACCTTCGGAATCCCTATGCATCGGCTAGTAGCCACCAATACCACTATCAGCGACTTCAATGCCGGGATAAGCTACCCACTAGGCAAGATTCATCTGAAGTGCTAAATCGGTGATCTTTGAACATAGTGACTTATTATGTCATCTATGTGGATGTATCCTATAATATCCTACTAGGACGTCCGTGGATACACGAGTACATGATCGTCTCATCCACTATCTACCAGTGCCTAAAATAGTCAAAGCGTCGTCAAGACAGAATTCGCTGACGTAGATCCTTTCAAAGGATTAAAGCATACTACTCTGACTCGATCTTGTACAAGCAAATTCAATAAGATAAAAGAGGTAAAGAAGTCGAAGATGAAGCTAACATGGCTACAGCTTCAGGCGATCCTCTAAGAGTCCGTCTTATAGGACGCCTAACCCAAACAACTACTCCCATCATAGTCAAGCTTCGAAGGGGGGCACCTGAATCCTCAGTGGTCAACTCCCAAAGACAAAGACGCCTACTAGAAAAGGATCCTTTGTCATAAGAACCCCAGGACAGTTTATAGTCAAGCTCCGTAGGAAAACTTCAGCATCGTCAGTGTCACTAACAAACACTAAAGAAGATGAACTGAAGGGTACGTCGTGGCGTCTACTGACATACCATCCCTCGATAATGTAATCCCTTCACAAGAAATATCATACTTCCTCAATAAAGGTATCTTATTGAGTTGTGCTATTATTGCGCATTGGGGTACCGTATATTCTTTAGAGTTTGGTTTAGGTTTACACTTGCATACGGAAGTGGCTGCAGCCCACGCAGTAAACTGAATCCTCCTTAAACAAGACCCCTGTTTTGTTATCCCTGCAAGGAAGAAAAGGGATAAACCAATCATTTTTGGGAAGGTTGAAGGTCGTTTGGAATTTGTCTCAGAAGATCCAGAACCAAAAAGCGGTAGAATATAACTTTACCGCTACAACATACAGGCTAAGCGTATTCTCTAGAAGATGGGATACGATCCAAAGAGTGACCAAGGCTGAATTATGGCAAGGGACGATGCTTACCACTGTATCACTTCGTCCCTAAGGGAAAGACTGAGATGTACTACTAGCGAACCGGTCATGGTTTGGGATATATTACACCTGCTACAACTCCCGAAGATGAAAATAATCTCACTCTTCACAGTCTTCAGCTAGGGACTCCGACAACATCATCGGAGTTTGAGCTTAAATAAACATTGTCCATCCACATGGTATTAGTAGATCCATAGGAGGAGGACGAGTACCCTATCGATCTCTTTGAAGTATAACCGTGGACTCAAAAGCTGGAATCTCTGTGGAAATTATGGTTCGAGCAGCAGAAATCTCCTACTGAGAACGAGGTTGTACAAGTTAATTTGGGTGAAGAAGTTGCTCCTAACCTTATCTTTATTTGCAAAAATCTCTCGATAGAAGAGTGTGAATCCTTTATCCAGCTGGTAAGGGAATACATTAACGTCTTCGCATGGATCCACAAATCATGATACGCAAACTCAATATCCTGCCAAATGACAAACCTGTAAAGCAGCAGCAATGATGGTTCCTCCCTAACATTATGAATTCCATTGAAGTGAAAGAAAATAAGATAATAGGGAGCGACTTTATCTGTGAAGAACAACATCCGAATTGGATAATTAACATCGTTCCCGTCATTAAAAAGAATTATAAAATCTGAGTCTGCATTAACTTTCATGATTTTGAATGCGACTTACCCAAAGGGGAATTCTTTCTCCCAATCATTGACATGATGATCGACAATACTTATGGATTCGAGCGTATGTCCTACATGGACGGTTTCTCAGGCCGTCATGACCCATACCCATAAATTGGGCATGATTCGCAGGTACGACCAGACTATGCCGCAACATCGATGGTAGAATGCTGTAAAGGTCCACAATACCATCTAACAACTCACACAATGATATATGTATATCCTATCAATGGCAACTCATTCCAAAAAAAGGACAAGATGAATATATATAACATCAATACTCAAATAAACTAGAGATAGATAATGGCACGATGTCATAAAAGAAAGAAAATAATAAGTTATCACAATATCCAAGCCTAAAGTTTAGCAAATAACACAAAAGGTCTCAATATAAATAACATACCAAGGTCTAAGCTAGAAACATATCCAGTACAAATAAAAGATACTAGCTACTGGTACGCTATAGCTAGGTGTACTCCTCGGTAGCTAGAATCAGATTATCCTGGACTATGGGATCTACCTCAGCTGGCTCTCCGTCATGTGGGCCGTAGTAGGTAGGACACCAGTCCTCTAAACAGTCATCTGAAAAAAATATCCATTCAGGAAAGGAGCGAAGTACAAATTCTGAAAGCAATTTTATATTTATGGTAGAGAATATATAAAATTAACAGAAATGAATATAAGATGCACAGGTAACTAGGAAGTAGAAATATAACTGGAAGAGTAAATACAAGCAACATGGGGTAAACTTGTAATCGGTTTAGGCTGCATACGAATATTCTACGGTATTCTACGGTAACTCAATTACACGTGTAGGCTGCACACGAATATTCTACGGTAACTCAATTACACGTGTAGGGTGTAATTGACATGAACATGAATACACTAAGAGTTTGATCATAAAATCAACTCCTACCCCCCTCCCCCGCCTTGACTAATATTCATGGATTAAATCATGACACGTTACGGACACGAATATAATATGAGCACACGGAGCACACAATATATACAAGCACAAGGAATATCCGAAGCACATGATAAAGTACATATGTAAGAAGTATCCGTTGCATGCGTCAAATAAATAATATCTTCTAACTCAATCCATATAATACCAGCCGTGTAACATGGTGTCAAAATTAAGTAAACAAATCTAGAACATACGATATATACATTATCAAGTACTGAAAACTAACAGAGAATGTACTCGGCTGAGGTCCTGAGCAAATGAGGTGGACGGTGTCAGAACTGGTATCACACAAACCTATATATGAATTATCATGTCATTCAGTATAATAAAGGAACAACAAGTTTAAATAAGTTAAATTATGATTTCTTTGACAAAACTAGGTCATACTAGTCAACCTATGCGTTCTAGGTTAATATCTGGCTATACTCGGTCTTCTAGATCAAAACTAGTCATTACCTTGCTAATCTCTTAACTTATGGATATCAATAACTATAATATCTTAACTTATCTACCATTACCTTAATATAAGCTAATTACCTACACTATATAACTATACTTTAACATATCATACGTAAGCCTTAATTTTACCTTAGCCTTATACTCAATCCTAGTGTCTTAACTTATAACTAGACGCTTACCTTGACACTACTCTAATTCCTCAACTCGTATCTCAATGACTTAGTGTCAACCGATATCCTAAATTCTAACCTCATATTTATCACTCATACAACACCCATTATGTTAAACTTACTTGGACATACTCATTGTTGTTATAGTATCTACTGCCTTGCTTAAAATTGCTACTACTGTAGCTGCTAATGCTTAACTTGCTGTTGTTGAGGCTCTTCAATCCATGTTGATGCTTCCTCATACTTGTTGTTGCATCATCCATCATGGTATAATTCTTCTCTCCACTGCTTGAATACTTCCCCCATTAATTGATTGATACACAGTGATACACTAAGGTACCAGTTCTAAATATTCTACACCAATGCACATACCCTTACATCCCCATCAGTCAGTTAACTGAGGTTGCTGTTGCTATTACTGATGTCTCATAACCCGATTCACCTTAAGTGCAGTGCCCTATAATTTACTGTAATATTGATACTCACCCGACTCTTCTTACCCACTATTGCTCTTGCACTTGCCTTAACTGCTAATGTTCAGTCACATATTTATATCCGATACCTGAGTCCCATAGCAGTGCACTTGAAGTGCACTGTCTGTTGCTATGGACTCTAAAATTGGACTCCCTTATCTCAACTAATTGATTGACACACATACACACTCTTGCACTTGAGCTAATTCTTTAATTTCTATTATTTTTTACTCCTCCTACTGATACCTGCTTAAGGCTCCACTCGACACCAATAACACCAACATAAACTCCTCACGGCACAGACATACACAGATCATGTATCACTCATTACATAACCATAACTGATATACTAACTTGCAGTTGTTGCCTTGTTGATCTTTCCACCTGATATGCTCCAATCTGAGCACTCCCCTTTACTTGTACATGAACCCACTTCACATCAGTCTGCAACTGATAGCCTACACTAACACAGTTTTGTGCAACTATCTGTAGATTGTGCAGTCACTCTTGGCCTGTGCTCGACTCCTCCTCCTTACTTACCTGGCTCGGGTATCCTTGATACTGCATCTGATACTCTCAAGTCTGAATCTAATCTACACATTCAAACTCTCAAGCACCTAGTGTTCTCAGTATACAAATAGGAATCCCCCTACCCCTCAACACTACACACATGTATACCATATGTGCATACACACATACTCCAAACTTACTGCCCACACTCCCTCATCCACTGCAAGGACACAGGCCTTGCTGCCATACACCACACACAGACACTCCTAGTTAATACACTTGCACTTGTACACAGTGCACACACACACACAACCAACTGTGCACAGCATAGTGTACACACACACTGACACTCATATATATATATATATATATATATATATATATATATATATCCAAACCCATATACATATATATCTATATATACATGCATATAAACACTTAAGAACATAAATACTTATCCCTAATGAGTATACCAACCTATAAACAAGTGTAAACTGAGAAACAAAGCCCAAATGACCAATTTGTCATTTTGACAAATATTTCGTGTACAAGAGGCCACACATGGGTATCACACCATATATACCAAACATATCCAAATTCTCATGACACATATAAAATAGCAATAAGCAATATAAAATAGTGAGGAATGACCCATTAGTCATTCTATCAAATACTTAGTGTACAACCTCAGAGTTGTATCCAAATAGCCATAAAACTCCATGTAACTTCCACCAATGGCCTCCTATGGACCTAGTTCTTCTTCCTATGGGTAGCCCTAAGCTAAGGAAGGGTTTCTATGGGTCTTTTATACCATTCTAGAATAAAAATAATAAGGAAAAGAAGGTTTTACCTATTTGAAGATGGATTTCCAATATGGTTCTTCCAATGAGCACAAGGATGAGAAATGGACTCCAACTTCTAGCAATGCTCCTTTTCTTCTAGCCTCTTGTAATCCTTAGGCTTCTAGCTCTCTATGGGGATAAAAATGAGAGGGATGGGGCTTAGTTTAAAGGAATTTGGTGAAGGGAATGGAGAAACTTGTGGATGAACTAATAAGGAGGAAATAAATAAAGTGGTGAGCATTCATGAGGCTTTCCTCCCTCTAAATAGGGCCGAACACCTTAGGGTTAGGGTTGGTTTAGTTTCAAATGTCTATAATGTCCTTCCAAATTGTCATGAAGGTTTTAACTAAACAAGGGTTTAATTAAGAAGGTTCTAATATTTAAACGAATGAGGATTCTATTCATTCCACTATTTTAACTAATCAACTAAGACTAATTAAATGGGTCTCACAATTGGTCATGACAAGTCTAGTCGGGTTCAAGTTTAGTTGGATTCATTAGCAACTAGTCTAACTAAGGGCTAACACACAATCATCTATATTAAATATTTATATACATACCACTATACCAATTATTATTCAAAAAAATATTATCTATAATAAATATTGCCAAAATACCCCTATCTTGAAAAGTGATGGTTACAATCCTACCTTCCTTAGAAAAGTTTTGCCCTCAAAATTTAATAAAGAACTAGCACTACACAAGTAATCACAATAAGAAAATAAAAATATCTCACGGCTCAAAAGGATATGGGTACCGCTCGCGTATCTCGGCTTCCCTCTCCCAGGTAGACACTCTCGGAGAGTGATTCCTCCATGTGACACATACCAAGGGATTCGTCTGGTTTTACAACACCTTCTTCCTATGATCCAGAATCCTTACTGGTTGCTCTAGATAACTGAGAGTCGGACCCACCTCAATCTCTGAGTGATCCAATACGTTACTAGGATTTTCCATATATCGTCTCAGCTAGGACACATGGAAAACGCCATGCACTCCCTCTACCATAGGCGGCAAGTCTAGTTTGTAGGCCACTGCACTAACCTTCGCAAGAACATCGAAGGGTCCGATGTACCGTAGACTAAGGTTTCCACCTCCATCAAAGTAAATCGTATCCCATGTCAGAGAAATTGGCAAGAACACCATATCGCCAACCTAACACAAAATACCATCTTAACACTCAACTAAAATCAAAATAATCACAATCAATACAAAATAAAATCTACCTCAAAATCTAAAGGTCTCCGGTAGCTGTCGGCCCAATATCGTTGTATGTCCAGTGCCACCCGGAGTCTGTCTCTGATAAGCTTTATCTTCTCGGCTGCATCTATAACCATCTCCGGTCCCAATAAGGCTCTCACTCCAACATCATCCTAAGATAAAGGAGCACGACATCTTCTTCCATACAACGCCTCAAATAGTGACATCTCAATACCGGCCTAGTAATTGTTCCTGTAAAAAAATTCTACCAGGTGGAGATGACCCTCCCAAGAACCTCCAAAGTCCAGAACACGAGTGTGTAGCATATCCTCGAGAGTCTGAATAGTCCTCTCCGACTGCCCATCCGTTCAGGGGTGATATGCGGTACTGAACTTGAGCTGAGTGCCCAAGCTAGCCTGCAAACTCCTCCAAAAGTAGGACGTAAAGCGACTATCCTGATCCGAGACTATGCCCACAGGAACCCCGTACAATCTGACAATCTGTCGTACGTACATTTTTCCTAGCTTCTCGGTAGATGTACCCACTTTAAATGGTAAGAAGTGGGCCGATTTGGTCAACCTGTCTAGGATGACCTAAATCGCGTATTTCCCTCCTGGAGATCATGGAAGCCCCAAAATAAAATTTATGGTAACATGCTCCCACTTCTACTAAGGAATGGGTAAGGGTTGAAGTAACCCTTCTGGCCTCTGCCCTTCCGCTTTTACCTACTGGCACACTAAGCATTTGGATACGAAGCGCGCCACCTCCCATTTTATGCCATACCACCATACATGTTCCCTCATATCCCTATACATCTTGTTGGCACTAGGATACATAGAGTACTGAAAGTAATGAACCTCCTACAGAACCTCCTCGCACAACTCTCCAGTTGGTACATACAACCTTGTACCATGTCGTAAGGAACCGTCATCAGCAATGGTGAAGTCATCCAATAATTCGGCCTGAACCTGTGCTCTAATGCTCCTTAGAGTCACATCATCATACTGTTTGGTCCTGATCCTGTCAATCAGTTATAACTGTATCTATAATCCCCACATCTGTATCTCAATACCAGGAACTACTATCTCAATATCCAGGCTCTACAAATTGGCCAACAAGTGCATGTCTGATATCAAGTACATAGCCACCGGATACCTGCTTAAGGCATCGGCGACCATATTGGCCTTCCCTAGGTGATACTGTAGCAATATATGGAAGTCCTTCATCAGCTCCAACAACCATCGATGTCTCATGTTTAGCTCTTTTATGTGAATATGTACTTCAAGCTTTTGTGGTCTGTGAAGATCTCCACACGCTCTCCATACAGATAGTATTTCCATAACTTTAGATCAAAAATGATTGTTGCCAACTCCAAATCATGGGTCGAGTAGTTCTTCTCATATGGACGTAACTGCCTGGATGCATAGACAATCACCTTCCAATTTTACTGCAGAATGCAACACAAACCCTTTCCCTAAGTATCACTATAAATAGTGAATTCACCTGTCCCTGATGGCAACGTCAATACTGGAGCTGTCGTCAATCTCTTCTTCAGCTCATCAAAAGCAACCTGACACTCCTCTGACTATACACACTCTACGTCCTTCTTAGTCAGCCTAGTCATCGGCTCTGCAATTCTGGAGAAGTCTTGTACAAACCTCATGTAGTAACCTTCCAGTCCCAGAAAGCTCCTGATCTCTACCACCGAACTTTGAGTAGTCCATGACTCCACTGCCGCGATCTTCCTAGGGTCAACTGAGATCCCATCTCCTGTCACTATATGACCAAGGAATATGACCTTGTCAAGGAAGAACTCATACTTTGAAAGCTTTCCATAAAGCTTCTCTTTCCTGAGAGTCTCCAGAACTATCTTCAGGTGCTTCTCGTGCTCCTCTGGAATCTCTAAATACACAAGGATATCATCGATGAAAAACACCATGAACTTATCAAGGTATTGGTGGAATACCATGTTCATCAGGTTCATGAACACCGCTAGGGCATTGGTCAACCCAAACAGCATCACCATAAACTCGAACTGACCATACCGAGTCCAAAAAGTTGTCTTCGGAATATCCTCTCTCTTCACCTTCACCTGGTGATAGCCTAACCTCAAGTCTATCCTTAAAAATACCTTCTCTTCACTCAACTGATCAAAAAGATCATCTATCCTCGACAACAAGTATCTGTTCTTGATATTGAGGTTGTTCAGAGCCCTGTAGTCGAAGAGATCATCAATACCGAAGCACCTCACGGTGAAGAACTAGATCTGATGAATCCCTTATCTTGTAACTCGTCCACCTGCTTTTTTAGCTCTGTCATCATATTGTTGTTAATTCTATAGACATGTTGTGATATCGGCTCTCCTCCTGGTACCAAGTATATAGAGAACTCAATGTCTCTGTCTGGCGACAAGCTCGACAACTCCTCTTGAAAGACATCCAGGAACTCTTTAATCAAAGGATGTGACAACTCTTCCTCTTCCAACAGGGCTCCACAGATGACTCCCTCGCTCTGCTTCGCTGCTTCTCTGGCAATCTAGAACTCTGGTTCTCCCAGTAGCCAAAATAAAACTCTGCCTCCATGATAATCTATACTAGCATGGTGCCTACTCAACCAATCCATCCCGAGTACAATGTCATAACTCAAAAGTGGTATTACGAGTAAGCACGCACTCAATTCCTTGCCTTCTAAAGTAACTTTCCAATCCTTGCAAACATCACTACCAGAATGATTCTACCCCAAGTTATGATCTTGCAAGTCCTACTCAAAGCTTCAACCTCTAAACAATGTTTAAGAGCAAAAGACACTGATACAAAGATATGGGAAGCACCGAAATCAAATAAAGCTAATGCTAGAATAAAATCAAAAAGAACTGCAGCTGTGATGATGTATCCAACTGGCTCCGTCTCCTCAATCGTCATGGCGAAAGTTTGCCCCTGCTGTGTTCTCCTCTGTTGCTGATGCTGCACGAAATGCGACTACTGGGTCGGTAGTGGAGGTCCCCGCTGCTATGCTACAGGTGCTGCTAGTGCTCTAACTGGTGCTCTCGGAGCAGAAGATCCACCTTGACCTGGACGAGCTAGTGTCAAATGTCAGTCTCTCAGCTGATGCCCTGTAAATCCACAGAACAAATACATTCCCAATCTTTTCCTGTAGATATCCTATTTATGTCCTGGCTTCTTGCAGAAGGGACATATAAGAGTCTTTTGTTGATGCCTCTAAGGTTGCTGATGTGCCTTCTGGAACTACTGACACTGTGGCTGAAACGTCCGCTGCTGCTGGAACTGGGGTCACTTGGCTAGACCCACATGACTGCTGCCACTGAATAACTTTCGGTCCCTCTTAGGCCTCAAACTCATGTCCCTCTTGACCTTGTGGGTCTCCTTAAGTATCGCTTTATAGATCTCATGACTTGAAGAAATAAGGGCCTTTACGTCCCAATTTAGGCCCTGCCTGAACTGGCTCGCTCTGTCCTCTGGATCTCGTACCATGTTAGCACCATACCGGCTCAACCTGCCAAACTCTGTGGCATACTCCTCAACAGACAGGTTTCCCTACTGAAGGTTCTCGAACTGTCGCCCCAGATTAAGTCTCTCAAAAGGCGGGAAGAACTTCTTCTTGAACAAGTTCTTGAAGTCGTTCTACGTCAATCCTAGGGTAGCGATCTGTGGCTCATTCTGGAACCAAGTACCGGCAATGTCTAACATCTGCAACCCGGCCGCCTCTACCTTCAAATACTCTACTAGATAGGATAAAGGCATGATGCTCTCCATGTTCTCCAATTATTCATCTGTTGACACAAAGTGGTCACAGTCAACCTGATTCTGATAATCGCCAAACATTAGATCAAAAATACAAATAAAGCAGATACTCAATGCAAAGCATATCAACTCCGTAAGTACTAAAGTCATACTCTGCAACAGCTATTAGTTTCTTATTCAAATATAATCTTTTATTTATTTGAGTCTAGGACTGATGTAACCTGAGTCGCACTGGCAAATCCAAGTACCTATAAAAGATACCTAGTCCACTCAAATAACTAAAGAACCTATCTACAAAATTAGGCCACATTCATTAACAAAGTCTATCATACTTAGAAATTGAACTCAGGCCGAACTCATGCTGAACTCGGCCGACCTAGGTTACCCATTTGGTATAAAATTAACTAGTTCAATAAGCTCCTGATTTTTTGGCCTAACGATTAAAAATTTGAATTAAATCCCATTTAAATTCTAGCCGAATTATGTTTGCCTACACCCTATAAATATGATTAAAATTCTTCATTCTAATACAACTCAATGATTCTTAATCTTCTATCCTATTGTGATCAAACATCTAAAGCCTTAACTTTACCACCTCCAAGATCAACTCCCTAGCCTTCCTAGTGCTAAGTGTGGTCTTAGTCTATAAGTCTTTAGAGTTGTAAAGAGCTTGGTTCCATCGGTTACTCTCTCTATCAAGCTGTGAAGTTGTGAGACTTTGGATCAAACCTCGTGGTGTAAAAAAGTGGAAAGCCTTCGGATCAAAGCTTGTGATTCACTATTGGTGATTATAGTGGATAAAATTCTGAGCTTGAGTTCTCGGGACTGGACTTGTCCTCTCATAGGAAAACCAGTATACATCTTGGTGTTTTCATTTGCTTTCTCTCACCCTATTGCATATATATAAGTATATTCATAACACTGCTAGTAGTATCACTTACACATAAGATATATTCTAACTGCTAGTAGTTGATCACCATTGCATGCAATAGAATTATATTTTTTAAAAGTTATTTTACTCCGCTGCATACATAAACTCTATTTACCCCCCCTTTAGAGTTGCTATACACGGTCCTATAATTGGTATCAGAGCGGGTATTCTTTATATTAGAACTTTTATTGATACCATTTGCTCCTTAATTGGTATCAGAGCAGGTGCTCTTTATAGAGATTTACTGATATCATTTTCTCCTCAATTGGTATCAGAGCAGGTAGTCTCTTATTTAGTTTTTGATCCCATTTGCTCCTACAATTGGTATCAGAATGGGTACTCTTTATATAGGATCTATTTATCATATGAAAACAAGTTCTCTTAATTATCGGATTAATATCCAAAGAGTATAATATATTGCAACAACAAGATCACTATTTTCCATCAATGGTGAAAGATAACTCCATGATAAGCCATATATTTTTAACAGTACTAACTATTTATTTTAGAAAATACATATGAGTGATTTTCTAAAATCTTTTGGCTTTAACTTATGGACTTATGTTTCTAATGTTTACAAAAGAGTTGACAAAGCAGATAATGAATATACTAAAGTTAAAAAAAAGCAGCAAGCGATGATGCAAAAGCAATGTACATGCTCTATTATAATCTAGAGAAGATGAATTCAAACTTATCTCCAAGTGTAAAATAGCATATGAGATATGGAAAATGCTAGAAGCAACCTATGGAGACAACGAAGAAGAATAACCTTATAATATTGTAAGCTTGTATCAAAATAAAGAAACTACAAGTACAAAGAAAGATGCAGATATTCAACGCAACAATGATGACAGTAAGGAAGAAGATGTTGCAAATTTATGTCCAAGTGAAAGTCTAGCAATCAATGCAAGCATCCAGTACGAGAATGACAAAAACCTTCAACATACGACAGACTTGTGCTTAATGGTAAGCGTGGTAAATAATGACTCTCTAGCAAAAGCTATTTCGTATGATGAATTATTTGATGCTTTTAATGATTTATTTGAAGACTATAATAAGCTTAGAAATAACTATAAGAAAGATCGAAAAGATATCAAATCTTATCAGCTTAAGAATGATCAGCTTATTTTCTTACTTAAGGAAGCTAGAGAAAACTCCTCTTCTGATGAATCAATTAAAATCTCCAAACTTAAGCTTAGCTTATGAGAAGCTCTTGACTGCTTTGATAAAAGCAATCAAAAAAATACTAAACTTAAGGAGGATTTAAAACAGGAAAAGGAGAAGAACCCTAATGCCTCACTTAAGATGGATGCTCTTACTGCCAAATATGATAATTTATATGCCACTTCTAAAAATTTAGAGATTAGATTAGGAAAGCAGGTCGTACAACCTACTATAGCTAAATAAATGAGCACTCACAATAAGACACCAGCAAGCAAACCAAATGCTTCACACTATCATGCATGTAGAATAAACACACTCCATACAATCATACAATCTATTACAAATATCTATGCAAGACATGTCACACTACTTCACATACTCATCCTTCTATACCCAACACAAATATCTATGCTATATGTCATTATCGTGGTTTAAAAGGATACATTACACATCAGTGTAAGGCTAAAAAATTGGTTGATATGAATATGTATAAGTGGATTCCTAAAGCTAATAAATATGGATCCAAATCCTGGATACCAAAGTCTTATTCTAATCATATAAGTGGAATAATTTGCTGCAAGTCGTTATGGTAAAGGAGAAAGTTGGTGATTGTAAAAAGCTAAATGGATATTCTCATGGCAATTGCACCAATATGAAACATGACCGTTAAGTCATTATGGTAACATAAATTTTCTTATCTATAGTAGTATAATTATTCTTAAACTGTGTACGAAGAAACTCTTATTAAATAATTCTTCAATATGATGCTCTAAGGTATAAAAATTATAGTTAAAAAGCCTAAAGGGTCCTTTGTCAACAAGGTATAAACAGCCTTAAGCGACACGATACTTAAGTGTCTTTGGACCACCGCTAGCTGGAAACCGACCCCTACAGCTAATTAAGAATAACAAAAATACCTTACTGAGTAATGATATACAAAAAGCTATTTACAAACGTTTCCTATATACAATTAACATTTATTCAGTAATTGACTGCATATAAATTCTTTTAAATAACTTATCTAAAAGAAATGACTGATAATAAACTGTCATAGTTAAAGACCTCATATATTTTATACTTATATTATTATGAGATTACTTGTATATTTTTTATATAACTGTTATAGCATTCTACTAAAAAAATCAATATCCTGAGCTATCAGAACTCAGACAGAGTTCGGTCCGAACTCGGTCCAAATTCGGTTCAAGTATTTTTATATAACAGCGGTAGTCTTGGATTTGATCTCATTACTTCATCCTCAAAAACCCTTCTTCTCCAAACCGAGATTAAAACCCTTTCCTCCAAAACCCTAGTTTTGTGATCTCCTTCCACAAAGATTTTTTCTTTCTCAACTTGAGATCTAAGGCTCTTGGTGAGATTCTCCTTCATCCCCTTCAATCTTTTCAAGGTACAATCTTCACATTCGCAAACCCAAATTCATGGCTTCTAAATTTGGGAAAAATGAGAAAAACAAATGAAGCTTCCTCTTCTAAACCCTCTAGTGATGATGTTCTTTATTCCTTATTTTCTCCTAATATTCCAAACCCAAGAGAATATGATGACTTTATTTTTACTTTTATTGATGCCTCAAATCTATGGTTCAATAATTTTGTGCAAAAAAAATATTTGCAAGGATAATCCTATTAATTTTACTACTTTTTATACCCAAAAACATAAACTTGTAGAATTCCATCTTCATCGTCTAGTCAAAAACTAGAAAACCCATATATTTAAATATCATTCGCATATTTTATTATAATCTATATCATGATCAATGGTCTATCTCTTCGAGAGTGGGTGGGATTGACATTGAATTTAACGATACAACATTGGATAAAATTTTGGAAATCCCTGACGTGGGAGATGCCCTAGTTGAGATCGACAAACTTAATCTCAGAGACAAAATCACTCTTGACTTTTTCAGGGACATACTTTGTGTTCCTCATCCTTGTCCTAATGGAAAGTTTCGTGCTCATTATTTCAACCAATATTTTTACGAACTTTACTATGTCATATACTCTACTATCATTCAATTCAAAAGCAAACCTCCAAAGATGATGTAACCTATAGGAAGACGTCTACTTTATATCACTTCTATACATCCACTCCCTTTAGTCTTCCTAAGACCATGATTCGGCAGTTGATTGACTGTTGTAAACACAAACGTTAACTTTCTTATACCATATATCTACCACTCATCTCAGAGCACTTCAACATTCCTATGGAAGAACCCACTTATCTATCTGAGCCAGCTTATCTGACCAAAGCCCATAGGATTTAGCCTATTTCTCTCGTTTCTAATGAGGATGACTCATCCAGTCTGATTTTGATGCACAGCTGATCCAGTCCCATCTCTTCCTGCTCCTACTCCTACTCCATCATTCTTTGCACAGCCTGATACCTTGGACTCGATCCAAAAGATATTTTGCAAGCAATTCAGATTATAAAATGAGATGATAACTGCTCAATACCAGGAGCAGAACACTAAAATTATCACTCAACTTCGCGACCAGTCTTATCGCACCACTATCCAAACCTACACATTAACCAACTCCCTAGCAGATCTTCATTATCACCTAGCCCATCATCCTACTACACCTCACCCAGTGGCTCGTGATCCTTCCCACTCAGGATACAGGATAGATGATCCATTTATTCAGCAGTACTTTGACCCTACCGGAGCGTACTCTGATGATCACTCGCATGTTGATACTACTGATGATAATTTGTAATAGTTTCTTGTGGCTATGTGGATGTATTAGTTTTTCTATTAGTGTACTAGAAATATTTGCTTAAAATTTTCGTAAAACTTTTATGCTATTTTGGTTATTTGCATCTATATATTTGTCAGTCTTGTTACTTATTCTAATTAAAATAAATACATATTCTGGTTAATTTATCTTTTTCTAATTTGTCATAATCATTCGTTATGGGGGATTTTTTATTTCCTACTATGATATATTGACAAAGGGGGAAATAACAAAATATGATAACAAAATATTTCGATTATAGTTGATGTATGGTTGATAACATATAACTGTGATATATTTTATTGATATACCTACACCTAATTTTGGTATAAAAAATATCAAGTTACAGGTCATTCAAATGCTCCCGTTCAAAGGAAAGATCTACTTACGGGGGAGCTTTTTCTAAAAAGCTAGTTTTTAACGAAAAGATCTACGTTCAAAGAAACTCCATCTATATTTTAACTATTTGCATCAAAGGCTACATCATACTCACCATATGTGTATTTTGGCATAGTTTGTCAATTATCATAATGGGAAAGATTGTTGACACAAAGTGGTCACAGTCAACCTGATTTTGATAATCGTCAAACATCAGATCAAAAATATAAATGAAGAAGATACTCGATGCAAAGCATATCAACTCCGTCAGTACTAAATTCAGACTCTACAACAGCTATTAGTTTCTTATTCAAATATAATCTTTTATTTATTTGAGTCTTGGACTGATGTAAGCTGAGTCACAATGGCAAATCTAAGTACCTATAACCAGATACCTAGACCACTCAAATAAACCAAAGAACATATCCACCAAATTAGGACACATTCATTAACAAAGTCTACCATACTTAGAAACCAAACTTGGGTTGAACTCGTGCTGAACTCGAACCAAAACCGGTTACCCTTTTAGTATAAAATCAGCCAGTTCAATAAGCTCCTGATTTTTTTTGTCCGACGATTGGAAATTTAAATTAAACCACATCTGAATTCTGGTCGAATTCTGTTTGCCTACACCCTATAAATAGGATTATAATTCTTTATTCAAACATAACTCAATAATTCTTAATCTTCTATCCTATTGTGATCAAACATCTAAGCCTTAACTTTTTTATCTCCAAGATCAACTCTCTATCCTTCCTAGTGCCAAGTGTGGTCTCGGTCTACAAGTCTTCAGAGTTGTAAAAAGCTTAGTTCCATCAGTTACTCTCTCTATCAAGCTGTGAAGTTATGAGACTTCGGATCAAACCTCGTCGTGTAAAGAAGTGGCAAGCCTTCGGATTAAAGCTTGTGATTCACTAATAGTGATTATTGTGGATAAAACTCTGAACTTGAGTTCTCGGGACTGGACTAACCTCTCAGAGGGAAACCAGTATACATCTAGGTGTTTGTATTTGCTTTCTCTCACCCTATTGTATATATATAAATATATTCATAACACTGCTAGTAGTATCACTTACATATGAGATATATTCTAACTACTAGTAGTTGATCACCATTGCATGTAATAGAATTATATTTTTAACAAGGTGATTTTACTCTACTGCATACATAAACTTTATTCACCCCCAATCTAGAGTTTTCATACACGGTCCTACATCATTGGCATATATAATGCCCTATGTCCCCTTGAAAATACGGGGATCCAACTTCTTGAAGTCTTATATGTTGTCCGGCTTGGGCTGGGCCTCCTGTGGCTGTGGTGGTGTCGTCCTCTATACTACTGCGATAGCTACCTTGTGGGCATTCTCAATGCCCAGGCGTAGTATATCCTCCTTCCTCTGCTGTGCCGCTATCATCTTCCGGAATATAGCAAACATCTGTGTCGCATCCGGTGGCATATGCGGTGGCAGTAGAAGATCCTTTGCTATTATTGGTACTACCCTATGAACTGGTGGAAGAGAAGGAGGATGACCCTCCGCAATGGCCGAAATGACCCTCGGAACAGGTGGAGAAGGAGGACCGTCGAAAACTGTTGAGGCCCCCACCGGAACTATCGAGGCAACCCTATGAACAGTTGGCTGCAGGGCAGCATCACTCCATGTCTGAACGGGAGGTCAAGAAGTCATCAACCTCTCTGAAGCTGCTCTCAAACGCTGGGACCTGGTCTTATGTGGAATGCTGAAGACAGATCGAATAAGGAAGTCAATAAGGCAAAAGATACGATATTATTAAAGAATGACAGTAATATTCAAGGAAGGCAAATATTTAGAATGAATAAGAACTAGCAAAATTTAATAGATTAAAAATTTTATAGTTATGATTGAGTATTCTCACATCCTATATCCTATAGCAGGCTCGTAATAGTACTATAAGTCCGAGTATTACTATAATATCGTACTAGATGCGACTCGACCTGCATGGGCCACCACTAAAAATATGTCACGAGCCGTACCCAAAAATTGATCAGGAGTCATGGATACGTCCCAGCCTATACTGCAGCATCGACAGTAGAACGCTATAAAGGTCCACAATACCATCTAATAACTCACGCAATGATATATGTATATCATGTTAATGGTAACTCACTCCAAAAGGAGAACAAGATGAATAAATATAACATCGATACTCAATCAAACAAACTAGAGATAGATAATGGTACGATGTCATAAAAGAAGGAAAATAACAAGTTATCATAATATCCAAGTCTAAAGTTTAGCAAATAACACAAAGGGTCTCAATATAAATAGCATGCCAAGGTCTAAGCTGGAAACATATCAAGTATAAATAAAAGATACTAGCTACTGGTATGCTATAGCTAGGTGTGTCTCCTCGACAGCAGGAATTAGATCATCCTGGAACTTAGGGATCAACATAAGCTTGCTCTCCATCTTGTGGGCCATAGGAGGTAGGACACCAGTCCTTTAAACAGTCATTTAAAAAAAATCTAATCAGGAAAAGAGTGAAGTACAAATTCTGAAAGCGGTTCCATATACATGGTAGAGAATATATAGCAGGAATAAAAATGAATACAAGATACACAGGTAACTAGAAAGTAGAAATATAAGTGGAAGAGTAAATACAAGTAACATAGGATAAACTCGTAATAAGAGAACTATAAATAAAAGAACTCATGATAGTAACTAGTGCCTTAGAGTACAAGTTCATTATGTGATTGGTTTAGGTTATGCACGAATATTTTACGGTAACTCAAATACACGTGTAGGGTGTAATTGATATGCACACGAATACACTAAGGGTTTGATCACAAAATCAACTCCTACTCCCCCCGCCCCGACTAATAGTCCTGGATCAAATCACGATATATTTCATACACGAATATAATATGAGCACATGGAGCACACGATATGTACGAGCACAAGGAATACCCAAAGCACATGATAAAGTACATGTGTAAGAAGTATCCCATGCACACGTCAAATAAAAAATATCTCCTGACTTGATCCATATAATACCAGCATGTGTAACATAGTGTTAGAATCAAGTAAAGAGATCTAGAATATATGATATATACACTATCAAGTACTAAAAACTAACAGAGAATGTACTCGCCTGAGGTCCTGAGCAAATGAGGTAGACGGTGTCTGAACTGGTGTCAAACAAACCTATATATGAATTATTATGTCATTCTGTGTAATTAAGGGATAACAAGATTAAATGAGTTAAATTATGATTTCTATGACAAAACTAGGTTATACTAGTCAACCTATGAGTTCTAGGTTAATACCTAGCTATACTCGGTCTTCTAGATCAAAACTAGTCATTATCTTGCTAATATAAGTCATACTAGCTAATATTAGATCTAACAATATCATATATTGACTTATGGATATCAATAACTATAATATCTTAACTTATCTACCATTACCTTAATATAAGCTAATTACCTACACTATATAACTATACTCTAACATACCATACGTAAGCCTTAATATTACCTTAGTCGTATACTCAGTCCTAGTGTCTTAACTTATAACTAGACACTTACATTGACACTACTTTAATTCCTCAACTCCTATCTTAATTACTTAGTGTCAACTGATATCCTAAATTCTAACCTCATATTTATCACTCATACAATACCTATTATGTTAAACTTACTTGGACATACTTATTGCTGCTATTGTAGCTACTTCCATGCTTAAAATTGCTACAGGTGTAACTGCTAATGCTTAACTTGCTGCTGTTGAGGCTCTTCAATCCCTGATACTTCTTACTCATACTTGTTATTGCATCATCCATTAGGGTATAATTCTCCTCTCCACTTCTTGAATACTTCCACCATTTATTGATTAATAAGCAGTAATACACCAAGGTATCAGTTCTAAATATTCTATTCCAAAGCACAAACCCTTGCATCCGCATTAGTCACTTAACTCAGGTTGCTGCTTCTGCTATTACTGATTTCTCATAACCCGATTCCCCCTAAGTACAGTGCACTATAATTCACTCCAATGTTGATACTCACCCGACTATCCTAGCCCACTATTGCTCTTGCTCTTGCCTTAACTGCTAATGTGCAGTCACTCATTTGTATCTGATACCCGAGTCCCATTGCAGTGCACTTGAAGTACACTGTCTACTGTTGTGGACTCTAAAACCCGACTCCCTCATCTCAACCAATTGACTGACCCATATACCCACTCCTGCACTTGAGCCAATTCTCTAATTTCTATTATTTGTTACTGCTCCTACTGATACCTTCTTAAGGCTCTACTCGACACCAACAACACTAACATAAACTCCACACTGCACAGACATACACACATCATGTATCACTCATCACATAAACATAGCTGATACACTAACTTGTAATTATTGCCTTCTTGATCTTTCCACCAGATGTGCTCCAATCTGAGCACTCCCCTTTACCTGTACATGAACCCTCTTCATATCATTCTACAACAAATAGCCTACACTAACACAGTTATGTGCAACATCTACAGATTGTGCAGTCACTCTTGGCTTGTGCTCGACTCCTCCTCCTTCCTTACCATGCTTGAGTATCCTTGATACTGTATTTGATACTCTCAAGTCTGAATCTAATCTGCACATTCAAACTCTCAAGCACCTAGTGTTTTCAGTATACAGGCGGGAATCCCCCTACCCCTCAACACTACACATATGTATACCATAAGTACAGACACACATACTCCAAACTTGCTGCCCACACTCTCTCATACACTGCCTCGATACAGGTCTTACTGCCACACGCCACATACAGACACTTCCAGTCAATACACTTATACTTCTACATAGTGCACACATGCACACAAACAATCACATGCATATATATATATATATATATATATATAATTATCCAAACCCATATAGATATATCTATATATATATATATATATATATATATATATATATATATATATATATATATATATATATATATGCATATAAATACTTAAGAACATAAATACATATCTCTAATGAGTATACCAACTTATAAGCAAGTGTAAACTGAGAAACAAAGCCCAAGTGACCAATTTATCATTTTGATAAACACTTGGTGTACAAGAGGCCACACATGGGTATCACACCATGATACTCATATGATACTCACTCAAACACTCCCAAACATAACCAAATCCTCCTAACACATCTAAAATAGCAATAAATAATATAAAATAGTGAGGAATGGTCTATTAGGTATTTCATTAAACACTTGGTGTACAACCTCGGAGTTTTATCCAAATGGCCATAAAACTTCATGTATCTTCCACCAATGGCCTCCTATAGACCTAGTTCTTCTTCCTATGGGTAGCCCTGAGCCAAGAAAGGGTTCCTATGGATATTTTACACCATTTTAGTATAAAAATGATAAGGGAAATAAGATTTTACCGATTGGGAGATGGATTCCTAATTTGGTTCCTTCCAATGAGCACAATAATGAGAAATGGACTCCAACTCCTAGCAATGCTCCTCTTCTTTTAGCCACTTATAATCCTCAAGCTTCTAGCTCTCTATGGGGATAAAAATGAGAGGGATGGAGCTTTGTTTGAAGGAATTTGGTGGAGGGAATGGAGAAACTTGTGGAGGAACAAATAAGGAGGAAATAAATAAAGTGGTGAGCATTCATGAGGCTCACCACCCTCTAAATAGGGCCAGCCACCTTAAGGTTAGGATTAGTTTGGTTTAAAATGTCTAGAATGTCCTTCAAACTTGTTATGAAGGGTTTAACTAAATGAGGGTTTAATTAAGAAGGTTCTAATATTTAAATGAATGAGGATTCTATTTATTCCTCTATTTTAATTAATCAACTAAGACTAATAAAATAGGTCTCACAATTGGTCATGACAAGTCTAGTTGGATTCATTAGCAACTAGTCTAACTAAGGGCTAACACATAATTATCTATATTAAATATTAATATACATACAACTATAACAATTATTATTAAAAAAATTATCTATAATAAATATTACCAAAATAACCAAAATACCCCTATCATGAAAAGTGATGGTTACACAAGCTACAACCAAATCAAGATATTTTTGGGCGATGAGAAGCATACGTAATTTTGGATGCCAATAGGGGCGTACTGTTACACCATCATACCCTTCAGTTTAAAGAATGCAGGTACTACAAACCAACGAGCTATGAGCACTATCTTTCGTGACCATCAGCACAAGATAGTGGAATATTATGTGGATGACATCATGTCTAGAGCCATTTCCAAGGCGATCATCTCCATGACCTAAAAATGGTATTCGATTTAATGCAAGTCCACCAGCTCAAGATGAACCTCACTAATTCATTATTGGGAGTCTCTAGTGATAAGTTTTTGTGTTTTATCATAATTTCAAAGGGTATTCATATTGACCCTGAGAATACTAAGGTTATCCTAGATATATATCATGGAAAGAACTAGCGAGAGCTGCGTAGTCTACAGGGAAGAGAAGAATACATTAAGAGATTCATAGCCAATCTCTTAGGATCGACTTTGGTAACCCAGTTTCCTCCTTTGAGGTATATCCGAGGTCAGATTTTAAACCGACAATGATGCGACTCTTTACTCAACTAATGAAGAAGGGGGTCTCTTTCGCCTGGATGGAAGAGTACCAGCAAGTATTCAATGACATTAAGAAGTACCTCATGAACCCCCCGGTGTTGGTGTCCCCAATCATAGAAAATCCCTTATTACTCTTTGTCCGGGCAATGGATTATTCTTTCGACGTTCTCTGCCCAAAATAGCAACGAAGGCTATGAGCAGGCTATCTACTATCTCAGCAGAACAATGATCGACGCAGAACATAGGTATAATCCGATCGAGAAAGAATGTATTGCTCTAGTATTCGCTGTCCAAAAGACCCTCTATTACTTGACAAGGCAAACCAACCATGTGATATATCGAGTAAACCCTCTAAGAGTCCTCATGACCAAGCCCGGGGCACTTAACTCTCGCCTAGCCACATGGGCAATCCTACTGTCACCCTATGACATGGTATTTGTCCCGCTAAAGGCTGTCAAGGGCAAAGCATTGGCCGACTTTCTAGCAGCTCATCCAATACCGAAAATATCAAAACTCTATGAAGAAATCCTAGATGAGATGTTAGATTCTAACACCGTTAGAACAGGAGGATCATTTTAGCAAATTTCCTTCGACGGTGCTTCTAGAAAAGAGCCCAAGGGTAATATCATCGCCGAAGTAAGGATAGTATTAATCTCCTTCAATGACCTAGTCATCCATCATGTATACTCGCTTACAGAGCCGTGTTCCAACAATGTGGCAGAGTATAATGCACTCATTATTGGGTTCCAACTGGCTAAACAATTGGAGGTAGACTTCCTAGAAGCCTATGGCGACTCTAAATTAATAGTCAGTCAAGTCTGTGGCGAGTACGAAATCTTTCACGAGGATCTACTACCTAACCACCAAGCGGTCGTCGACATAATTTCTACTTTTACGGAGTTCTTTATAGAACATGTACCACGACTACAAAATATCGAGACGGATACACTCATCGGCCTAGCTGTTGCTTTAGTAATTCCAATTAAAACTCACCTATTGGTCATAGTGGTGGGTCAAGAGCTGGTCTGCACGAGGAACAACTTATGCTTCAGTCTAAACCACTCTGTGAATGCATATACCAATATCAAAGATTAGAGACTCCCATTTATGCACTATGTTATTTATAGAATCCTTCCAGAAGACCACAAGGAGGCCACTTCTGTTAGAATATGCTCCCTCCAGTTCTACTATGATACAGACACTAAGATGATGTACCGTCGTGCCTATGACGGACTCCTGCTAAGATACCTTTTAGATGCAGAATCAAAGCAAGCTCTCCGCGAAGCTCACAATAGTGTTTGTGGTGCCTACCAACCCGGACCAAAGCTTCAAGATCGCCTCCGATGCATGGGCTATTATTGGCCAACGATGGTGGCGGATGCCATTAATTATGCAAAAATGTACAGAATGTGTCAAATCTATGCAGACTTTATTCACTAACCCTCAGATTTTCTATATCCAACCATTGCATCTTGGCCATTCGAAGCCTGGGGCATGGACACCATAGGACCGATCAGTCCACCTTCGTCTAAGTAGAACCGGTTCAACTTGGATATCACAGAGTACTGCTCCAAATGGGCGAAAGCCTTTTCGCTCATAGAAGTAAAAACATCCAACATGATTAGTTTCCTTAAATATCATGTCATCTACCACTTCGGCTTGCCTCACAGGATCATTCATGACTGTTTGCAAAGAAAAGTCTATTTAAAACTTTTTTATTACAAAATGTTGAAAAGAAAGAAAATTACAAGAGATCCTAAACAGGAATCTAAGTAAAGTTGATTCTAGAGAAGTATAGTTGTAGAGGTCTGATCTGCGGATGATCACTTTACTCTTGGGACCACACGATGATGAAGAAATGTAAAGAATGCTATGAACAACTTAAAAAGTTGAACAATAAGAAAGCTTTAGCAACAATAGCACGAGAAGCTTCTATTTCTCTCCTTCGGTTCTTAAATATCAAAGACTTTAAAATTTTAGCCCCTTTCTCTGTCTCTGTATGTGTGTGTATATGTGTCTATATCTTTCCCTCTATGGATGTACCTATCATGTATTTATAGAGTTTAGGAGTGGTTATGAGAGTGTGCATGCACTTTGAAAGTCTATAATATTTTATCATTGTGTGCGCACTTATGGTGGACTAACACCCTACGTTCTGAATGAGTGAGTGCTGTCACACCCCAGTCCCAAAAGTATACGGGACCAGGTCACGTGGCAATAGCCAGTTGTCACGTCTTCGAGGATATCTTAATTTAATGGATCCTAGCGAAGAGTGCTATATTGTCCTAAATACTAACATGTCCAATATCAGTCAACAACAGATAATCTAATCTCATCCATAATATGAACAGCAAAAAGTACTAAAAAAACTGCTGAAAGATAATCACCAGTCTCAAGATATCATAGTACAACCAATAATGTCTGGTGGGAACAAACCCACTACTATGACAAAATAAAATATTGAAACGATAGATAAAGATGATGACTAGGGCATCGGCTGACTAGATAATGATGCTCCCAATCCTAGGCAGAAGGCCTACCAAGTGATCACGGGAACTCTGAAGGTAGTACCTCTAGCTCCTCTGCGGTAGCGAACCTCGTCTCCTGTCCTGGGCCATATACTGTGGGGTAATATACCTCGTCCAAATCTGGAAAGGTACCAGGTCCTCAGAGGGACGTAATAAAATACATAAAAATATACCATATATAAATATCGAATAAAATAAATACAACAAGGGTGTGCTAACCATCTAAGTGAATGCAATATGAGGACAACACTGGTACATATGGGTAGGTGTAGGCATAACGTCCATACTCCGAAGAGAGTGGCATCAGTACAGTATATCATCCATAATGCTCCGAAGAACGTGGCATCAGTATAGTATATCGTCCATATCGCTCCGAAGAATGTGGCATCAGTGTAAAGGAAGTCATTCGATCCGCGATTTCTCCGAATTCACAGCTCCAATGTGTTTACCCCATACGCCTACTAGTTGTCCTCCCCGCCCAATGTAGACACACTAGTCGAATACTCGTCGTGCATACCACGTACTTTATGCCAGTCTCTATAAATAAAATATCCTAGGTTATGTACTAACCGTGATGCATGTCACACGTACCGATAGCTAGTCGAATATGCGGACCCGCATCCCAATATGAATGTCACAGAGAATATATGTAAAAATGTCAGGTCCTGGAAGATATCAATGTATACTCCTAACTGTGGTGGGTCTGCTAACAACTAGGTCAAGTATTCAATTTATCGATGCAACCGTCGACTGCACCCGAGTCAATCTCGGACGCGCACAGTCATATAAAATAAAGTAACAAGAATCATACAACATATGCATATTTTAAATTAAACAGTAATTATGGCAAGGTATCTTGCCTGGGTCTTGAAGCTGTGAATGCCAATAGCCTGCTCCTGTAGCGTCTCCTGGCTGATCCAAAGACCCTAGACATACAATATAACATAACAAATACTACCAGACACTAAGCATTAAATACATACGACTACGACACTATACTTGAATGCTGTCGCAAGTTTACTGCTGCTCGAATACAGCGTCATGTGTGCTCGTAGCTAGGGTATACACGTGTTCTGTCCTCGGTTAACATGTGCCTCGAGACAATAATTTATCGAGTTACGGGTTGACCATGATTTATGTTCTGTGCGAACACATGTCCTTGGTTTCTATGTTCATTATGCTTGGTTTATGTCCATATGTTCAGATAAAATACTGGTCCTCGATGACAGGTCTCGTGATTAAGGTAATTACTGGTTACTAAATAATTCTAAGTTTTGTTAACCATCCTGCCATTATATAAATAGTTTAGGGTTAATAAATTTTGTGTCCAAGACTAAAATCTCTTGACATGACGATACGATGATCATATAAGAACACGATACTAAGGGGAAGGATACAGGGTGAATACCTAGCATGCTGGACGAGAATTGTCTTGCTGGATGATCGTCCTCCATCGAGTAGCGGAGCTCCGGCTGTAGCCGACGGGCAAGGCAGCGGCGACAACGGCTGGATCGACAACTGCGTAGCCGCAGTAGCAGCAGCAACTCTGACCAGAGGCGAGTGCAGGGCCAAGGCGGCGCGGGGGTGGCTGTCGACCACGGGGAAGGTGGTGCTCCGCCTGGCAGGGGGTGATCGAGGGTGTCGGAGGGGGTCGCCGGGAACTGGGGAAGTCGAGTTTTGAACGGGGGGAGTCAGTTTTTAAATGCGGGATCAGTGGTGGCGGTTGCAGGCGGTTTAGGGTGGTGGTCCGGTGACCTGAGGGCAGTGTTGCAATGTTGGGCGACGTTCGAACAGTAGTGGTGGCGGCTTTAGGCGTTGGTGGGGTGGTTGTAAAGTCGGAGGGGGTGAGGGCTCGGTTTGGATATGGGGGAGATCGGCTAGGGTTTGAAGGGGGGTGATGAATAATGAGTTAGGGTTTAATATAAGGAGCATGTATATTTATATAGAGAAATGATAGGCTGGCATAGGGACTTGGCCTCTCCGACTTTGTTGGGGTGGGGCTGGTCCAAAGGAAGAGTGTATGTGGGCTTGGTTAAGTTCTATTTGAGATCAGATTGGCCTCAATTTAATTAATTAAATTCAGTGCCCTAGACGTTCTCTTTACTCGAATATCGCGTAGCTAATATGTGACTAAGGTAACTACTGTGTGGTGTCCCAATCTCGTAGCAACTGTAAGGGGTTGTAAGGCATAAGATTTAACGTACCTTATTCATGATTAAGTCTAAATTACTTCTAGTCTCTCGATTTAATTCATATTAAACCCTAGATTGGTCGAGGGGGTTTACAACCTACTCTCCTTAAAGCATTTTATCCTCAAAATTAAAATATACGTATGGTAGAAAACTGCTGGCTGGAATTAAAACTACTACATACCTATGCCTTCGAAGAGATGGTGACAGCGCTGTCTAATATACTCCTCGCATTCCCAAGTCAACTCTTCTGGTGCATGATGTCTCCATGCGACGCAGACTAGGAGAATAGTCTGACCTCGCAGTACTTTCTTGCTTCTGTCTAGAATCTCCACGGGCTCTTCTTCGTACGATAAGCTCGGGCCTACTGTGATCTCTGAATGGTCAAGTACATGACTCGGATCCGGTATGTACCTTCTCAGCTGTGATACATAAAAAATGTCATGGACTCCTTCCAAAGTCTGCGGCAAGGCTAACCTGTAAGCAACCTCTTCGACGCGTTCTAACACATCGAAGGGTCCGATGTATCTCGGACTCAGCTTTCCTCTGCCTTCGAATCTGATAGTCCCTTGAGTAGGTAAAATCTTTAGAAAAATGTTATCCCAACCTGGAACTCTAAGGGTCGTCGATGCGCATTCGCCCAATGCTTCTGTCTGTCCTGTGCTGCACGTAGGTGTCCTTGGATCTTCTTTACCTTCTCCACCGTACGAAAAACTAATTTTGGGCCTAGAATCTGTCTCTCGCCTATATCGTTCTAACATACTGGGGAACAACATTTCCTTCCATACAATGCTTCATAGGGAGCCATTTGGATGCTCGCCTGATAGCTGTTGTTATAGGAAAATTCGACCAGATGCAAGTGGTCCTCCCAAGATCCTCCAAAATCTAGCATGCATGCTCTTAACATATCTTTCAAGTCCTGAATGGTGCGTTCTGACTGGCCATCCGTCTATGGGTAGTACGACGTGCTAAACTTCAGGCGGGTACCGAGACTCTTTTGCATACTCAGCCAAAAGTAAGATATAAACCTCATATCCCTGTCAGACACTATGCTAACTGGTACCCCATATAGTCGCACAACCTCCCTCATGTACATATCTGCTAGGACCTCAGTGGATTTCCCAACTCTGAAGGATAGAAAGTGTGCGGACTTGGTGAGTCTATCTACAATTACCCATGCTGCATTGCGACCACTAGGACTCCTCGAAAAGCCCATAACATAGTCCATAGTGATATGCTCTTATTTCCACTCTGGTATAGGGAGTGGCTGTAGAAATCCTACAAATCTCTGATGTTCAACCTTGACCTGCTGACACACCAGGCACTTAGCCACAAAGTGCGCTATCTTTCTCTTCATCACATGCCACCAGTAGTACTATCTCAAGTCTCTGTACATCTTCGTGCCTCCTGGATGAATAGAGTTGGTTGAACTGTGAGCTTATGTCATCAATTCCTGACGAAGTTCTCTATTTGGAACATAGAGACAATCTCCGCATCTCAAAGTTCCGTCTTTATGTATTCGCAGTCCAGTCTGTAATCCAGCCTCTGTCCTCTGTCGAAGCCTCTGAAATCTGGCATCTGTCGGCAAAGTAGCCTTGATCCTTTCCACTAATGTTGATTGCAACTGAAAACTCGACAACTGTCCGTCTACTCCGGGCATAACTACTTGTATACCCATCTACTCTAGATCTCTCAATAAATATTGTTGGGTAGTCAAGAAGAATGCCATGGGTCTTCTGCTCAACGCGTCAGCTACTACATTGGCCTTTTCCGGGTGGTACTGCAGCTCAATCTCGAAGTCTGTCATTACCTCAAGCCAACATCTCTGCCTCTGATTAAGGTCCTTCTGGGTGTAGACGTACTTTAGGATCTTATGATCAGTGAATATTTCTACTCTCTCTCCATATAAATAGTGTCTCCAAAGCTTTAAAGCAAAGATCACTGCTGCAAGCTCCAAGTCGTGCGTGGGGTAGTTCTTCTCATGGGTTCTCAACTGTCTAAAAGCATAGGCTACAACCTTCCCATGCTGCATCAAGACGCATCCTAGCCCTTTCCCGGATGCATCGCTATAGATTACGAATCCTCTGGTTCCAGATAGTATGGTCAAGATAGGTGTTGTAGTCAAATGCTTCTTTAGCTCATCAAATGCCTTCTAACACTCCTCTGTCCAAGTAAACTCCTGCTCCTTACGGGTCAAGCGGGTCATCGGTTCTACGATCCTCGCGAAGTTCTCCACGAACCTCCGGTAATACCCGGCAAGTCCTAGGAAACTCCTTACTTCTGAGACATTGGTAGGGGTTGGCCATGTCTCTACCGATGAAATCTTTGCCAGATCTACTAAAATACCATCTCCTGAGATGACGTGTCCAAGGATAGCGACACGATCTAGAAGAAACTTGCACTTGCTCAGCTTAGCATAAAGTTCCTCTCTTCTCAGTGTCAAGTGCTCCTCGTGCTCCTCGGGGCTCTTTGAATACACCAAAATATTGTCGATGAAGACTATCATGAACCGGTCTAAGTATTAGTGGAATACTCGGTTCATCAAGTTCATAAATACGGCTGGCGCATTCGTCAGTCCAAAAGGCATCACTAAGAACTCGTAGTGACCATAACGAGTCCTGAATGCTGTCTTTTGAATATCTTCTCTTCGCACCTTCACTTGATGATAACCCGATCTCAAGTCGATCTTTGTGAACACCACTGCTCCTGTCAACTGGTCGAACAAATCATCGATCCGCGGTAGGGGGTACTTATTTTTGATGGTCAAAGCATTAAGGGCTCTGTAATCAATGCACATATGTACTATTCCATCTTTCTTGGGTACAAACAATACTGGTGCTCCCCAGGGTGATGTACTAGGTCGGATAAAATCCTTGCTCTGTAACTCCTCTAATTGTAGCTTCAGCTCATCTAACTCCTTCTTCGCCAATCGGTATACATTAGAAGATACCGGTGCTGCTCTGGGTACTAGCTCAATAGTGAACTCTATGTCTCTATCTGGTGGTAAGCCTTGCAATTATTCAGGAAAAACATCCTCGAATTCTGCAACTAATAGCGTGGATACCATCTCCATAGCCATCTAGGCTCCAGCTATCTTTTCTACTCCTTGTTCGACGGTCCCTGGCATGCACTCGAACTCCGGTTGGTCTAGCGGTCTAAAAGTGATGCTAAATTTTTGGCAATTCAGTATGGTATTATACTGGCTTAACCAGTCCATGCCTAGCACAACATCAAAGTATGGCATGGGTAATACCAAGAATCGCGCTCTTATCTCTCTTCCACATACGACTACCGAACACATTCTGATAGTGCTGGTAACCGGCACGATGCCTCCCTCGGTAAGAATCTTCCAACTCTTAGGTAAGGAAGAAGTTGCTACTCTATGCATTGCTACGACTCTACTAGATATGAACAACAATATAGCTCCAGAATCAAACAATGCAGTTGCAGGTAATGATGCAACTAAAATGGTACCTGTAATAGCTTTCCCTTCTGTTTCCTCCTCCGTAGCTGCTAATGCAAAGGCCTGTCAGTGCCTCGGTCCTCCTGTCTATTGTTGGGCCCTATCAAACTGTGCTTATTGTGGGACCAAAGGTGGTCCCCCTTGAAATCCTCTAGGTGCTGGTGGAAGCTGACCTCCTGGTGAGGGTAGTATCCCCGGAACTAGTGCTGCTGGCCTTTGTCCTGTCGGCGGTGCTGCCTTCCTGCGCTGTGGGCAATCTCTGACAAGGTGCTGGCTTGCTCGACAAATCATGCATGTTCCCAGTCTCTTTCGGTAGTCCTTCTCGAAGTGGCCTCTTTTACCACAGAAGTGGCAAGCCGGGAGTTCCTTGTGTGGGTATGGTGCTATCCTCTGTTGTGTCTGTGCTCTGGGATGACGGATTGGTCCTCCTGCTCCAGGCTGGAGTCTGGCTGGCGTGGTTATGCTGGAACGTCTAGCTCCTCTGACGATGGCCTCCTGGATCCTCGCCTCTGCAGGAACCTCCTCATAAGAGATCCTCGCCTGCGTGGTGGTATACCTCTGCAGCTCGAAGGTGAGGCCGTAATGGAATCTCTGAGCCTTCTCTATATCATTGGGTATCAGGACGGCACCAAATCTGCTAAGGCGGCTGAACTCCGTGTCATAGGCGTCAACAGTCATATTCTCCTGTTCTAAATGTAGGAACTAGGAGTATAGGGCATTTCTGACTGTAGCTGAAAAATACTTCGCATTGAAGTACTATAAGAACTGTTCTCAAGTCTAGTTCTTGCCTACACTGCGCTCAATAGAATCCCACCAGTGATGGGCATTGCCTTTTAGTTGGGCCCTCACGGCGGTCATCCAAAGGCCTGGGTGCAGTTGTGAAGCCTCTAGTAGCATCTCCGTGTTGGCGACCCAATCGTAGATCTGTTCTACTGTCTCATTGCCCAAGAAAGTATCTGATCCCATCTGTCGGAACCATCTTACAGTGCCACCTGTCTGGGCTGGTGCAGGTGCTGGTACTGGTGCTGTGACATGTGTCCTCTCTAGTACTACCATCAAACTCTGTCTCAACGTCTCAGTCTGATGCCACTGTGCCTGCATCATAGTCTGGAAGAACTGAAGCATCTGTGGCTGACCATCTAGCTGTGGCGTCTGGGTGTATAAGGTGGAGGTGGTGGTAATAGAACCTCTAGCTGAGCGGTAGGTGTATCCTTAGATGTCGGCCTCTCGGTCTGCGGCATCGATGTAGCTCTTGAAGTCTGGCCCTCAAAACGCGGTGTGGGGATCATCTGTAAAGTCTGTCCCTCGGGCTGCTGGGTAGGATCATCCTGAGAAGTCTCGTGCCAATGTATCAGCGGGGTCTGTGGCGGTGGTTGCCCTCCAAGTAGCCCCTGGGGTACCTCCTCTCCTTGGGTGGTGTTGTCTGGCACCACAGCACTGGGTGCTCCTCATCCACTGTGCAAGTTTATCTTGATGCAAGAGGCAGGATTACATTAAAAGAGTACGGAATCAAGCGAACAGGATGCAGATATTTAGAAGTAATACGAAGGAAAAAGACAAAATCAAAGTAGATGAGACTTAGAAATTTCTATCCTATTGCAGGCTCGCTAGGCATGTTACCATACCACAAGAGAAAAAGTCGACCTGCATGGGCCACCACTAAAACTATATCATGCCCAGTCCCAAAAGTACACGGGACCAGGTCACGTGGCAATAGCCAGTTGTCACGTCTCCGAGGATATCCTAATTTAATAGATCCTAGCGAAGAGTGTTACGCTGTCCTAAATACTAACATGTCCAATATCAGTCAACAACAGGTAATCTAATCTCATCCACAATATAACAGCAAGAAGTATTAAATAAACTGCTGGAAACTAATCACCAGTCTCAAGATATCATAGTACAACCAATAATGTCTGGTGGGAACAAACCCACTACTATGACGAAATAAAATACTGAAAAGATAGATAAAGATGATGACTAGGGCATCGGCTGACTAGATAATGATGCTCCCAATCCTAGGCAGAAGGCCTACCAAGTGATCACGGGAACTCTGAAGGTAGTACCTCTAGCTCCTCTGCGGTAGCGAACCTCGTCTCCTGTCCTGGGCCGTATACTATGGGGTAATATGTTTCGTCCAAATCTGAAAAGGTACCAGGTCCTCAGAGGGACGTAACAAGATACATAGAAATATGCCATATATAAATACTGAATAAAATAAATACAACAAGGGTGTGCTAACCATCTAAGTGAATACAATGTGAGGACAACGCTGGTACGTATGGGTAGGTGTAGGCATAACGTCCATACTCCGAAGAGAGTAGCATCAGTACAGTATATCGTCCATAACGCTCCGAAGAACGTGGCATCAGTTATTATATCGTCCATATCGCTCCGAAGAATGTGGCATCAGTGTAAAGGAAGTTATTGGATCCATGGTTTCTTCGAAATCACAGCTGTAATATGTGTACCCCATACTCCTACTAGTTGTACTTCCCGCCCAATGTAGATACACTAGTCGAATACTCAACGTACATACTACGTATCTATATGCCAGTCTCTACAAATAAAATATCCTGGGTTACGTACTAACCATGATGCATGTCACATGCACCGATAGCTAGTCGAATACGCGGACCCGTATTCCAATATGAATATCGTAGTAAATACGTGTAAAAGTGTCAGGTCTTGGAAGATATCAACGTATCCTCCTAACTGGGGTGGGTCTGCTAACAACTAGGTCAAGTATTCAATTTATCGACGCAATCGTCGATTGCACCCGAGTCAATCTCGGACGCGCACAGTCATATAAAATAAAGTAACAAGAATCATACAACATATGCATATTTTAAATTAAACGGTAATTATGGAAAGGTATCTTGCCTGGGTCCTGAAGCTGTGAATGCCAATAGCCTGCTCCTGTAGCATCTCTTGGCTGATCCAAAGACCCTAGACATACAATATAACATAATAAATACTGACATCAGACACTAAGCATTAAATATATACGACTACGACGCTATACTTGAATATTGTCGTAAGTTCACTGCTGCTCGAATACAGTGTCACGTGTGCACGTAGCTAGGGTGTACACGTATTCTGTCCTCGGTTAACATGTGCCTCGAGACAATAATTTATCGAGTTACGGGTAGACCATGATTTTTGTTCTGTGCGAACACATGTCCATGTTTTCTATGTTCATTATGCTTCGTTTATGTCCTTATATCCAGATAAAATACTGGTCCTCGATGACAGGTCTCATGATTAAGGTAATTACTGGTCCTCAATAATTTATCGCCTCGCTGGCTAGTCGTCCTCCGTCGAGTAGCAGAGCTCCGGCTATGGCCGACGGGCAAGGCAGTAGCGGCAACGGCTGGATCGACAACTGCGCAGCCGCAGTAGCAGCAGCAACTCTGAGCAGCGGTGAGTGCAGGGACAAGGTGGCGCTCCGCCTGGCAGGGGGTGATCGAGGGTGTCGGAGGGGGTCGCCGGGAACCGGGGCAGTCAAGTTTTGAACGGGGGGAGTCAGTTTTTAAAGACGGGATCAGTGGTGGCGGTTGCAGGCGGTTTAGGGTGGTGGTCCGGTGACCTGAGGGCAGTACTGCGGTGTCGGGCGACATTCGAACAGTAGTGGTGGCGGCTTTAGGCGGTGGTGGGGTGGTTGTGAAGTCGTAGGGGGTGAGGTCTCGGTTTTGATGTGGGGGAGATCGGCTAGGGTTTGAAGGGGGTGATGAATAATGAGTTAGGGTTTAATATAAGGAGCATGTATATTTATATAGAGAATTGATGGGCTGGCATAGGGACTTGGCCTGTCCGACTTTGTTGGGGTGGGGCTGGTCCAAAGGAAGAGTGTATGTGGGCTTGGTGAAGTTCTGTTTGAGGTAAGATTGGCCTTAATTTAATTAATTAAATGTAGTGCCCTAGACTTTCTCTTTACTCGAATATCGCGTAGCTAATATGTAACTAAGGTAACTACAGGTATGGTGTCCCAATCTCGTAGCAACGGTAAGGGGTTGTAAGGCATAAGATTTGATGTACCTTATTCATGATTAAGTCCAAATTAATTCTAGTCTCTCGATTTAATTCAGATTAAAACCTAGATTGGTCGAGGGGGTTTACAAGTGCACAACTTGCTGACAGTTTGACACGTAGCTTCCTATAGGAGAAAAGCATAGGTCATGGGGGACAATTATTTATACACTTTTTACGAGAAGAATGGCATGTAAGACACACACTCATAACTACTCACTGTTAGTTAGGATATTATGTGTACTTTAGAAGTGGTCTGGAGGCTGGCGCACTTTTGAGGAAGTAGCCATGATGGAGCACTTTTGAAGAAGTAGCCATGATGGCGCTATTTTGAGAAAATTTGATAACACACTTTTGAAGAAGTTGGCTTAACGACTGGATCGCTAAAAGACAACATGGGTCTATGTGCCACAGCCCAGTTGTAATGATGACTTTTGACTCTTCGATTTATGTTCCAGCCTGTCAGATTTGTCGTATTTAATTCTCGAGGAGAAAAGAAGACATACAAATTATACGCCTGTCTGCACTAATGAAAGCAACTAGAAAGTGTGCCACTTTTTTGTTCTTTGAATAGTACCCACCCTTTGAAACAAGTAGAAAGTGCACCATCCTTTAAAATAGAGAAAAAGTACATCATTTTTCCTCTGTTAAGTTTATTTGTAGAAAACTGTGCTATCTTTATAAGGCGCACTTTTTATGATTCTGTAAGACTCTCTTCAAAGTTTTTGAATTTGTTCAAATAAATTCAAAATACTTTGAATTAGAAGCATAAAAGATGTTGAGATATTTATGCGCGCACTCAGGGAAGAATCCCAAGGGATTGCTGCCGTGGTTGTAGGTGTGGCACGCACGTATCTTGTCTATTCATTTTTGACTTATTCCTTGGTTTGATGCGGTCTTTAAGGAGATACAGGTAGCTTTTAAGGAGATGCAGGCAGCTTTTAAGGAATAATTTGTGAGAGCTATGCCACACTTGCCATGTTTTCTCCTACAAATAAGAGAAAATTTTCACCAACACTCCCAGACTTATCTCCTTCTTGATATGAGACTTGAGTATAGTTATTGTTAAGTATGAGTCTAAAAAGATGACCAAAATAGCTAGGCACCATTGGCTTTGCTAGCCACCAAGAAGATGCAAGAGGAGACGCTTCTCAACGTTGGGAGAGAGACTCGTCTGGCGATCGTTGCCGCTGAGTTCTTTGTGTGATAGAGCATGGAAGGATAACATAGAATTTGTCGTTCATGTTAAACTGATAAATTACCCAAAAGAATGTTTGTTGTCTTTAGGCTCCTATGCTAATTATAGAGTTGGGATTTGAATCCCTGTCATGACCCAGTTCCAAAATCTCAAGGGACTAGCCACGTGGCAATGGCCAGCAACACAACTCCAATGAACAAATCCAATTTAATGGACCCTTTAGAGTGCACTTAAGCTGTAAAACAAATACAATGGTCTACGAATACCTGTCACAGTATATATATCTAATCTTATCCACAATAAGTAACAAAATCATAAAGAGACAAGTCCAATCACAATAATATAAAATGATCTGTCCTATCAAAGCAATATAAAAATGTCACGGGGAACAACCCGTCATCAAAATAGAAAGAAAAATAAATTCAAGTACAATATCTAGAAGTTATTACAAGATCAAATATCCAAGAACACTAAGCATAAATAATGAATGGTAAGAATACTGTGTGCTCAAGAGAAGTCCTCCGGAACAACCTCGTCCTCTACAACATGTACGTCTCCAATAGTAGCACATACCCCGTAAACCTCGGGATAGCTCTCTTCATCTACACCTGGGGACATAATCTGGATCCAGGTCATCAGGGGACATAGCAAGGTACAATAAACACTCAAGCCAAATAAAATACAATAAGTAAATATAAACAGATCCTCAGGGCAAACTATATAACCAGCTAAGTAAAATGCAAATGAGAGCATCATTAGTACTCAGGCTGAGACCATTACACTGTGTTGGGGAGCCCATAGCAGTAAGTAGTATCACGACTCCAGTATATGTGCCAAAGATCCGAGACAGAGTCTAAGGCACCTCCAGTAGTATATATATAAATAATTAGCCTGTAGCATGTGTGTCTCTCTCTATCCAATATAATCTCATGTCTCATGTCCACAATGTCTCATGTCCATAACACACAAGATCATGACCTCTAGCTAGTACAACGAGTCATAATAATATCCAAGTAATATGCAAGTCACATGTCATAAATCCTGTAAGCCTATACAGAATCACCATAAATATCTCAGGAAAGATTCTGTCATATAAAATAGTGTCAAGTGTCCTACGGTATATCGTACTTGGTAAAGCAAGCAAGTAAAAATATAGGATCACGAAATCAACTCTCTAAGTGACGTTGCACGACTTCGCGTACGGCATCGATACTGAAATCTTGTTCAGACACTAAGCAACGTCTCACGGTCCTAGGTTGAACAGGGTATATCACAGAAGTATATATAATAAAAGAACACAAGCAAGAAATATAACAGGATCTCTGCAGGTTTGGCAAGGTACACTTGCCTGGGTTCTGAACTCCGTCAACTACTCCTGGGAAAGTGGAATCTGTATGTACACCTCCGGATGCTGAAACAAACATCACCAATATTCTTAGAATACTTAAAATAGCTAGGATTGACTACCCATAAGTCCAATTTGGATAGAAGGGCAAAATTGACAGTTTTGGGTCAAAGTGGGATCCACACGTGGCCCACTTCGCACCGAAAAATGTGTCAGAGACTAAGTTCTCCAAATTCGTTGAAATTAGTGTCTACGAATCCAGAACGATGGCACAATCCCAATAGAACTTCCAGAAGTGTATTCCGATGAGCCGGTCACGAAAATCCCCGTCATATGGAACCATGGGGCCCACAAAATAATATTTCGTCAAGGTTCTCAGAATCGAGCCAAAATTGGGTCACAGGACCAGCATAATATTGTAAATCCGATGGTATAAGTTTTGTTGCCAAATGAGGAGCACACACGAAGTTATGGCGAGTGTCAGAACAGGTCAATACGGTATTTTTTGGCGAATATGCGTTAATTTTGGTGTGCACGCACATCCAAATCAAGTTTTACGAAAACCCACATGTCCATGTTTATGTTACGCACCTTTCTATGCAACTCGTACAAGACAAAGTTATCTCGTTTGGCAGGACGCACCATGTATCGTAAGATTTTTGGTGTTTTAAAAACAACTTTTTGGTCGTTTTGGAACAAGAATAATTTAACCATTAAAGCAAACTAATAAAAACTAAAAGAACAGTAAAAAACTTGGTTATATATGAAGAAGTTTCTTTAATTATTTTTTGAAAATAATTAATGAGTTGGTAGAAAATTGGACATGAACAGGGGTACTTTGACTAAAATTTTAAACTATTTTCGAACAGTTTTTCGGCCAACTTTCGGTCAATTTTTTGATCAAACCGGGGTGCCTAAATTCGTTCCACTTGAAGAAAATCCTATAGGGTTATGTTGTGAATATACCAGTGAAGATGGGATGAGAATTGGACGAGTGAGAAGGACAAAAGCTGCGTGCGAAAGAGGGGACACAACTGTGCGCTGTGCGCGTGGAGGTGGCGGACGGCGGCATATTCCGGCGTGGGGCGCGACGACAATGTGGTGCGGGCGGCGGTCGAAGGTCGACCGAAGGCGGCGGGGTAACGACGGAGGTCTGGTGTGGGTGATGGTGGAGGTGGGATTAGATTAGGGTTTGGGTTTAGTGTTGTATATATATAGGAGATGGGGGGGTCTATTGTATGTGGAAAGGGAATTAGTTTAGAGTTAGGATTTGCTAATGGGTAGGGTTTGGGTTAATGGGTTTAGGGTTTAGGTTAATTTCTATTTTTTTCTTTTATTTTATTTCTTTATTTATTTAATAATTAAATACAAAAATTCCCAAAATTAGTTAGGTCCTTAAAAAAATTCTAGAAATTTATATTTCCTACAATAAATAATCTACAACCAATTTATATTAATTAAAAATATATTTACTAAATATTAATTAATATTAAAATAATTAAATAAATTCATAAATTATATTTTTTTATATAATATTAAATTGGGAGCATGTAGGGGGTTCAAATAACGCAACTCGAGGATCATGTGCGTAATAGGACCAATTAGGCTCATAGCATGGATTTAGTTGGGATCAATGGGTTGGTATGGCGTGTTAAAATCGTACGCCACGACAAAAGGGTTAATTAATCATTATTTTCTCATAATTGTGTCACGAAAGTTGATCGACCAAAACAAGGCATGGGATTGCGAATTTGTGAGGGACAGTCATGGCATAAGCCTTTTGACTTGTCTAAGTCGAGCATGCTAGGTTGGTTGAAAGAAAAAGGCTAGTGTTTCACTCAAGATCTTAAAACCATAGAAATTGGTTTCCAAAGTTCGATTAAAATGTCGAATAAATATTAAAATAAAAATAATTATTAATAATTACCGAACTAACCCTATATAAAAATAAATGTGCTCACAATCCCAACCGGGACTTCTAGCGATGGTGCTGGATGGCGATAGCATAATAGCTTCCGTTTGACTCGCCATGTCCTCCATCAAGTCAGGATAGAAATGGGTCTATGCTAATTTAAATAGGCCCAGTTCTGTACAGCATTCTCGCATGTCCACAACACAAATTTTTTTTCATGTACTGTAGTTTGCACTGAGGAGCTCATTTATTATGTGTCTTAATTCATCTACATCGGGAGCAGACGAGACACAGAGATGGGGATGGCTCTGTGATAAATCCCCATCATATAAAAATCTGGAGGCAAATAGATTTTCATATATATAATCATAAATTTTAGAATAAAATTCTAGGTGTAATAGATCTCTATCATATGTAATCATGATTAAGTATCAATAAAATTTTATCTTGACTTTATTGTGCTATATGCGTGTTGCTGACTGAAGACTTTGGATGTTTTTGTTTTCGGGAGCATGTTAATCCGAAAAGACTGAATATGTTAACTTTCCCCTGTGATTCCACTGATAAGCACACAAATATGTACTTAAAGAAAACTAGATTTTGTGCGCACTGTATGGCTTATCGTGAACACTTTAATAATCATTTCTGCAAATTGTCTGGTCATGTGCACTATGCAATATTTTTTGTCAATCAGACAAATGCGCGAAAATAGGAGTCATCGAACCAACATACAAAACAGTTTTATGTTTTGTATTCCGCTCTTTAATTGGGGAAAAAACTGTTGCACCCATTATGATTCATGTATGGAGATTTGAATCATCATCTTCCTTCACGAATAGTGGAATAATAAATCATGTGGGGAAATTTGAACCGTCATTCCACTCTTTTATAAATAATAGAGTTGGCTTACTCAATTTCAACATTCTTCATTCGAGTTTGCTGATGTCTTCCCAAAATGAGCCTCTAAAAGAGGAAAGAAAGTCTGATGAATTGACTATTCTCTCATCCATTACATCTAACTCTGGTTGCACCTTTACTGCACTTGAACTGCCCCCTGCCGAGGAAAGGAAAGAAGTCTTTACTAAGCTATGTAGGGCAGACTTTTTGCAAGATCTCGTTAGCCCTTCACTCGATGGCCTTACCCCACTCCAGAATTATATTACTGATTCCTGCCATCCTTCTGTTGATTTCAAAAAATAAGAAGAACAGGCCGAAACAGAAGCTCTATGTAGACTGCTTGCTTCGTCGGACGTATATGTTATACATGCTCTTGCAAAGTTGGTAAATAATTTGGAAGATTCCGACGCATCTTATTCCTAAGTATTTGTATTATCCTTTTTTTTTATTAGTAAAGAAATTTTATTTTACCTTAGTAATATTTTCAAATCGAGGCCCATTGAGTATATATCTCCTCAGAGATAATATGGACATGGCAGAATAACTCTGTAGGAGAATTTGGTAGACTTATCACTCAAGGCATACTTATACTGAGTACAAATGGTAAATTTTGCAGGATGCAATACTATCAAAGATGATATGAGCGTGAGAGCTCACTAGTTTACTCTACTGGAAAAGAGAAAAAAATTATTTCAAGGGCGAACCATTGTCTTCTCTTTAGGGGATAATAAATAGAATATGATTCATAGGTAATACGGACATGAATCATATTACACTTATTGACTAGTGAATAAACATGTGAGATTATTTTCAACCCAAATGGAGATCAGAAATAAGATATCCTTAAAATAATTTGACTTTAAGAATAGAATATTTTTGTTGGAGAGAATCATTTAGATGATCTCAATGAGAGTATTTCGTTGGATCTAAGTATTGTCCCACTAAGGTACTTTGAGGACCCATTATCAACTTCTTATTCAAAAATGAATATAGGTAATAGTTTGAGAGGCCTTATAGGCTACGAGTTGCTAGGGATTACAGATGTATTTATTGTACATCTTATTTTAATCTGCTAGAGATGGAGAGAAATGTGTCATGCTTAGACATTATACTTATTGAAAAATTTGTCGTTGATAGACATCATTATCAAATCTCCATTAGGCCTAGCGAGCATGTAGGCTCCGTTGGAGAATATTGTCTCTGCCACATAAGGACCTTCTCATTTAGCTTGGAATTTGCCTTTGCTCTTATGGGTTGTGATCATAGGTCTCCTTACTGAAAGGGCTAATTCACCGACCTGGAATATTATTTCCCTGATTTTTCGACTAAAATCTCTGGAAATGCGTGCTTGGTATAGTTTAATACAATGTTGAACGTGAAGATACTTTTTATCTAATGCTTCAAACTATTACAGGTGAAAATCGATCATTATTCTCTATTGTTAGCTCATTAGCAATAGCTATTCTAAGAGAAAGTATCTGGATTTTGAGCGAAAGAACTGCTTCACATCCGTAGACCAAAGAGAATGGTGTACAACCAGTTGAAGTTTGAACTGTTGTATGATAAGCCCATAAATACTCTTCGAGTTTCGAGTTTCAATCGCGTTTGTTGGATGAGTCAAACTTTTAAGGAGTTTGATTATGGTCTTGTTGAAGGCTTCCGCTAAGTCGTTGGCTGCTGGATTATAGGTCGTAGATGCTACATTCTGTATTCGATTCTTATCACAGAACCAATAAAGTGCTTGACTGACAAATTTTAGCCCAGTTTTATATATTATCCTCCGAGGAACATCGAAAAGGTAGTTAACATGATATTTGATGAAGTTAATTATGTTGTACGTCTAAACTTTGATGAGCGGGACTACTTCTGCCTATTTAGAGAAGTAATCGGTTATTGCAAGTATAAATTGATGCCCTCTAGAAGAAGATAGGTTGATCGAGCCAATAATATACATTCCCCAAGCTTTAAAATTCCAGGAGAAAGTTGTAGGGTGTAAAAAAATCTATTAGTTGGTAGATAAAATCAGCATAAATTTGTCATGACTTGTATTTATGAGTGTAATCTACGACATCTTTCACCATAGTGGTCCAATAATAACACTTTCTTCTGAGGTGGTATTATAATTTAGGACCTGGTTGATGTGCTCCACAGATGCCATCAAGAGCTTCACAGAGTGATTGTCTAGCTTCAGGGTTGGAAAGACAATGAAGCAGCAATCCCTCATAAGAACGACGATATAATATTTTAGATGAGACATCATAGTAGAATCGGAGTGAACGTCTTTTAATAGAAGTGACTTATTTTAAATTTTCTGAAAGAATCCCATAAGCATCGTAGTATATAAAAGGGTCTCTCCAACCTTTATCCATGGAAGTTGACTTTATGATGTAACTCTGTTCAACTTGCAAGTTGTTTTTTGTACATAACAATTCTCGTCCTGTTAGCATAATTGAGTATCGTATCATTAGGAAAACGGCTAATGATGCTGCTAGGCCTGCCAAAGTATATGTTTTCATATTTTATAACCGAGGCACATGTTCGATGAAGAATCCTTTGAAAGTAAAGGCCAGTTCGATAGCTGCTTGATGATAAAAAAATGAGGTCTTTATGCCGAACCTCGTACTCTCTCCTGATCTGATTGACTATCAGCTTAGTATCTCC
Organism: Iris macrosiphon; assembly: GCA_036927795.1. NCBI lineage: Eukaryota > Viridiplantae > Streptophyta > Magnoliopsida > Asparagales > Iridaceae > Iris > Iris macrosiphon. The sequence goes on along the minus strand of JAYESA010000006.1, from coordinate 128,057,518 downwards.
ATAGGCTTCAAGATATTCTATGACTAATTTTTTAGCTAATTGGAGGCTAATGAGTAGAGCATTGTATTCTGCCACATTATTAGAACATGGTTTATTAAGAGAATATGCTCGATGAATGAGTAGTTTGTTAGGAGATACTAGGACTATGTCAACTCCAGCTATCATGTTTCCTTTGGGTCCTATTCTTGATATGCCATCAAAGAATAGTTGCTAGGTGTCATCTCCCATTGCCATATTAAGCTCTAAGACTTTATTTGGGATGTCATCGTACAGTTTGGAATTTTTTGGTACAGGATGAGCTGCCAGGAAATCAGCTAGTGCTTGACCCTTCACTATTTTTTGTAGGACATATACCATGTCATAAGGTGATAGCAACATTGCCCTTGTGGATAAATGGGAATTGAGTGTGCTTGGCTTAGTCATCAATACCCGAAGAGGATTTACTCTGGATATGACATGAATGGTTTGACCTGACATATAATGTCGTAACTTCTGAATATCAAACATCAAGACGAGGCATTCTTTTTCTACCAAATTATATCGATGTTCAACACCGACCATCATGCGACTGAGATAATAGATCGCCTGTTCATTGCCTTCGTTACTCTTCTGTGAAAGAAGAGTTCCTAGGGATATATCTCCTAATATGCGCCAAACGGCCTTGCAGACCACGAAGTTCTTTGAGATTACGTGGAGGCTGCATTTCAAGAATAACTTTGATTTTATCGGGGTCAATGTGAATACCTTTGGAAGTTATAACAAATTTGAGGAACTTGCCACTAGAGACTCCTAGAAAAGATTTAGTTGGATTCATCTTCAATTGGTGGTGACATATCAATTCGAACACAGCTTTTAAATCTTGTAGGTGATCATCTTTAAGATGACTCTTGACGGCAATATCGTCCACGTAGCATTCTACTATTTTCTGTAAATGCTTCTGGAAAATTGTACTCAAGGCTCTTTGATTCGTTGTACCCGCATTCCTCAAGCCGAAGGGCATGACTGTATAATAGTAAACTCCCAATGGTATACGAATAAAGGTATGTTTTTCGTCATCAGGTGACATCTTAATTTGATTGTATCCAGAGAATCTATCCATGAAGGACATACGTTCAAATTCGTATTTATTGTTGATCATGACATCGATAATAGGAAAAGAAAATTCGTCTTTTGGATACACCAAGTTAAGATCTTGATAATCTACGCAGACCCAGACATTTTTATTTTTCTTCATGACTGGAACGACATTGGCTCCCCAGTCGGGATGCTGCTCTTCTCAAATGAAGCCACATGGACAAGTATTTGGTGTAGAAGAATGTTGGGTTGTCATCATTTGATGTATATTTTGCATCATAGTGTGCATGTCCCCGAGAGCGATCTCTAATAAGTTGAGACGTTGTTCGGTGAATTCTGATGGAGAATCGTCTTGTTCATCACCGACGACGTAAATGCTAACATCCCTATGGAAAACAGAGGGATTGGTAGAAAGAGTTGTGTAGTTGGAGTCTATACTGTCAGTTTCAGAATCAGGGGGATTGCTACCCCCATCCTCGAATTCTGGGGAATGGGAATTCCCATGAAGAACGAGCTCCCGTCTTCGAAAATGAGTATTTTAGTACACTCCTTCAAAGGAGTCAATGAGTTGGTCAAATCTTCTCCGGCTGGGTGTTCTTGAAGAACTTTGTCTTGATTATCTTCTGACACGGAGAAGATGCAAATTCATATAGGCTGAAGCAAAGAGCAGTCCGTCATCATATTCCTGGTTGTTAACTTGCTCTGCATGTCGATATTTAGGAGACATAATATAGGTCAATCGGTCAAACACAGATCGTTTTTCTGATGCACAGCAATATTTGATTACAACTCTATGATAATTACAATAATATTCATTAGGAAACATCTTTGTAAAGTCAAAAGGGTCTCTCTTTTACGCTTTTGTACAATAAACTCACATAAATTGAAAGACGGAAAAGAAGATGAGGAAGAGGGCTGACTCTGCCTCTTTACATGATATATATTGAATCTTCTATGCATATTTTTGGTCCCTTGAGTGTAAAGTGATGTGATGGCTTGATTATCGAGTGATTTTTTATATCTCAAACTTTTGACCTTCATGGATGGGAGAAAGTTGTGTCTAGCAGTCCTCTTATACACAATACCAGAATAAGTCAAATTAGCGACGTAAAGAAACGTCGCTAAATGATCAATAAACGTCGCTAAATAATTTTAGCAACGTAATTAGTGACATTTTACTGAAGTTGCCTTTAAGCTAGTCGCTGAAAGGAAAAATGTCGCCAAACGTCGCTATATCCACGTTTTCTAGCGACGTAAATGCGTCGCTAGATTAGCGGCATTTAGCGATACCACATTGCTAATTAACGACGTGTATATTTGTCACTTTATGTCGCTAATTAGCGACGTACGTAGCGACATTTATAGTGACGTTACTATGACCTGGCAATACAGCCATGTCAGCAAGTTGCGACGGACAGCGACTTTGTTTAGCGACGTTTTTAACGACGTCTTTAGCGACATTTTTAGCGACATAATTAGCGACGTATTTAGCGATGTGGATGAACATCGCTAAACGTCGCTAAAAATGTCGCTAATGATACAGTAAAAAATTAAAAAAATTGAATACTGAATTATTTCCAAACTCTTTTTCCTACAGTTTATTAATTCATAATCTTTACAAATAGACCCAGAGCAACCCTCCGTTGAATTTACTAGGTTCGTCGACCCCCTTGGGTTGAACACTCAGCACCGGTAAATTAACATATATTTAATATGAGTAATATAATAAAATTTGAAGAAGAAAAAAAATATTGAAAATAAAAACCGAATCAGGAGAAAATATCATCGTAAAGAATATAGCAAATATCCATACAATTGAGTCTCATCCTAAAGAATACAAAGAATACAGCAAATTAAAAGCCTCGTCCTAAAGAATACAAAAAATAATGTCTGAAACACAAACAATCAATAATAAAATGATCCTAACTAGGACTACTGCGGATCTGCAAGAGGATGACCACCGGCGCGCATGAATGATAAGAACAGATCATACTGCTCCCGTGAAATTGACATCGATGTCGATGGAGAAGAAAGTGACGTCGATGGAGTGTGTGTCGATGTAGGCGCACCAGGAGGACGTATCCGTTCCAGCTCTGCTAGTCGCTGGTTGTAAGAATCTATGGTAGATAACAGCCTCGTACTACTATGAACCAATGAATCCTGCATCATCGTCAGCCTCTCGCCCATGGATAGATGTGATGCCTGCAGCTCCGTCATGCTGCGCTCTATCGAGGCTCTAAGATCAGCTGTCAAATTCTGGAGCTCCATGATGCTGCGCTCGAGCATATCAAATCGTGCGATCAGCGTCGCATCGTCCGCCTACGGCTGGGACCGGGGCTGCTCCTCCATCCTTCATAGCAACTCATCACGGAGAGACGCAATCTAACGGTCAACGGCCTCCTGAACTCGGGCCGACGACTGCGAGGGCTGTGGGGAATGCCCACTTGTCGGGGAGGCCCTAGATGACTGCGTCGCAACCAGGGAGCCATAGGATCGCTTACCATAGTACGTGCCCCTCTAGAGACCACCAGCGGCGGTCACCCACAGCTCGTCCACCGACGGAGCTAGAGCGGGCTGCAAGGAAGTACCAGCCTCTCCAGCTATAGGTGCACTAGCAGTCACCCGCTCACGCAGCCTAAGATACTCGGCCTAAAAAAGTTTGGATACTCGATAATTGCCTATGTTATATTAAAATTAATACAAAGTAAAGTAACTCTTACATAGGTCTACATGGCCCTCTCAGCAATGAGATTTCCGTTCTTTCGATGGGTGGCAAGGAAGACGGTCACCATGTTTGCATCCTCACCCCTTTGTACCTGTTAAAAATATATTATTTAGTACTAAAATTAAACATTTTTTCTACTACAATTTTATCGTACTTATATTAAAATAATATATCTTAAATAAAAAATAAACCAAATGACAAAAATATTTCGTCATAGAAATTGAGCCACCACACTACTTTGCAGCATTTCGCCTAGCCGCCTTGGCCTTCTCAGACCTTTTCTTGTACCTCGGATAATGCAATCTAGCCCTCATCGCAGTCCACTGCTCATGCATGATCCAACCTTGGATCAGTTTTCTAACACGATCACGAGCCTTCTGGTCATCCAGAGCATCACGGATAAGCTTGGCAGCAATGGCAGAAAACATTCACTCGATCAACTCGGTCCGGTACGGAGGATAGAAACCCGTTTGCTACAATAAATAATTTAGTAAGTGAGCATCACGGATAAGTTATATAATATGCATAAATTAGAGGATTTATATAATATACTTTTACCTTGAAGTGCGTAAACAAGAACGCCTTTATCTCCTCCACAGCTTCAGAGTAGTTGATCCAAGGGCCACCATAGTTGTTCCTCAAAAAGAGGCCCAGACATCTCTGAATCGACAGTGGACGATATCTATACAGAGATAATTATTTTGGTCAAAAATCAATATATGATGAATAAAGAAATACATGATATATATGATGCTAAACCATCTAATTGACTTACTTTGTACCATCAGCCCAAATCTCTGTCCTCGTCTCCTCCGAAGGAGCGCATGGAGGATCTAGCTGATGCTAGGACAACGTCGGCTCGAACTCCTCTGTATACTCATCTGTCTCCATAGTTCCGTCCGCAGGAGGAAAGCTGGATGAGGGAGTACTATCAGGCCTGGAACTACTCGTCCCAGGAGTGATGCCACGTAACATCATTGCAGTCAGAGATGTGACTGATCGATATACTGGAGTACTGGGTGACGAGAATCCAGAACCAACAGTAGGCAGTACCAGAGGAGCACTCTGTCTACCTTGGGACCTGTTGAACCCTCCGCATCGTCCTGTCATACCTGATAACAATATATGATGAATAAAAAAATACACAAATATATAGTACATTCTACAGTCAAAATGTTATGCATATCTCACAGTATTCATAGAATTGTACAGTAAATAACTAGTGGTGTCACAAGTCCAAATGGATAATATATTCTACAGTCAAAATATAATATATATATTCGTTAAAATAGTATATTCTACAATCAAAATATAGTACATTCTACAGGCAAAATATTTTATTTTCAATCATCTTCAGAAAATTTATCTTGTTTGCCTTCATCGTCCTCCTCTTCCTCTTCCTCCTCCTCATCTTCACTTTTATCTACTTCGTCTTCGTCTTCGTCTTCGTCTTCCTCTTCGGATAATTCTATATCTTCTATATTATTACTCGTTTAATGAGTAACTTCCGTTGAGTCCATATCTATAATATTTGTTGCAAGAGGTAGCTTGTCCTCCTGATAAGCTATTTCGTCAATGTCAAAGGTATTTCTAGCTTTAGTCTTGCATACTGCACACCAATCCGACCTCAATGTCCCCCGTCTAGGATAAGTTGTGAAGTACACGAGCTGAGCCTGACTTGATAGGACTAATAGTTTGTAGCCTTTATATCTACGCTTGTAGTTTATATCTATAAGGCCATGCATGTCAATTTTTTAACCTTGATCTTGAATCGGATCGAACTATTCACACTTGAATAGCACAATATTAGCAGGTTTTGTGCCATAATTATATGTCAACTCCACAATCTCTCGTAAGATGCTATAGAAAATATTGCCTGGATCGATGTCTTTGTAGTTCAAAGATTTGATACACAAACAACTATTTTTCGTGGAATCAAGATCCAGAAAGTTTTCTCTGATACGAGCATTTGTTGACTTGAACCTAAATCCATTCACACAGAAACTTTGCCATATTTTAATGACAATAATTTTTTCCCTTGGCTAGAGTTCTAATAGATTCGGTCTTGGGTGTTATTAGACGATCGACCTAAATACCAAAGTAGCAATAGTAAGTTATTTATTTTGCAAGTACAGAAATAAAAGGTAATTACCAAGCTCCTTACATATGCGCTCAACCAAGAAGGAAAATGGCATCTTATTTCTTGTTCTACTTCTTCGTCTGTTATGTAGGGTCTAACCGACCTTAACTCATCATTATATGTGCTAAAAAATAATGAAGCAACTGCTGATTAGTAGCATAATAGTAGCTTATACTATTACATTGAGATGATGTAAACGTGGATGTATTAATTACTTACCCCTCTAGCTTCTCCTCTTCATCCTCGTCGTAATTGAGTAATATATACAACTGAGCAGCCCTTAGCTCATCGTCATTCAAATATCTCTTCTTTATTTTCCCCGAAGGCTTTTCGTCGTCATTTTTTGGAGTATTGCATCATTAGATTCCTGATATTCGTCGTCATTTTTTGGAGCTCTCATTCTATTAGTAGCAACATAAGGTTTGAAATACGTCGAGCAAAAGTTTATAATCTCCTCGAGAACTTAAGCTTTACAAATAGAACCCTCAATCCGTGCCTTATTTTTTACCTTTCTCTTAAGGTCATTCATATGTCGCTCGAAGGGGTAAAAAATACCAACACGTGCCTCATAGGAAAGATGCAATACTCAACTTAAGTTTATATCCACCGATCACCGACAGGACCACCAACACATGCCTCATAGGAAAGATGAATTGGCAAATGCTCCATAGAGTCGAAGAATCCAGAAGGAAATACCTTCTCGAGCTTACATAGTGTTACCATAATGTCTTTCTCTTGCTTTTCTAGATGATCGACGAGCAACTTAGTAGAAAAAAGATCTCTGAAGAATATGCTGAGCACAGTCAATGGATCCCAAATGACCTGCGATAAGAATTTCCGGAATGAAATCAGAATTAACCTCTCCATGAATACGTAACAATCGTGGCTCTTCATACCCGCCAGTTTGTTCTCCTTGAGGTCGACGCATCTTCTCAAGTTTGACATATACCCGTCTGAAAACTTTAGACCCTGAATCCACCTACAAAGTCTCCATTTATCCTCTTTCTCCAGTGAGAAAACTGACTTAGGCTGCTTTAACTTTCAATTTCCCTCCTCTATCAAATGCAACACAGGATGTCTACATATTTCTTTTAAGTCCAACCTGGCCTTCTAATTATCTTTCGTCTTTCCCTTTACCTCCATTACAGTATTAATTATGTTATCAAACATATTTTTCTTGATATGCATGACATCAAGGTTATGTTTGATCAAATTGGTGCTCCAATATGGCAGATCCCAGAATATACTCCTCTTTGTCAAGTTATGGGTACGACCAAATCAGTCACACTTGTACCCCTTAGCAGGCTCTTCGATAGCACTTGGTAAATCGTTTACCTCTTCCCATATCGGGTATCCGGGCTACCTTGGCGGTGTATTGGCCTTCTCCATAATGCCCGTACAAAAAGCATTCATGTTTCTTCGGTACGGATGATCCTTCGGCAGAAATTGTCGATAACAATCGAAGAAGCACGGTTTGCCTTCGTATTTTAAACGAAAAGCCTTAGTACTGTCCGTACAATACGAACATAAGAGACAACCATTAGTGCTCCATCACGATAATATTTTATAGGCCAAAAAGTCATTGATGGTCCATATAAGTGTTGTCTTCATCTAAAAATTCTACTTTCTAGAAACATCGTACGTGTTGGCACCTACTTCCTATAGCTGATTCAACTCATCTATCAAAGGCTGTAAATACATATCGATATTCCTCTTCGGATTGTTCAGACCCGGGATAATAATGGTTAGGAACATATACGGAGTCTTCATGCACATCCAAGACGGTAAATTGTACGGAGTGATGATCACAGGCCAACATGAATACTGGAAGCCCGAAAGTCCGAATGGGGTAAAACCATCAGAGGAGAGCCCCAATCTGACATTACGAGAATTCGAAAATAAATTTGGATACTCTCGATCAAAGTGCTTCCATGCTTCCCCACCGGATAGAGATTTAATACTCCTTCGATCTGTTTCTGCCTATGCCAACTCATGTTTTTTGTAGTCTCCTTAACCATAAATAACCTCTGCAATCGCGGCGTCAAAGGCAAGTATTGTATCGAATTGGTAGGCTTCCTTGTACCGACAGAATTTCCTCTACCAGTGGCCTTGTAGCGATCAGCACCATAGAATCTGCACGCATCTTAATCCTTGTCGTCTTTATAGTACAACATGAACCCGTTGCGACATGCATCAATTTTCTCGTATCCTATCCTGAGCGATCTCACCATTCTCTTAGATCGGTAGAAGTCTTTAGGCAACTTTGCACCCTCGGGCAAGATCTCTATAATCAAATCGATCAGTCAATTATAGCATTCTTGCGACAAGTTAAAATCGAACTTGATTCTCAACAATCTTATAACCACCTCCAATGGTGAATGATCCTCACAACCAGGATATAATGGAGTCCTCTCATTCCCAGCAACTCCATAAACTTTGCAATATCGGCATTCGGTGCCTCCTCAGCTGCATTATGATTGTCCGAATTTAAACTAGGCCCCGCCGTATCAAAAACCATGTTCACTAACCTATCATCATAAGCAGCGTGGTCATGGACATTCATATACGGCTCCACATAAGGCTCTGACTCCGATGCTATAGACACAAGTTCTTCGTGAGCGGTCCACTGATAGTAATTCAGTGTAAAGCCCTTCGAGTATAAATAATATGTGACTTCCACTTCTGGATGATATTTCAAGTTATGACATCTCACACACAGACACTTAATTTTGGTACCATCTATATACTGAGCGAATGCCTTGGCAAACTGCAGGAACTGTTGTACACCCTCAATAAATTCATCCCGTACACCTCATATGTCATTAGGATGACGGTTGTACATCCACGAACGATGACGCAGATAGTAATTCATATCCATTTCTAGATACTTCTGCAAAAATGACAGTATGTGTCTGATAAATCGTTAAATACAGTATAATTCTCTAGAGGAAGGTAAGAACTGCTCTAACTTGATACATAATTCCTTATGTATGTGTGTGTGTGTGTGTGTGCATATGGTTTTTGAGTGATTAAGTGAGCTTAGGTCACTAGGGAGAGCAGTTCACAGTTTTTATTGTGCATTATTTGGCAGTGAAGGAAGAGCAGTGTGCCAGCTCTGTGCTAGTAGCTAGTTGTACTGCACAGTACAGCAGTGAGGAATCAGTGTGCAGCAATACTGTGCAGTACACATCAAGAAGGATGCACAACAGCAAGTAAACTCAGCAAATAGAGCAAAGCCAGTGCACTGCAGAGCCTTCAACAGTAGGTTTAGCAGTCTACAGTAGCCAATGCAACAGCTCTTGCAGCAAGAAGCATCAGCCCAAGTTGGATATAAGTTCTAGAAGAAGCCAATACCGTATTGTGTCTCAGATTTTAAGAGTTATTTTCGTGTCCATGTATATAACTCTTTTTGAGTCGAGATCTGCATCATATTATATACGATGCAGATATGCAAGGCTGCATCTAAACTCAGACAGCTAACTAGAAGAGAGATAGGGTTAGGGTCTGTGTCATATTTTGTGTCATGTAAGTGTATGATACGATCCTCTTTGTAGGTGTCCAGGTGAGGAAGGAGAAACATATGAATTAGATATGAAAATTAAGAAACTCAATAATAAAAGAAGAAAGAGTTGGGGATTTGGAAATTATAGGGTTTTTATTAGAGTTTTAAGGAAGAAGAAGAAGAAGTTACAGATCTAAAGTAATTTAAAACTAAGAAAGCAACAATACATCCAACCCCTCTATTCTCCCTCCTTCTCTTATTTATACTTGTCACGACCCGCACCCGGATATTCGGGCACGAGTACATGGGTACGTCCAGCCTACGCCGCAGTGTCGGCGGTAGTACGCTGTCTAGGTCATAATCACAGGTAATTTAAATCTATCTCATCCACAGTAAAGTAAATAGACAAGGAAAAAGACAGGGAAATAGATAAGATTTCATAAGACAAATTATGATATACAATTCCATGGTTTAATACATAATCTAGAAGATAAATCGGAGACAAACCCGATTGCTGTGCTGAAAGAAAATATACTAGATAACTGGCTACTACTCCTCAAAGTATCTCCTGAGTAGGAACCGGCTTCTCAACTGTATCACCTGCTATCTCATAGGGGCCATAATAGGTGGGGGCAAGGTTCTTATCATCGCCTAAAATAACGGATCCAGTCAGGAAAGGAGCAAAGTACACAATGCACAACAAGATTTAAACTAAATATTTGTGACAGGTAGAAAATAACTGACTAAGCATCATGTTGAGAATATGCATAAGTAAGTAGTGAAATTAACTGAGAATTAATGTTATAAATCAGGACTATAAGTAAAACATGATTAATTGCTTTAAACCAGGAATATGAGTAAAACAGGAATAAAATGTGACAGGAAATGTAATTGTAACAAGATAACAAGAACTGCAACACGACAAGAACTATGTGCGTGAACTTGTGTATTTAGAATACATAGTTGGCATGTAGGGATTTATAAGGCTAATTCGGCCGTCATAGACGGCTATTAAACATGAATAATCAAGATCTGGCTGAGGGTACAGTCGCGTACCAACAGCTATTAAATACGACAGGGGGAAGGGTAAACTACATGCCTTCTAGTATTCTTCCACCCGACACGAAAAGCAAGACATGAACTCCAGTATTCAAGACATGAAATCCAGTGTTCTAATACTACGTGTAATCATCAATGGTACTAGTAAAGCAAGGATTTTATTTATCACAATATAAAGATTAAACTTGAAGTGCAGGTACTTGCCTGATGTTTGGATCCGATTATAGTTTGGTGTCTAGGGAAAATTTCCAGAGATGTGTCCGAATGCTGAAATAAATATTACCATCATGCTCAGAAGATATCAAATAGCTAGAAACGCCTGTCCTTGGGTCCAATTTGGAGACAAGGACAAAACGGTAATTTTGGGTCAAAACGGGGTCCGCATATGGGCCTGCTTTGCACCGAAAAACGTGTCAGGGTCAAAGATCTCCAAATTCACCAAACTTAGTGTCAACAAGTCAGGAACGATGATACAAACCCAACAGAACTTCCAGAATTGGATTCCGATGAGCCGATCACAAAATCGCCCGTCGAGCGGGGCCTGTGGGGCCCACGACACGCAATTTCGTCAACGTTCTCTGAATTAAACCAAACTTGACCCACAGGACCAGCGTATCGCTACGAGTCCGATGGTATAAGTTTCGTTTCGATCCGACGTGTGTGCACGAAGTTAGGGTAAATTGCAGAAAAGTCGAATACGGGCGATGTCCGCGGATACGCGTTGATCCCGGTGTCACTACCACTTTTCCATATAAGGGTATTTCTGTAATTTAGCTGTTTTAAATAATTATGAATTTAATTATTCTGCTGAGTTTTTATAAAGTAATTAAATATTGTTAATAATATTTAGTTTTAGGTCTAACCCTAGAAATCCATTAGGACAACCCTAATGAGTAAACCCTAGTTTGTAAACCCTATTCTAGCAAACCCTAGAATTTTAAATTTAAGATGGAACCCTCAAAACCCTAGACTGACTTAACCTGAGTCTGTTAGGTTCTACCTGACTTAACATAAAGGTTTAGTCTAAAAGCTAGGCATAGAAACCCTAGAACTAGGTTTATATATATATGAAGCTTCCCACAAAGCCATCCTTCATGTAAACAGGAGAAACCCTAGCCTCCACTAGAGAAAACCATCTTCCCTCTCCAAAAATTCGAAACCCTAACCCTAGGTCCCATTTTCTTCTCCTCCAAAGCCAGAGAAGCAAAGAACGTGGGTCAGGGAGCCTTGGAGAAGAAGAGCCTCGTTGAAGAAACCTTCCCTGCAGGTAAAACCCTAGTTTTACTCATTTAAATTCCTGTTTTCAGAGGATCATGGCCCTTTAAGAACCCACCCCTTGCTGTGTAATTCGATTCTAGGGCTTTGGATTAGGTTTTGGTGACCCACATGGGGTTTTCCCCAATTATTAAGAACCCTAACCCTAGATTTGGTTTGTAGACAGATTTTTCCCCATTTTCATGTAGATATAAATTCGATTTTAGGGTTTACTTATCTAGGTATTCTAAATTCTTTATATTGATGTATGAATCTATATGTATAGATATGTATTGTGTGTTGGGGGGGGGCTTTCATCTGTACATTAGGTTTGAGGAAGAACAGGGTGCAGTCGGGTATGTACAGTGTGGTTGGGTTTCATTGTGTATCGGGTTGAGAGTTTCTGTGCACAGGGGTTTGTTTTCCTTGCTGTGGATATGTGTGAGGGGGGTGTCCTTGTTCAGTATTGTGTCTGTGAGTACCTGTGTCAATGTGCAGATATCAGTTTTTGTTGTGAGGTTGTGTGCATCAGTAGGTTGCATACTGTGTGAATTGGATACTGTACTGTGTGCAGTGGCTGTGCTGTGTAATGTCAGCTGTGGGGGGGTGCCAGCCAGAGAGGCCTGGGTGAGAGTGAGTGAATTCCCAGGATACCTGGATCAGTATATGTGTACCTATGTTGAGTATCAGTTGATTGAAGAATAGGGTGATGTAGTCAGTGACTGTTTGTATCTACTGTGGGTATGTATCAGTAAATTATTAGTTCTGTGGGTTGCATTCAGTGAGAAATTTTAGGAGTTTATAATCAGTGAGTTATGGTATGTAGCAGGGTGGAGTTTTGGTATCAGGGACTAGAGGTTATTGGCTGTGTGTGGGATGACTGAACCTAGTGTCTAGTGTTTATGTATCAGTCAGTGTAGAATTTCAGTTAGATATCTGTGTGCCCTGTTTTGAGTTGTGTATTAGATTCATGTGTAGACTGTGTTAGTTAAACTCTGTGTAGCAGTTTTATGGGTGTGTGTGCAGTTGAGTTCCTCAGAGTTATAGGTGTCAGTGAGTGTATCCATATAATTTCTGTGTGAGTATCCCATAGCTGGGGGTTTAAGTATAGGTAGACTGTGTTGGTATCAGTTGAGTATCAGTCCAGATGGGGTGGACTGAACATGGTATTAGAAATTTGGTTAGGGCTTGGTATCAATGAAGGGCAGTGGGTGATAGGGATATCTGTTTGTGGCTGTGCATTGGTTGGTTCCTGTGGTTGGGTGTTATGTGTATTCCTTAGTATTGAGTATCCTAATTACTGTGTGTGTGTATTGTGTTAAGAATTTGTGTGTGTGTGTAGGTAATTAAGAGGCAGAAGTTATGTATTCAGTATGGATGTATCAGCAGTAAGAAGGGGTTGGGCCAGGTCTGTGTGCAGGAATTTTACACTGTGTGAGTTGTGTGTTAGATACCTGGGTGTTTTGGTTGTGTCTTAGTGTAGTGTATTAGTGTAGAATTCCAGATTTCAGTGAGTATCAGTTTTAAACTGTGTGTATTAGAGTGTCTCTAGGATACTGAATTCTGGGTATGGCAGTGTGTGGATGGCTGTGTATGTGTGAGGTTTCTCAGCAGTTGTGTAGTGCAGGTGTGAAGATGAGGGGTCATCAGTGTGCAGAAATTGTTTTGTGTGTGTGTCCAGACTTGTGCCAACTGTGTCTGTGTGAGGTGCTCAGTTTTTAACTATGTATGGAGTTGGGCAGTGAGTTGTGTGTGTCAGTTGGTGAGGTAGAAACTGTGCAGTTTCAGTGTGGAGTTGTGTATCAGTAAACACATGTTGCAGTGGATTAGTATGGTGTATCTTAAGTATTAGAGTGGTAACTTAGTGTAGGTAAGTTGTATGAGTGTGAGGTAATGGATTATTATCAAGGTATTGTGGTACTAAGGTACTAGTGATGTAGTATGGGTTAGGACACTAGTTCTAGCCAAAATATTAGTTGTGTTAGGTTATGATATTAATATTAGGATGTTAAGCTAATAACTATATTACACACATATGGTATAACTTATATGTATGTTATTGATACCATACTTATTAGTGTAGATGTACAATAGTTATGCAAGTTTATAAAGTATATACATATAGATATTATTTTACTAGCTAGTATTAGTTAACCATAGCTAGTATGAACCTAGAAGCAAGGTATTAACTAGTTTTGACCAAAAACCTAGAGTTGACTCAGTTGGACCTAGTATTGACCAGTAAACCTTAGACATGACCTATAAACCTCATTTTTTTAAATTGTTAAGCATGTTATTCTTTTAATTCATTAATTAACATTGAATTTCCATAAATAGGTCATTGTGATTCCATTTTGGACCTCGATCCTCACATTCTGCTCAGGACCACAGGCGAGTACATTCTCTGACAGTTTTCATGGTTGATTACTTCTATAAATTGTAGTGTATTTCATACTTGATTCCGACACTGTGAATACACGGGTTAGCACCCTAGATCCCCATCACGAGGAGTCGTGGTTGGAATCCATCGTGCTAGCTGGGGGATGGGGAACTATTAGTAGATTATGTGATCATATCCAAACATTTATATGCACCATAGCTCACCCCACTTCTCACGTCGGGTGCGGCCTGACCACTTATATGCTCCATAGCTGTTATATATGATTAGCCTGACCATTATATGCACCATAGCTAACCATGCGGTTAGCCTGACCTAAAAGAACCATAGCTAATCATATATAACCAGCCTGATCCAGTCCCAAGCCGATCACATGATAAACTAATAATTCAAACACTTAGCTAGATGTTTTATCTTTATTCAGACTTACCTGTTCTAGCATTCACTATTTATTGCTCATTGCTAGTTGCTCTTTTGTCTATTTCATTTTCTCCAGTACTCCACATGTTCAGTTTTTATTTCCATCTTGTATCTCTTACACTGTTTATAGATTTTGTCAATTTAATGAAACTGTTGTTAGTGTTTGTGCTTCGCTCCAATCCTGACTGGATAACCAACATTTTTCAGAGGACCTGGAGGACTTTTGCCCTACTCATTACGGTCCAGGAATAGAGGAGGATTTCACCCCAGAAATCCCAGAGGAGGTGCCTATCTTAGAGGAGAACTTGCCTGCCCATGCTTAGATTATTTTTTCTGCATTTACTATTTTAGACTGAGACTGAGACTGAGATGTATTTATTTTTATTTGTGACTTTGTGAGGTCATTGGACCAGGATTTGAGTTAGATTTATTGTGGTTGGTTTTAAATAGAACTCTTTTCAATTCTCATCGTGCCATTATGTTTATAGTTGTGATTGAGTATATTATAGAAATGTGATTTATTTATCATTGTCCTCCGTACGGAGTTGAGACTATTGACAGGATATACTATGTTTGTGACCTAGACAGCGTTCTACCGCCGATGCTGCGGCGTAGGCTGGACGTACCCACGACTCATGCCCAAATTCCGGGTACGGGTCGTGACACCCGGTGTGCACGTACACCCGAATCGACTTTCGCAAAATCCCACACATCCGTATCAACGCTGCGCACGTATCTGTGAAGACCGCGCACGACCAAGTCGTCCCGTTTGGCGGGGCGTACCCAGTTCTGGGGTGAAACAGGGTCTGGTTTTTCCTGTTTTGGATCGCGGTGTGCGATCACTACAGGACGCGATGCCCCGAGCGGTTTATCCGGGCAACGAGAGGGTCATACAGGCTTCACAACACAATTTACGGAATTGAGAACGGAGCTACGAGCAAGAAGATACACGCACCTGAACTGGGCTGAAAAACCCGGGTTCTGACTCGTGTCCGACACGTGTCCGACACGTGTCGGGATACTGTGCTAGGGTTAGGGTTAGGGTTTGCTGACGGGACGGCACCGGAGGACGGCGAGGCGGGCCGGGCAGGGGCTGCACGGCGGCTGGCTGGTCGGCGGCGAGCGGCAGGCCCCGGGGGCGGCTTGTCGTCGACGGCGGAGGTGCTGGCGGCTCGTCGGCTGGAAAGAAGGGGCAGGGGAGAAGAGGGAGCTGCTGCGGTGGCTGACGGCCTCGCGGGGGGGGTGGCGCCGGAGGAGGCGACGCGGCGGCGAGGTCAGACGGGGTGGCGGAGGAGCGAGGTGACCGGAGGGTGGAGCGGTGGTCGGGGACGAATGGGTGGCCGGAGGGCTCGGGTTAGGGCTTTTAAAGGGAAGAGAGGAGGTCGGGGAGGCCGAGCAAGGCGGCTAGGGCCGCGGGGTCGGGCGCAGCGGGCGGAGGCGTTGGCTGCATGGCGCTGCGGTCGCGGGCGGCGGTGCCGGACGCGGGGGGGGACGACCGGGTCGTTGGGGGCTGGGGTTTGGGTTCGGGTGCGGGTCAGGTTCGGCCGGGCGGACCCGACCCGACCCGTTAGGGTTAATGGGCCTATAGGGTTTGGGCCGCGGCCCGTTGGGCCGCTGGGCCGGGCCGAAAATAAAATATAATTAATAATAATATTAATAATAATAATAATAATTAATTAATTAATTAAATAAATAAATAGTTTTTAGGTGATTAAAATAGGTCCGGGGCCCGATAAATTCCAGAAAAATTACCCTAAGTCCAGTTTTTCATTTTACACCCAAAAATATTATTTTCATAATATTTTAATATCATTTATTATCTATTAAAAATCATTTAATAATTAAAACCATGATTCTAATTACAGAAAAATTCCTGAAACTTCCAGAAAATTGTGAAAAATCCCAATTTAAAATTCTTGCAAAATTTGAGGGTTTACAATACTGAACTGATTATATGTATTAGCAGCTAATCATAATTTGATGACTGTACTAATTATGTATACATATTTACACTCGGTTTTACTTTTTTCCTCATAAAGGAGTTGTAGTAGTTATTGGTCATGAACAACATAAGGCCTATATATTCTCAATGCTTAAAGAAAAAATAATAGTTGGATGTCATTTTATATGTTCATAATTAGTGCCTCAAGCTTACCAGGTGCCCAAGGAGTTGGCATCATACTCTATGGCATAGGCCCAAATCTAATGTAAAATGGTTTGTCTCCCAAAACAAAAAGAATAAGGGTGTTCTTCCAAAACTCTTCTATTTCAGCAATCTCTTTTGCCGTGAAGGAGGCACGCTGCTTATCCCCTACTTGCTTTGGTTCCACAAAGTATATATCTTTATTGCTATGATCGGACCCAGCATGACAGGTCTCCATATAGGATTTGCTAGGTCCTTGGGCACCTAATAGTGGAGCCCCAGTCGACACGCCTTGGGTTGCAGCATGGGTTACCCCACATCCGCCAACTCCTTACTGAGAGAAGGAGAGCACGAGATCTCCTTGTTGAGGGGAGGGAGGGCACGAGAGCCCCTCGTGGATGCCTGTAGGAGCCTCCTCCCACCGAACCTCCCGACTACCCAACTCCCAAGTTTCTTTACCTACTCCAAATCTCCTTGCCGCCTCGCTTGACGAGAGCAGTCCCCGTCAGCCTGAAGTGTCGCATATCCACCTTATGGATCGGCCGCTTCCTATGCACGACCATAGTCTAGACACCTCCCTCTACTCTCTGTGTTCCATCCACTCCAACTTTTGTAGCACTGGAAGAACTAAGATCCCAGATCAAAAATCCTAACCCTAGGACATGATCACCTCTTGCTGCAAAACTCGCCATATATATATTATAGATTTAAATATTAGGGTTTGGGGCAGGGCGAGCATTCTAGCGATATACGGCTTGCTAGTGCAGCAGGGACAGGGGGATGACGAC
Organism: Iris macrosiphon; assembly: GCA_036927795.1. NCBI lineage: Eukaryota > Viridiplantae > Streptophyta > Magnoliopsida > Asparagales > Iridaceae > Iris > Iris macrosiphon. Next base: position 128,040,015 of record JAYESA010000006.1, on the reverse strand, counting down.
GGTGAACGCATAATTGAAGGGAACGGGGATCAGGCTGTCCAAAATGTCAAAGGAGGGTGAACGAAGGTGGAACGGAGTATGTGTGTGTCGTGTCAGTTTTGGGTTAGGATTAGTGTCACGTGTGTGTGTGTGTGTGTGTGTGTGTGTGTTGTGTCTGTGTCAGTGTATGTCACGTGTGTGTGTGTCATATCTGTGTCAGTGTCATGTTGTGTCCTGTAAGAGAGAGAGAGAGAGAGAGAAAGAGTTAGGGTTTACCTAGAGGAGTAGGAGGATGAGGGGGATCCCAAAGTAGGCCGCTGTGGAGGACGCCGGTCGCCGGAGAGGGGGTGGGGAACGCCACAGGTTTCAAAATTTTGGAAAATTTTGACAGAAGGGGGGAATCGGAATCAATCCCTAATTATTAAATTTTTAGCGACTTTTAGCGACGTCAAATAAAAACGTCGCTAACAGAAATGTTTTGCGATATTGCAGACGTCGCTAAACACGTCACTAAATATTTAAAATATAAATGTCGCTAAATATGTTGCTAAACATCACTAAATTATAAAATTTAGCGACATTTAGCGACCTTAGATAACTTATAGCGACTATTCTTTTAAATAACTGAATTATAGTCGCTAAACGTTGCTATATGTCTCCAAACAGCGACTTTTAGCGACGTTAATATTTGAAGTTGCTGATATCTTTATTATTAGCGATGCTTTAGCTTGACATCACTAAAAATGTCACTAATCTCATAATTTTTAGTAGTGGTACACGCGCAGAATCAGCATGTTGTGAACAGGTTGGTCCTATTTGGCATACTTTCTGCGGTGTAGGCAGAGTTGGCACAGTTTACCTACGTGTATTTAATTTTGCACGAAGGTCTTGATGTGGCGTACTAATAGTAGGCTGCTGACGAGTATCGCATAACTTTTCTCTACTATGTGCTTAATCATGATGTTAGGAGAATGATTCTCTCTGATTAATAATTCATTTGTGCGCTTGTAGTCTTTTTTCTGCTGGCATAAATTCTGGAGAAACTTTTCTCTCTCTTTAAAGAGTGAGCCTGTAGAGAGATTGGTTTGGACAGTGGTGTCCATAACCTGCTTGCCCCGCATATTACAACCAATATGTGTAGGCTCAGAAGCTTGGGTGTAGATCACTATTTGCTTGATATTGCACGAGTTGTGTGATTTGTATCCTTGTTTAACGCAAGGGAATCTGAAGCTTGAGTGTGGATCACCCTTTGCCCTATATTGCATGAGTTGCGCAAATTTTATCCCTTGTTTAATACAAGGAAATTTCCTAACAAATTATCCACTTGAGTCTGGTTGACAGAATTGACCAGTTAGTTCCTGTCAATCATAATACTTTTTTTCTTGTTGGCAGCAACTTTGGGATACGCATGACGAGGCTTGGGCACCCACACTTTACGGGTTTTCTTCGACTTGATTGAGGATAGAGGGTTAACACTACCCCCAGAATGGAGCATTTCTTTGTATGCTTGTTGGGCAAACTTCACGACTAAGGTCTTTTGTATCGAGCCGACTGACGCAGCGTTGAGTTGAACTATCACCTTCTCGTCAAAGGAGAAAGTCATCCCCAGCAGAGTCACCATCTTATTTGCAAAGAAAAGTTTATACGAGACTCTTGTATTACAAACTATTGAAAAAAAGAAAAATACAAGAGATCCTAAACAGGAATCTAAGTACAGTTGATTCTAGAAAAGTATAGCTATAGAGATCTGATCTGCGGATGATCACTTTACTCCTTGGACCATACGACGATGAAAAAATACAAAGAATATTGTGAACAATTTGGAGAGTTGAACAATAAGAAAGCTTTGACCAAAACGGTATGAGAAACTTCTATTTATCTCCTACGGTTCTTGAATTTTAAAGACTTAAAAATTCTAGCCCCTTTCTCTGTCTCCGTATGTGTGTATGTACGTGTCTATATCTCTCCCTCTATGGATGTACTAATCCTGTATTTATAGATTTTAGGAGCGGTTATGAGAGTGTGCGCACACTTTGGACAGTCTGTACTATTTTACCATTGTGCGCACACTTTTGGTGGACTAACACCCCACGTTCTGAATGAGTGGGTGGACAACTTGCTACATATTTGACAGGTAGCTTCCTATATGAGGAAAGTATAGATCGTGGGAGACAGTTATTTGAACACTTTTTATGAGAAGCATGGCATGTAAGACACGCACTCATAACTTCTCACTGTCAGTTAGGATAGTATGCGTACTTTAGAAGTAGTCTGGAGACTGGCACACTTTTGAGGAAGCAACCATGATGGTGCACTTTTGAAGAAATAGCCATGGTGGTGCACTTCTGAGGAAGTAGCCATGATGGCGCACTTGTGAAGAAGTAGCCATGATGGCACACTTTTGAGAAAATTGGACCAATAACGCACTTTTGAAGAAGTTGGCTCAATCGTTCACTTTTGAAGAAATTGGCTCAATGGCGCACTTTTGAAGAAATTAGCGCAGTATCGCACTTTTGAAGAAGTTGGCTGAATAGCTAGGTCGCTAAATGATAACCTAGGTCTGCATGCCGCAGCGCAACTGTAATGATGACTTCTATCTCTTCATTTTCTGTTCTAGCCTGTCAGATTCATCGCATTTGATGTTTGGGGGAAAAAGCAAGCATACAATTTGTACGCATGTCTGCACTAATGAAAGCAACTTGAAAGTGAGTCACTTTTTTGTTTTTGAATAGTGTGTCATCCTTTAAAATAAGTAGAAAGTGCGTCATCCTCTAAAATAGAGAAAAAGTGCGCCATCCTCTAAATAGAGAGAAAAATTGCCATCCTCTAAAATTGAGAGAAAGTACGTCATTCTTTCTTTGTTAAGTTTATTTGTAGAAAACTGTGCCATCATCATAAGGCACACTTTTTATGCTTCTACAATAACAATGGTCCATAGTTTGCAAGCCACGCCTTCTTTTGGTTTTACAATAAAAATTGAATCAAAATGTAGCTTCGATCACCTATAATCTAGCAGCAAATGGATTAGCTGAAGCCTTCAACAAGACCATCAACAAGCTCGTCAAAAAGTTCATTTCTGTAACAAACGTTACTAGAATGAGAAGTTGGATGAATGTCTATGGGCTTATCGCACAAAGGCCAGAACTTCGACTGGCAGCACGTCATTCTCTTTGGTCCATGAAAGCAAAGTTGTACTTCCTTTGGAGACCCAAATTTCTTCTCTTCGGGTAGCCCTTACACACCATCTAACCTCCGAGGACAACCATTGTCGACATCTGCAAGAGTTGGAGGCACTTGATAAAAAATGCCTCTTGGCTCAATAATGCATTGAGCTATATCAAGCACGACTCTCCGGGGCCTTCAACAAGAAGGTGAAGGAAATAACATTCCAGATCGGCAATCTTGTCTTAACCGTCGGAAGACCGATGATCATGACCCACAAGAAGGCAAAAAAATTCTAACCCAAGTGGGAGGGTCCTGTTATAGTGGAAATGGTCTACTCCAGCGGCGCATAAAGGCTCTCTAAGCCTAATGGTGACCTTCTCATGATGCCAATCAATGGCAAGTTCCTAAAGAAATACTATGCCTGAGTTAGACCCACAAAAAAAAGAATGATGTGTGTCATTTCTATCCCTAGCAAAGGGGCATAAATGTATAATGTTCACAGCTGATGTCTTCCCCAGCCACTCCGCATCACGCGAACAAATATGTTATTCGTACTCGGGAGTCTCAAGAACGCAATAGGTAAAAGATCCACAAAACTTCTCTTAGGAAAATGGTTCACATCCATATCACTTATGAACTATAAGCCTTTCTTCCCATCAAAAGAAGGCAGTCACGTCCATACTATCTCTGGCTTGTCCCTTTGTTGTTATCTCTACAAAATTTTCTCAAAGCAAGTAGTTCATGTCTATATCATCTCTGAACTATGAGCTTTCCATGTTCCTTGGTAAAGGAAAGCAGTCATGTCCATATTACCTCTGACTCGTTGTCTTTTCTCGCCATCAAATACCTTCATCATGGTCGTACTCAGTTACAAACAAATTTGCTTGACTATTGGTTCCGCACCAAAGTATCTTTACCATCATAGATGATGTCTTCACCAAAATTCCTTAATAGAACTACTCTAACCTATCACGTTCATACTACCTCTGATAGGGCTTGGTGTTATCATCGTTAAGATGTTATGCTACATCCATATTACCTCTAGTATAATACTTATAGCCACGATAACCACAGCAGCAAGAAAATTTCTAAACAGGAAAAAAGACAAAATATTCATTAATATTCAAGATCATGAGTACATAGGAAGTCCATTATTTTTAAGGATTTTTTATTAATATTCAAGATCATAGGTACATTTGAAAAGAATGAGACCCCTTTGTGCTGTTTCTGGTACTAACGCATGTAAAGCCGGCACCTCAACGCATTTTGGGTTATCACTTCCATAAAACTCCTCGGTACGAGAAAGAATCCATATTGATGGATAGCAAGGGAGCTTGCCACACAGAACCAAGTCTATAGGCCAAACTCTGTTGTGTGAAAGGACGCAACTAAAAATTTCAGTTGGGATAACTAGCCCCATCTCTACTACACAGATGCGCCGCCAGGACCCGACCCGAGATCCATCCATAACGTCCTGACCGCATACGGGGAATAGCTAAAGTGAGCTAGGATGGAAGATCGTGGACAATCCTTCGGGTAACGTGCTTGTTCATCATGAACAACGGTAACTATGACATCCTTCAATGCTCTCTCAGGACTCAAGCAATCCAAGATAGCCCCTGCATGACGAGCACACAAAAAGTCAGAATATGCGCAAAAGAAGACAAAGATCAGGAGGCGTGCATCTGCAAGAGCATGCACTACTCGTGATTCATGGCAATCTGGCCATCTATGCACTCGGAGGAAATGCGCACGGGCGCTAAGTCCAGTATATACGTGCATGATTGCCATAATATAGAAGCAAATATACTTATACAACATAGTCACGCATAATTTCTCAGTATATGTCTCAGATGAGTGTCTGAAGACAGCATCACCCATGCTACCGAGGAAGAACTCTCGCCGACAACACATTTTTAGGTCAAAATCCTTCAGCAACGGCCATGCGCATCAAGCCAAGAATAAGTACCTGCGCATGAACAGGCAATTGTTTACCTATGCAAACAGACAATGCCAAAGTTTCCAAGTGACACAAGAATGGAAGGCACAAGTTTTGATCCTTACCTCCACCGACGGCAGTTGGGCAATCCACCATCAGAGGAAGGGGATCGACGAACCGCTCGACCGATCTCCCCGTACTCGAACTTTGAAGAGACATCAGGCGAAGAAGAGAAGCAATATTATTTCTCTCCCCTACACCTATATTTATAGCAAGAGAGCCATTAATGGCGCACGAATTGCTAGGAGCCTAAACCATGGGATAAACCTGATATTAAATGGATAAATCTCTGCCTAGGAAATAACTAGTCAATATGCTGACTTAGCACTCTGTCAACAACAAGGCTATGTTCGATACGACAAATGTCCAGATACGCCAAGCAGGGTGGTGTCATACATGCGTTGTAGAGATCCTATGTGCCTATCTTCCCCATGCTTCAGTTCAAAGTATTCCAAACTTAAAAAGTTATAATGTTTAAGTTTAAAAACTTTGAAGATGGTCTTGTATAAGCATAAAAAATCTCTATCATTCGCCAACAGCAGTCAAGAGCCATGTGTCACAATGATCAAGACTCATGCGCTAAAATAATCCAGAGCCATGTGCCAACCACTTCATAAGTAGTATTCCCATGTGCCAGCCGTGCCATGCAATACTACTTCTCTAGTGTTCTCATGTGCCAACAATGCCATGCACCACTACTCCTCCAGTGTCCCATGTGCCAGCAGTGTCATGTGCCACTACTTCTCTATTGTTCCTATGCGCAAGCAGTGCCATGCGCCACTACTATCCCTCCGTGATCTCCATGCGCCAAGCGGAAGCATTTCTAAGGTGCAATCACAGTCATTAAAATTAGGGCATGACGTATGTCACAAGCATTATGGGCATCAGCAACCCCATATCTCGACTTGCCACGTAGTAGCCTTAACACAACATGTGCCTACAAAATGATATGCGTTGACATGCAATCTATGCACATATGCGCCTACATAAAGCCTTTTTAAGGCTATAAATAGTGGATGTTTTTCACATGCAGAGAAGACCGCCACCAAGACCAAAAAAAGAGAAAGAGGGAGGAGAAGAAGACAGAAGCACTGCTCGAAGCCTCGTCAACCTTCTTGGTCCCGGATCGTCAATGGAGTAAAGGGACCGCTGTAGTGCTCGATCTCCACCATCACACTTGTCTAGATTCTTTTTTATTATACTTAGACTCTACATATTATAGATTATTTTGTACTATTTATCAATTCACAATCAATACAAAAGTTTATTCAACTTTTCTAAAAGTATTTTTTGTACGATGTCGACAGACGTGTTAGTGCTTGGTGTAGCATGATGATAGATATGTGTGATAGAAGCAGTGTGTTGTGTGTTGCGTGGATATCTATAAAAAAATGCATAATTCCTTAAAGTTATAGTTATGTGTGTTTGTGTCTTGCTGTGATTGATCTTGTGATTTTCAACGTAACTAGTGTTAACCTAGGTTATAGGTTGAACTGCATGTTTCCCCAGTTTAGTCTCTAACTTTTTAGAGGTGTCACATGCTTTATTTTAATTGCATATATCTTTTTTGCAGCTATGTTATATTTTCTCTTCTCTGATTCATATAGATCATTGAGTTTTACATTCTCTTGATTAGATTTTCATGCTTTTCAAGAGCATCATGCAAACTCAATTGCATAGAGGATATCTCATCCATGTTACTAGAAGAGGATGTGTCTCTGATTTCTTCTAGTATATGAGATTGTTTCATATATTCAGAATATAATAACTTAAGCACTTTATTAGCAGTTTTATACATATCTCTCATCTTCTTTTGATCCTTTAGTAAATCACTAAAAGCATCTGATAGTTCATCAAAAGTAAGATCTTTAAACAAGGTATTAGTAGTTACCTTAGCATCAGGCCATAAAACATAGGTTTGCAATGTTACGAGGATTCTCTTCTTCTTCAGAATCGCTTGTCTCACTTTCGCATAATATGCTAGTGTTGGCGTAGTTCCTTGATGAAGTTCTTCTTCTATTTGAATGCTCATAGAGACTTCCCTTCCTTATCATAGGATATTCTTTCTGGATGTGACTTGTCTTCTTGTAATTATAGCACACCGGTTCTTCATCGTCTTTATGATCATTTTTCTTTCGATTTGATCTTCTACACTTTAGGAATTTTTTGAAGATCCATGTCATCAAGGCTATTTGCTCATTCTCTGAACTATCATTCTCACTTTTATCGCCAGAGTCCATTTTGTGATGTGCCTTAAATGCAATGGTCTTCTCCTTTGGTGTTGACTCTTCAAAATCTTTGAGGTCCAGCATTTGTGCATCAGCTTGCCCATGAGCGTCTCTAGAGTCATTGTGGTCAGATCATTTTCTTCAATAATTGCAGTTGCCTTGGGATTCCAATTCTTGGTAAGTCCACGAAGTACCTTGCAAATCTTTTCGTGATTGTTGTATTCTTTACCAAGAGAAGATAAAGGATTAACAGTATCTAGGAAACGTGTAAACATATTAGTGATAGTCTCATTAGGCTTTGTTTTAAATGCCTTATATTCTTGTGTTAGTCTTGTGACTTTGGATTCCTTCACTTGTGATGTCCCTTCATGAATTATCTCAAGAATTTTTTAAATCTCATGTGACGTGGTACATGTAGAGATTATATTGAATTCGGTTCTATCTACCACACAAAATAAAATATTGATAACCTTAGCATCAAGACTGGCTTCTTTCTTTTCATGTTCTGTATATTTATCATGGGGTTTCTCAACAAGACTACCAACTATAACAATTCTAGCTATTTTCTTGTAACCATCTATAACAATAGACCATAGATCAAAATCAACAGATTTGAGATAAAAGCTCATGTGTGCCTTCCAATACGTGTAGTTGGTGCCATCAAATAGAGGTGGCCTATTTGTAGACAGGCCTTTACCATTGTTGGTGTAAATAGGTTTCATGGTTGCCATATTAATACTCTAGGAGGGTAGTCCAAATAAGAGACATTGCCCTGATATGAAGGATCGTTATGCAACTCTAGAGGGGGGTGAATAGAGTGTAGCGGAAGATATATCCAATTAAAAATTAAAGACAAGCAAAGGAAGTTATCAACTAGCAAATCATGCAGCAATATATGTGAACAGTAGACGAGTATAGAAGAACAAACGCAAACACCGAAATTTATACTGGTTTCCCTCGTGGAGGACTAATCCAGTCCCGAGAACTCTTGCTTGGTATTAATCCACTAGCAGTGAAAACACAATCTTTGATCCAAAGGGCTTGCGACTTCGTACTGACTCGAGATTTGATCCAAAGAGCTCAAAGACTTCAGACACTTTGAGAAGTAGCTTTGAATAGCCAAGCTTGTACAACCCGAACACTTCTAATCGAAACCACACTGGCACTTAGAAGAATAGGAGTTGTCTGGGAGATGGAGAAGTTTAATAGCTCTTTAAAGAATAGAGAAGATGAAGAATGAATGAGTGAATAGAAATGGAAAACTCTTCTCTATTTATAGGTTTTTCTGAAGCAGAGTTCGAGCAAAACTCGGTATCCTAACGTTCAAAATTTCAACGTTGGATCCATGAGAATAGGTCTAGCACTCTGATTCAAGAGTCAATTTTTTGCGACCGAGTTCGGGACGAGTTCGGACAGAACTCGGGTCGAGGTCGATTGACCAAATTCAAGAATGGTCCTGGTCAGATTGTGGCTCATTTGGGTTGGTGTTGAGTAGGGTATTTGGTTTAGTACAAGTTTAGAGTTGGTTTAGGTTTAGGTAGGCTTAGTTTTAGTGGACTTTGGTTTAGTATTCAACTAGTGCCAAAGTGCGATCCAACTCACATAAGTCATAGGCTCAAGTAAAAATAAAATACATAATAAATGTAAAAAGTAGAACCAGATGAACACTGAAGTAAGCAGTTTCTTGGAAATGATTGTTGAAGGTACATTCTTCTGTTGTAATATATTTTCATGTATCGACTCGTAGTTTTAGGTTAATTATCGAAATCAGGTTGACTAAGACCAGATGGATCAATAGTATTCATGCCTCTTCTGGACTAATTGGTTTACACCTATTATGGATTGAAATTAGTCACTATATAACTGTGTGATTGACTTGAGAAATCTGGATTTAAATTTGGACTGAAAACTGATATTTGAACTTAAGAGAAATTTGGACCAATGAATTACACAAGCTTCTATTTTAGTCTGTCTGCAATAAATTACACGTGCTTCTATTTGTTTAGTTTCATTTACGCTTATATGTTTTTATGCTCTGGTACAACTGATCAATGAATTACACATGCATATACTTCTATGTTATTTTGTTCTGGACTGAAAACTGATATATGGACTTGAGAAATCTGGACCAATGAATTACACATGCATCTATTTCAGTATGTGAGCAATAAATTACACCATGCTTATATTTGTTTAGTTTTATTTATGCTTATATGTTATTCAACTCTGGTACAACTGATCAATGAATTACACATTATGCATGAAGCAGCTGTCAAATTGAGAAATTAAGTGCTTTGATATAATGGTACTGTAGTGTAATTTTACGATGTAAAATAGGATACAAGATATATTAATTACACCTATTTTGGACCATTCTAAATGGTTTGCATAAGACCAATTGACTGATATTGAAAGCTTATTGTTGATATGAGGCATATGGATAGATTCAACATTTCCTAATTTTCCTATGCACATCTATGGCGACTGGTTCTCTCTGAACCAGCCTTACAAAACTACGATGTGGACTGAAGTTTGGACTACATGGTAATTGACTCCTGGTTAATAGTAAATTCAGCTTAATCTCTGATGGATGATATGTTGATCCATGTATCATTATCCCATTTTGAAATGTTGCTTTTATAACAGGTTTATGGGGTTTGGGGGTCCTATTCCTCAACGTCTTGTTGAGGATTTGGCCTTCTCTGTTGCAAAGTTTATACAAAATATGGATCTTATTTTATTTTAACTGCAAAGTTTATACAAAAAGATGAATCTTATTTTATTTTAACTACTATATCGTAAGTGGCATTGATCTTATGTTGACCAAGTTGTCAAGATACCATGTTTATAGGAACTTGATTTGATTTTTTTTTTCCTTCATCATGATAGAACTAATTTTGGTCGGATGGCTGGTGGTCCCTTCATTGCAACTAGCTATGACTATGATGTCCCAATTGATGAATTTGGTAAGAAAATTTCTTTCTTCTTTCACACACAAGGTTTTTTTTCCTAAGAATTTGCCTTAGGGTTTGGTACACATTTTCATAGATTTTGATGCCAATATCAGACTCTTTATAGACTATATCTTCTATATATGACCAATGAACTGCATAATCAAACACTATTAGTAGGCTTATGTGGTGCACATGCTCCAACATACTTTAACAGAGAAACTGCAGCAAGTAAATGTGACAAGAGATAACACAGACTATCTGTGGTGCACAACCTAGTGAGTAGCTAATTTTCTTGTCAAAGATGATTTTGCATGAATTTTTTTTCTTTTTTAAATTTGACGCACGCTGATTTGCATGTCATTTGGACCCACTATCCATACACTTCCTCCACGATTTGATCCGGAGACCTCCGTCCAGCCAGAAAGGTTATACCTCTTCTCACTGACCACAAGAGCCAGTTGAGTTCGGTTTGCATTAATCTATTACTCAATCGGAACTAAAGAATTTCTCCTCTTTCCCGTGTCGACATAGACCAAGATGAACAGTTTTCCTGTTGTACAAGGACTGGGCTTTAGGGATGATATTTCTTCAGATCTGGACTAGACTAGTATTTCTTTAGGGGAAAATCATTTTTTATTCCATTCTTTATATGCAGTTAGATAACTGATGCAGAAATCATGTTGCTTGTTCTGCTACTTGCCTGCTGCTACAGAACTGCTACTTAGCTAAGCTAGGTGTTGTGTTTATATAAACCAACTTTTCAAAATTTGAACCATTGATTGTTGATCCAATGATTCAGAATAGAAGTGCTTTCTTGTACTTTCATATTTTTACAATACAAATGTATGTGATGTATCGATACAATGCTTGTATTGTAGAAGGACCCATATATATATATATATATATATATATATATATATATATGTGTGTGTGTGTGTGTGTGTGTGTGTGAGAGAGAGATAAAAATGGGAGATGAGGTTGGGAGCCGGCCCTAAACTCGCTGCTTGGATCTAGGGCGTCGGTCTCCGGCCAATCGGCAGGCGGATGGCCGCTCCTGGGCTCGCCATACCCTTCACTTCTCCTCCCCCTTCATTTCCAGCGGGCAGCAGCCCCCCAGAGGGATCCCCCCTTCCCGATGGCAGCTTAACGGTCGGATCAGTCAATTGCCCGCTCAGTTCGTTGGCGTCCTCCATCTCAGCAGGCCGCTCGCTGTCGGTCATCTCCCTTGGCGGATAGTTTCCCCCTATCCTCGGGTCGGCTCCAGGCCGGATCCAATCGATCCCTCTCCGACCTTCCGGTAGGTTCAGCGCATCTCCTCATCTGCAGGCGAGAGGTTTTCCTCTGTGGCCCAAACCCCAGTTGCGCCACCGGCTTCCGACAGCTTCGGCGGAGGACTGTGCCCCCCCCCCGCTCAGGGGAGTGGAGGAATCCCTCTTGGCACAGTCGTTAGATCATGGCGCTGTCCTGGCTCTTGTTGGGAAGGTGAATGCGACGTCCTCTCCGGGAAGTGTGATCCCTCCCGTGCCCGTGGTTGCCAGTGCGATTATGACCGAGGCTCCCCCTCAGGTAATCGAGGTTGTCTCTGCAACTCCCCCTGTGTCGAGTATCGCCGTGCACCCAACGGGCAGATCCTTTTTGGAGGCAATCGTTGGTGCACCTATTTTGGCCCCTTCGATGTTTCCCACGCGTATCATCTCGTTCATTAATGGTGTTTCGGTGATTGAATTTGGAGCGGAGGAGATTGTAACTCTTGTGGCCCCCTTCCAGACCGCTCTTATCGACAAATGTTCCTTCTCGCGTCCATCGGTGGACGTCGTGCTGAAGATGTTTTCCAATTCAGACTTCACTGGGATGATCTCTGTCGGAGTGATAGATGGGAAGCACCTCCTGATTCGACCCTCGCTGGAGGTCGATTTCTTGCGATTGAGAGTGAGGGAGCTTTGGTATGTTGGACGTTCTCCCATGCACATTTATTGATGGTCGTAGGATTTCGATCCGCGTAAGGAATTCTCAGTGGCACCGGTATGGGTGTCGCTTCCGGGGTTGCCACACTTTATCTTCGCGAAAGCCTTCTTGTTTGCTCTGGTCGAATGTCTCAGATTTTTGATTCAGATCGACAGAGCTACTGAGGCGGTATCCAAGACTAGTCGTGCACGGGTGTTGGTGGACATCGATCTCAGCTTGCCGCTTCAATATAAGATTGGCATCAAGCAGCCAGATAGTACATGCTTTTGGCAAGACATCGAGTATGAAGACCGTCCGGTCTTTTGCAGTAAATGCTTCCATCAAGGAGATGAGATCAAGGAATGCAAACTAGGGAAAGCGTACAAGAGGAAGAAAGGCATAAAGAAAGACTCGGACCCGGAGTCCGCGGTCTGCTTGTGCTCTCCTCCTCCGGAGATATCCTCTCAGGCAGCATTGGGAAAGGGGTCTGGTGTGCGTTCGGTGGGGAGTGTCCTGGCCCTGCGGCCCTCTGATCTGGATCCAATTTCAGCTTTGATTTCAGTCGATAGAGACGTCATGGGACAGGATGCCTCATTAGTTCCCTTTGTAGTTTTTGAGTCTCCTCCCTCGGATAATGGGGTGATGTTAGGTGTGCTCATATGCTCTCCCTCCCCGGCGCAGGTAGTCTTATTCCCCTCTCCCATCCCCCCGGACCCTGCCCCTGCCCCTGACCCGCTGCCCTCGGGCTCCGATAGTGGCGGCCTAGGACTACAAGGAGGTTCTTCTGTCAAGAAGCAGCCATCTCTCTCTGGGAAGCTAAGGGCTCTCCCTAGTGGGAGCCCTATTCACACTTTGGATTCTTGGAGCCAGTTATCTTGGACGGATGAGGCGGAGCTTGAGGAAGGTAAGGTTCCAGGGGATGTTTGTCATATTGCTTCTTCGGTCAAGGTTGGAGTTTTATTGTCCGACGGATCAGTACAAAGAGATTGGGGACAAACGTTATCTCCGGCTATGCCCCTCGGGTCCCCTGACCCCCCTTCGCTTCTTGTCCAATCGGGTTCTCCCAAGACGGTATTAGATTTCGGTCCCTCCGGGCCATCCCGTTCTTCTTTCCCGATGCTCGCTCTGCTGGTCAGCAGCTTCAGCTCGAACTTGGAGGGATTGGACTCCTCCGCTCGAGCTATCATCAGTATCCTTGACTCAAGGGAGAAGGATCTATCTTCTTCCTCCTGAGCTATCATAATCAGGTCCCTCTTACTGGCGGACCGTGGATGAAGATCAGGCGCCTCCTCTTCTAGTGAGGAGAAAAAATGCCGCTATCCGAGAAGCAAGAAGTGGATGCGAAGAAGTCCAGAAGGACTAAGAACTATCACCGAGTTATTCCTCAACAACGCGTGACTCTTAGGCCTTCCTCTTCCCGTACTAAACCAGTCAAACTTAGGCCCTAGGATGCTCGTCTTTAGTTGTTCACTGTAGGGCGATCTGTTATGCCTTTTTGCTGGTTATTAGAGTGTTGTAATCTGTTTGTTTTCATTCAATAAATTTTTTATTATATATATATATATATATATATATATATATATATATTGGTGTGTTTATATACATTAAATTGGATACAATGAACTAAAACACATTTTTTGTGTGTGCAGGTTATCAATCAAAAGAAGAACTACATTGTGTTCGAAGCTTCTCCTCTACAACCAATTGAGCTAAAATTTGACATCGAAGACAATTTATACTTCTTGTTCCAAAGTAAAGTGAAGTATCAAACAAGCTCAATCAAAAAAATAGTAAGACATTTGTATTGTAGTATGGTTCTTAATTCAGTAATACAATAGTTTTTCTAGTTCATGCATCAATATGGCATGATATATTTTGTTGTAGCTTTTTTTGCTATTAATGTATTTTGGCTACTGAATCCAATTATTTTTTTGTATGATCTCACATACCTGGTTTTATTTGAAGAAGTTTCCAATTCTGTAGTTTGATTAGGATTACATGTCAGTTAACTATTTCTCTATTATTTTTGTTATGGAATTAGAAATAATAATGATATGGAATTAGAAATGATAATAATAATAAGGGATATTTAGAATTTAAGTCTCATATAAGTTATAAAATTAGTGATTCTGTCTCCAAAAAATAATAATTAGTGTTTGGGTCTCAAAAGTGTCTCAAAAAAATAATTAGTAACACTTTTGGTACAATTTTGGTGACACTTTTGAGACCAAAAGTGTAACTAATTATTTGGAGACCCAAACACTAATTTTATAACTTATGTGAGACCCAAAGTCTAAATATCCCTAATTATAATAATAATAATAATAATAATAATGATAATAATAATAATAATAATAATAATAATAATAATAATAATATCAATTTGACGAAAATAGCTCTTACAACATACATCAAAGATCATTTACGACACGCTACATATGTCAAAAATGTTAAAAGCAATTTGGCGGGAATAGCTTTTACGGCGTTAAAATGTACGTCATATTTGATTCCTATGAATTGGTGGTAATAGATTTTACGGCATCAAAATGTACACCATGAAAGATCAATTATGGCACAGTAAATATGTCGTAAATGGTTGTCAAAATTTTATAAAAAAATCAATTATGATGTTCATTTGTTTACATTTATAGCGTGTACTTTTATCATTTACGACTTTCTCAAACGCATCATAAATAATAGGGTCATTTACGAGATGGCCTTTTATAGCAGCAAAATGTACGCCGTAAAAGATCTTTTACGGCATGTTTCGCATTCCGCAAATGATTATTTTTCTTGTATGGCCCTTGCAGAGCTCATTGATGTAGAAGCAAGTTTGGATTCATTAGGAAGATCAAAAAAATTTAAGTATACGGAGAAGTCGAGAGAAAGGATAGCAGGGAGTTTCTCTCTTGTCTAAACCCTCTATTTATAGGCGCATGCCTATGCACAGTCAGCCGCATTGATGGCGGTCCATGACCGAATGGGGCTTCAATTTTTGAGAAATTATGCGACGGTCAATGCATGAATGATGCTTCATATTTCGCATTTATGGCAATGAATCATACGCAAACGTCGCATTCACACCTATGCGATGCCTCGGTGCTTGACATGCGGCGATCAGGTGCCAAAACTGAGGTCTCAATTCTCGTTCCCATACGCCGATGACACTTCAGGATTTCAAAAAGATTGTCTGTTCAGAAATCGAGAAGGATTTGACAACCTGGCAGTGAAAGACTATACGCCTATGGTTCTATGTGCCAAACAGTCCCGTTAATAGCAGTATGCGCTAAAGTCTTATGTGGAGAGTTGATTCTTTTACCATGCTTCTTTCAAAGTATTTTGAACTTGTTTAAGTTTTAAAAACTTTGAAAAGGGTCTTGTAGAAGCATAAAAAAATTTGGTCCATGCGTATAGTTGTTATGTTCGGAGCTACTCATTCAACAACCTAGATTAGTGAAGGCCAGTACTATGTGCACAACCCTATGTGCACTGAAGGCCAAAGAGAGTAAACTCTTGCATTTTATGAAGAAGACCATGTTCTATACGTTGAGGACAGTGATTCTTCAAAATTTTATGCAGCAAAAGCCTGGGCGCATACCGTACAGCCTCATAAGTCAGTCTGATAGAGCCTAAAGAGACGTACCACTTCATAATGCATACAGACGATGGTTACGCATAAAACGTCATCACTGATATCAGCATAATTATTATGATTTGTCTATTTATAGTAGAGCAACACCATGTGGCACTATGCGATCAGTTATGCGTGATCGGTTAGTCAAACTATGCCCATGAAGATATATGCATATGAAAATTCTTGCAGTTCTCTCTCCTCATCATGCACAGTTGGCAGTGATAGTTATAAATATAAGGGGATTATGTGCATTTAATGACCAATTTAATGTGTAGACATGCATATTAATGCGCATACATTTCAGTTAACAGTAGCCGCATTAAAATTGGTTTTTGAATCGTCGTAATGAATTCCACGTGTCGACGTGATGCACACATATATACTTTCGAATCCATTTTATGCGCTAGAGTTACTGTAGAAGCTTATGCCCATGTAAGTTTTTATGCGTATAGAACAAAAAATAATGAGTTTTCAAGTTCTATGCACGTATAGTTGTTACAGTGTGAATGACTATAAATAGCAAGGACATGTATTTTCCAAAGGATCAGAGATCGATCATCGTGAGATTCAAGTGTTGAGTCTCATTACTGTTCATTTGTGCCTAAGTGCCAGAGTTAGCAAATTTTCTTCCAATCTTTATTTTTCTGATCGTCAATGGAGTAAAGAAGGAAGCTGCATGACTTGATCTCCATTGACACATTTTTCCATATTTTGTACTTAGAATTCTTTGTATTTAGGATTCTGTGTTCTTTGTTAAAAAGCAATAAAATAGTAAACATAGTTTTGCGAAGGAAACAATTAGTACTAAAAATTATTATCTAAAGGATACACGTTACAAATATCAATAAAATTACATATTTTATCTAAATACCTATGTTAATTAGAATTAGTGCCAAAATCATAATCTAAAGAATACCTAGATCACAAAAATTACAACTTTAACCCATTTTATTCACATCTACTAAAACTATATCATGATGCAATTCACTTGGTATTATAGCAAATATTAAATGAAAATAAGGAGGAAAGACAATAGTATAGATAGAAAAAAAAAACTTGTTAATGTGAGAAAAAACTATATGAAATAAGAAAATAAAAATAAAAACATATAGAAAAACAAAAAATAAATAAATTACTTAATCTTCCTCTTCTTTATTAAATTCTTTTGTTTAAAGTTTCTATGTGGATTTGACCACTCTTCCTCTATTTATAATTAATGATTGTTCACCAAATCCTATTTTAGCAAAATTAATTTAAATATTATATTTTATTTAAATTCTATTTTTCTAAATCAAAATATAATATAAAAATTTTAAATTCGTATACGTCAAGCCAAAATCTATTTAAATATTATATTTATTTAAAAAAAATTATAAATTAAATTTTAAAATTTAATTTGGTCGGTCGTTTATTTATTTATTTACTTTGAAATTTAAAGAAAGTTTGTAATAAATTGGAAATATCATCTTTTCATTCTTTATTATTTATTATTTATGTTTTAGGCTAAATTCCAATTATAAATCCTTAAATTTTCAGTTATGTCACTTTAATACTATGTAGTTTTATATTGCCACTTTAATTACTTGAACTATTTAAGTTTTTGTAAGTTATCCCACCTATCGCTTAACATCTAACTTAAGTTCATGTGATAGATCTTTATAATACCATGATGAAAGAGGAGTGCATGAAAATGACATCGTACAACCTTGGCGGCTACATGGTTGCCAACGTGGCAATGAAGGGAGATGGTGGCGGGAGGGTGTGCTAATTTTGTTGTTAACAACCCATCTCTAGTGTGTTTCCAAGCCAATTGATCATTGGTGCAATTTGGTGATAAAGGAATAGCCAATATAGCTGCAACTTTATTTGGAGGGAAGAGAATGGCAATGAGATTCTCCTTCCAACTATGTGTTTCCTATTAATAAGATCATTGTCACTCCCCTATCATGTATACTTGGAATATATTCAAGTTGGCGTACTTTTGATAGTATTTTTATTTTTAACGCACTTTGAATATACTTCAAGTGCACGGTTGAATGGAAGCTTATCGTAGATTGGCTAATATTGATTGTGTGGTGGTGGTTGGTACGGCGTGTGTCTTGGATTTGTTGGAGATATCCAATGGTTCACCATCAACCCCTTACATATATATATCATTGTAGTCATTCTCTCTCCTCACTTGTTTATTTCTCTTATTTTGCTCCTACTTTTATTTATAGGCATGTACATATTGCAAATATGAAAAAATATGACCGGCTATAGTTTTATTCTTAGTATTTATTGTTGTAATTAGTTTCTAGTAGTATTCTTATTATAATTAGTTCTTGGATTTTCATATTTGAGGTAGTTAATAGTTTTATCTTGATTTTATTATGAGGGCTTTCATGAGTATATTTTCTAGGAAATGATCTCCTAAAAATGAGATATTTTCAAAAGATGTTATTTCCATATTTCAAGTTTGGATTTTCTCTTGATTTATGGTTCTTTTTGCTTGAGGAATGGAGCACTGTCATAGTCTCGAGCTTGAGCTCTAAGTATATCAATGGTGGGTCGGTTGAAGAAGAAGAACAGTGATAAGAAGTACACAGGAGAATTTGTACTATGGGCACATGTTGATTGTGACCTGCAATCCATGGGTACATGCTAAATGTGACCCATATTCCATACTAGTGTGTACTTTAAAAATACTGCCAATTTATTACAAAAGTATGTCAAGGGGATAATTTTTTAGAAAAATCCTTCTTGGCGCACTATTGGAAGATTTCAGCCACTGACGCACAATTTATGTATTATCAAATGAACCGAACAAAAGTGCGCTAGTCTACTTTTCAGCGCACTTTTGACCAACTTCCTTCTTGGTGCACTTTTTAACCAAATCAGAAGACCGACGCACAATTGACACATTGTGCATTAACTATCAAAAGTGCGTCGCTCTTATACATATAAACCTTGGCGCATTTTCTGGACGCTCAATGGTTGGCGCACTTTTGATGAGTTAATAATCTGGCACACTTGCTAACTCTTAGAGCACTCTTGCTCGATTCAGCCTCGATAAACGAGCATTGACTTTGGTACGTCTCGATTTTTGTGACCCTCGATTATCGTGCCATCAACTGTCATGCTGCCTGGAGACTCATATTTTGTCCTGTAGTTGCTTGCTTGTGCATAGTATGCCACTTCTCTTATTCTCGTAACTCGTGCTTTGTGCTCCAGTTTGCTTGCATATGTAGAATGCGCCTATTCTTGTAATTATTGATTTGTGCGCCACATCTTTCTTCTTCTCTATTATCGATTTTGTGTGCCATGTTATAGACTTTTGCACCATGACTTATGTGACCTAGCATTATAGGTTTGTGTGCCATATAGTTGCTTGCTAGCGCATCGTGTGCCACTATTCCTTACTAGCCTATATTGGCACTTTGAAAGTGAGCCGATCCAGGACTTTTTATGATTGATTGTGCATGCATGGGTCCGGTTGTACACTTAATGCCTATTCTATATTAGTTGAGCTTGACCATGATTGATGATATATGACCCCAGAATTTGAGAAATTAATGAGGCATTCATGATCATGACTCGATCATATGAGATAGAAGATTCCTAATTAATTATGACTCCTAACTTGATCAAAGCATGATTCATGTGACCAACTGATATATTTGGTATTCTGACTTGGTTATTGTATTTGTGCCGATATACTTGTCTTACTTGCTTGTTTATAAAGGCTACATTGTACACTGAGTGTGGAACATTGGCCAACATGTACACTGAACATGACATGATGATTCCTGCTCGGTGCATAATATTATATTCTTGAATTCTTGGGACAAAAATGATAATGGGTTAGAACCATAGTGCGGCTAGGTTATTGCTTGTTTGAATTGTGTATCTACATTTGGATGAATCCAGACTTAACTTCTTATATTAAATGGATTCATTACTAGTTCCCAGAGGAACAAGAAGTTAGGTCGTTTAAGATATGTATAGAGATACAGTTCAAAATATCCTCATATTTCATAATGAGGTCAGATTGACTATAAAATAAAACATGGGATGCCAAATGATGAGCTATTTTATTGGCATTTCTATGAACATAGGAGAATAAGACATCTTTATTAGATTTAAGAGCTTGACGCCCATCTTCAACAGTATGTCAAATACGCCATAAAGTTCCCATTTTCGGAGTAGTAATAGACTCGACTAACGGCTTACAGTCGCCTTCAATGGTAACATGATAGAGGTTCTTCATATTTCATAACTTCGGGGCTAAGTGGATGCACAAAGCTTCAGCTTCGAGAGGAGATCCACCAAGTTAATTGATATTTAGATATAGCACCTTTGAATTGTCCTTCTCCATTCTTAAGGAATGTTACTGTCGCCATCCTGTCATCTAGATATACGCCATCGTAGTTAATCTTCCATTTGCAAAATTTAGGAGGGATCCATGAGGCTGTTACTCGTGTCCTTATTGGTGGATTCCTTGCATAGAGAGCATCAAAATTATGAGCATCATATTTTCCTTATAAAGCTCATGCTTCATCGAGGATACCTCTGGTGGTGATAGGAAGGTGGTTGAATAATAATCTGTTCCTGGCTTTCCAAATGGCCCACATTTGATATAAACAGGCTGTCACAGCATCACAGTCTCCGCCCTTAATCAGATTTGTTATGAGTGGTGCGACTGTCATCTCAGCATGAATGAATCTGAAGATCGCTGGTTGACCAAGCCAAGAAGTTCCTGTAATGGGACAATGAAGAACTAGATGATCAATAGTTTTGGTGTGTTCCTTACTGAGGGAACATGTGGCTTCAACATGATGAATACGACGATGTGTGTTCGCATTTGTTGGAAGATAATTGGTAAGAGCTCTCCAAGCAAATAAAAGCACTCGTGGGCAAATTTGGTGGAAGGACCAAAGCCTCTTCCAATCCTTGAATTCACAGACATTAATAGAGCTATAATGTCTGTTATAGTTCTCATGTATCACCCGATAAGCCGATTTTGTTGTTAACAACCCATGTCTAGTGTGTTTCCAAATCAATTAATCATTGGTGCAATTTGGTAATAAAGGAATAGCCAATATAGCTACAGCTTTATTTGGAGGGAAGAGAATAGCAATGAGATTCTCCTTCTAACTATGTGTTTCCTATTAATAAGATCATTGTTACTCCCCTATCCTGTATACTTGGAATATACTCAAGTTGGCGCACTTTTGATAGTGTTTTTATTTTTGGAGCACTTTAAGTATACTTCAAGTGTACTTTTGAATGGAAGCTTGTCGCACATTGGCTAATATTGATTGTGTCGTCATGGTAGATACGGTATGTGGCTTAAATTTTTGGAAAGATTCAATGGTTCATGATCAACCCCTTGCCTATATATATCATTATTGTCATTCTCTCTCCTCCCAAAATACATAGGACTAGGAATACGTAAGCATGCCAGCCGTATGTATATGGCAACTCCAATATATGGGTACCATAATACATACGTACGCTGTAATATGAATATTAACTCACATGTGGTATATAATTATCATAGGTAACAGGCATAACTAAATCTCATCCACAGAATCAAATAGGAATAAATAACCAATCTACTGTATAACTGAATCTCAATATGAAGTATAAAAGAATGATAGTCGGGTGAAAATAAATCCACTACCAAACTAGAATATAAGGGAAACCACATAAGAACAGCTAATGAAACATGAGACTCTAAGAGAAGAACTCCTCGAAAGAGATAAGTGGCAAGTCCTGATCCGTGCTTCTGCGAATAGTCAAAACCGTCTACACCTGGAAAGGGACCAGGTCCTCAGAGGAACGTAACAAGATACATAGAAGCATGCCAATTTGAATACAGTAAACATGCATAATAGGTAGAAAATATATAAAGTACGTTGTACAAGACAATCTATATGAATGCATAATGAGGACAACTTTTTAACGTATGGGCATGGGTAGGCTACCCGATCTAAATCTCATAACTCACACACACGGCGGGGACATCAAAAATCGACATACCTCGGGGGTAGCGACCAGTGCGACACCAGAAATTGACATACCTCGGAGGTAGCGACCAGCATGACACACTACCGTAGTGCGTTATAGATACTACGGTTTACCAGAGTGGGTTATAGCCCATACGCCTACTGATTGTACTCCCCTCCCATGATACTATGTGTCAAGTGTATGTCAACATATATATAGTATATAATTATGACTAAAAGAAAAACACACATGCAATGAACATATAAAAATATAATAAGTATGCAAAGTACTGTAATCAATTTTGCAAGATATCTTGCCTGGTCTGAAAAAGAAGGAAGTCCCAACTCAAGGTGTCGTCCGATCTACCCGTCACATAAATTAAACAAGTCAGGTTACAAAAGTGGGTGAATAGTTTCCGCCATTTTAATCTATTTTAACTCTAATAAAATAACATAAAATAGTATTTTTATCTTATTATAATCTAATTTTATTGTTAAACCCTAATTTTGGTCCAAAAAAAGTCAATTTTATGAATTTGTAATCCGTGACACACAAATCGAGGCAATCCATTGACCAAAAAGTCAATCGACTCAATCCTAGATTTGTGTGTGAAATCCTATAGATTTTAGCGCTCCATGAATGCCGGAATCTACGGTTTCACAAAATCACAAGTCGGTAAAGAATTATGGCCACAAGGGCGCATAGATAACAGTTTTCGATAATTTTCTATTTACGTCTATGTTGCATAAATTTTACAGTAGATTAAAATTAAATTTTAAATTATGGAAATATTATTTTATGTAATTTCATCATGTCAACTTTCCGAAACTTTAATCGGTTCATAATTCCGAATTCGGGATCTCCCAAAATCTCAAAAATACGGAAACGAGTCTGATTTCGGACAACTGATACTTTTAGAATTTTTTATAAAAATAGGTTCATAAATTATTAAAATAATTTATATAATCAAAAAAATAACCTTGATATAGTTCTAACAAAAAAACTGGAGCGCGTTTGGAGTCCGGAGCTAGGAGATATCGTCTTTTTAAATCGTCATAACTACTAGAAAATAAGGCTGTATTTATGACGAATTTTGACTATTTTTGGACAAAAAAGAGGAGAATTTGGGGAAGAAAAATATGAACGATGAGGTATTTATAATGGTGGACACTACTTAATTGAAATACGACTAGGATTAGCTAATTTGGATATGATTAGGATTAGTTTAAATAAGGATATGATATGCATGAAATTGCCTTCCTAGTAGGTTCAGGATTTGAATTAATTTAAAATAGAGTTTGTATTTATCTCAATAATTTATAATCTTAAATAGAATTAAAGATAATACAAATAATTTATATATAATCTTATTAATATCTATTAACACTAAATTAGCATATATCTAATATTAAGACTATATATATCGAAATAAATCCTAAACAATTTCAAAAATCTAAATAAATTTCTTAAAATTCTAAATAAATTACAGAAAAATATAATTAAATATTTTAACCTAAAATAAATATTTGGTAGGAACAACATGTAAGTATGGTCTCATAGTAAATCATGGAAGTTCTAAATATTTATATTTTTTATGTTTTTAATTATCCAAAAAAAATTCTAGAAAAATCTCCAAAAATCTAAAATAGCTTAAAAATAATTCTAAATAAATATTTACGTAAGTAAATAAACTAAGAAATTTATTTTTTAATTAACTAAGAGAATACTCTAAAGTAATTCAATATTTAAAATAATCTATAATAAATATAATAATATAAAATACATATAAAATACCTATTTTTTGTGAGGGGGTTTACAACCCGATAAGCCAATTTTGTTGTTAACAACCCATGTCTAGTGTATTTCCAAATCAATTAATCATTGGTGCAATTTGGTGATAAAGGAATAGCCAATATAGCTGTAGCTTTATTTGGAGGGAAGAGAATAGCCATGAGATTCTCCTTCCAACTATGTATTTCCTATTAATAAGATCCTTGTTACTACCCTATCCTGTATACTTGGAATATACTCAAGTTGGCGCACTTTTGATAGTGTTTTTATTTTTGGCGCAGTTTAAGTATACTTCAAGTTTACGGTTGAATGGAAGCTTGTCTCACATTGGCTAATATTGATTGTGTCGTGGTGGTAGGTACGGTATGTGGCTTGAATTTTTGGAAAGATCCAACGGTTCACGATCAACCCCTTGCCTATATATCATTATTATCATTCTCTCTCCTCACTTGTTCATTTCCCTTGTTTTGCTCCTGGTTTTTTCATAGACAATTACATCTTGCAAATATGAAGAAATATGACCGGCCATAGTTTCATTCTTAGTATTTGTTGTTGTAATTAGTTTCTAGTAGTATTCTGATTATAATTAGTTTTGGAGTTTTTTATATTTGAGGTAGTTAATAGTTTTATCTTGATTTTATTATGAGGGTTTTCATGAGTATATTTTTCTAGGGAATGGTCCCCCTAAAAATAAGATATTTTCAAAAGATATTGTTTCCATATTTCAAGCTTGGATTTTCTCTTGATTTATGGTTCTTGTTGCTTGAGGAATTGAGCATTGTCATAGTCTCGAGCTTGAGCTCTTAGTGAATCAATGATGGGTCGGTTGGAGAAGAAGAACAGTGACAAAAAGTACACAGAAGGATTTGTACTTTGGGCGCATGTTGAGTGTGACCTGCAATCCATGGGTGCATGTTGAATGTGACCAGCATTCCATACTAGTGCGTACTTTAAGAGTACTGCCAATTTATTACAAAAGTATGTCAAGGGGATGATTTTTTGAAAAAAAAATCCTTCTTGGCACACTTTAGGAAGATTTCAGCCTCTGGCGCACAATTGATGTATTATCAAACGAACTGAACAAAAGTGCGCAAGTCTACTTTTTAGCGCACTTTCGACCAACTTCCTTCTTGGCGCACTTTCTAACCAAATCAGAAGACCACCGCACAATTGATACATTGTGCATTAACTATCAAAAGTGCGTCGCTATTATACATATAAATCTTGGCACATTTTCTGGATGCTCAACGGTTGGCGCACTTTTGATAAGTTAATAACCCGTCTCACTTTGTAAACACCCTAAATTTTTCAAATTTTTAAAAATCAATTTTTGGGAATTTTTCTGCATTTTTCAGAAATTTACATAGGTCCTGTGGTGAATTTATCATTTTTAATTGCTAATAACCAATATTAAAATGTAATGGAAATATGATTTTATGGTATAAAATAGAAAATCGGACTTAGGATAATTTTCTGGAATTTTATTGGGCCTCAGACCTATTTTTAAAAAGCCTAAAAACTATTTTTAGTAATTAATTAATCAATTAAATGATTATTATTATTATTATGTTTTTTTTTTAGTTTTAGGGGCCCGGCCAGGCCCAGTGGGCGGAGCCCAGTGACCCAGCCCACAAACCAGCTTAGCGGGTCGGGCGGGTCCGCCCAACCCGGATCCGCGCCCGACCCGACCTGAGAGAGCCACCCCTTCCCCACGACTCCCTCTCCCCGCTCCCCAGGCAGCCGCGCTCACAGACCCCAACGACTCCTCCTCCTCCCACCAGCAGCCGAGCACGGCCCCATTTCCACCCGCAGCCCCCGGACTTCGCCGCCCGGCCGCCGTGCCTCCTCCTCGGCGGCGCCCTGCCTCCCCGAGTACCCTGCCGCCTCCGGCAATGCCACCCCGTCCAGCGTAGACTCCGGCGAGCGCGGACACGACACAGAGGATCTGTGCCCTAATCTGGACTCGTCGACACAGGACACTCGGACACGAAAATCCGGTTCCGAGGAGCCCAGTTCAAGTAACCGTAACTTCTTGCTCGTACCTCCATTTTCGATTCTGTAAATTGCAATGCGTAGCCTGTATGACCCTCTCGGTGCCCGGACAAACCGCTCGGGGCATCGCGTCCTGTGGTGATCGCACACCGCGATCCAAAAAAGGAAAAATCAGACCCTGTTTCACCCCGGAACTGAGTACGCCCCGCCAAACGGGACGACTTGGTCGCGTGCAGTCTTCACAGATACGTGCGCGTCGTTGATACGGACGTGTGAGATTTCGTGGAAGCTGATTCGGGTGTGCGTGCACACCGGAATCAACGCGTATCCGTGGACATCGCCCCGTATTCGTCTTTTCTATAATTCACCTTAACTTCGTGCACACACGTCTGATCGAGACAAAACTTGCGCCATCGGACTCGTAGCGATACGCTGGTCCTGTGGGTCAAGTTTGGTTCGATTCTGAGAACGTTGACGAAATCGCGTGTCGTGGGCCCCACAAGCCCCACTCGACGGACGATTTTGTGATCGGCTCATCGGAATTCAAATCTGAAACTTCCGTTGGGTTCGTATCAGCATTTCTGACCCGTTGACACTAAGTTTGGTGAATTTAGAGACCGTTGACCCTGACACATTTTTCGGTGCAAAGCGGGCCCACCGGTGGACCCCGTTTTGGCCCGAAACTGCCGTTTTTGCCCTTGTCTCCAAATTGGACCCAAGGACAGGCGTTCCTAGCTATTTGACACCTTCTGAGCGTGATGTTACTATTTATTTCAGCTTTCGGAGACATCTCTGGAAATTTTCGAAACCGGGACCTTAGTGGAATTCAAATATCAGGCAAGTGCACCTTGCCAAACTTGCAGTCTTTATTTTCATATTTCCTGTAATAATACTTTGCTGGATGTCTTGTGTAAATTCATATAAACCTGTTTAAACTGCTTAACCTAGGA
The DNA here is from genome assembly GCA_036927795.1 of Iris macrosiphon. Taxonomy (NCBI): domain Eukaryota; kingdom Viridiplantae; phylum Streptophyta; class Magnoliopsida; order Asparagales; family Iridaceae; genus Iris; species Iris macrosiphon. The sequence continues at coordinate 128,013,388 of JAYESA010000006.1, read as the reverse complement.
AACGCGTGACGTACCTAGTGTCCGATCATAGTCGGGTGCCAACACCGTACGCGGTGTTGGGTTCGTCATTTAGAGATGGATTTACGATTCCCTTGCTTTTGTACTTGACCTATCAAGTCCCCTACAACCCAGGACACTTGACACTATCATGGACAGAATCCTCCTGAGATATTCGTGGTGATTCTGTATAGGATACATGACCTGACAGAGTTATTTTAGTTATAGACAGTATGACTTATTGCATTAGTTATAATCTCGCTGACATGGACATGAGACGTTATGGTCATGGCTTGCGTGATTACATTGGGTGGGGAGAGACACACAGGCTACAGGCTGTTCTATATATATATCTACTATTATTGTGAGGTTGTAGACTCTCCAGCAGAGCTAGACCCTTTACGTGTTATTACTGCTACCGGCTCCCCGACACAGAGCTTGTAGCGGTCTCAGCCTGAGTACTAGTGTTGCTCTCATTTGCATATCACATAGATGGTTACATAGTCTACCCTGCTGTTCCTTTATTTATTACACTGCTTATTCATTTGGCTTGTATTATTTTGTGCCTTGCTATGTCCACTGAGGACCTGGAATGGATTATGTCCCCAGGTTTAGCTGAGGAGCAGTACCCCGAGATTTACGGGACCGGAGCTGAAGCTATTGCTGGAGCAGAACCAAACACTGAAGACGAGGTGACTGTCGAAGACTTCTCCTGAGTGCCTGTTCCAGTACTCAGTATTTATTTCATGTTTATCTCTTGTTCCTGGCCTATAGAGCCAGTTTATTCAGACATAAGTCGGATTGTTTCTCCGACTGACTTGCTGTGATTGTTGTTGCAACTTATTTCCATTTCATTATGCAGTTTATTTCTTTATCTTTATGGATGAGATTAGTGTGACTTATGGTAGTAGACCTTATTTACAGCTTAAGTATGCCCTGATGGTTCTATCAAATTGGGTTATCCATCGGTGCGTACTGCTGGTCGTTGCCACGCGTCCAGTCCCTCGATATTTTGGTACTGGGGCGTGACATAGTTTTTGTGGTGGCCCATGCAGGTCCTAACTAAATTGTTCGGTTTCAACTTAGGGACCGAACAGGCCTGCAATAGGATATGATAAGTTATAGGATCTCATCCATTGATTGAATCGTTTTTGAACTCTATGTCGAATTCAATTAAATTGCTTGAACTGTATCCTGTTTTGATTCCTCTGTGCGTTCTCATTGTTTCCTTTTGATACAGAAAAATGGATCCCAGAAGTGGTGACGAGACCCCCTTGGGTACACCGCTTGAAGCAGGGGTTACCTGTGAAGCTGGAACGACGCCAGATACCAGAGGACAATCCTCTCAGAGCAATCAAACTGGCCAGCCAAGTTCCAGGTTCAGGCGTGATGACATCCCGCCTCCTCCCCAGTTCCCTCCTACGATGCCTGTCTTTTCCCCAGGACAGGCAATGGACGGACAGCAAATGTTCCAGATGTTCTACGCCATGATGCAGGCCCAACAGCAGACCCAACAGGAGGCCCAACGCCGAGAGGCCGAGAACCTAAGGAACAGCCTAGTCGCAGCATTGGAGCATGCAAATCCACCAAATAGGCGGCTAGCGACGGGATCTATCACAGATTTTCGTCAACTCAAGCCCTGTACCTTCTCGGGCAAGGAAGGACCAACTGAAGTGTATGAATGGCTTACAAACACGCAGCATCAGTTGGAGGCCGCTGAACTACCAAGGGACAAATGGATGACTGCCATCAGGATGCAACTGACTGACAACGCACATCATTGGTGGCTGTCCGAAGAAAGAAGGCTCGGACATGATCAGGTTACCTGGGAGGAGTTCTCCAGACTCTTCCAGGAAATGTACATCCCTGCTGTGGCTCGGTCAGAACTCTGAGACAGATTCAACCGCCTGATCCAGGGCAACATGACGGTGGAGGAATATAACGCCGAATTCATTCGCCTGAGCCGCTTCGCCCCTTCCCTAATTCCTACTGAAGAAGAGAAGGCGGAGAAGTTCTTTGATGGGCTCAGGTTCGAGCTTCAAAAGTTAATCGGATCGATCGGGCCCACATCTTACTCCGACGTCCTAGCTGCAGCACGTCGGCTGGAGCGCGTTACTCGGAGGGAATCAAGCCTGAAACGTCCCTTCTCCTCAGCACCGTCCAAGTCATCACCAGGAAAATCTGCTAAACGACCCCAAAAGAGCCCGCCTCCAAGAACAGCAACTAAGAACCTGCCTACTTGCCATTACTGCGGCAAGGTAGAACATATTGAAAAAGAATGTAGACGCAAGCTGGGGCTCTGCCTGGTTTGCGGATCTGGACAACACTTCTCAAAGGACTGCTCGGAATGTCGGGAGGGAGTTCCGATTCAGCCAGCTCCACCTGCAGCTCTTCCAGCTGGGAGAGCAACACAGACAGGGCCTGGAGGAGCCAGGCCACCTCTACCACCTCAGGCAGCAATGTTCCAGCAAGCTCGTCAGCAAAGGGGTCCCGCTCAGGGACGAGGTCAGGCTTATGCACTAGCAGTCACTGAGGAAGCTACTGTAGGCGAAGTGATAGCAGGTACCATATTAGTAGCTTCAATTTCTGCTGTAGCATTATTTGATTCTGGAGCCTCGCATTCATTTATTGCTGCTAGCTTCGTAGCTACACATAGAATAGCTACCGCACCTCTCTCGAAGATGAAGAGAATTCTAACGGGAGGTGGAATTATCCCGGTTAGTGATACCTGTAGATCATGTTCGGTAGTAGTCTGTGGCCGAGAGATGCGAGCCCAATTCTTGATCTTTTCTATGCCTGATTACGATATTGTACATGGTATGGACTGGTTAAGTCAGTACCATGCGACACTGGATTGCCGGCTTGGAAAAGTGATATTTAGACCCCCTAGCCTTCCTGAGTTTGAATTTCTTAGAGGAGCTGTAGAACAAGGGGTCCAGCCAACTCTTAGGGTATTGACTGTAGAAGAAGATTCAAGTTACCCAAGAGTCATAACGGAATTTGTGGACGTATTTCCCGACGATCTTCCAGGTTTACCACCTGATCGGGAGATAGAATTCACAATAGACCTAACTCCAGGAGCCGAACCTATCACTTCATCGGTATATCAGCTAGCACCTAAGGAGTTAGTGGAGTTGAAAGCACAAGTTGACGACCTTCTGGAGAAAGGATTTATCCGGCCCAGTGTTTCACCTTGGGGAGCACCTATACTTTTTGTACCCAAGAAGGACGGAACTGTACGGTTGTGCATTGATTACAGAGCCCTTAATGCTGTAACTATTAAGAACCGGTACCCATTACCACGCATTGATGATTTGTTTGACCAATTGAGTGGTGCTAAGGTATTCTCAAAGATTGACCTTAGATCCGGTTATCACCAGATTAGGGTGAAGAAGGAAGATATCCCAAAGACGGCCTTCAGAACTAAGTATGGACATTATGAGTTCCTAGTAATGCCGTTTGGTTTAACCAACGCACCCGCCGTATTTATGAGTTTGATGAATGGAGTCTTCCATCAGTACTTGGATAAGTTCGTGGTGGTATTCATTGATGATATCCTAGTCTACTCTAAGAACCACGAAGAGCACGAGGAACACCTCAGAGTTGTGCTAGAGACTTTGAGAAGGAAGAAGCTGTATGCCAAACTCAGCAAATATGAGTTCTGTATGGACAAGGTGCCATTCTTAGGGCATATTATCTCAGGTGAAGGACTGTCTGTGGACCCAGAGAAGGTCACTGCTATTGAAACCTGGCCTACCCCTACCTCTGTTGCAGAAGTGAGAAGTTTTCTTGGACTGGCTGGGTATTACCGGCGGTTCGTAAAAAAAATTTCAAGGATCGCAGAGCCGATGACTAAGCTGACACGGAAGGATCAGGAGTTCATATGGACGGAAGAATGCCAAAATACCTTTGAAGAATTGAAGAGGCGTCTAACAACAGCACCAGTCTTGACTCTTCCCTCAGGGTCAGGAGGTTTTATTGTTTATAGTGATGCGTCTGGTAGTGGACTAGGTTGTGTCTTGATACAGCATGGCAAGGTTATCGCTTATGCATCGAGGCAGCTGAAGGTCCACGAGAAGAACTACCCAACACACGACCTGGAGCTAGCTGCAGTGATTTTTGCATTGAAGATCTGGAGACATTACCTGTATGGAGAGAAGGTCAAAATATTCACTGATCATGAGAGCTTGAAGTATGTTTATACACAGAAGGAGCTCAACATGAGGCAAAGGCGTTGGCTTGAGTTGATGGTAGACTTTGACATTGATCTGCAGTACCACCCGGGGAAAGCAAATGTTGTAGCCGACGCCCTCAGCAGAAAACCCTCGGCTTATTTCTTAACAGAGCAGCCTCAGCTATTACAAGACTTGCAAGATCTTCAGATAGAGGTTGTTCTACCTGGACAAAATGGTTTTCTGGCTAACCTCGAAGTGAAGTCATCGCTGGTGGAGAGAATCAAAGAAGCTTTGCCTAATGATGCCAGATTCCGAAGGCTGAGAGAGAGAACAGAAGCAGGCCTGCAGACGGGACTTCGAATCCACGAGGACGGGACATTAAGGTGCGGAAATCGCCTATATGTTCCGAATGGAGAATTAAGGCAGGAGTTGATGACAGAAGCACATAGCTCCATATACTCGATTCATCCAGGAGGGACCAAGATGTACCGGGACTTAAGACAATATTACTGGTGGCATGGAATAAAAAGGGAGATTGCCCGATTTGTGGCAAAATGCTTAGTCTGCCAGCAGGTGAAGGCCGAGCAACAAAGAACTGCAGGTATGTTGCAGCCACTTCCCATCCCTGAATGGAAGTGGGAGCATATTACCATGGACTTCGTCACTGGATTTCCAAGAAGCCCTAGTGGAAAGGATGCAGTATGGGTCATCGTGGATCGGCTCACTAAGTCGGCTCACTTCTTGCCGTTCAGAGTCGGACAATCCACGGAAATACTAGCCGACATGTATATGCGACAGATCATAAAATTACATGGAGTGCCGGTTAGTATTGTATCAGATCGAGACTCGAGATTTATATCTCACTTCTGGCGAAGCATGCAAGAGAGTCTCGGTACCAGGCTCAAGTTCAGTACTGCCTATCATCCCCAGACAGATGGCCAATCAGAGCGCACAATTCAAATCTTGGAAGATATGCTGCGATCATGTATACTGGACTTTGGAGGATCTTGGGAAGATCATCTGCACTTAGTGGAGTTCTCCTACAACAACAGCTATCAGGCAAGCATTCAGATGGCACCTTTTGAGGCATTGTACGGAAGGAAGTGCAGATCAACGATATGCTGGAGTGACATTGGCGAACGTCAAATACTGGGTCCAGAGTTGGTAACGGAGACAGTGGAGAAGGTAAGGCAGATTCAGAATCATCTTCGTGCAGCCCAGGATAGACAGAAGCATTGGGCCGATGCGCACAGACATCCCCAGGAGTTCAAGGAAGGAGAGCATGTATTTTTGAGGATCTCGCCCACTAGAGGTACTATCAGATTTGGCAGCAGAGGCAAGTTAAGCCCAAGGTACATTGGGCCATTCGATATCTTGGAGCGCATTGGTGAGGTGGCTTACCGTCTTGCATTACCTCCATCCTTAGAGGGAGTGCATGATGTATTCCACGTCTCACAACTGAGGAGATACGTGACGGACCCAAGTCATATAGTGGATCATTCTGAGATTTTGGTGGGACCTAGCCTGAGATACGAAGAGCAGCCAGTGGGTATACTCGACACCAGTGAGAAGACACTGCGAGGGCAGACAATCAGACTGGTTCGAGTAGCTTGGAAACAGCACTCTCCTGTCGAATTGACCTGGGAGCGAGAAGATGTTATGCACCAGCGTTATCCACACTTATTTGCTGATGCAGGTAAAACCTGAGCATCTTTAATTTATGTAAATCTTGCCTTTATAGTTTACCCTTCGATTGCGAGGACGCAATCCTCTTAAGGGGGGTAGATTGTAAACACCCTAAATTTTTCAGATTTTTAAAAATCAATTTTTGGGAATTTTCTGCATTTTTCAGGAATTTACATAGGTCCTGTGGTGAATTTATCATTTTTAATTGCTAATAACCAATATTAAAATATAATGGAAATATGATTTTATGGTGTAAAATAGAAAACCGGACTTAGGATAATTTTCTGAGATTTTATTGGGCCTCAGACCTATTTTTAAAAAGCCTAAAAACTATTTTTAGTAATTAATTAATCAATTAAATGATTATTATTATTATTATGTTTTTTTTTCGTTTTAGGGGCCCGGCCAGGCCCAGTGGGCCGAGCCCAGTGACCCAGCCCACAAACCAGCTTAGCGGGTCGGGCGGGTCCGCCCAACCCGGATCCGCGCCCGACCCGACCCGAGAGAGCCACCCCTTCCCCACGATTCCCTCTCCCCGCTCCCCAGGCCGCCGCGCTCACAGACCCCAGCGACTCCTCCTCCTCCCACCAGCAGCCGAGCACGGCCCCATTTCCACCCGCAGCCCCCGGACTTCGCCGACCGGCCACCGTGCCTCCTCCTCGGCGGTGCCGTACCTCCCCGAGTACCCTGCCGCCTCCGGCAACGCCACCCCGTCCAGCGTATACTCCGGCGAGCGCGGACACGACACAGAGGATCTGTGCCCTAATCTGGACTCGTCGACACAGGACACTCGGACACGAAAATCCGGTTCCGAGGAGCCCAGTTCAGGTAACCGTAACTTCTTGCTCGTACCTCCGTTTTCGATTCTGTAAATTGCAACGCTTAGCCTGTATGACCCTCTCGGTGCCCGGACAAACCGCTCGGGGCATCGCGTCCTGTGGTGATCGCACACCGCGATCCAAAAACAGGAAAAACCAGACCCTGTTTTACCCCGGAACTGAGTACGCCCCGCCAAACGGGACGACTTGGTCACGTGCGGTCTTCACAGATACGTGCGCGTCGTTGATACGGATGTGTGAGATTTTGCGGAAGCTGATTCCGGTGTGCGTGCACACCGGAATCAACGCGTATCCGCGGACATCGCCCCGTATCTGCCTTTTCTGTAATTCACCCTAACTTCGTGTACACACGTCAGATCGAGACGAAACTTGCGCCATCGGACTCGTAGCGATACGCTGGTCCTGTGGGTCAAGTTTGGTTCGATTCTGAGAACGTTGACGAAATCGCGTGTTGTGGGCCCCACAGGCCCCACTCGACGGGCGATTTTGTGATTGGCTCATCGGAATTCAAATCTGAAAGTTCTGTTGGGTTCGTATCAGCGTTCCTGACCTGTTGACACTACGTTTGGTGAATTTAGAGACCGTTGACCCTGACACGTTTTTCGGTGCAAAGCGGGCCCACCAGTGGACCGCATTTTGGCCCGAAACTGTCGTTTTTGCCCTTGTCTCCAAATTGGACCCATGGACAGGCGTTCCTAGCTATTTGACACCTTCTGAGCGTGATGGTACTGTTTATTTCAGCTTTCGGAGACATCTCTGGAAATTTCCGAAATCGGGACCTTAGTGGAATTTAAATATCAGGCAAGTGCACCTTGCCAAACTTGCAGTCTTTATTTTCATATTTTCTGTAATAATACTTTGCTGGATGTCTTGTGTAAATTCATATAAACCTGTTTAAACTGCTTAACCTAGGAAATGCGTGACGTACCTAGTGTCCGATCATAGTCGGGTGCCAACACCGTATGCGGTGTTGGGTTCGTCATTTAGAGATGGATTTACGATTCCCTTGCTTTTGTACTTGACCTATCAAGTACCCTACAACCCAGGACACTTGACACTATCATGGACAGAATCCTTCTGAGATATTCGTGGTGATTCTGTATAGGATACATGACCTGACAGATTTATTTTAGTTATAGACAGTATGACTTGTTGCATTAGTTATAATCCCGCTGACATGGACATGAGACGTTATGGTCATAGCTTGCGTGATTACATTGGGTGGGGAGAGACACACAGGCTACAGGCTGTTCTATATATATATCTACTATTATTGTAAGGTTGTAGACTCTCCAGCAGAGCTAGACCCTTTACGTGTTATTACTGCTACCGGCTCCCCGACACAGAGCTTGTAGCGGTCTCAGACTGAGTACTAGTGTTGCTCTCATTTGTATATCACATAGATGGTTACATAGTCTACCATGCTGTTCCTTTATTTATTGTACTGCTTATTCATTTGGCTTGTATTATTTTGTGCCTAGCTATGTCCACTGAGGACCTGGAATGGATTATGTCCCCAGGTTTAGCTGAGGAGCAGTACCCCGAGATTTACGGGACCGGAGCTGAAGCTATTGCTGGAGCAGAACCAAACACTGAAGACGAGGTGACTGCCGAAGACTTCTCCTGAGTGCCTATTCCAGTACTCAGTATTTATTTCATGTTTATCTCTTGTTCCTGGCCTATAGAGCCAGTTTATTCAGACATAAGTCGGATTGTTTCTCCGACTGACTTGCTGTGATTGTTGTTGCAACTTATTTCTATTTCATTATGCAGTTTATTTCTTTATCTTTATGGATGAGATTAGTGTGACTTGTGGTAGTAGACCTTATTTACAGCTTAAGTATGCCCTGATGGTTCCATCAAATTGGGTTATCCATCGGTGCGTACTGCTGGCCGTTACCACGTGTCCAGTCCCTCGATATTTTGGGACTGGGGCGTGGCACACTTGTTAACTCTTGGAGCACTCTTGCTCAGTTTAGCCTCGATAAACGAGCCTTGACTTTGGCATATCTCGATTCCCATAGCCCTCGACTGTCGTGCCCTCGACTGTCACGCCGCATGGGGACTCATATTTTGTCTTGTAGTTGCTTGCTTGTGCATAGTGCGCCACTTCTCTTATTCTCGTAACTCTTGCTTTGTGCGCCAGTTTGCTTGCATTGTAGAATGTGCCTATTGTTGTAATTCTTGATTTGTTCGCTTCATCTTCCTTCTGCTCTATTATCGATTTTATGCGTCATGTTGTAGACTTTTGCACCATGACTTCTGCGACCTAGTATTATAGATTTGTGTGCCATATAGTTGCTTGTTCGCGCATAGTGCACCACTATCCCTGACTAGCCTATATTGTCACTTTGAAAGTGCGTCGACCCTAAACTTTTTGTGATTGAATGTATATGCATGGGTCCGGTTGTTCACTTGATGCCTATTCTAGATTAGTTGAGCTTGACCCTGATTGATGATCTATGACCCCAGAATTTGAGGAATTAATGAGGCATTCATGATCGTGACTCGATCATATGAGATAGAAGATTTCTAATTAAATATGACTCCTGACATGATCAAAGCATGATTCATGTGACCAACTGATAGGTTTGGTATTCTGACTTAGCTATTGTATTCGTGCCGATATAATTGTCTTGCTCGCCTGTTTATAATGGCTACATTGTACAATGAGTGTGGGATATTGGCCAACATGTACACTGAACGTGTCATGATAATTCATGCTCGGTGCATAATATTATATTCTTGAATTCTTGGCACAAAAATGATAATGGGTGAGAACCATAACGTGGCTAGGTTATTGCTTATTTGAATGTTGCATCTATATTTGGGTGAATCCAGACTTGACTCCTTATATTAAATAGATTTGTATCAAATGTATCTGTACTCTGTATGATATCATTAAAGGAAATATTCCTGTGACCACGACCGGAATTTCTATATCACTATAGGGATAATTAGGTAATATAAAAGCTAATTAGAACTTGGGAAGGAAATGGCATTCCGAGATCGTGCGTGATGGACTGCCCCGTGATAATTTTTATGGTGTTCAAGGCTGGCCACCACGAATATTGTATATCATTCGCATGTAGTGGAGCGCAATATTTAAAAATTTTATATTTAAACCGAACCAATATTTTCTCTATAGGAAGGTTGAAACTGTTACTGATTTATTAGCGCAGTAGCCCTACGGGGAACTTGTATGATAATTAGCACGGTGGCCCTACGGGAAACTGGTGCAATCATAATTTTCTGCTTGTATAATATTGGCTCGGTTAGCCCTGCTTGACATGGCACGATCTGAGGATGCTTATTATTATTATCTGGGATAACCCAGACTCCACATAACATGCCATAACATTGTTTGGTCATTCTAACCTGACTTGGTTGTAATTATAATTCTGCTAGTAGCTTAGGGACATGGACTTTCATAGTGTGGTGTTCAAATTCTCTTCTTGTTTGGTTGGGGAGTTGAATCATTATGCTATGATGGAATATGGACCAAACTACGACACAAAAATCCTATCTTGACAATAATCCTGGGATATACCTTATCTTGGGTAGCATGGCATTTTATGTCCTTGTTTGGTGAAGGAGTGCCATGTTATCTCAAAGATGGAACACGCGCCAATAATTTTTGGCTATTGCACTATATGCTTGATATGGTTTTTGTTTCTTCATTCATGATTCCTTGTGGTACTTATTATTTGGGGTCTAACTCGACTAGTTTTGTATAGCCAGATTTAGAGCCAGCACCAGAGGATCCAGTTTATCCCCTTACGATGCCACGCACCAGATGGATGGCCGCTGAAGGGTACGGGTGGATTTCTTGATCACTGATCATCTTGTACATCCTACTATTTTGGACGTTTAGCCACCGACACTTGTTAGTCGACTTATCTGGACATCAGTTCATTTTTATATAAATGTAATATAATCAGACTGTAGCTGATCTCGGTTGCGTAACTATTGATATTCTACTAGCCTAATATTTTGATGGCTAGATCTCTAAAATATTTCGATGGAGCATTTGGGATGCCTTACGGCTTTATCTCACATATTCTATGTTGTTGTTACTTGCTTGAATGATTAAAACATAGTTTTTCTGAGACCCTAGGAGACTTGAATGTAGCATGCACCCACTTGTCTTTCTACAGCCGTGACTATCGTACGATGTTCTATACCTTATACGGGGAAGATGGCCATGTCTGTCTCTATATTCCGGTACTAGGGCGCGACAAGGTTTTAGTGGTGGCCCCTATAGGTATAATTTTTTAGACTTTTGGGGTGTCATGATCTTAGGAGTCTCATTCAAACATGTTCCTTCTTGAATTCCTGAATCTGTTCTTCTCGATACTCAGCTTGAACCACCTGATTGATTGTTTCTCTGTTCCTTCCCATCATGTTCTTGATGTCTTTTGTCCCTTTCTTCCAGGGCTTCCCTATCTTCAGTTGCCGGAGCATAAGGGGCATCAAGGTGACTAGTAGGTCCGGACGAGATGGGACAGTAGCGTTAGGCAGTATTTCTTAAAGATCCAGTTTGGATCGAGCCAGTGGTTGGGCCCCTAGGCGAGACAGTAGCAGAAAATATTGAGCAACCTGCTACAGAGGTTATGGCTCCCCCAGTAGAGCCAAAAATTCCAGCAGTACTTGATACCCCCACTTTATTAGAGATCATCATGGGGATGATAGCCGCACAACATCATCAGGTGGCGATACAGCAAAATCAGTAACTCCAGCAGTAGGAACAGAATATATTATTGAACCAGGGTTTGCCAACAGCTCTAAAAGGAGATGGAAGGATAGATTCAGGGACGTCAGTTAGAATCTATCGACCTATCCCCCGGTACTTTGATGGTATGGAGGATGCCATCACGGCAGACAATTGGCTCCAAGATATTGAGGGTATTCTGGCAGTGGTCAAGGTTCCAACTAAGGAACAGGTTGACCAAGTTCAGTTGCAACTTCAGGATCTCGCCAGGGATTGGTGGACGGCAGAGAAGGTCGACTTGAGGCAGCCTATTTCTTGGAATAATTTTAGGATTCGGTTCAGAATAAAGTATTTTTGAGTCGTGGACCAGTTTGAGTTGCAATAAAGGTTTATTAACCTCAAGTAGTCTGGTAGAACAGTGGACGACTACATAGTAGAATTTAGCCGACTAAGTAGATTTGTACCAACAATGGTGGCAACATATCCAAATAGAGCAATAAGGTTCCAGCAAGGACTTCATCTGGAAATTCTACAGTTGGTAGAAGGACAAAACTACCAGACTGTTGATGATGTATTAGTAGCAGCCAGGAGGCACGAACTAACTTTATAAAGAATGACATCAAGGACATGAGGCCAGAAGAGGTCTCATCCACAGAGCATTGGAGGAGGAGCATCGCCCCGAACGTCAGCACCATCTCATAACGTCGTATTCGTGACATAGCACCGCACAGAGCAGTAGTTTTAACAATAACAGTATTAGCTCAGCAACAACAACCGAGGCACCAAAAGCAACAGAGCCAGTCATTATCAATAGGTTATACGTATTGTGGCAATGAAGGCCATACTAGGAGTGATTGTAGGGAAGCAAGTGGGTTATGCCTGAGATATGGTAGCCTCGATCATAGTATTGCTACATGCCCATTGATTCAAAGGTCAAGGAGACTAGAACCCCCAGTTTCTTGCATTTCTAACACCAAGAGCAATGCAACACGGAGAGACAGCATTGAATGTGAGAAAGTTAGCTCAAGGACCATTACCAACGTAAGACAAGATGTATAGGCAGCATCAATATCAGCATCAACAGCAGCAAGGACAGCAGAGACCACGATAATGCCACCAGGAAAGGCAACAACAAGGAGCTCGACAAGGCCAAGGGCAGGCATTAACCTTGTCTCTGGAGGAGGCTTTAGCATCATGTGACATGGTGGCAGATAATATTTCTTTCACATCTTTTTTTCTATAGCATTAATTAATTCAGGAGCTTCACATTCATTTATATTTGCATACTTTACGATATGTATTGGATTGGAGTTCGTGTCATTGTTGGAGAGGCTAAATATACTCACTGGTAATGGGCTTGTAGAAGTTAGTAGGGTGTGCCTAGACTGTCTAGTCGTAGTGTGTGACCACCTATTACCTGCGAAGTTGATTGAGTTTCCTATGGATAACTTTGATGTTATCTTGGGCATGGACTGGCTGAGAGACAGTCATGCTATGATAGATTGTCATAAGGGTTAAATGTTATTTTGTATCCCTGGTTTGGAAGAGTTTACACTCGCAAGGTCTATGAGAGGCTAGCAAGAATGAGTTACAGCGGTAGCAACAGAAGGAGAACTGATACCCAAGATAGTTGACAAATTCATGGATTTCCTTCTCGAAGAACTTCAAAGATTGCCTCTGGTACAAGAGGGTAGAGTTCACTATAGAGTTGATGCCAGGAACGAAGGCTATATCTCATAAGGTTTACCAAATGTTACCTTCTGAACTTGACCAGTTGTATCAATATATTGAAGAGATAAAGGCAAAAAAATTTATTCGTACCAGTGGGTCACCATGGGAAGCTCCAGTAGTGATAGTGAAGAAGAAGGATTGATCGACCCTACTATATACTGACTATAGGCAGTTGAATGTAGTGACAGTAAAGAACAAGTATTCCTTGCCTAGGATAGATGACATGTTTGATCAATTGAGTGAAGTCAGAGTATTCTCTAAAATTAATCTATAATCTAGATATCATCAAGTGAGAGTACGGAAAGAAGACATACCTAAAATAGCATTCAGGTCATGATATGGACATTATAAGTTCTTAGTGATGCCATTCGGATTGACCAATGCACCAGCAGTATTTATAGATTTGATGAACCATATCTTCATGCCCTATTTAGATCAGTTTGTGGTAGTATTTATCGATGACATCCTGGTGTACTCCCGTAATGAAGAGCATCTCAGAAAGGTGTTACAGATTTTGAGGAAGCACCAGTTGTATGTGAAACTTAGCAAGTGTGAGTTCTGGTTAGATCATATTTCATTCTTGGAACATATCATCTCGGGAGCAGGAGTATCAGTAGATCCCAAAAAAGTTAAAGCGGTAAAGAATTGGCCAGTTTCGAAGACCGTAGCAGACATTTATAGTTTTCTTGGATTAGCAAGGTACTACATGAGGTTCATATCAGATTTTGCAAGGATCTTCGCACCAATGACCCGGTTGACTCAAAAGGATGTTATGTTTGTATGGTTAGTGGAATGTCAAGTAGCTTTTGAAGAACTAAAAAAAAGGTTAATCTCGGCACTGATCTTGATACTTCCAGTAGGATCAGGAGAGTTCACAGTATATTATGATGCATTAGGGAAGGGTCTTGGATATGTTTTGATGCAGCATGGGAGAGTGATAGCATATGCATTGCAGCATGGGAGAGTGATAGCATATGCATCACGACAGCTTCGGGATCACAAGAAGAATTATCCGACTCACGACTTAAAGTTGGCAGCAGTGGTTTTTGTGCTTAAGTTGTGGAGGCATTACTTGTATGATGATCGGGTAGAAATATTTATAGACCATAAGAGTTTAAAATACGTATTCACCTAGAAGGACTTGAACATGAGGGAGAGGAGATGGCTGAAATTGTTTAAGGATTATGACATGGAACTTCAATACCATTTGGGCATAGCTAATGTAGTAGCAGATGCTCTTAGCATGAGGGGTAGTACATTTTTTTTAACAACGCAGAAGCATATCCTAGAAGATCTTTGAGAGATGGGCATTGAGATAGTGTTTCCACAAGATGAGGGAGCCTTGACTAGTTTACAGATACAGTCTACTTTGGTAGACAGGATCAAGGAAGCTCAGGCAGAAGATTCGCGGATTCAGGAGTTACGAGCAGAATGGGAGTCGGGACTCAGGAAGGACTTGACTATTCACAGCGATAGGACGTTGAGGTTTGGAACTCGACTCTACGTGTCGAGTGGGGATATACGACAAGAGATCATGACTGAGGCCCATAATTTTCAGTATTTTATCCATCATGGGGGCACGAAGATGTACCAAATATTAAGCAACACTTCTGGTAGAACGGGTTGAAGCGCGAGATAGAACATTTTGTAACCCGATGCATGATATGTCAACAAGTGTAGGCATAGAAGCAGAGGTCGGCAGGATTGTTATACCCTCTCCCCATTCAGGAGTGGAAATGGGAGCATATTACTATAGACTTTATGATCGGTTTACCTAGATTCCCGACTCGACGAGATACAGTTTGGGTGATGGTGGATTGTCTCACTAAAGTGGCATATTTTCTTCCGTTCAGAATTAGACAGTCTATGGAACAATTGGCAGATATGTATATGCGGGAGATTGTAAGGCAACATGGTGTGCCAGTAAGTATAGCATCAGACCGAGATTCGAGGTTCACTTCTCATTTTTGAAAAAGCTTGCATGAGAGATTGGGTACTAAGTTAAAATTTAGTACAACATATCACCCTCAGACAGATGGGCAGTCCGAGAGAACTATCCAGACCTTGGAGGATATGTTACAAGCTTGTACCCTAAACTTTGGTGGATCATGGAAGAAACACATGCACTTGGTAGAATTCTCGTATAACAATAGTTATCAGGCCAGCATACAGATGGCACATTTTGAGGCATTATATGGAAGGAAGTGCAGGTCATCGTTAGCTTGGGATGACATTGGTGAAAGAAAGATGTTGGGCCCAGAATTGATTACTCAAGCTGTGAAAGTTGTCAAGAAGGTCAGATAGCGGCTACGAGTTGCGCAGTATCGACATCACCATTGGGATATCAGCATCGTAGGCCTCTAAAGTGTGGTATCGACGATTACGTATTTTTGCGAATTTTACCCGTCCATAGAGTCATTAGATAAGGAGTTCGCGGGAAGCTTAGTCTATGATACATTGGGTCGTTTGATATTCTCGAGCGGGTAGAGAATATTTCTTATCGCCTTTGCTTCGTGAGGTGTATGACTTATTTCATGTGTCTCAGTTGCGTAGGTATGTCCTGTAAATACCCAGATTTTTTAGAATTTAATTTTAAAATTTTATAATAAATTTTTAAATTTTTGGAGATTTTTCTGTAATTTTTAATTAATTATAATAAATATTCTTCAGGGATTTATATTTTGTGTATTAAATTAATTACTAAAATATTATAAAAATTATATTTGTGACTGTATAATTAATAATAAAGTATTGTGTAAATTTTTTAGAATTTATTGTGCTCAAAAACTATTTTTAAATAGCTAAATATATTAGCTTTAATTATACCAACCCAGACCGAACCAACCCAACTTAAACCAACCCAAACCAAACCAAACTGAACCCAACCCTACCGAACCGGATCATACCCGACCCGCTAACCCGTAACCCGACCAGACCCACAAACCCTTAATATTCAGTAACAGTAGCTCGACCTCTTTTCCTTCCCCTTCCCCTTCCCCAAAACCGACAGGCCGACTCCCTTTCTTCTTCCCGTAATAGCCGCACCTAGCCCCTATAAAAGCCCCCAGTGAGCCGAACACCACCATCATCACACCCTCTCTCATTTTCGATGATCCACCATCGACGACGATGCCGGACCGTCGTGTGCCACCGCTGCAAAGACGGGCCGTCCAACATCCCGAGCACAGTAACAGTAAGGTATGCTACTTCCCACCTTCGTATCTTTCTGTACAGTTATCCAAATATCAATCTGTCAAATCCTATGTGAAGAGCACATGACCCTTTTGAACCCTCTATAATTAGTTCGGGGTATCGTATCCTGTGTTAGTCACAAATCGAGACACAAAACAGAAAAAAATAACCCAAATTGGAGTTCAGAAAACTGTCCCAAACTCCCATGTTCATGGCCATTTTTCTTCCAACCTAGTTAATATTTTTAAATTCTACTTAAACAGTAATTTAGACAACATAACCAAAATTTAATCCCACTAATTAGTTTATTTTAATTTATTGTATGATGTGTTCTATTCGCGGTTAAAGTTGACCAAAAATTTGGTTTTCTAAACCCAAAATTTTAAAAAATTGGGTGTGTTCCACTAAACGAGATAACTTCGTTATGTACAAATTGCATCAAAAGGCGTGTATCATCAACACGAACGTGTGAAATTTTATAAAAGTTGATTTGGATGTGCGTGCACACCGGAATCAACACGTATCCGTCAAAAAATCTCGTATCGGCCTGTTCTGACACTCGTCATAATTTTGTGTATGCTTGTTATTTCATAAAGAAACTTGTGTCATCGGATTCGTAGCGTTACGCTGGTCCTGTGACCCATGTTTGGTTCAATTCTGAGAACGTTGATAAAATTCTATTTTATGGGCCCCACAGCTTTGACGGACGATTTTATGACCGGCTCATCGGAATCCAGTTCTGGATGTTCCGATGGGTTCGTATCATCATTATGGACTTGTAGACACTAAGTTTGATGAATTTGGAGAACTTTATCTTTGGCATATTTTTTGGTACGAAATGGGCCACATGTGGACCCCACTTTGACCAAAAACTGTTAATTCTGCCCCTGTATCCAAATTAGACTTATGGATCATCAATCCTAGCTAATTCATGTATTCTGAGAATGGTGATAATGTTTATTTCAGCATCCGGAGGCGTACCTGGAGATTTTATTATTACAGGAGCAACTGAAGGAGTTCAGAACCGAGGTACCTTGCCAAACTTGTAATAGTTTCTTTAATATTATTTGCTTGATTTATTTTTGTGACGTACCTATTCAACCTAGGACCGTGAGATATTGCTTAGCGTCCGAATAAGATTCGGATGTCGACGCCGTACGCGAAGTTGTGTAACGTCACTTAGAGAGTTGATATCACGATCCTATATATTTTTCGTGCTTGCTTTACCAAGTACGTCATACCATAGGATACTTGACACTATTCATAAGACAAAAAAAATTCTGAGTTATTCCTGGTGATTCTGTATAGGCTTACAGGATTTGTGACATAAGATTTACATATACATAGATAATATTATGACTCACTGTACTAGATAGAGGTCATGATCTTATGTGTTATGGACATAAGATATTGTAGATATGAGATGTGTGATTACGTTGGTAGGGAAAGACACACAGGCTACAGGTTGATTACATATATATATATTTATTATTGTGGTGCTTTAGTCTCTATATCAGAGCTTGGCCCATTACGTGATATTACTGCTACCGGCTCTCCGACATAGAGCTTGTAGTGGTCTCGGCCTGAGTACTAGTGATGCTCTTATTTACATATCACATAGCGGGTTATATAGCATTCCCTGTTGATATATTTTTATATACTATATTTTATTTGGCTTGAGTTATTCTTGTACCTTGCTATGTCCCCTGAGGACCTGGATCAGGATTATGTCCCCAGGTACAACAGAAGAGGAATACCCCGAAGTATACGGAACAGGAGCTGACGCTGGAGCAATACTGGCACCAGAGGACGAGGTTGTGCCAGAGGATTTCTTCTTAGTATTTTGTTATAAATACTCGATTATTTCTGCTTCCAGTTATTCTATATCTTGACTCTTGGATTATTGTATTGACTTCTTATCGGGTTGTCCCCCGAGATAATTTTTATTGAGACTTGATGATGGACTATATTTTTATATTTATTAGTCTATCATATTTGTTTACTTTCTGTGGATGAGATTAGAATTTGACTGTGACATATATCTTACAACTTAAGTACACTCTAACGGGTCCATTAAATTGGGTTTGCCCATTGGAGTTGTGCTGCTGGCAATTGCCACATGGCTAGTCCCTCGGTATTTTGGGACTGGGGCATGACATATCCTGAACTTGAGCCATGTCCTCGACCATACTGAGCTAGTCGTTAGTATCGACTTGTCTTACGAGGAACATCCTGTGTCCATTTTGGACCAAAGAAAGAAGGTACTCAAGAGCCGGACTATCCGCCTTGTCCGTATTGCTTGGGGGCACCACTCTTTGGGTGAGTCAACGTGGGAACGCGAGAATGATATTCAGTCTCAGTATCCGTACTTATTTGACTCATAAGGTATATTTCTTCGTATGCCTTCTTCCAATTCCGTGATCATTAATTACGTTGCTAGAGCACTATTAATATTGCTATGTGTATATTATTTGGCTTGCTTGTATATTATATGTGGTTGTTTGTAGCTAGATGTGCTTGTCCTGATGTCTCTAGTTGCTTTAGTCCTAAAATTCTGAGGATGGAATTTTTTTTTCTACGATATGTCACTCCCCTATCCTGTATAGTTGGGATATACTCAAGTTGGCACAATTTTGATAGTGTTTTTATTTTTGGCGCACTTTGAGTATACTTCAAGTGCACAGCTGAATGGAAGCTTGGCGTACATTGGTTAATATTGATTGTGTGATGGTGGTAGGTAGGGTGTGTGGCTTGAATTTGTTGGAGAGATCTGACGGTTCACCATCAACCACTTGCCTATATATATCCTTGTTCTCATTCTCTCTCCTCACTTGTTCATTTATCTTGTTTTGCTATTGGTTTTTTTTATAGGCAAGTACATCTTGCAAATATGAAGAAACATGATTGGCTATAGTTTTATTCTTAATATTTATTGTTGTAATTAGTTTCTAGTAATGTTCTGATTATAATTAGTTCTTGGAGTTTTCATATTTGAGGTAGTTAATGATTTTATATTAATTTTATTATGAGGGTTTTCATGAGTATATTTTTCTAGGGAATGATCCCCTAAAAATGAGATATTTTCAAAAGATATTGTTTCCTGATTTCGAACTTGGATTTTTTATTTATTTTTGGTTCTTGTTGCTTGAGGAATGGATCACTGTCATAGTCTTGAGCTTGAGCTATGAGTGAATCAATGGTGGGTTGGTTGGAGAAGAAGAATAGTGACAAGAAGTACACAGGAGGATTTGCACTATGGACGCATGTTGAGTGTAACCTGCAGTCCATGGGTGCATGTTGAATATGACCCGTATTTCATACTCGTGCGTACTTTAAGAGTACTGCCAATTTCTTACAAAAGTATGTCAAGGGGATAATTTTTTGGAAAAATTCTCTTGGCGCACTTTTGGAAGATTTCAGCCTCTGGTGCACAATTGATGTATTATCGAACAAACCGAGCAAAAGTGTGCCAGTCTACTTTTCAGAGACTTTTGACCAACTTACTTTTTGGCTCACTTTTTAACCAAATCAGCAGACCGACACACAATTGACTCATTGTGCATTAACTATCAAAAGTGCGTCGCTCTTATACATTTAAACCTTGGCGTATTTTTTTGACGCTCAACGGTTGGCATACTTTTGATGAGTTAATAATATGGCGCACTTGTTAACTCTTGGCGCACTCTTGCTCGGTTCAGCCTCGATAAGTGAGCCTTGACTTTGGTACGTCTCGATTCCCGTGGCCCTCAACTGTCGTGCCCTCGACTGTCGAGCCGCCTGGGGATTCGTATTTTGTATTATAGTTGCTTGCTTGCACATAGTTCGTCACTTCTCTTATTTTCGTAACTCTTGCTTTGTGAGCCAGTTTGCTTGCATGTGTAGAATGCGCCTATTCTTGTAGTTATTGATTTGTACGCTATATCTTCCTGCTACTCTATTTTGATTTTGTGTGCCATGTTATAGACTTTTGCGCCATGACTTCTGTGACCTAGTGTTATAGGTTTGTGCGCCATATAGTTGCTTGCTCGCGCATAGTGCGTCATTATTCCTGACTATCCTATATTGGAACTTACAAAGTGCGCCGACCCAGGACTTTTGGTGATTGATTGTGCATATATGGACCCGGTTGTGCACTTGATGCTATTCTAGATTAGTTGATCTTGACCATGATTGATGATATATGACCCCAAAATTTGAGGAATTATTGAGGCATTTATGACCGTGACTCGATCATATTAGATAGAAGATTCTGAATTAATTATGACTCCTGACTTGATCAAAACATGATTCATGTAACCAACAGATAGGTTTGGTATACTGACTTGGTTATTGTATTCGTGTAGATACACTTGTCCTGCTCGCCTGTTTATAAAGGCTACATTGTACACTGAGTATGGGACATTGGCCAACATGTACACTGAATGTGACATGATGATTCATGCTTGGTGCATAATATTATATTCTTGAATTTTTGGCACGAAAATGATAATGGGTCAGAACCATAGCGTGGCTAGGTTATTACTTGTTTAATGTTGCATCTACATTTGGGCAAATTTAGACTTGACTCCTTATATTAAATGGATTCGTACCAAATGTTCCCTTACTCTGTACGATATCATTAAGAAGAATATTCATGTGGCCACGGCAGATAATTCCATATTACTGTAGGGATAATTAGGTAACATTAAAGCTGATTAGAACATGGGAACATCCCGAGATCGTGCGTTATGGGTTGCCCCGTAATAATTTTTATGGCGTGCAAGGCTGGCCACCACGGATATTATATATCATCCACATATAGTTGAGTGCAATATTCGATATTTTTATATTTAAATCGAGCAAATATTTTTCCTATAGGAATGTTGGAATTGTTACTGATTTATCAGCGCGGTGGCCCTACGAAAAACTGATGCGACAATTAGTGCGGTGGCCGTACGAAAAACTGGTACGACAATTAGCACGGTGGTCCTACGGAGAACTGGTACAATCATGATTTTTTGCTTGTATAATATTGGCTCGGTTAGCCCTGCTCGACATGACACGATCTGAGGATGCTTATTATTATTATTATATAGGATAACTCAGACTCCACATAACAAGTTGTAACATTGTTTGGCCGTTCTAACTTGACTTTGTTGTGATTATAATTATGCTAGTAGCTTAGGGACATAGAATGTCATAGTGTGGTGTTTAACTTCTGTCCTTGTTTGGTTGGGGAGTTGAGTCATTATGATATGATAGAATATGGACCGACATATGATACAGAAATCCTAGCTCGACCATAATCATGGGACGTACCTTATCTTGGGTGGCATGGTATTTTTTGTCCTTTTTTGGTAAAGGAGTTCTATGTTATACCAAAGATGGGGCACGCGCCAATAATTTTTGGCTCTTGTACTATATGCTTGATCTGATTTTATTTCTTCATTCGTGTTTTCTTGTGGTACTTGTTATTTGGGGTCTAACCCCACTGATTTTGTATGGCCAAGGTTAGAGCCAGCACCAGAGGATCCAGCTTATACCCCTTACGATGACGCGCACCAGACGGATGGTCGTTTAAGGGAACGAGTAGATTTCTTGATCACTGATCGTCTTGTACATTCTATAATTTTGGGTATTTAGCCAGCGGTACTTATTAGCCGGCTTATCTGGACATCAGTTCCTTTTAACATAACTGTAATATAATCAGACTGCAGCTGATCTCGGTTGTGTAACTATTAACATTCTGCTAGCCTAATATTTTGATGGCTAGATCTCTAGAATATTCTGATGGAGCATTTGGAATGCCTTATTGCTTTATCTCACATGTTCTATGTTGTTGTTACTTGCTTGAATGATTGAGACATAGTTGTTCTGAGATCCTAGAAGACTTGATTGTAGAATGCACCATCTTGTCTTTCTATAGTCGTGATCGTCATACGACGTTTTATACCTTGTACTTGGGAGATGGCCATATTCGTCTCTGTATTTCTGTACTGGGACGTGACAACCACTCATAACCTGTACCCATCGGTGTACCTATCGGTTTGCAAATAGAAATCCAGATACCCTGAAATATTGTAAGGATGGAACCCAAGGGTCGTGCCATATGTTGATGGAAGAACCATCCCCAACTGACAAAATAACATTGCCATAGAGGTACTCTCTAGTACTGAGAATGCTGTTGGCTTTGCCTTAGCAAAAGCTCAAGCTCCTTCCTTTCTTTAGTCCCACATCGGATGGGCCAAAACTTTTTTGTGTACATATATTAGTTTCTCTTCTTTGCTCTCTTAAAGTTGTTGTGTGGGGAACCCCTTGGGCCACACGCGCGCGCCGCCACCGTCGCCCGGCCCGGCTCGGCTCGGTTCGTTTCGGCGCGCATAACGGGTGCGGGTACCCGCCCACATCTGCGGGCGCCGAATGTCGATTCGATTTCCTCTTCGGGTTCGGGCTGGGACCCTAAAATTTTTTTTGCTCCTCTTCATTTTTTATTTAATTTTTTGAACATTGGAAAATTAATTTCTTCCGTTACAAATTGTTTTTGAACCATTATAATTTTTTTATCCAGGTTCATTCTTTCTTTCTCCTGTGTAACGGCTGAATTAATAGGAAAATTAATTCAGACCGTTACATATTAGTATTATATATTTGTCTGATTTTTTTTGTAAAACATCAAAAATCTTTCTCTCCGAAAAATTGCTGCCAACAGATTTTTCACTCTATTCTTCGTCGTCATTTCACTCATCTCCAAGCTCTGGGCAGAGCTAAGTCCTGGTCATTCTCTCCAAGTCGTGTGCGGCGACGAGATACCGGTAGTACGGGGGTTTTACCACTACGAGCTTCGGGAACGTCTGCACACAGATCCCGAATCAACTCTTAGGACAGTGCTTCGTGCACGACTTCCCCAGAGGCCGGTAACATTAGTCTAATTTTATTTTTATTCACAAATTTTTCAATAAGAAAACGACAAATATTCCTAACAATATAAGAGTTGATTTATTTGTTAGAATTGAATATTTCTTAGAATTGAATTATCTAACAAATAGTCACTGTTTGTTTAATAGTTACTCTAACATACTGTTTGTTAAATAATTATTTGTTAGAATTGATTATTTCTTAGAATTAATTTTTCTAACAAATAGTTACTGTTTGTTAAATAGTTACTGTTTGTTTAAGCAAATTCTTCTAGCAATTTGTTACTGTACCAATTTTTTAATACTGTAGCAATTTATTTTCTAGAAATTTGTTACTGTAGCAATTTGTCTTCTAGCAATTTTTTTTATAGCTACTTCTAGCAATTTGTTAATAGTTACTCTAGCAATTTTTCTACAAAATTCAAGTTAACAGTTATTGTAGCAATTTGTTTCAATTCCTCAATTGATTTATTTGTTTACTTATCAAGTTGCTTACTATACTGTCAAATTGTAAATTTGCTTAAAGTGTTTTAAAAATTGTTAGCACATTTGATAATTTTGTCAATTGTAATTTTGATCACAAATTTTTTTTCAATTGTAACATACAATTTGCTTTATTTTTAATCACTTAGTATTTTGAAAGCAATCTAGGACCAAAAGAAAATAGTTTAGTAAAAAGAAAATTGCAAATAAAATCTTCAGATCTAAAGTTTCAAAGTAGAGACAAAATCGGGCACAAGCCGAAAGGGTCATTCTGTCAACCGGGTGTAAATAGCCCTAAGCGACACGGTACTTAAGAGTCTTCGGACCGCCGCTAGCTAGGAACCGGCCCCTACAGCTAACCTGAGTTGATCAACACTTGAAAAACTAAAGATATTAAGATTGTTTAGCAAAGACCACCTAAACTATTATCTTAGACATTGTTATTAAATAAATTTATATTTTTTCAGACTGTAATCATGACTGGTAAGGAGGAATCCTCTACTGCAAAACCTGCTAAGTTTGATGGCTCATACTTTAAAAGATGGCAGAGCCAAATGAAATTTTGGCTCACCACCTTAGGACTTATTTCTGCCATTGATGGGTCCACATCCATCACAAATGATTCTGATGATACTAAGTCTGACATAGGAGTGTCCACCTCCTCGAAACCAAAAACCCCTAAAGAAATAGACTTCCACTGTTTTCATAGAATTCTAAGCGCATTATCTGAATCCTTGTATGATATATTTTTTGAATACAAGAGCGCTAAAGAACTTTGGAAAGCCTTGGAAGATGAATATGGCTATGATGATGCCGGAATAGAAAGGTTTAATTCTTCAACCTTTAATAGGTATTTCATGGTAGATAACAAGCCAATGAATGACCAGCTCCATGAATTCCAAGAATACCTTAGGCATATTCAAGCCAAAGGCACATCTTTCTCAAATAAGCATAAAATAGCATACCTAATAGACAAGCTACCTCCATCTTGGTCAGATATTTCTAAGGAACTTATCCATACACAAGGAGATCTTACCTACAATCAAGTCCTAAAGAAAATTAGAACCGAAGAACAAATTAGATTGAGGTCTAAGCCTAAGACTGAATCTAAAGCTAAGGTAAACCTTGTAGAAGGCCAAGGAAAACCCAAATCTAATTTTTCTTATAAATCCAAAAAGAATTTCTTCAAGAAGAAGAAAAACTTTCAGCCTAACTACCAAAACCATCATCACCAAAACCAAAAACCTAAAAACTTCAGTCAGACTCAGGATCAGAAGAGATTTTGTTTTGTGTGTGGTAAAACAAACCATATGGCTACCAACTGCTACCATAGGAAGAAGGAAGCTGTCCAGACTTCCTTCAAAGGAAAGGGCTCAGTTAGACCAGAAGCGAACATGCTTCACAAAGGTTCTTCGAGTTCCTTCAGATCTGTAAGCTTTCAACCCCTTATTAACCTCTCTTACCATTCTGATGATTGGTGGTTGAATTCTGGAGCTAATGTTCATGTTTCGTTTGATCGCTCCTATTTTTCAAACTATCAGGAATCAAGTGGAGGAGGTATGAGCCTAGGAGATAGCTCAACGGCAAAAATTATTGGAAGAGGAAAAGTTGACCTGAAGATGACATCAGAAAAAAATTTAACTCTTCATGATGTTCTTCATGTGTCATCTGTCAGGAGAAACCTAGTTAGTGGATCCCTTCTTGTAGCCTCAGGATACAAAATTGTAATGGAGGCAAATAAAGTAGTATTTTCTAAGCATGACTCCTTTATAGGAAAAGGCTTTGTAAAAGACGGTCTTTTCATTTTAAGCACAATGAATACAATTTCTGATTGTTCTCTCATTGTCTCTAATATAGAATCTTCAAATATTTGGCATGGCAGACTAGGCCATGTGAACGTAGGTTCCATTAAAAGAATGATGACTTTAGATCTTTTTTCCAAGACTCCAATAGATGACAAACACAAATGTGAAATCTGTGTTCAAGCCAAACACACTAGATTACCATTCAAATCTGTAAAAAGAAATTCTGACCTTTTAGAACTTATCCATAGTGATGTATGTGACTCTAATAGGATTTTGACCAGAGGCGGTAGAAAATACTTTGTTACGTTTATAGATAATTATTCAAAGTATTGTTATATCTACCTTCTCAAAACCAAAGATGAAGTTCTAGATAAATTTAAGGTCTACAAATCTGAAGTTGGGAATCAATTAGAAAGGAAGATTAAGATCCTTAGATCTGATCGTGGTGGAGAATATACCTCAAATAAAATGATTAACTTCTGTGAAGAACATGGAATAATTTATGAGGTAACTTCTCAATATTCACCTCAGTCTAACGGAGTTGCTGAACGCAAGAACCGCACTCTGTTAGATATGGTGAATGCGATGCTTCTCAGCTCTGGTGCTCCTGATAACTTGTGGGGAGAAGCCCTTTTAACTGCCTGTTACATTCTTAATAGGATTCCTAGTAAGACAAAAGATAAGACTCCCTATGAGCTGTGGAAAGGTAGAGCTCCTAGGATTAATTACCTTAGAGTTTGGGGATGCTAAAGTCGGAATTCTCGAACCTAAAAAGAGGAAGATTGGTCCCAAGACTGTAGACGTTGTTTTCATAGGATATGCCTTAGACAGCTATGCCAATAATTTCTAGTGACTCACTCAGAAGTAAATAAAATCTCTAACAATACCATTATAGAAGCAAGAGATGCAGTTTACTTTGAAAACATATTTCCTTTTAAGGATAGAAGTTCAATCTCTTCCTACATACCCTCTTCTAGTTCTCATGTCCAATTACCTAGCTCACAATTTGAACAAGACTTAGAACCTAGACGGAGTAAAAGGAATAGGATTGAAAAAAAATTAGGAGAAGGATTCTTCACTTTTTTGATAGAGGGTGATCCCTCAACTTATGAAGAAGCAATATCGTCTCCTGATGCTCCCTTCTGGAAAGAAGCCATTAACTGTGAATACAACTCCATCATGGAAAATAACACTTGGTTTCTAACGGATCTACCTTTAGGCAATAAAACAATAGGCTGTAGTAAGTGGATTTTCAAGAAGAAATTCAGAGCCGATGGTACTATAGAGAAATACAAAGCTAGATTAGTTGCTAAGGGTTTTACCCAGAAGAAAGGGTTAGATTATTTTGATACCTACTCTCCTGTAGCTAGGATCATATCCATTAGAACTCTCTTGGCCTTAGCATCCATTCATGATATGCTAATCCATCAAATGGATGTAAAGACAGCATTTTTGAATGAAGATCTAGAGGAAGAACTTTATATGGACCAACCTGAAGGTTTCATTGCTAAAGGTCAAGAAAAGAAAGTCTGCAGACTAGTAAAATCCCTCTATGGCTTGAAACAAGCTCCCAAACAATGGCACAATAAATTTGACAAAGTAATTTGTGAAAATGGTTTCCTGTCAAATGAGTATGACAAATGTATATACTCTAAAGGTACATGTAAAAGTTGTGTCATTTTATGCTTGTATGTAGATGACAAACTTATCCTAGGTTCATCACTGGAATTGATAAATATTACAAAGAACTATTTATCTAGCCAGTTTGATATGAAAGACCTAGGAGAAGCCAACTTAATTTTAGGAATGCAAGTGACCAAAGGCAAAGAGGGTTATACTCTATCTTTAGCACATTCAATTAAAAAAATGCTAAAAAGATTTGAGTTATTTGATAAGAAACATGTCCTTACTCCTTATGACAGCAGTATTGTACTAAAAAAGAATAAAGGATCACCTTTGGAACAACATAAATATTCACAGATGATAGGCTCCCTTATGTATATAACAAACAGAACAAGATCCGATATTGCATTTGTTATTGGGAGACTAAGTAGATATACCAGTAACCCAAATCAGTCACATTGGACTGCCTTGGATAGGGTATTTAGATATCTCAAGGGCACCATAGATTACAAACTTCATTTTACTAGGCACCCTGATATCATAGAAGGTTATTCAGATGCAAACAGGGTAACCGACTCACATGATATAAAATCTACTAGTGGATATGTATTTACTCTAGGAGGAGCTGCAATCTCCTGGGGCTCTTGTAAGCAAACTATTATAGCTAGGAGTACAATGGACTCCGAAATGATAGCTTTAGATACAACTTGCACAGAAGCTGAATGGCTTAAAAATCTTATTATGCATATACCTGTTTTTCTTTGTCCTATTCCTGCAATTTCTATAAACTGTGATAATAAATCTGTTATTGAACTACTAAAGCATGATTCTGTGAATGCTAAGATGAACAGGCACCTGCAGCTGCGCTTCAAGTCAATAAAAAGCCTACTAGGCAAATATGTGGTTCTTAACTATATAAAGACAGAAAAGAACCTTGCAGATCACTTGACGAAGGGTCTGTCTAGGACTTTGATCCTAGAATCATCGAGGGGGGTGGGGTTAAGCCCATAAGTTAGTCACCAGCAGTGGCAACCCAACCGAGTCTGGCTGGAGATCCCAAGAAACCGGTTCAATGGGTAGAAACAAGCTGAACTTAGGTGACTTTATGGAACACTGACTCGAGATTAAAGTCTCATTAAAATAAAGTCCAAGCGGCTGTACATGTGTACAATGACTCCCCATCCCTATGATGACAGTGTTCCTGTGTGATATAGTTAGGATGAGGTTAAACTCTTAATAGGTCCAAACTGTAATGCTGGGTTGATTCATATCACCAACCATTAAGAACTTACCTATATGAGAGGTCGTGAAGGCCGCGACTATGGGACAGGGCGATCCCAGACAACTTTCATGAATGTGAAAAAGTGCGCATGGCCATTTAAAAGCGCCAACCAATAGACCAAGGACCTCTAGCGTACTATGTGTGCTATTTTTTTAAATCTGGTTCAAGAAGTCTGATTCAAAGCATAGTCCATCAAGCACTTCTTCAGATTAAGGCAATAGTCACTACGTGAGATTCAAGGCTGTAGTCCATCTCATCTATGTATAGTATTTTACTGTCCAGATGCTCTCTATCTCTCTATCTCTCTCTATTTACTTCACTCTTATCTCTGTTTCGGAACTTGACCTTTTGGGGGGAGGGATTGTTGGCTTTGCTTTAGCAAAAGCTCAAGCTCCTTCCTTTCTTTAGTCCCACATCGGATGGGCCAAAGCTTAATTTCTTGTTTACATATATTAGTTTCTTTTCTTTGCTCTCTTAAAGTTGTTGTGTGGGGAACCCCTTGGGCCACACGCGCGCGCCGTCGTCGCCGCCCGGCCCGGCTCGGCTCGGTTCGGTTCGGTTCGGTTCGACGGGCGTAACGGGTGCGGGTACCCGCCCACATCTGCGGACGCCGAATGCCGATTCGATTTCCTCTTCGGGTTCGGGCTGGGACCCTAAATTTGCTCCTCTTCATTTTTTATTTAATTTTCTGAACGTTGAAAAATTAATTTCTTTCGTTACAAATTGTTTTTGAACCGTTATAATTTTTGTATCCATGTTCATTCTTTCTTTCTCCTGTGTAACGGCTGAATTAATAGAAAAATTAATTCAGACCGTTACATATTAGTATTATATATTTGTCTGATTTTCTTTGTAAAACATCAGAAATCTTTCCCTCCGGAAAATTGCTGCCAACAGATTTTTCACTCTATTCTTCGTCGTCATTTCACTCATCTCCAAGCTCTGGGCAGAGCTAAGTCCTGGTCATTCTTTCCAAGTCGTGTGCGGCGACGAGATACCGGTAGTACGGGGGTTTTACCACTAGGAGCTTCGGGAACGTCTGCACACAGATCCCGAATTAACTCTTAGGGCAGTGCTTCGTGTACGACTTTTCCAGAGGCCGGTAACATCAGTCTAATTTTATTTTTATTCACAAATTTTTCAATAAAAAAATGACAAATATTCCTAACAAATGCTGGACCATATACAAGAACATGTAGGGGAAGGAAGAGCAGACCAGAATGAAGCAGAGTGGAGATATTTGCTTTTAAGAAGGGTCACCCAAACTGAGTTGGTTGCAGTGAGTAATCTCCAAGTCAATTTGAGCGTAAGTGATAAATTGGTAAAATGGTGATCTCGAATGCCCAAGCCTCCTTGGTATTTAGGTCTGGTGAACTTCGACCAAGCAGTATAATGAATCTTCCTATTATTTCCATTATTACCCCACCAGAAATTACATTGGTGCTTAGCCAGGATCTTGGTGACCTCTTTTGGAAGAGTGTAGGCTGACAAGTAAGTAAAAGCATTCACAGTGGGAGCAGTTTCAAGTACTATATTTTGACTTTTGTCAAATTTTATAGCATTTGAGGACTACAATGGACTCTTCTTTTTCTTCTTCTTCTTCTTCTTCTCCACATATTTAGTTTGTGGATTTTAATCTCATTTTGTTTGATTTGTTTAACGAAAATGAGAAAAATTATCGATACAAAATTTCAAGAAATGAGATAAAAAAATTCAAACAAAAATGAGAGAAAAAAATTATCAGACATCTTTGTCGTCAGTATTGGTTAATGGTTCTGAAGGAAAATTAGGGAAAGCTTTAATAGTTATGAAGGGAATGAAAATGAGGGAAAATATGGAGGAAAAAGGAAACGAAAATGAAGAGGGAAAATAGGAAGGAAAAAGAGGGAGGGAAAGGTCGAAGTTAATTTGGAGTGTCTATTTTGGAGTGTACCATTGTGTGCAAATATCAAGATGACACTCCAAAAATAGTTTGAAGTGTGATTTGGAATATAATTTGGAGTATTGTTTGGAGTGTCCCCACTGAAGATGCTCTAAGTAGGCAAAGAAGCAAGGGTGGACTTGATGAGGATAGTGCGACCGGCATGAGATAAACACTTCCTTTTCCAGCCTTGCAGTTTATTGTTTCTAGAATTCAGAAGATCAGAGAACGTATTAAATCTACATTTGGATTGGAGGAGACGATGGCGAAGGTATTTCTCTGATGGGAGCATGAGTTTGACACCAAGAAGATGAAGGAAAAGTTGTCTCATATAACAGTTTGTTATGTAATCACAAATTTCATACACAACTCTTAAAATATGAGGCTATGTACATGGTTTGCTTGTGCCACATGTCTATGTACCAACAGCTAGCGCATCAATCTAATCAATTTCTAAATTCTCATATGTGATGTATGTTGGAAAAAAAAAATTGGATTCATGTAAACAAAATAACAAAATGTTAGATGTTACCGGTCTCTGAAAAAGTCGTGCACTACACACTGTCCTAAGAGTTGATCCGAGATCTATGTGCAGACTGTTCTCAAATTCTCCTACTGGTAAAACCGCCGTGCTACGGATTTCTCGTCGTTGCACACCTTCGAAAGAGTGATCCGAACTTAATCCTTGTCCAAAACAAATGCGAAAGAGAATGGACGTACGTACACTGATTTGTTTTTGGAATCGAGGAGAAGTAACAACGTAGATCTGTATGTATGTAAGCTTGTATTGATGGAAAATGAAATATTATAGTATAGATGTATCAAAAAGAATTGTCCTTTTCCATGGAGGATTGAGAACCATATTTATACACTATTAAGAATTACTAACCTGGCACTTTATGGACCACAATAATCGGTAAAAGAGGGATGAGTTACCAGGAGAACCGGACTAGGGTAGGACTATACGTTTTATGATGTAAGTCAAACTATGCAACAATGTACTAATAGATGATTTTTATCAACAATTAAGTCAATGTTACATATGTTCAAAGAAGAAAAGAAAAAAAAAAAATATTATTTCAAACTCCCTTTTTTTCCACCTTCAAAATCTGAAGCAACACTTCAAAATTCAATAATGCTAAGTTTACTACCAAATGCTTACAACCTTCATACAATCCTCTCTTTCCCCTGCTATGTGGGCCACATCGAGCCTCACCTCTCTCTCCAATGTGGGCCACATCCAATCCCACCTTTCTCTCCAATGAACGGCTGCCACGTGACGTTCCTGTCACGTGACAGCCACCCGAACTGCCTTTGGATCCCACCTCTCCTCCCTCCTCCAATGGACGTCCGCCACATAGCGAATATAAGAGGGTTGTAGTCATAGCATAGTCCTTCAAAAATTGATTGGGCAAATGCTTAAGAAAAATGGTGATGACATAGAAATACCATAAAGTTTAGTAGGTTTATAAATGTGGGAATAAAAAATCTATTATGGTGTGCATGGACGGAGCCACATATAGCACATTGAGGTCCACTGACCTCACAGTGGAGCCCAATGTCTTCTATGTATTGTATGTAATTTTTTTTTAATTTTTTTTAAGATTTGTCCTCACAGTAAAAAAGAAGAAGAAATCGTTCCCACGGAATAAAATATCAGACTCTGCCACCGCCTCTGATGGTGTGATATCTCACCTTTGCTCATGTTCGTGGTCATGCCATGGGTTTGATCCATTTGTAGGCCGACGGTCTTCTACTTGGCAAGCCATAAGTAAATTTTTTTTTCTTATTGACATTTTGTCAAAGAGTCCATTTTTGTTCACTCATTAAAACTATAGTGTATATTTATCCTTCTACTCAAGTATCGTCATGTGTCATTTTTATGCAATCTAAATGATTTTATGAATATCAAAAATAGCTTGGTATTATTTGAGTAGAAATGTGAACATACTATCTAGTTTTGATGGGTGTAAAGAATGGACTCTAATTCTAGGCGTCAAAACATTCTGCTGTAAAGTAGCAAACATTTCTATTTTACATTGATCCTGTTAAATGTTCTTTGACTTTGTTATAGATAATCCATCCTTTTTTTTCTTTTTTCTTTAATCATATATAAGTGATATATATGATTCTCGTGGATTTTTGTATCCTGTTTCCCGAGTGATTATTTGCCTAACTCAGATTCTCATTGAACCTAATAGAATACACACCTACCTACACGTGCTTAGAGTCTGTTTGGATCAGTGTAAGTATGGGTTGAAAGTGTCATTTCTCATGCACATGCAGCCTACAGTGAGCAGTTTCAATGTTTGGATATGAATTGAAACTGGGACGAAAGTGTAAAACTGTCTCACAGATATAACTTCATGTTTGTCCATCGTTCTGCTTTTAGGGGTTGTTTGTTTCCCATATTTAGAGTACAAAAATATCTATAATTCAAATTTTTGACCATTTCAAGTATTTTGTTGAAAGATTTGTAGACAAATTTTACTATGATATGAAATGAATAATAAATCTTGTCTGTCACGAAAACGAAGTTTTGATATTGAACTTTGTTCTTCCGAAGTGGAACGCAGAAGTGAAAAATTCTCATTCACAGTTCACATATTTGGTTGGAGGACCACTTACACTCTACTTTAACAAAAAAAAAAAAAAAAAAAATTAGCATTCATATTACTTCAACAAAAGGTTATACGTTTTTACTAACTTCAACAACCAACCAACCACAAAACTTTAGATTTTACCACTTCTAAATCTTCATTCCTTCAAAGTAACCAAATGAATGATTTTTCGTTTCGTTTCACTTTTTTTTTTTACTGTAATGCATACACAAAATATCGATTTTTAAATTTTTTACTTTGTCACACTTTGTCGAACCAAACAACCCCTTAGTTGCATCAAGGATTAGGCTGAAGTGGATGGATTTGGCAAAAAAAAAAATATCGCTGCCTTATGGCAATTGCATCTCCAATTTCGATCTGAAGCTCCTCTCTCCTATAGTCACCACTATCTCTATATAAGAAAACATGTGATTTCTGTGAACTTCGGAGAACTACCAAGGTTGAAAGAAAAAAAATTCGACATTAATTTTGGCTTACGAAAGTAATTTTGAAGAATCTACCAAATTCAAATATAGTTCAATAGTCCTATGAACTCAACTACTAATTTTTAGTTGATGGGTTACTTCTTGTGTCTATTTTTGTTCAAACCTTCAACACACACACAAATTGGACGTTCGGGAAAAAAAAAAAAAAAATTAGACGAGTTTCAAACGTTTAGAATTCGGAAAAACTGAGAATATATATTTGGTCAAAGTTGTGCGAAAATTTGTGATCTTATGATAAGTAATACATTAACAATTACAAATTTAAACATGATGTGTTAATATGTTACTTATAGCTGAGACTGATAATTATTACAAACAACTAAAAGTAATTTGATGTACAAAGATGACTTAAGTACGCTTTGTCGAACGTCCTTGAAAGTCATATTCAGAGTGACAAAACCGAATTAAAAAATAAATTTTTTTTTTTTTTTTCCAGAGGTAGATTCTTGTCAATTTCGATTTGCTTGTATATGAGGCTTGGTTTCCCAAACTCACGCTGAAGTCACGCGGAGAATATAAAAACAGCTATAGGAAGTGTAGGGAGTACAATTCGGATGTTTGATTAGAGTTTGATAGAAGTGGAAAAAAAAAAAAGGTGGATGGGATACCTTTCCTACTTCGTGTCAGTTACCGTCTTTTCCACTTCAGCAAAAAGAAAAGGATGAAGTGAGCTGAACTCCCCTCTCACCTAAAAAAAAAAGAAAAAAAGAAGAGAGAAATATTGAGCTAAATTTTGTTAAATTTGTTTATTCAAATGTATATACACTTTCATTAACTATTATATTTTCTAACTTTTTTTAATATTTTCTTGTCTTAAACAAGAATGACAAAAATAGATTGACAAATGTGTTAAGGAAAACATGTACTTTTTTTATTTGCTAAGTTTTATTATTATTATATTATTATCTAATTAATTTATTATTTTTGTCTTATTATTTGTATTGTATTATTATTTGTGGTAATTAATAATTATCAACAATTACGATAAACAAATGTGTTAGGAAGGGAGATAAGCTCACCTTTTTTTTAAAAGAAAATAACCGTATCACTTCTCAACTAACATTTTATTACAATCCAAACATAGGAACTACAAATGTTCCACTTTCCAACCCACTTCAACATGTTGTGAACGAAAGTGCGAAAACCGTTCCCCAAACCAGAGAGTACTTGCGAGAGAACCGAACAAAACGCACAAACCAAAAACGCCAAACACAAATTGCAGACACAAAGATTTTTGACGTTGAAAACCCTTGCGAAAAAAAAACCACGGGACGATCGGAGTCCAACCCTGAAAAGCCTCCACTAATGGAATAACAAATACACCAACTTCTTGCAAACTTCTCACCGATCCAAACGGATCACAACTCTTTTGGAACAGAAAATGGATTATAACCATGAAGAAGAAAGACAACGAGAAATACCCGAAACTGATCTCCTTCTTCGAAACGACCTTACAATCCTTCTTTCTCCTCTCCAATGTTGCAATGACACTCTTGCCTCATTTTCTCTTATTGTTGCTATATTTTTTTAGAAAGAGAGAGATTTATTTTAGAGCCAGGAGACACCTATATATAGCCTCAAACCCACAACTAGCATTCCTATTATAGATAGGAATATCCAATCCAGATCCAAATCCATTGACATATTCCTATTATATGTAGGAATATCCAATCCAAATCCATTGAAATATTCCTATTATATTTAGGAATATCCAATCCAAATCCATTGAAATATTCCTATTATATTTAGGAATATCCAATCCAAATAAATTGTGGTATTCCTATTATATGTAGAAATACTCAATCATACTCCAAAATATTTTTCACATAGGTTGGGAACCCTACCCACTCCAACAAATCTCCCCATTCACAACTATGTGGAGGGGGTCGTCATCCCGACGATCCGCCTGCAGTACTCAAACTTTTCCCTTGGTAAAATATTTGTGAACATATCTGCTCCTTGTCATCTGTATGAACATTCTCAAGCGCCGCTTCCTTCTTTTCAACCACATCCCGTATCCAATGATACCCGGATATCGATGTGCTTGGACCGGCTATGAAAAGTCTGTTTCTTCACAAGGCGAATAGCACTCTGACTATCGCAAAGCAAATGATACTGCTCCTGCTTTAGCCTAATTTCCTGCACCAGCTTCTTCATCCACAGCAACTCCTTGCAAGCCTCCGTCGCTGTAATGTATTCTGCCTCTGTCGTCCACAAGGCAACACACTTCTGTAAACGTGACTGTAACGATACTGCTCTACCATCAAACATCATCACATAGTCCGAAGTCGATCGTCTAGTCTTTACATCTCCAACCATATCAGCGTCGATATATCCAACCAGCTTCGGCTCGTCACCACCAAATAAATGTCTCCGATCGGTAGTACCCTGAAGATATCGTAGAGTCCACTTGACCCCACTCCAATATACCCTTCCAGGATTAGAAGTATATCTACTAACTGTGCCGACTGCGTGAGCAATGTCTAGCCTCGTACATACAATAACATACATAAGACTCCCCACGGCTGAGGCATATAGAACTCGCTCCATATCTTCCTTCTTGTCCTCGGTAGATGGACATTGTTCCTCAGTGAACTTAAAGTGAGCCGCAAGGGGGTTACTCGCTTTCTTCGACTCGTCCATCCCGAGATGCTGAAGTACCCGGTGAATGTACTTCTTTTAGGACAAGTATAGCATCTTGGACTCTCTCTCGGCTGATCTCCATCCCAAGAATAGTCTTCGCTGTGTCCAAATCCTTCATAGAGAAGGTTGCGTCCAGTTGGCGCTTCAACTCTGCTATCTTGGTGGCATTTTGACCCACCAACAACATGGCATCAACATAAAGCAACAAAATGATAAAATCATCCTTGATAAAGTACCTCACAAAAATACAATGATCCGACATCGTCCGTGCATAGCCATGCTCCCCCATAAACGACTCGAACTTCCTGTACTACTGCCTCAGAGCCTGTTTCAGACCATACAAGCTCTTCCTCAACCTGCAGAACAAATATGACTTGTCCTTCTCACAGAATCCCTATGACTGCTCCATGTACAAATCCTCCTCAAGATCACCATGGAGGAATATCGTATTCACGTCCATTTGCTCGACCTCTAAGTCAAAACTGGCTGCCAATACTAGTATCACATGTATAGACGACTACTTGATGACTAGCGAAAAGATCTCATCATAATCTATGACTTTTCGCTGACCGTAGCCTTTAACTACCAGCCTCGCTTTGTATCGAGGACGAGTAGCATCATCTGTCTGCTTCACTCTGAACATCTATCGATTCTTCAAAGCCTTTTTGCCTTTTGGCAACCGCACCAGATCATAAGTAGAGTTGACCTCCAAGGAACTCATCTCCTCCTGCATGGCCTACATCCACTCATGCCTATGTTCGTCTTCTATAGCCTCTGCAAAAAAATTGGGTTCTCCCCTGTCAGTCAGTAGCACATACTCACCCGGTGAGTATATCGTAGATGGTCGACGCTCTCTATCGCTCCTCCTCAACGGAACCACTGGTGCTGGTTGTATATCTACAACCTCCTCCCCTCCAGGAACTGCCTCCTCGGCATGCTCATCCTTCTGAAGGTCACCCTGACCACCATCAGCAGACAGATGATCAAGGTTGGGATCAACTCCATGTACTGGCTCTCCTATAACTGGATCCTCTGCGATATCCTCTGGAAACTGCTCGAAGCTAAATGACTCTAACTCAGGCAATTCCTCAGCCTCGGAAGGCATCTTGGAATCCTGAGTGTTGGTCATGGTCTAATCCTCGACGAATACCACGTCCCTGCTTCTGTAGAGTTTTTTTTCCCACTGGATCGTAGAGTCTATAGCCAAACCCATCAAGACCGTAGCCGACAAAGATGTACCGTCTCTTCTTTGGCTCAAGTTTGGATCTCTCGTCCTTCGGTACATACACGAAGACCTTACAACCAAACACTCGCAGGTGATTGTATGACGGCTCTTTATCGTACCATACTTTTTCAAGCACATCACCCTACAAAAGGAGCACTAGAAGATAAATTAATAACATAAGCAGCTGTGTAAAGTGCCTCACCCCAATAGCTTCCTGGCAAGTTTGCTTCTGACAGAAAATACTGCACCATCTCTATTAGCGTCTTGTTCATCCGCTCCGCTACACCGTTGAGCGGCGGTGTCTTTGGTGGAGTCTTTTGGTATCGTATCCCTTGCTCTCTACAATAAACATCAAAGGGACCGATATACTCGCCGCCATTGTCCGACCGAACACAAAGCAACTTCTTACCCGTCTCCCTTTCAACAGAGGCCTGGAACTCCTTGAAAGTGGGCAGCACCTGATCCTTGATCTTTAAGGTATAGACCTAAACCTTCCTGGGAAAGTCATCAATAAATGTTACAAAATAAGAAGCACCCCAATGGATTTTACCTTCATAGGACCGCAGACATCCGAGTGAATCAACTCGAACAACGCCGGCTTCCTTGAACTTGGGTGACTTTGGAAAGACACCATATTTTTTTCCCGCCAAACAGTGCGTGCACTTCTCCAACTTTGTAGACTTTAGCCCTGGAATTACCTTCCTGTTCACCAAGTAGCTCATCCCCTTCTCGATGATATGGTTGAGCCGCCTGTGCCACAACTCAGTAGACGCATCAGTAGCTGCGTTAACCTCATGTGCCCCCTATGTGCTCCCTTCCATTAGTAGAGTCCGGATCTCTTGCTTCCTCTGACAATCACCATCGGACCTCTAGAAAGCTTCCACTGATTGTTCCCGAAGAGACTGA
Source organism: Iris macrosiphon (assembly GCA_036927795.1). Taxonomy (NCBI): domain Eukaryota; kingdom Viridiplantae; phylum Streptophyta; class Magnoliopsida; order Asparagales; family Iridaceae; genus Iris; species Iris macrosiphon. The sequence goes on along the minus strand of JAYESA010000006.1, from coordinate 127,975,170 downwards.
AGAAACCATCGTCATCCAACCTTCCAACCGATCCTAGGTTGAAACGGATATCAAGGACATGACGGACATCTTTGAGAACAAGAACTGCACATGTCTTTGTCCTTAAATGCACATCTCCAATGGCAACCGCCTTCGACACATCTCCATTGCCCATCTTCAACACTCCACAACCGCCTGTTGTGTATGTAGCAAATAGTGTCATGTTGTGAGATACTTGCGCTGAAGCACCTGAGTCCACTAGCCAAGAGTTGTCATCACAGGCAAGGTTCTGTCACGACCCGCACCCGGTTTAGGGGCACGAGTGCGTGGGTACGTCCAGCCTACGCCGCAGCATCGGCGGTAGAACGCTGTCTAGGTCAAGTACTATCTATAAAATCTCACGCTAGTATCCAACTCCATAAGGAGACTCGGATAACACTATAAAATATTAACAACCTACTCAATCACAACTACAGCACGATAGGAATTTGAAGAAACAAAAGTATACAACACAAGTCTAATGACAAAATAATCATACCTGCAATCATTAACTTCCAATCTCCAAGTGTGCCAAAAACCAGTCTACTAAGGTCACAGTCTGGAAAAATATTTTCCAGTCAGGAAGGAGCAAAGTACATCTCTAAATAGCAGTTCTATATTAATGATATAAACTATGTAGCAGTTCTAGATGGAAATATACCAGAAGCATGTATAGGTACGAGAAATAAAAGAAATGCTAAAAATACTGTAAGTAATTGCAGGAGAAGAAACAATATGTCCATGAGCAAGAACCTATGACTAAGTGTGTGAGTACTAGCTTTAACATGTGATCGGCTTGGGAACTTGATCAGGCTGGTTACATGTGATTAGCTATGATTCATGAAGGTCAGGCTAACCGTTGGTTAGCTATGATGCATGTAGAGGTCAGGCTAATCACACGTAACAGCTATGAAGCATGGAGATGGTCAGGCCGCACCCGACGTGATATGTGAGGTGAGCTATGATGCATGAAAAGTTGGGTATGATCACATATCTACACTAAAATACTCCCCAAACCCCCGACTGGTATAGTAGATCCAATCATGGTACGCTATGGCACGGGATTCCCTAGGGAGGTAGCAAGTCTCCCCGGGAATCAGTGTCTGTACATGCACAAGATAACAAGGAAACGAGTCTTGTACAAGCTACACCATGAATAAGGAATAACATCTCATGACGAGATCCGTGTATACCAATCCGTGTAACCAGCGTGTCAAGAGCATGGATATTTACACTAGATACAGTGAACATAGGAGATATCATAAATTAGAAACTAATCAGAGAATGTACTCACCTTGGGTCCTTAGCTGGTAATTATTGATGTCCTGTTCCAGAGTATCCCCTGGGTAAACCAACAGTCCTATAACATATCACAAGCAAAATCACATTTGCATCAGATGCTACACTAACACAGTCAAAAAAATACTGAGTTCGGGACTTCTCTAGGTATGATACCGGTCACCTAGGATCACCTAGTAGGGATACGTAAAACACATTACACTTATTAATACTTACAATATTGATACATGCACCAATTTAAATGTATTTACAATATATATATATATGCCTTTTAAATACATATCTGATTTATACTAGTTGAACATTATATATGTATACTCATACATATGCTAACAATACATTCTTAAAATATATATATATATATTGTCAATGTTATTATTAAAATATATACTAATACTAGTACATCACATTAAATACAAATACAATACATTAATTGTATGTACAAGATATTTATACATTTATACTAATTATACATATTTGAAAATATATTAAGTACATATATATATACAAAAATATATACATATACTAAACATTATATATTTTTATACCAAAATACCTACATATATATATTAAAGGAAATACACATATACATATTATACTATACCAATTGAACAATAAGGATATATATATATATATATATCAAAATAGTACGTATACTATTACATTTTATATACCAAAATACGTATTTGCATATATATATCAATCAACATTATATATATATATATATATAACTAATCAAAGAATGTGTATAATGTCACCCTCCTCAAGGTGATCCCAAATGAAATAGCAGTTAGTTCCAATGGGTCCGGAGCAGTCCAAATAGCTAGAATCTATATAAAGAAGTCCAAGATCGGAGTTCGGCACGAAAACCGAGATAAGGATTCCAGGCTAATAAGAGAAGGGTCGTTGTTCGTTATTAAGGTAACATCTTAATTGAATGAAAATTATTTCGAAATTATTTTGAACAATAATTACAATTAAAAGTTTATTTATAAAAATCTAGAATTTACGTAAAAGCCATCGTATATTTTTATATCTATAGTAAAATTGGTCACCAGCCCAAATAAACAAATTTTGATCTTATTTTTATTATTGAAACTATATTTTTAATTAATAATATAACCCCAAAAATTATTATATTTTTGCATAATCAAAACCCTTTTTAATTATAATACATAACTAAATTTTACACATAATAAATAACTAATTTCATACATAAAGAACAATAAAACTAATTATATTTTATTTACTAAACTAGTTACATGAAATTACTAACTAATTATATGAAAATACTAAACTAATTAATTAATAATTACTAACTGATTTATAATTAATTACTGATTAATAAATAATTAACTGATTAATTATAACTAATATAAATTAACTAATTATATTAACTACTGATTAACAGATTAATTAACTAATTAAGAAATAATTAACTACTCTAATTATAAATTAAACTAATTATATTACTAACCCATTCAGCCTCTGAATCGAAAGAAAAGGGAAAGAGGGAAGGGAAGAGCTCACCTAGGTTTCCGGCGTCGACGGTCGGGGGAAGTCCGCCGGTCACGCGGCACGGCGTCGGCGGTTGAACTCGGAGGCGGATCTGAGGCGGCGGTGCTCGGTTCGAGGAGGCGGCGGATCTTCGAGGCGGCGGGTGCTCGACGGATCCGAGGCGGCGGATCTCGACGCGGGTGAGGCGGTCGGTCGAGCGTTCATCTTGAGGCGGCGGCGGCGGTCCAGCGTTCTGCTGTGGCGGCGGTCGACGGATCCGCTCGTCTCGTCGGCCACAGGCGCTCGACGCCGAGGAGCGACGACGAGGAGGAGGTCTCGCAGTCACCGGCGGTAGGTTAGGTCAGAATAGGGTTAGGGTTTTGAATCGTGTCCGAGGCTGGACACGAGGATTCGATGTTGTGTTGCAGATGTGTCCGGGTGTTGGACACAGGGACGATGTTGTGTACAATGGTGGATGTGTCCGGGTGTTGGACACAGGGAGGATGTACTGTGGTGTGGGGGTTGTGTCCAGATGGTGTCGGACACGAAAATCTGTAATATTGTAATAACTGGACACAAAAATGAATGGATACGGTGGGACACCCAGGGTCGGACCCGAGGCCAACACGGCTGACACGGTGATGCTGGACACACGGACACGAGCACACAAAAATGGTGGTGGCTGTTGGCTTGTGGGAATTTGTGAGGGCTAGCTAGGGTTTCTTGGGAATGGTGATGAGAGACTTAAATAGGGAGAGAGTTGTGGGATAAAGGGTGAGGATTGGCCCAATAATGAATGGCCCAGCTTATATAACGAGTTTCCATGTGGGAAAAGTGAGGGTGAATGAAAGATGGTAAACTTATAAAATTAATAGAAAATATTATTTAAGAAAATGTTTTAAGGGCTTCCAAGGCTAACTAATTCCAAATGCTACTAATTAAATCCCTATTTCAAAACCCTAGAAATTATGTAATTTACTTATTTACTAATCCAATGGATATAAAAAAATTTATGAAAACAACGAGTCTTTTAAATAATTTTATCAAATAAATAATTTTATGATTTCAAGTCAATAAATACTTGAAGCTAGAGAAATATATATATTATTATTGTTATTTATTTTATAATACATCGACATTTAGGAAAATAATAATTTTTATAAAAGATTTTAAATTACCTTCAAAAATCAACATTGCTCAAAAATCAAATACAAGAATTTAAGGAAATTTTTTTTATAGATTTGGTATTAAAAAAAAAATCTAGTTATTTCGGAAATTGGAAATCGGAGGTTACAAGTCTACCCACCTTAGAAAAATTTCGTCCTCGAAATTTAAAGTCCTCATAGTAGTGTTTATTCATTATTTTATTTCTCATCAATAGTTAAATTTATCAATCACAAAATCAGGTAGTAACCCACCTTGCCATTTCACAATCTCAAAAATTCTGAAATTACTGTATCCCTGCAATATCCTCAAAAATAAAAATCAAAGTCCATTTTTTTTTTCTCACAATTTCCTCCAAAATTTTAAGTTAATTAAATACTCGAAATTTGGTATCTGCTCCTCGAATTTAATTTCAATAAATGCATATGTAAAATTGAATCTCGTCCCAAAAGTCTGAATCCCCACAATAATTCATCGATGATCTGATTCTTCAGTTTCCCTTTTCCTCAAAATACTTAATAATGCGACACTTATGGATCCTTCAAATGTAACGTCCGCAATATAAAAATTTAAATTACTATATTGCAATCAAATATATATAATGATAATTTTCCAAATTTCCTCAAATTTTAATGATAACTTATATCATAATCAACCTTCCTGAAATTAATAATCATCAATTCTGCCATGCTAAATTTTTAATCCTTTATTTAATTTAATGTTTATCCTCAAATTTCAATCATACCTCGATCTACGTAAAATCAAGGATCCATCAATTTAATTATATTACTCATTAACTCTTTATTTAAATGAATGCTTATCCTTAAATTTTTAATCAGCTTGTCCCTTTCGTCCAGTCGTAACACTTTTCCAAAATCTTTGCTATAGTCTAAACCCCAACGATCATGGTCTAAGAAAAATTTTACCTACAGTCATACAACAACAACCTAGAGGAAACATGCATGGTTATGGTCTGTCTTATCATGGTATTGCATTCTCTGTCAGGTGTACTACTAGTTATATCCTAACAAGAAAATCATGAATACGAACTACAGTATTAGGAAAATCAATCAATCGAAAGACGGAAAAAGAACATTAGGAGGGAACGAAAGAACCTGCTAACATATTACTTGTAGTATCTACTATCTCTAACAAACACTTAACTCTAGCACATTCACTAACAAATTCCTATTCATGTACACTGGTACCCATATCAACTAATCATTAATCACAAGATCCATGAATATATTCGGATTGCACACACCTGCCTATTAATGCCAAAATCTGATACCAAGAACCTCCAACAAGATTATAGGTCAATTGGTGCATGTAAAGTTTGATACCTCTATCTCGTTAGGTGTTCTACTTCAGTACACCCACTGCTAGTTCTCGTTCCTACTTCAATTGTTCATACTAGTTGTTCTTATCACTTAAGTGCACACCAAGCGTAACACACCATACTAAGTACTGCTCTTTCTAATACAACTCTAGATGGACACCCAAGTCTGTTTGTGGTGCCATCTCAAGCATACTCAAGCCACAGATCCTTACACATGTATATCATCTACTCATATATTAATATTCATATCTCTCATCTACCATAAAATTAATCCTCAAAATAATCGTCAAGGTTTAACTTCTCGATCAACTTAAAATAATTTGCATATACCTCCTCAAAGTCAGATACTCAACATCGAAATAAAATTAATCACTTCTGAAATCTTTGTAGCCTTAACCTTGTTTATTGAATTCAGATTTGAAATCCTCAAAATTTTAATGACACAATCCCGTCTTCTCAATAATTCTCAAAAAAATTTATTTCCACTCTTAAATTTATAAATCCACCAATTTACATATAAGTGCTCGTAGTCTCTAATACTCGAGGTGCACTCAATGCATCTAGTGTCTATAATTGGGTAATAAAATTGTACTGCCTGAATCACTTGTGCTATTATCTCCAATGATCAAAGTTATCATCACCTGTAATTTCTTTCATGATTTTCAATTTATGTCAACTGGTATATCATCTAATTAACATCATACAGGGTGCTTACTGTTATTAACGTTATTCTTGACAAATCCTTGATATAGAATCATTAGCACTCTTGGTATTATATCACTAGCTTCACTAATGCATCATCTCTTCAAGCTCATTATAACTCATGATTACATGTATCTACTATAACACTCATGTTTCTTTACTCTCGTGGGTATGTGTATGGTTCCTCATCTCGATTGTTGTATATGTATTTCCCTGTAATCTTTTACAGCCCGTTAAACTGCTCTGTGATACGCCTCACCAACTTCATTACCAATTCCGATATTTCTCCACTCATGACAGCACATTAACTCTTTTATGCATATACAATTCCTTACCTTTAACACACCCGATATCAATCATCGAATTGAACATCATGCTCCATAAATCCTTAACACAATTCTTGAATACTTAATCGTTTACATAGATCACTCAATTACATAATCATGATTATCCAGGACGGATAATTGGCTCTGATACTAACTCTGAGAACTATCACTGATACTCTATACTCTCCTTAACTCTCAGACTCTAATGACACTTATCCTAGAACCATTGGTACAAGGTGCTATGCTAAGGGCTAACTCTAGATTAAAGCCTACTGCTCACATGTCCAACTAAGAAACATTTATAAACTCACAAGTCACACTCAGTCAAACTAATACAAGACACAACCAAAATTGCAAGTCACTAATTATCACACTAACAAGGATCCTTAAAGAATTAAGGCTCAAAAGAACTGGGTTAAGGACTGAAGGTATCTTTACTGCTAGTAAAGAAAAGAAGCGATGGAACAAAGTCCTGGAATAACATAAATAGATAAGTCTTGAGATGATACTTTAAGAACCAATTTAAGATACAACCTGATAATCATACACGTCTTGTCTGAAATCATGACACTCAGAATCCTCGCCACGCCAGTAAGCATAGATGCGATAAACGATAGGTTTCGCAACTAAAGTATGCAACTCTATAATCATGTCGTCTAGAATCTTCGCCACGCCAACCGGTATGGCTGCGAGAGACTCTAAGTTTCATAACTATAGTATGTACATCCCAGTCAGGTTCCTACGTTCTCGTCACCACAGCTAATATGGCTGCGATAAACTCTAGGGTCCATAACCAAAGTAGACGTTTTACCTTTCTCACTGTCCTTATCAACATATGTCATCAGATGATACCGTAAATTTTAGCCCGTAAAATTCATCTCGATATGAAATCAACTCAACAACGATACCAAGAATTAAATTTAACAACTGGTCAACAAGATTCAAACTCAACAATGATACCAAGATTTTAATTTAATAACTGATCAACAAGAATCAAGTTCAATAACAACAAGCGAGAGCGGACGAAAACAAGGAAAAAGATTTAAATTGTAAATTATAATAAGATTCTCAAGGGGTCGTCCCAGGAATCTCTCAAGAATTTGTGATTGAGTATCCTCTCTCATCCTAGTATCCTATGTCCTATATTCTATAGCAGGCACGTAGTAGTACAACTATGACGTCACACTACTACGACATCGCACCACTAGCGAAGTCTGACCTGCATGGGCCACCACTAAAACGTGTCACGACCCGCACCCGGTTTAGGGGCACGAGTGCGTGGGTACGTCCAGCCTACGCCGCAGCATCGGCGGTAGAATGCTGTCTAGGTCAAGTACTATCTATAAAATCTCACGCTAGTATCCAACTCCATAAGGAGACTCGGATAACACTATAAAATATTAACAACCTACTCAATCACAACTACAGCACGATAGGAATTTGAAGAAACAAAAGTATACAACACAAGTCTAATGACAAAATAATCATACCTGCAATCATTAACTTCCAATCTCCAAGTGTGCCAAAAACCAGTCTACTAAGGTCACAGTCTGGAAAAATATTTTCCAGTCAGGAAGGAGCAAAGTACATCTCTAAATAGCAGTTCTATATTAATGATATAAACTATGTAGCAGTTCTAGATGGAAATATACCAGAAGCATGTATAGGTACGAGAAATAAAAGAAATGCTAAAAATACTGTAAGTAATTGCAGGAGAAGAAACAATATGTCCATGAGCAAGAACCTATGACTAAGTGTGTGAGTACTAGCTTTAACATGTGATCGGCTTGGGAACTTGATCAGGCTGGTTACATGTGATTAACTATGATTCATGAAGGTCAGGCTAACCGTTGGTTAGCTATGATGCATGTAGAGGTCAGGCTAATCACACGTAACAGCTATGAAGCATGGAGATGGTCAGGCCGCACCCGACGTGATATGTGAGGTGAGCTATGATGCATGAAAAGTTGGGTATGATCACATATCTACACTAAAATACTCCCCAAACCCCCGACTGGTATAGTAGATCCAATCATGGTACGCTATGGCACGGGATTCCCTAGGGAGGTAGCAAGTCTCCCCGGGAATCAGTGTCTGTACATGCACAAGATAACAAGGAAACGAGTCTTGTACAAGCTACACCATGAATAAGGAATAACATCTCATGACGAGATCCGTGTATACCAATCCGTGTAACCAGCGTGTCAAGAGCATGGATATTTACACTAGATACAGTGAACATAGGAGATATCATAAATTAGAAACTAATCAGAGAATGTACTCACCTTGGGTCCTTAGCTGGTAATTATTGATGTCCTGTTCCAGAGTATCCCCTGGGTAAACCAACAGTCCTATAACATATCACAAGCAAAATCACATTTGCATCAGATGCTACACTAACACAGTCAAAAAAATACTGAGTTCGGGACTTCTCTAGGTATGATACCGGTCACCTAGGATCACCTAGTAGGGATACGTAAAACACATTACACTTATTAATACTTACAATATTGATACATGCACCAATTTAAATGTATTTACAATATATATATATATATGCCTTTTAAATACATATCTGATTTATACTAGTTGAACATTACATATGTATACTCATACATATGCTAACAATACATTCTTAAAATATATATATATATTGTCAATGTTATTATTAAAATATATACTAATACTAGTACATCACATTAAATACAAATATAATACATTAATTGTATGTACAAGATATTTATACATTTATACTAATTATACATATTTGAAAATATATTAAGTACATATATATATACAAAAATATATACATATACTAAACATTATATATTTTTATACCAAAATACCTACATATATATATTAAAGGAAATACACATATACATATTATACTATACCAATTGAACAATAAGGATATATATATATATATATATATATATATATATATCAAAATAGTACGTATACTATTACATTTTATATACCAAAATACGTATTTGCATATATATATCAATCAACATTATATATATATATATATAACTAATCAAAGAATGTGTATAATGCCACCCTCCTCAAGGTGATCCCAAATGAAATAGCAGTTAGTTCCAATGGGTCCGGAGCAGTCCAAATAGCTAGAATCTATATAAAGAAGTCCAAGATCGGAGTTCGGCACGAAAACCGAGATAAGGATTCCAGGCTAATAAGAGAAGGGTCGTTGTTCGTTATTAAGGTAACATCTTAATTGAATGAAAATCATTTCGAAATTATTTTGAACAATAATTACAATTAAAAGTTTATTTATAAAAATCTAGAATTTACGTAAAAGCCATCGTATATTTTTATATCTATAGTAAAATTGGTCACCAGCCCAAATAAACAAATTTTGATCTTATTTTTATTATTGAAACTATATTTTTAATTAATAATATAACCCCAAAAATTATTATATTTTTGCATAATCAAAACCCTTTTTAATTATAATACATAACTAAATTTTACACATAATAAATAACTAATTTCATACATAAAGAACAATAAAACTAATTATATTTTATTTACTAAACTAGTTACATGAAATTACTAACTAATTATATGAAAATACTAAACTAATTAATTAATAATTACTAACTGATTTATAATTAATTACTGATTAATAAATAATTAACTGATTAATTATAACTAATATAAATTAACTAATTATATTAACTACTGATTAACAGATTAATTAACTAATTAAGAAATAATTAACTACTCTAATTATAAATTAAACTAATTATATTACTAACCCATTCAGCCTCTGAATCGAAAGAAAAGGGAAAGAGGGAAGGGAAGAGCTCACCTAGGTTTCCGGCGTCGACGGTCGGGGGAAGTCCGCCGGTCATGCGGCACGGCGTCGGCGGTTGAACTCGGAGGCGGATCTGAGGCGGCGGTGCTCGGTTCGAGGAGGCGGCGGATCTTCGAGGCGGCGGGTGCTCGACGGATCCGAGGCGGCGGATCTCGACGCGGGTGAGGCGGTCGGTCGAGCGTTCATCTTGAGGCGGCGGCGGCGGTCCAGCGTTCTGCTGTGGCGGCGGTCGACGGATCCGCTCGTCTCGTCGGCCACAGGCGCTCGACGCCGAGGAGCGACGACGAGGAGCGACGACGAGGAGGAGGTCTCGCAGTCACCGGCGGTAGGTTAGGTCAGAATAGGGTTAGGGTTTTGAATCGTGTCCGAGGCTGGACACGAGGATTTGATGTTGTGTGGCAGATGTGTCCGGGTGTTGGACACAGGGACGATGTTGTGTACAATGGTGGATGTGTCCGGGTGTTGGACACAGGGAGGATGTACTGTGGTGTGGGAGTTGTGTCCAGATGGTGTCAGACACGAAAATCTGTAATATTGTAATAACTGGACACAAAAATGAATGGATACGGTGGGACACCCAGGGTCGGACCCGAGGCCAACACGGCTGACACGGTGATGCTGGACACACGGACACGAGCACACAAAAATGGTGGTGGCTGTTGGCTTGTGGGAATTTGTGAGGGCTAGCTAGGGTTTCTTGGGAATGGTGATGAGAGACTTAAATAGGGAGAGAGTTGTGGGATAAAGGGTGAGGATTGGCCCAATAATGAATGGCCCAGCTTATATAACGAGTTTCCATGTGGGAAAAGTGAGGGTGAATGAAAGATGGTAAACTTATAAAATTAATAGAAAATATTATTTAAGAAAATGTTTTAAGGGCTTCCAAGGCTAACTAATTCCAAATGCTACTAATTAAATCCCTATTTCAAAACCCTAGAAATTATGTAATTTACTTATTTACTAATCCAATGGATATAAAAAAATTTATGAAAACAACGAGTCTTTTAAATAATTTTATCAAATAAATAATTTTATGATTTCAAGTCAATAAATACTTGAAGCTAGAGAAATATATATATATTATTATTGTTATTTATTTTATAATACATCGACATTTAGGAAAATAATGATTTTTATAAAAGATTTTAAATTACCTTCAAAAATCAACATTGCTCAAAAATCAAATACAAGAATTTAAGGAATTTTTTTTTATAGATTTGGTATTAAAAAAAAATCTAGTTATTTCGAAAATTGGAAATCGGAGGTTACAGGTTCATAACTACCTCATCACCTACAATGATCACGTCGCCTCCATATGTCGAGGGCGATGCTGTAGTGTTCTCACTTTGCTTCCACTTGTCGTCCTTCTTCTCTATTTTTAAAGCGAAATAGTTCCACTTAATGTGGCACTTCTTTCCATAATAGTAACACTCCGAGTCCTCTTACCGACCCTTGCACCTTCCCCTGCTTTTGTCTCTGCCACCGCCTGGACCCCTGCTTTTATCCCTTCCGCAGCTCTCTGAAACAAGCGTCTCTTAGTGGAATATGGATGAAGTACCCTGAGAACGTCTCCGCATCTCTTCATTCAGTACTTAGCTCTTGGCAAACTCCAGACTCACCATGCCTTCCGAAGCAGAAGCGATCATAGACACTCGTACGGTCTCCTACGAGTCTGGCAATGTACACAGCAGCCATAGTCTCTGAACCTCGTCGTCGAACTTGACTCCCATCGAGGATAGATGGTCAACCACGCCCTGGAACTCACTCAAGTGATCCGTAATAGACGTCACATCCTTGTACTGCAAACCCATCGTCATCCGGATTAGGAATAATTTATTTACTCCGGTCTTCTTCGCATACAAAGATTCCAGCTTATCCCATTATGTCATCGCGTGCTCAATACTGGCAACGTAGTTGTACACGTTCTCATCAACGAACTGCCTGATGTACCCACACACATGTATATGTTCAAAATTTCAGTCCTCTTCGAATTTGTCACTGAGCCTCTCGGAAGCAATTACCGGCAGATACAGCTTCTTGACACCGTTCTCTTCGAATTTCAGTCCTCTTCGAATTTCAGTCCTTCATCTTACTCCTCCAATAGTGATAGTTGGTACCGTTCAGGTTTATCATGCGCACCGGCTTTGCGTACATCTCTCCTCCCTGGTTTGCCTGTCAACTCCTAACACCCTTCTGAAATTCCAGAACCTGACTCTGATACCACTTTGTTAGGAACGAAAGTGCAAAAATCGTTTTCCAAACAAGAGAGTACCTACGAGAGAACCGAGCAAAATGCACAACCATCCAAACAACAACTTTTACGATTTTTCACTTATACATCCACTTCTTCAAAGCATCCAAACGAAGGTAGTCATACAATATGCAAAAGCATGATGCCCATATGAAATGTTGAAGCAAACTATCGACTTCAAGATTTTTTTTATTTTGCTCCACTTTGTCGAACCAAATAGCCCCTCGACTTGAACCATGATGATTGAATTTCTACCAAATTTTCGTTGCACATGTTTCTGTCATCGTGTCTTCCAAAGACTCAATGGACTATACATGCGCTACATCACAAAGATGATAATTTATTGTGTGTTCTTTCTCCGTAGGACCAATTAAAAAACCCTCCAGACATTACCAGATAGATTGGAGTACTTGTTATGGTCGATTAGAAAAAGTATACAAAATTGAAACAAAATGTAAATCCAATTTAAAGATTACAACTTGGAATATGAAAGATTACAAACTGATGAAAAGGCTTTGAAAATGTAACCAAGTTGCTAGAATATGAGACAAAAGATTGTTTACAGGGGTGATGACTATCACCATTGCTCAAAGCAAGATTCGATCATTTTTTTCTCGATCTATTCATCGTAACTAGCAAGTTTAAAGTGTTGAACTTCTAGAACACTCATTTGTCACCATCGAAAGATGGACTTCACTTAGAACAAACTTCGTGGCTTCTACCGTTACTACAACTCTCCTCTCCTTGCATATATATTCTCAAGTGTTTTTTTTTACCATGAGCAAATCGAGAGAATACATAAGAAGTCAAGTCTTCTAGCAACCATTATCACCCATAATGGCAGTCGACAGGTATCAAGAGAATAACTTTTCATTAAGTGGACAGTTACAACAACAACTCCCACTAAGTAAGCAGTTATGAAGCTGAAATGCCTACACTGGTATGCAAGAAACGCAGGAACAACAAACATGGTGGAACACAGTTCCAACGTGAACATATGCCACATTAGAACACAGTTCTCATATGAACACTAGCCAACTGGTCCGCTGGCCCACCGGAGCTATTGTCTTGCTGGAACAGCTGGCCTTGCTAGGCGCTAGCAACACTAGACCAGTATGTCCTGTTGGTACCACTGGGCTGCTGGACCAACTGGCCCCGCTGGACCTTGTTACACATTGGATAACATGTTAAAATGTGCAATTATGCATAAAAGCACCCAATGCCTTTATACGAAGTTCAAAGTGCCACTTTATGTCCTTCGCTCACGCCTGAACGAATTGCTAGGCCCTTTCAGAACCTAGCTTCTAAGAGAAATTCCAAAGACATGAGTGACAAAAATCGATTATTTCTTAGAGGATTGAACCATGCCCTCTAATAAAATACTCCACAATACCAACCATATAGGCTACAACTTCTTATGTGTACAAGACAATAAAAGAATAATCTTATATTAAAATACACGCATAGAGTTTACTACATGGATGATGTATAACCATTTTCTAGAGAGTCATTTTAAATAAAACTTATAAATCTCCCACGTATTTTAATATATCAACTGAGCATTCCCCACAGTGACAGTACATCATGCATTATGATAGATGTTGCTTACGACATGAATCTTCTCGCAGGGGTTAAACAACAATCAGATACATAGTGGACTAATCCTGGAATTTAATATCATAACTGTTATATTTTTCACTCATACAATGGCATCATTGTGTCTCTGGATGCACACTAAAGGTCACGTGCTGGCCTGGTATCTTTGTATGTATCTTCAGTGTCTATAAATTTACCCTCAAGAGACATGTGTCACGTCCCGCGCCCGCGATATAGGGTACAAGTTGTGAACGCCCAGCCCACGTTGTCGTTAACAACGGTAGTCAGCTGTTCTAAACCTCAGTATCACCAATAATATCATTTATTGATTTCTCATAACAACACTAAACAAGATAAAATACCAAGCACAATCACAACAGTCCACTATCATACTTTTACTACATGTCTTTTACATGTGATGTCCGGGAACAAACCCTGTGAAACTAAAGGCAACTTCATATGTACAGTCATCTAAAATAAATAATACATATGTAAATTTGAATAAAACATATTCTAAGTCTTCTGGATCATCTTCCGAGTCAGATGATAACCTCCATGCCTAGTAAGTCAACATTCCGTCAGGATTGGAGCAAAATAACACATAACCCAAACCACTCATAATATTAGGCAATAAATAAATAATAGTTGATAATCAAAAAATAGACAAGTGACCAAAACGTACCTGAACAATCATGCACTACACTACACGAATGACATACAATCTGACACTGACACAGCATGTGGGGGCTAATGCGAATAAGGCACGGATAAGTGCTAACAGTCAATCAATGTAAGTAAGACATTAATTAGCGCTATTAGTCAATCATATAAGGCACTAATTAATGTTACCAGTCAATTAATAATTGAACGTAAGACACATAAAGTGCTAGCAGTCAATCGTTCGTCCGGCTAATGATAAACCACATGCTATGACTCGTGTCCCCTCCCGACTCAATCAATGTCACTCAATAAACATCAATCAGTGACAATCAATAAACAATGACCATATGCAATCAATATGAAATATAAGATCGTACATGGAGAGAAAAAGTGTACTTGCCTTTGTTTAAGATTTGAGAAGTTACACTCTGTCCACCTATGAAGACAATATCAAATTATCATATTCCCTTTTAAAAATAGGTCTTCCCAGAATCTCTAAGACTAAACCTAAACTCCTATTTATGGATTCTAACAAATTCCTTGTTTCCCTCGACTAATTTTTCCTCAACTAAAACTACTAACAAGTCCTTGATTAGACTAATAAATTAACTAACTAATTAATTATCCTTCTTACTAACTAATCTTAATTCAATTTCTTGATTACAAATCTTAATTACACTAATAACTTCTTTAGTAACTCATTCCCCAAAATTCATTAATTATTAACTTTATTTACTAGCCAATTACTTCTTACTAGCCAATCTCAATGCCTGGGCTTTCCAAGACCTGGTCCATGTCTATTCAACATTCAATTGTTTGGATTCTCTAGGATTAGCTACAGTACCCAGAAATTTGAAAGTTGGGATCAGATTTCTACAACGAACTCATAACCATTCCCGCCCACAAATTTAAAGTAACACAGGCTTCCATGTGTACACTCTAATATGGACACAACTCCAGTCACTGGACACCGACACATAATATATGACACTATTTCACTGTGTCGATTCTGATTCAGTGTCAAGAACAGATTCGAACACAACGTTTATTGTTGGTTAAACTCCATCAACCGAATCAAGAAGAAAGAAATAGAAATAGTTATACCTGCAGTATCGATCTGGGTATGTCCGTGCCTACTTGCGGACACAAGTACTCATCCTGTGTCCGATTTGAGCAACTAACCTCCCTCTGAGTCAATTCCTCAAGCACATGTTGTGCCAAACAAAGGAAAAAGCCTTTTAGAACCTTCCCTCAAATTCTCAAAAGTTAAATTCAAGAAACTAAACAGGAAAGCAAGGAAAGAATGTCTGAAAAAGATTCAAGGACTCGATCATCTTTACCGATTCTGTCACCAGAGAAAGCTCACAATGTCGGGAAAATGATCGGCGACGAGTCGCTATCGTCACAAGCCGAGGATGATCACCGGAGTATGACCCCTCCCCAATTCTACCGATAGAACAGAGCACCAGGATCAATCGAGATCGATCGATCGAAGTAAATCAAAACGAAAGAGATGACGAACTCACCGGAGAAGAAACTCTCGCGACGCCGTCGTCGACTTGCGGCACCGGCCTCGTCGCCGCGTAGATCACCGAAGGCGCTTGAAGCGGCGGAGATCAGCCATCGGTCCCGCGCGCAGAGTCGTCATGGAGGAAGACACAGAGTTCGTCGGAAGAGATAACCTGTTTTTGAAGATCGATCGATCCTGACCGGTCGGAGGAGACGATCCGCCTAGCCAGAGAACGTCGCCACCCCGGTGCTCATCGACGACGATCGATGTGCAGCTGCTCACGAGCTCCCCACTGGACCGCGCTTGCCATGATCAGAGAGAAGTCGAGCTTCCCGAGAGACCCGCTCGAGCTCGGCTGCCAGTTCACCAGAATCTGGGCTCCACCATGTACTGGAGAATCTCAACGAAGAAGAAAGAAGGGATGAGCTCTAGTAAAGAGGAGGTTTCTTGATCCAAAAGTTGAGAAGAAATCGGTTGGAGAATTCTTAATCTCTTGAGAAAGAAGGAACAAGG
This sequence comes from Iris macrosiphon, assembly GCA_036927795.1. Classification (NCBI taxonomy): domain Eukaryota; kingdom Viridiplantae; phylum Streptophyta; class Magnoliopsida; order Asparagales; family Iridaceae; genus Iris; species Iris macrosiphon. The sequence goes on along the minus strand of JAYESA010000006.1, from coordinate 127,958,457 downwards.
GAAGGAAGTAATAGGGATGGGCCGACTAGGTTATAAGTAGGAGTGAAACTTATTTGGGCTGTGGGGGTATGGCCATCTCTCTTATTTATAGAGTTTAGAAGAAACTTCTAGACTGAAGATTTAATCACATGGTTAATAGGTTGTTGGAGGGATCCTTCTATAAACCTTTAATTAGGCACATGTTTAATCCATCATATTTAATTTTCAATTACTAGAATGTTTCTCTCTAAAACAGTAAATTGCTAATCCTTGCCATTAATAAATATTATCACTAAAGGGGTTTATTACTATTATCTATAATTAAAAAAATTATTAGTATAAACACAATAAAATTTCTATTACAAAAATTATTATGGTAGAATTTATAAAGTAAATTATTTTAAAGTAAACATGTGTCATATTACTAAACGATAAATTGTTATAGAATGCTAATTTTTTTGGAAAAATCTATTTATTACAAGTTGAAGAAAGAGGGGTTACAACATGCATATTATTTCATACATATAGGTGAATTCTTAGAGAGTTTAAAAATTCAGTATTAGACATTTTATCCCATTCCAGTGCTATGCTGTTGTGACATGGCCCGAAGTCGAGGTCCGTCCTTACATGGTGTTATGCCATTGTATCATGGGGTACTTGTCCCTTGTAGTGTTGAGCTACACATGCTTTATGTTAAGCACGTCGAGCAATCAAAATGCTCAAGAACTCATTAAGGCATAAAGTTGTCCTCCCATAGGACTTGCTCTTTATTTAGAGCAAATAGTAGATCATAGAGGTTATAGGATTCAATCCTAATAATGTTTCCAAGACTAACCACTATACCTTATGTTTCACAGTTAATGATCCTTTCTTGAACCAAAAGCAAGATGCCTAGTAGATTTTTTTTTGGACTAATAGCATAATACTTTATAGTAGAATTACAAAGACATTACATGATAATTCCTTCAACTCTATTCCCTTTGTTGTATCCTTGACAAGCTCGCCAGATTCTCCAGGCTCCTAATATCAACTACTACAATGATTTCATATTCGATGTGCTTGTTCAGTATTGTCTGACAAAGTCATATAGTCCTCTTCTTACCAAATAATAGATCATTTGATGCCACTGCTGCAGTCGTCTACTTATGGAAATATATCGATATTGCCAAAATATATGCCCCAACCAAAAAAGATCATATAGAGCTCTCAAAACAAGTCTGCTTCATATCTTGTTGCATCCAGAGCATAAAACTTAGACTCCATAGAGGAGTGTGAGAGGAAAGTCTGTTTCTTCAATTTTCATGCATATAATAGCTCTATTCATAGAGAAAATAAATTCTCATGTGGACCTTTCTCTCTTATCTTCTGAGCACCAACTAGCATCACTGAAGCCTTTCATCACGGCCAGGTAGTCGTTGTAGTACAATGCAAATTCTGAGTTTTCTTAAGATATCTCATAATTTTTTTTAACTTCCTAATATTTCAGACATGGATTACTCGTTAAAAGACTCAACATCCCACAACGAAAGCAATGTTAGGTATAGTATTACTTATATCCCTACACATGATATGACCTACACGTATCCAATTATGAACACGACACTAGTCTCACATAATCAAACATATGTCAATTTGGTCTACTAGACCTATTGACGAACACATTGTGCACCAATCTCGGGTTTTCTCAAAATTGATCACAAAATACACCATAACTTCCAAAATAGGGGTCCCTAGTAGTCAATTCTTCTTTCTATGGGTAGCCCTAGTCCATGGGTGGGTTCCAAATGATTAAACTACAGATTTATAGTCTAATTAGAAGGAAAAAACTGAATTGTACCTATTGAAAGATGGATTTCCAATGAAAGTCTTTAATGAACACAAAGAAGCCTCAACTTATGCAAATTCTACCAAATTATAGATCATTGCCTCCTTACTTCTAGATTCTTCAATGGTGAAGTAGAGATGAATTAGGAGAGAATTTGGTGAGAATTGGTGTAGGTTTGAGGTAGGGAAGAAGGGATTTGGGAAGGAAATTTCTAGATCTAAAATTGGAATAAAATGAGAAGATGAGAAAGAGTCTCCTCCTAATTATGTGGCCGGCTCTCCTTTCTTAGCCTCCAAGCAAGGTGCAAAGTCTATTCTACCGCTATGGGCTTGTCATGAAGGAATATAATTAAGGAGGAAGCTTCTACTCCTAATAGTTTGATTAATTAAAATACTAATTTAATAAAATGGGCTAAATAATTGGGTTCAAGTCTAAACTAATAAATTATTGGTTTAAAAGTCAAGTCAGTCTAGTTAGGTCCAGTAACACAAGTCCAAAATATAATGTAACATGCTAACAATATTTTAAATACTACAATAAATAATATATAATATACACCATAACTAAACAATTATGAAATATCTTTTAATATAATAAATTTTAAAATGCCAATATTATAATATTACCAATAATAGGAAAAGACAAAAATACCCCTCTCTGGAAAAGCGGTAGTGACAAGTCTACCCCCCTTAGCAGAATTTTGTCCTCGAAATTAAAACCCTCATATCTCTCTCTCTCTCTTGGGCCAGTCATAACCTATTCATGCAAATTCTACTACGGTCTACCCCCAATAATCATAGTCCAAGACAGTCATATCTTATAACATACAATCCTACCATTCTACTGAAAGATCAACCATACTTGGATATAGTCTCTAACTATCATGAATTTCAGTCTCTATCAAGGTTTTCATATTTCATAGCATAAATTACTAAGGCAACTATAATCCCCCAGGTATCCCACAGATCAACTAGATAAAAAAAACAGAACCTGCTAACCTAACACATGTAGCATTGGTCCTTTTGACCCCTATTGCAAAAGTTCTGTCCCGCTGGGGTGTCTCCATCTGTTGATGCTGGGTAATATGCTATTCCACCGGTGGCCTAGTTCCTCTCACATCAAGCATTCACTAACCATCACCCAGTCAAGATATTTTAATATCGAGGGTTGCCAAATACTGGTGGTATACTATAGTTCTATATCATGAACATACTTAACTCTCTAGCACTGCTACCCAGGATAATATGCAAAATACCCCAAAGATACTACCTCATTTATCTTTTAGTTCTTGTAATCACCAAAATTTCTCAAGCATTCTCTTGCAAGGAACACTTGTATATATTTCATTCATGTGTTCTATTAGTACACCCTTGTCCATCTTGAATACTCCCAATGGGATACCTACTCAAATCTTGTTACCATCTACACAAGGCACCAGCTCTTATATGGCACTTTAGATGACATTCTCATACCAGGTTATTCATGTCTTTCTTCTGTACTTGGTATGCTAGCCACTAAAAATTCTTGTGACTAAACCTCCATAATATTTGAGATACTCTAGATCTTGCCACTAAGGTACTCATCTTATCTTGGTATCTAGTGTAAACTTATATCTAATACAAAAAAATCACCCTAGGATAATCACCTGTATTTTGTATCAATATAACCTATATAAATACTTTCTAACCACTATGACATCTCACTGGTATCCTTATATCCCTCATACTATTTCCTGATACATACGACTTCTATGCTCAAAACTAGCAATCTACTATACCTACTAAACTCACTTCTATATAGATTGCCCCTCTTCTTTGCTGCCTAGATCACTTGTACTCCTACTACTCTATGCTATTCTTCATCTATATTATCTGATACATCCATCTAATACTATCATACAAGATATTTACTGATACTAGCACATCACTCAACTAAACTTTGTTGTACTCTGAATATTGTTACTCTCTTTAGGCACTCTAGATACAGAAATACTACCTCCTAACTATAGACATCATCTGTTCTTAATATTCTAGGGCACTAACTCTTTAATACTTATAATAGTTCACCACAACACTACTACTATTTTGGACACTAGCTTCATCATTAGATCATCTCACCACACTCACTAAAACTCATGATCACATACATCTGATGCACTTAGTTATTTTACTTCCATAATACACATGTTTTACTTCATTCTCATAGATAACTCATAATTCCATATCTTTATTGTTATCTATATATATCTCCTTACATATCTTCTATACCCGAACGTACAGACTGATACACTAATCAGGATACGCTAGTACATTTTTCATGACCAACCTTGATACATCTCCACCCATGACACACCATTGGAATTGTTAATACTCAGACCCCTACTTCTGATACTCATGAAACTCTCACACTGGTATTTTACTTCACCATCTTGTATTTACTCATCATCCTCTGTGCATTGTGCACACAATTCTGAACGCTATACTTTATTCTTCCATCACACCTTGCTCCTTAACACATCAACACCCTCAAAATCAAGTGATATACTCATCACTAGTCATATACTGATGCACAACTATATACCCACATCAATGCTCTACTTTCACATATAACTCAAGTCCTACTACTTTAGCACAATATATTCTAATTTTTTCACACTCTTCTATACACTTATGGGTGCCACTCGACCTTGGCACACTCACTAATACCCCTCATAAATATACATTCCTCTATTCTTGACACACTCAAGTATCAATCACCCCATAGAATATCCTGCTCCATTGATATCTAACATAAATTTTATGATACTTAATTGATTCATGGGTCACTCAACTATAGGAATTTATATCTATCTAGAACATGCATGATGACACTGATACTAACTCCTAGAATTGCAACCGATAATCTCTACTCTTCCTTCTACCATTAGTACCAATACCATCTAGACTGACACCTATCATATAACTATTGCTATAAGATACTGTACTATGAGTTATCTCTAGTCTGATGCATGTTTGCTCACATATCCAATCAAGAACCACTTACAGACTCACCGACTACATTCTCAACAGCCAATACTGATACTCAAGACTCAGAAATAATTGCAAATCACCAACTATTATAATATCAAAGAACCCTAATGAAATAATGTTCCATAAGGAACTGGCTAAAGGACTGAAGGTATCTCTATTCCTAAGCTAAAAAATGATGGAACAAAATCCTATAATAACAGAAGTGGAAGGATAGAGATGATACATTAAGAACCAGTTTAAGATACAATCTGATAATCATACGCGTCTGTCCGAAATCATGATACTTAGAATCTTCGCCATGCCAGTAAGCATAGCTGCGATAAATAATAGATTCCATAACTAAGATATGCACCTCTATAATGATGTCATCTAGAATCCTCACCTCGTCAACCAGTATGGCTGCGAGAAACTCTAAATTTTATAACTAAGATATGTATATCCGAAGTTAGCTCCCTACGTTTCTGCTACGCCAGCTAATATGGCTGCGATAAACTCTAGGCTCCATAACCAAAGCAGACGTTTTACCTTTCTTACTGTCATCATCAACATATGTCATCAGAAGATACCGTAATTCAGTCCATAAAATTTATCTCGATATAAAAATCAAAATTATCAACGAATCATCAATAATCGAATTCAATAACAAGTGAGAGTAAACGAAAATAAGAGAAAAAAGATTTGAATTAGAATTTATAATAAGATTCTCAAGGGTCATCCCAGGAATCTCTCTAGAAGTCCTAATTTATGATTGAGTATTCTCATCCAAATATCCTATATCATATATCCTATCACAGGCTCACAGCAGTATAACTAAACCGCTGTATTACTACGATATCGCACAACTTGCGAAGCCTGACCTACATGGGCCACCATAAAAATGAGTCACGACCCGCACTCACATGATCGGGCACGAGTACGTGGGTACGTCCAGCCTACGCCGCAACATCGACGGTAGAATACTGTCTTGGTTATCATTATCTATCTATCTATTATACTAGTACAACCAGTACTACCATGTACTCAATCACAAAAATCTAAAAAAAGAATAAACAGGAAAGATAATCAATAAAATTCTACTAGGAAAGAACGAGGTAGTATATAGGAAGAAACACTAACTAGAACTCTAAAAAAACTACCTCAAGTCCACAGGGTAATAGCAGTCCAGTCTAAGGCACCATTTTGAGATCCTGGAATGGAGAGCAAAATAATCATTAAAAAATATTATACAGTCATGATTGGAGCAAAGTACACCTCTAGCAGTAGTTCCAATAAATGATAAAGAATATGTAACAGTAAATAGAGATCATATACAAGATAAATAGAGCATGATAGAAATATACAGGAATAAGAAAATACGAAAAATACATACAAGAGATACGAATCATCATGTAAGAAATATATCTAAGTGTGTGAGTACTAGTGACAACATATGATCGGCTTGGGTACAGCTCAAGAACCACGGGCCTGGTTAATCATACGTGTTGTGTATGAGTAATACTATACAAGAAAAATAAGAACTGCGGGGTATGATCACATGTCTACACTAAATACTTCCCGCCCCCGACTGGTATAATGGATCCAACCATGGCACGCTATGACATGGGATTCCACAAGAACGACGCTAATCTTCTCATGAATCAGTGTCCATACATATACAAGAATAAGGGGCTCACACAAGAAATACGACAGGAACTACCAAGAATAATATCTCATGACGAGATCCAGGAATACCAATCTGTGTAACCAAGTGTCAAGAAATCAGGGATATCTACACTAAATACAAGAAACATAGAGGATATCATAAACAAAAAACTTTCAGAGAATGTACACGCTTGGAATCCGGTGAATAGTATCAAAGATGTTTGGAACGGTGCCTCAGAGACCTAAATATGAAATATCATATCAACATATTATTTTAAAATGATAAACAAGATAAACTAGTTAAGTTCTAGATCTTAAAGTCATCTCTAAGTCAAACTAAGCCAAAAAATTGTCAAACTAGGTCAACTCTAGGTCAAACTAGTCAAACTTGGTCAAACTAGCCATTTATAGGTTGTATGAGTCCATCTCTAGGTTATTGGGTCCATACCTTACTTATCTAGGCCATACTAGTTATATTAGGATACTAGAGTATCAATACTATATAGTGTCAATAGATACACAATTATATATTACAACACTACATATCTCTTAGCTAAATATAAGCTCCATATGATTACCTTGGCTTTGAGCCATCCTTGGTATCACTACCTAGCTACTATCTTGGTATTCAATACAAAATCCCATGATATAATCTACCTAACTATTACCTTGGTGTATCTCAAGGTAATTCTAACTAGTATCACCCAACTAATACTTATATACACTAATTAGTATATAACTACTAACTAACAATTATGATATATATATATATATATATATATATATATATATATATATATATATATATATACACACACACACACACACACACACACACACACACACACACACACTAACTACTAACATTAATAAACACTAACTACTATCCACTAACAATACTAACTCAACTAACTATATACTAACATATACCTATATTAACTAACTGATATATAGAACTTACAACTGACATATATCTAACTAAACTAACTGTTATCTATATACAACTAACTATTTACTAATATATATAGACATATCTATATTTACCTGAGATTAAACACTATACTTGCCATACTATGATACCATACTTAAATGACCACTAACCATATAATAACCAATTACTAACGGATACATAAATGGATATCTAACTAACTTAACTTACAACATATATTAACTAACACTTAACTTTACTAACTAACCCTCTACTATTCACACTTACTTACCCCCAGGTATTAGATACCTCAGTACCACAGTATCCCAATATTGGTATCACAAAATCTTTTGATACCATCATGTAAGCTACACTAGCTATTGAGCTATCTACACACATAAAACCACACTAGTGCACAGTTATTGCACACAACCTCTAACTTAGTGGCTAACTAACCAATTGATCTTTACTAACATACCTCCATAGCTTAACTGACATACACACTATTATATATACAATTCACTACTAACTCACACTAATATATATACTTAACATACCTAATTAACTGACTAATAAACTTACTAATAGCATATAATATTTTATACTAACTAATAACTGATTGATGCTTACATCTACTCTTATTAACTAACATACTAACATATCAAACTAACCATACCAACTAACTAATCAACCAACTAACTAACTAATTAACCCAAAAACCATACCTACTGTTGACTAAAACACAACTCACTGTTAAGATCCCATCTGTTGTGAAACCTGATGAAGGACCACCCATGCCACTACTGTTGGCATCACATCAGACCCTTAATACTGCTGCAACTCTTCCTAATACATATGCACCAAGTGCACATTTCTGCCTCCCCCTCACTGTTGTGGTGCAATGGCAATACCAACCTACCCTACTGTAACACACTGTACATCAGACATGCATGTTGTGTTACCACAGATGCTGCTGTGAGAAGCAACCTATTTATCCGACTGTACCTATATGCATAGACCCCCCATCTCCCATTTATCAACTAATACAACACTGATAGATCCCTAACTAGCCTTCCCCTTATCTCATCCTACTGATATAATCCATGACAGCACCATACCTCACAACTGCTGAACACCCAAAACAGACCCCAATGCACATGACGGACCACCAATATATATATACACTAACAACTAAGTATATATAGTTATAGATATATATACATATCATCCAATGAGCATATAGACAATAAGATACATACTATAACTAATCTAAACAATAGTAACAACCAAAATTAAAAACTCAATACACTCATGTGGCAAAATATCAAACACAAGGAGTGCATCGCTCCCGTATCACACTAAATCTATGATACACTTGCGATACGCCCTTTATACTCAATTCAAACCTCATCCAACTCTCCACAAATAATGTGGACAAGTCCAAAATCATAATTAGAAGCAATATAAAGTGATATCTACTTATCTACGTACTCATGGCAAAATATGACATGTGTAGACTCCCGTGTCAAAGAGAAAACTCTCAAATCAATTTGTATCACCAAATTATCATGATACTGCCTACATGTATCCAATTGTGGATATAAAACTAGTCTCATATAACCAAACATATGTCTATTTGGTCTACTAGACCTATTGACGAACACATGGTACACCAATCTCAGATTTATCCAAAATTGGGCACAAAATACACTATAACTTACAAAATAGAGGTCCCTAGTAGTCAATTCTTCTTCCTATGGGTAGCTCTAGTCCATGGATGGATTTTTAATGATTAAAATATATATTTAGAGTCTAATTAGAAGGAAAAAACTGAATTATACCTATTGGGAGATAGATTTCCAATGAAAGTCTTCAATGAACATAAAGAAGCCTCAACTTGTGCAAATTCTACCAAATTATAGATCATTGTCTCCTCCTTGCTTCTACAGTCTCCAATGGTGAAGTAGGGATGAATTAGGAGAGAATTTGGTGAGAATTGGTGTAGGTTTGATGTAGAAAAGAAGGGATTTGGGAAAGAAATTTCTAGATCTAAAATTGGAATAAAATGAGAAGATGAGAGAGAGTGTCTCCCCCTCTTTATGTGGCTGCCCCCCTTGCTTAGCCTCAAAGCAGGGTACAAAGTCTATTCTACACTATGGGCTTGTCATGAAGGAATATAATTAAGGAGGAAGCTTCTACTCTTAATGGTTTAACTAATATAAACACTAACTTAATAAAATGGGCTAAATAATTGGGCTCAAGTCTAAACTAATAAATTATTGGTTCAAAAGTCAAGTCTAGTCTAGTTAGGTCCACTAACACAAGTCTAAAATATATTGTAACATGCTAACAATATTTTAAATACTATAATAAATAATATATAATATGCACCATAACTAAACAATTATGAAATACCTTTTAATATAATAAAATTTACAATATTAATATTATAATATTACCAATAATAGAAAAAGACAAAAATATCCCTCTCTGGAAAAGCGGTAATGACAGTGTACCCTGAGGAACGATCCTTATGATCTAGTGGGGTATGGCTATTGGGAAAGGAAAGAGTTATTGACCTTATAGATTGTTAATAAAAGAAGAGATAAGATAGAAAAGTATAATTTTTCATCGATTGCTTATATTGTAGAGTTTATCTGATAGAATTGGTATTCATGCATTGCTCTCATACAACTTGTGCACAAGGTAATAGTCTCTCAACGATTCCTGGAACACTCGGAATCAATCGTCCTCGGAGATTGTGAGAGCACCCTGAGGGACTGTCTTTATGATCTATTGAGGTGTTATATCTATTATTGAAGAACGGAACCCTGTATCACAGCTGCTAGTATTCATGTATATTAGTGAAGAGCTGAACTTTGAGCCACAGCTGCTGATATCCACGTGTACTAGTTCAGAGCTGAACCTTGTGTCACCGTTGCTAATCATGGAACTACCCATGGACCATTATGTAGTTTGGGCGAATGCTAGGTTTAACCTTCTTACAAAGCTAACTGTTTGATGCAGAGATGAACAAGAAACCTATGAGATTATAAATTATTTCTAACTCTTGTCTGTTGCCGGGATAACCATCCGACTGTGTTAAGAATTATTGAATAAGTGATGATCATTCGATTATATTTCCTATTATATGCTTCTCCTAAGAATAGTCTCTATTTTCATGAAATGCTGCCATCTTGTTTACATGAAATGTTAGTAATTGTTTATGCAAAGAAGTTGCCTCATAAGAAATGATAATATCTTGCTCATAGAAAGAACTGAATAAATGAATGATGTCATTGTTCTTAGGAGAATGGATATGGATCATGAATGTCACGATCAGCACCCGGTGAAGGGCACGAGAACATGAATACGTCCAGCCTACGCCGCAGCTTCGACGGTAGAACACTGTCTAGGTTGTCAATACAATCTATATATCTCACTCAGTGTATATATATCATGTCAATGTCTCTACTCCGAACGGAGGATAAAAGATAATAATAATGATATGATACTCAATCACAATAACTAAAGTACGATAAGAATCAAGAAATTCTAAAATAATATTTAAACTCTAAATATCTACAATGCATATCAATAACATCAAATTTTAGTATAATATCCAAAGTCAAAATAAGCCGAAGACAAATATGGTACCAATGTACTAATAGAGTCTAACTATAAAAGACTAGTGATCCGGATAAATATTCCGTCAATCACTCCTGAACTAGTAGGTCCACGTCTATACCATCTATAGGTCGAGGTCCGTAACACGTCGGACACAAATCTCCTGGATCCTCTAAAAATTATTATCCAGCAAAAAATGGAGCAAAGTACAACCCAATAGCAGTTCCAATTAATTGACAAAAATTATAAAACAGTAAAATAGATAATGCTATATACGATAAGAATAAACTGGTAAATTAATAACAATAAAGGAACATGCAATACTAGCAATAGAAATATAAATTAATGTATACAAGAATGAAAGAGAGAAACTATAACGTCAGGAATAGAACAAGGTAATCTATGAACTGAATATGGAATCTACAATATACCATATGTTTTGAGATACTAACTAGATATGTGATCGGCTTGGGATATTCAATAATTATACTAAGAAGAGCTAACTCAATCATACATGTAGTGTATGATTAGTTAGTAGCCAATTATTACACTACTTACCGATAGTTTTTGATAACATATTTAATTAGTATTTCCTCCGCCCCGACGGATACGATGGATCCAACCATGACACGTTATTAGCCAACGTATCCAATATTTAACTTATAATATCGAATGATATCCAATACCTACAATAGTAGTATTCGATACTATCTCGATAATCAAGGTAACATCTCATGACTGACGATCCAATAACAATACCAATTCGTATACCATCGTGTCAAGAATCATAAGTAAAATTTTTAAATACTTGAATTATAGTGTAATCAAATAATAGAAATTATCAGAGAATATACTCGCATGTGGTCCAGAGCAATTAATATAACTTGGTGTCTGAGCTAGTGTCACACACACCTATATATGAATGACATGTCAATTGGTGTAATAAAAGATAACTAAGTTAAAAAAATGCACTAAGGTATGATTTCTAGGCAATTTCTAAGTCATACTAGTCAAATTAGGTCAATCTAGTCAAATACCTTAATTCTAGGTCCATTTCTAGCTTCTAGATTGATTATAAGCTTGTACTAGTTAATACCTGGTGATACTAGGTCATACATATGTTTCCAAAGTCAATAATTGTCACGACCCAGTCCCAAAATATTGAGGGACTAGCCACGTGGCAATAGCCAGCAGCACAACTCCAATGGATAAACCCAATTTAATGGACCCATTAGAGTGCACTTAAGCTATAATATATAAAAATGTGGTCTACAAATACCTGTCATAATTTATATATCTAATCTCATCCATAATAAGTAACAAAATCACAATAGACAACTCCAATCACAATAATATAAAATAATCTGTCCAACTGTAAACCCCCTCGACCAAATTTAGGTCTACTTGACTTAGATAGAGAGACTACGGTTAGTTTGAATCCAATTAGAATTAGAACACAATATTTTAGATTTATTGTGCTATTTTTGTATTACTTTGTGCACCTTACCGTTGCTTCGAGATTTGGAGCGCTACACTAGCCTTTGCTTTCAAACAAATTTCACACACTTTTCCTAGACGTGCCAGCCTTCCATTATGACCCTTGGATAACTCATAAATATCCTCTCTTGTATTTTATTTTAGTCGCACAATATTCGTTATAAACGTCTGTTCTTAAATTCAAATAAATACAACTTTGCATCTTTGTCCGTTCTAATCGAAATTGGAGACACAACCTTAATCCGTTTTGTGCAACCCAAATTATGATAATATTCTATTCTGAGTCTACTACGTCCATGACACTTATGTCCCACCCAATTTTAACCCTACGTATTTCCAATTAATTAAAGAACACCACTTACACTAATTTTAATTAAATTGGTGTAATGTCCCAATCTAACCCAAAACTAGACCCAACACAAACCCAAACCCCCACTCACACCCTCAAGGTTCATACTAAATATCACACACTATCTTAGCCCACTACATCACACCAAACATGGTGTTTTGCCTCATCCAATCCCAAAATCCACTATTTGTGCAATTTCCTAATTGTTAGGGACTTTTATGCAAATATGCAATAAGGTGTCCCCCTTCCATTTGACCCAAGCCATGAAGAAACCCCCCCTCATGTTGACCAGTTATGTATATTTTTTCCTATTTTTTGAGTGTGCTATACTCCAAACCTTTCCCTACACAATCTCCACCCTCCATTTTAAACCTAGTACATCTACACCCTATATTCCTTTATATGAACATTTTCCCCATCCCAAGGAGCCCTAGCCAGCCCTAATCCCAAGACTAGCACCCCCTCTTCTCTCTCCTACATAAAAACTCTACCTCTTTATTTCTTTATTTATCATAATATCACCATTCTTCTTCCAAACGAAACCAAAACCTAACCCTAAACCTTCCTTCATCTTCCTTCCCTCCGGCCACCATCCCGCCGGAGTAGTCTCCCCAGACCGCCTGAGCCTCCCGTCGAGCAGCCAACCTCCTCCGAGCATCTTTACTTCTCCATCCCCGCCGGAGACGTGACCCTCGACCTCTCCATCCCCGAGCACCACAGAGCCACTACCGGTCCTCACCATCATCAACTTTACCTTCGACCACTCTCTCCATCATCCCCGACTTCCTTCATCCCCACGACACCGCCACCGGTATTCCTCACAGCCGGTGCCGCAAGTCACCCCGAGCAGTGGCTAACCCTACTCGACTTCATCATCGCCTCCATCATCGTTCCTATCATCCAATGTCGAGCCCCTCTGACACTGCCACCGACTTCTCCTCACCCCGCGGTCATCAGCCCTGGCCATGCCACACGACCCCGATCGCCTGAGCCTTCATCCCTGACTTCTCCATGATGAGCCGCCAACACACAGCAGCCACTCGATCGCCCGAGTCTCCCCGCGGCCGTCGTCATCATCATCACCATCACCATCTCCATCAATAACCCGATTTCTTCTCCTCACCCGACCCCTTCTTCCCCAGTCACCCCCACCACCACCACAAACAGCTACCTCCATCGCCACCATCACCACCGTCTCCCCCGCCAACCTCATCACCATCTCCACTGCCACCGTCGTCACCATTACCACCGACATCACCGTTATGATCACCATCAACAACACCATCATCATCATCACCTGAAAACCCCGTTGCCACCACCCGACTCCCCCGACCACCTTTTGCCACCACCTTACCACCGTTGACCCGTCCATCGCCCCCCACCTCACCGTCTCCACCACCATCAGCAATTACCGCCACCACCTTAGCACGTCGACCACCGTCACCAATATCAACATCACCAACACCATCATCACCATCGATCATACCCCGCAGTACCCCGACCATCGTCGGAGACCACCACCCTAGCCACCGTCCTCCCATGGCCATTCCCCCACCGTCAGCGACCCGCCACTATCAACCCAGACGCCGTCGCTGCCGCTATAAGCTGCTGCTGCTACATGTTGCTGTGGCCGGAGCACCACCCTGCTGCCCCTGTAGCTGTCATAGCTACTGTGCACCGCCAGAGACCGCCCCTCGTACAGCAGACACCCCCCTCGACAACGATCAACTAGGTATATTCATATTCCTTCTTTTCATCATATACGAATGCGTTGTTGTATTATTGAATGAACGGTGTAGTCGGGAACCCTTGTGTATTGTGTATAGTTGTACATGTGTTAGAATAAAATTAGTGTTAGTGATTACCACATAGAAAAAATATGGTTATTTAATGTGAATACTTGTGTTGACCTAGAGTTTAGACAACTGGTTTTGTGCACACTAACATGTTAGCTAGGACCTATAATTTTGTATTATATGTTATTTAGTTTCGTAACGTATTTTGATTCGTTGTCTTGAAGTACACGGTAATCGAGGATATGACATGTGTATGTCTTAGCTGCATGCACACGAGACCCGGCTAGTTGACTAGTCGTGACCCCCCTTCGTCAGTTCCTAAGTACAACGTAGTTGTGTTCCTGTATGTACTATTGTAATAACTGATGTTTATATTATATTATATTATATATATTATATGTATAGGGTCGTTGGACCGTTCAGGCGAGACTTCGGGAGCAGGTTATTGGTACTCGCAGCTTGAGGACCCAGGCAAGCATAGTTTGCCTTGTTGTACTGTTTAAATTCAGTTATTTTTTAGTTGTATATTTTATTGTTTTAATATTATATAACTGTACGCGTCCGAGAAAGACTTGAGTGCAGTCAACGAAGGCGATGACGTTAGGACTTGTGTTTGACCTAGTATCTAGTGGACCCACCTAAAGTTGTGGAGTTATCAATATGACTCCCCAGGACTTGACATGTATCATTGCACGTCACAGAGTGAGTTCATGTAGGGGCACGTGTAAACCCTCTCACCAAAAATTAGGCCTACTTGGCTTAGGTAGTAAAATTAGGGCTAGTTTGTATCCAATTGGAAATAGGACACGATATTTTATTTAATTTTACAATAATTAAATCACTTAGTGCACCTTACCGTTGCTTTGATAATTGGAGCACTACACTAGCTATTGCCTTCCTACAAACTTCACATTCTTGCCCTAGACATGACCGCCTTCTATCCTGACATCGGTGCAACTTATAATTATGCTCTCTTATGCTACATTTAGTCGCACAATAATCGTCGCGGACGTTATTGTTTAATTCTAAATAATTTTAACTTTGTATCCTTGTGCTCCAATCGAAATTGGAGACACAATCTTGACCCATTTCGTGCAACCCAATTTATGATAATATTCTACTCTGAGTTCTCTTCATTCATAGCACTTGTATCCCACCTAAATTTAATCCCATGTACTTCTAATTAATTCAAGAATACCTTGCACATTAATTTTAATTAATTTAATCCAATTTCCATCTTTGTATAATTTTTTTAATTGTTGGGTATTTTTATGCAAAAATGCATTAAGGTGTCAACACCATTGGACAATACCTGAAGAAACCCATTTTTCCCCTTCACATGAATTTTTTTTATAATTTTTGGAATGTGTAAACGCGCAACATCGCCCCTCATTTAATCCTAGCCATTGCATTTAACCAATATAAATTCTAGCCTCCAAACATCTCCATGTAAAGCCAAGGCCCAATTCCAAGAGGGTTGACCAAGCCCAAAATTTCTTAGGTCAAACACCCAAACCCAATTTTATGTATAAAATAACTTTTTCCTCTCCTTTCTTTATTTTCCTTTTTACCTAAAACTAAACACATAGCCGACCTGCCCCATCTACTGTTCTTCTTCTTCCTCCACCTTTCTGGCCGGAGCCCCGACCTCTGGAGCAGCCTACACCACCGCCATTAACACCCACATTCACAGCCACCCCCTATCCTCCTAGACCTCGACTTCCTCCGCCCCTTTCCGGCCGGATCCCCGACCCACAGCGGCCACGAACTCCTCCTTCCTCTCCACGACTGCTCATCTTCCCGTCGATATCCCGCCGAGTCCTCCACTCGCCTCCCCCGTTCCCTCGACAACCCACCGTCGTCTCCGACAAGCCACAACTACCTCTTCCTCCATCATCTCCTTCTCCTTCCGCCACCGCCTGACAACACCGAGCCCCGCCTCTTCTCCTTCGCCTGAGCCCGATCGTCCTGATCACCACCCCGACTCCCTCCGGCCTTCACCTGAGCATCGAGCTTCGCCCCTGAGCACAGCTGCTCACCACCATCGACCCGACGATTCCCTCTGGCCGGAGCACAGCAACCACGATTCCCCGTTCTCCTTTCTCCCTGCCTCTACACATCTCGACCACCGCCTGACCACCCCCTTCCCCGACCATTCACCAGTCATCTCCTCCAGCCCTTGTGTACTCCTCCTCGAGCCTCTGTACCTCGACATCCAGCAAGCTTCCTCAGCCTTGCCATTCTCCCTGGCCTCCTTCCCCTTCACTGACCTCTTTGGTCGGACCTCCCCCTGGTCATACTCCGGCAACCAGCAACTCACTAACATCATCATCATCATCTTCACCATCACCATAACTCACCATTATCATCATCATCATCTTCACCATCACCACAACTCACCATCATCATCATCATCATCATCATCTTCACCATTACCATAACTCACCATCATTATCATCTTCACCATCACCATAACTACCATCATCATCATCATCATCAACCCAACTCACCATCATCATCATTATCATCATCATCTTCACCATCACCATAACTACCATAATCATCATCATTATCATCATCATCAACCCATCATCGTCATCATCATCATCTCATCATCGTCATCCTCGTCGTCATTATCATGACTGTGAGCATACTCCGAGGTTGAACCTGCTCCTCCCTTTATTTTATGTGTGCTAGTATAAATAGCGTAGGGTTTAGCATATTGCTTCGAGACATGGTCAGTTAGTTGAGTCCAGACCCTGTCGGAGAACCCAAGGACTTGTATGCATATACGTACCCGTATGCGTATATTCTTCACTTTGGTATATATATACATATATATATTTTGTACATATATATATATACATTTAGTATATGTATATTTAGTTATTCATTAGCATGTTATTAATTGGTATATATATTTATGTACATATTTAATATATATATTTAAATAGGTATGTAAATAAATTACTGGTTATATTATTATATAATTATATGGATATATATGTAAGTAAATGCTAATTGATAATTATGACTATATATGTAACTATATTGTACGACCCTAGGATACTGTGGACTATCCCGTATTTATATTTACCATGTGGACCCTAAGAACTTGCAAGTTGACTGCCTTGCGTACATTATCGTACTGGCTTAGACACATGTTAGTTGACTGTCTGATTGGGTACAGCCCTTGAAGACGTGACATCCGTATAATTAAACGTGCATTTGACCATGTTAGTTGACCCGTGTCACCCCTAGTGTACTCTCTGAGCCAGTATCATTATGGTTGTGTATGTGCTAGTGTAATGACTGATATTGTATTATATTTTATTATATTATATGTACATAGGATATTGGATTATTCTGCGCGACTTCTAGAGCAGGTTATTGGTACATCACAGCTTTCTTGCCAGGCAAATATACCTTGCCATTGTACTGTTATTCATATTCCATCTGTTGTATGCATCTTTATTTTTTGCCATTAGTTCATATATTTTAACTTCTATATAAAATGCGCATCCAAGGAAACTTGGGTGCAACGACGATGTCATCGTGATTTATTTTTATTTTGGTATATGCATTAACCTTGTTTATGAGACCACCCCATTATCATGAAGCATCATTAGGTTTCATTGGCCGTGACACAGCTGTTACATGAGTGTGAGTCTCATGTTGATTACGGACTGCATGACAGGTCTGGCCTCCTGTACGTCGAGCCGTGCATTAGGGATAACTGCTATTAGAAATTTTGCTTGCTAGGAGACTTAGCAGTTATTAGTAGTCCATGGACATAGCCTATTGTAGTACGGTGGTCCAATCCTTGTCCTTGTTTGGTTGCAGGGTTGGGCTATTGTACTAAAGATAGGCTATGAACCAAATCGTGTCATGGATGTGACATGCTTAGAGCATGGGGTGGGGAGAACAACAAGTACAATATTTTGGCTCATTTGTACTTTCCTTTTTATGTAACCCGTACGCTCCGCCGGAGATACGCGATCGTGATGACCCCTATACTACTTGGCGGCCTCTGCCATTCAAAAGATGACATACTTTGTAGGCCTTCGAGAGAATTATGTCAATCCTATTTTATGGCCAGATAGCCCACTTGTAAGAAAATTGTTCTCAAACTGCGTTCACTTAGACGGTTAGGCGACCCATTGGATATTTATTTTAGTACTTTATTGGCATACTTCTATGTATCTTGTTATGTCCCTCTGAGGACCTGGTCCCTTTCCAGGTGTAGATGTTCATGAGTATTCACAGGAGCATAAATCCGGACTGGTTACTTTATGTTTCGAGGAGGTCTTCTATTGGAGCCCCGTGATTGCTAGTTGATATTCTTATATTGTATTTGTTGTGTTGCACTTATATATTCGAGTTGGTAGTGGATTTGTCTGCATCCAACTATCATCTTTAGATACTTTGTATTGAGATCTAGTTTTGTAGATATTGGTTATTTATTTATATATATTTTTTGTGGATGAGATTTAGAATATACCCTGTGACTTGAGATAGCTTATACCACTTACGAATTACTATCCATATTACAGCATACACATGGGTTTTGGTTTCCATATATTGGAGTTGCCATATCCATGCGGCTGACATGCTTACGTGTCCTAGTCCTACGTATCTTGGGACTGGGGCGTGACATATTTTTGTGGTGGCCCATGCAGGTCGAGAGCATATTATCTCGGTTACGTTACTGTATCGAGCAAGCCTGCACCTAGGAATAGAGCATAGGATCTCATCCATAATTGACTATGACTCGTATTTCTTCTAATCTGTTCTGTTTGAATAATTGTATCCTGCTTGATTCATGTGCTCCCCTAATAGTTCTGGAGTATAGCCTCTGCTAGAATATAGGAATCCTTGTTGTTAGATGATAATTAGGATAACATTCCTATTAAGAGTACAACTAGGATATTGATACACCACTTAGTTTAGAATATCTAGTGAACCCTAGCATCCAATACCTATAAATTAGATGACCATTATCCCTTGATATATTTATGAAAACTTGAGAGTATTATAGACAATACTAGAGTTAGTTATAAATTTAACCATATTGTTTGACCGTAGTATTGAGGAACCAATAAAAATCCAAGATTGAATATTAGAACTGGACCTAACTTTTATAGTAAGATAGTATTAGAGAACTATAAACTTAGATCCTTGTCTTGATATTAGCAGAACAGTATATTAGGAAGCCAAGAGGAATAAATATAATATTTTCCTTGACCGTACATCGAACACAGAGATTAGCATACCACTCTTCCTTAGGAAACCATGATCTTATCTATAGTATCTCTATTTTAATTTTATATCTCGTTCCTCTAAAAACTTGACGCTCGCTATCTGTGCGACGACTAATTTTCTTTTTCTTTTCTTTATCTTCAACTCTTGCCACATAATCCTTCTGATTGTAGGCTAAGTGTTTTTTATATCATGTTAAGGATATATAGTTTGCTAGGATTATAGTTGTTAATGTTAAATTTTGAAATTATGTGCCTTGTAGTTAGAACCTGATAGTTGAGTTGTTCATTTAGATTATAATAATCATCCTTTAGTTGTAGATCGCGTAACTTATACCACACCTCGATACAAGTTATATTCTCTTTCCCTTGAAGGCCAGTAACTTTTTTATTTATACTATTGACACTTGTTCTATGAGAACTATGACTAAGACTTAAGGTAACCATTACCAATATAATGCAATAGGATACCCTAATAAGTACCAAGATCTTTCCCTCGTATACCCTAACAATAGTTTATACTTTATTTACAAGGACCAAGTTATTTTGTAGAATCTTATTTAAGGCAATTACATTATTAGTTTATTCTTTTAAGTTGGGGTATGCCTCATAACATAGTATCACATAGTCCTATTGACCCATTGATGAAGTGTAATAGAATGACACAACTTTAGACTTGCATAAGAAGATAGTGTTTATTTAGACTGTAGAAATTAGAGGTCCATACCCCTATTTGGTCGACTAGCAACTTAGACAAGGAGCTAGTATGACAACTGTAGAGATTGTAGAGTCTTATCTTCTTGGTAACTTAAATTATTTTGTAACTTCTCTTATCATAATCTAGTGTGCTTATATTTTTTGGACTACCTCGACTTATGCTGCTATTATAGCCTAGTTTTGCAAGCTTATTCTTTTATCGAGCTTGTTCACGACATATGTATTAGTGGATGCATACACTAATACATTTCAGAATCAGTGTATTAAGGTCTAGCTAACCTTAGTGCGCTTGGTTCGCTCTTCGCATGACTACCTTACGTGGATTGAGATATGTAGTGACTAGTAGACGCATGTACTTGCCCTCTAGTTATGTCTGAGCGGATCGTATCAGTTACATAACTGTACTGATACGAGCATGTGAATAGGAATTACCAAATAGATTTCAATCCACAACTGCCTTAAAAATTCCTTTTGAATTCTTTAAAAATGCCTTGATCCCCATACTTGTATTCTAACCTCCCCCTTGAACTCTTTATTATTGTTTTCCATCTTCCCTTAATTCGGAAAGATGAAACTTCGTGCTTGGTATAAGTTTGATATACAGATAGTACTAGATATACCCCATATGCCAAATCACGTTACTTGATGTTTATTTTTTGTAATTAAGAGCATATCATAGGTGATACCTTTGGTGTTAAAACTTTGAGGATTGAATAACATGATTAAATAATTTAAGGAATAAGTTTTCGTAAATGTATAGCCTTATATAATAGATGGGTAAATTCTAAGTTGGGTAGAAACTGTATTGTTAAACTTGAGAAGAATTCTTTTAGATGGTAATCAAGTGAGATTAGATAGAGAAATCCTACCCTGGTTTAATTTCGAGGACGAAATTATTTTAAGTTGGGTAGATTGTAAACTCCCTCACCAAAAATTAGGCCTACTTGGCTTAGGTACTAAAATTAGGGCTAGTTTGTATCCAATTGAAAATATGACACGATATTTTATTTAATTTTACAATAATTAAATCTCTTAGTGCATCTTACCGTTGCTTCGATAATTGGAGCACTACACTAGCTATTGCCTTCCTATAAACTTCACACTCTTGCCCTAAACATGACCGCCTTCTATCCTGACATTGGTGTAACTTATAATTATGCTCTCTTATGCTACATATTAGTCGCACAATAATCATCGCGGATGTTATTCTTTAATTCTAAATAATTCCAACTTTATATCCTTGTGCGTTCCAATCAAAATTGGAGACAAAATCTTGACCCATTTCGTGCAAGCCAATTTATGATAATATTCTACTCTGAGTCCTCTTCATTTATGATACTTGTGTCCCACCTAATTTTAATCCCATGTACTTCTAATTAATTCAAGAATAACTTGCGCATTAATTTTAATTAATTTAATCCAATTTCCATCTTTGTGTAATTTTTTCAATTGTTGGGCATTTTTATGCAAAAATGCATTAAGGTGTCAACACCATTGGACAATACCTGAAGAAACCTAATTTTTCTCTTAACATAAATTTTTTCTATAATTTTCGGAATGTGCAAACGCGCAAAATTGCCCCTCATTTAATCCTAGCCATTACATTTAACCAATGTAAATTATAGCCTCCAAATATCTCCATATAAAGCCAAGGCACAATACCAAGAGAGTTGACCAAGCCCAAATTTTCCTAGGTCAAACACCCAAACCCAATTTCATGTATAAAATAACTTTTTTCCTCTCCTTTCTTTATTTTTCTTTTTACCTAAAACTAAACACATAGCCGACCTCCCCCATCTACTGTTCTTCTTCTTCCTTCTCCTTCCTGGCCGGAGCCCCGACCTCCGGAGTAGCCTACACCACCGCCATTAATACCCCCATTCATAGCCACCCCCTATCCTCCTCGACCTCGACTTCCTCCTCCCCTTCTCGGCCGGATCCCTGACCCATGGCGGCCACGAACTCCTCCTTCCTCTCCACGACTGCTCACCTTCTCGTCGACATCCCGCCAAGTCCTCCACTCGCCTCCCCCGTTCCCTCGATAACCCACCGTCGTCTCCGACAAGCCACAACCACCTCTTCCTCCATCATCTCATTCTTCTTCCGCCACCGCATGACAACACCGAGCCCCGCCTTTTCTCCTTCGCCTGAGCCCGACAGGCCTGATCACCACCCTGACTCCCTCCGGTCTTCGCCTGAGCACCGAGCTCCGCCCCTGAGCACAGCCACTCACCACCCTCGACCCGACGATTCCCTCTGGCCGGAGCACAGCAACCACGATTCCCCATTCTCCTTTCTTCCCGCCTCTGCACATCTCGACCATCGCCTGACCACCCCCTTCTCCGACCATTCACCAGTCATCTCCCTCAGCCCCTGTGTACTCCTTCCCGAGCCTCTATACCTCAACCTCCAGCAATCTTCCTCAGCCTTGCCACCCTCCATGTCCTCCTTCCCCTTCACTAACCTCCTTGGTCAAACCTCCCCCTGGCCGGACTCCGACAACCAGCGACTCACCAACATTATCATCATCATCTTCACCATCACTACAACTCACCATTATCATCATCATCATCTTCACCATCACCACAACTCACCATTATCATCATCATCATCTTCACCATCACCACAACTCACCATCATCATCATCATCATCTTCACCATCACCATAACTACCATCATCATCATCATCATCAACCCAACTCACCATCATCATCATCTTCACCATCACCATAACTACCATCATCATCATCATCATCATCATCAACCCATCATCGTCATCATCATCATTCATCATCGTTATCATCATCACCCTCGTCGTCATCGTTATGACTGTGCACATACTCCGAGGTT
Organism: Iris macrosiphon; assembly: GCA_036927795.1. Taxonomy (NCBI): domain Eukaryota; kingdom Viridiplantae; phylum Streptophyta; class Magnoliopsida; order Asparagales; family Iridaceae; genus Iris; species Iris macrosiphon. The sequence continues at coordinate 127,934,961 of JAYESA010000006.1, read as the reverse complement.
CGAACCTGCCCCCTCCTTCATTTTATGTGTGCTAATGTAAATAGTGTAGGGTTTAGCATATTGCTTTGAGACATGGTCAGTTAGTTGAGTCCAGACCCTGTCGGAGAACCCAAGGACTTGTATGCGTATACGTACGCGTATGCGTATATTGTTCACTTTGGTATATATATACATATATATATTTTGTACGTATATATATACATTTAGTATATATATATTTATTTATTCATTAGCATGTTATTAATTGGTATATATATTTATGTACATATTTAATATATGTATTCAAATAGGTATGTAAATAAATTACTGGTTATATTATTATAAAATTATATGGATATATATGTAAGTAAATGCTAATTGATAATTATGACTATATGTAACTATATTGTACGACCCTAGGACACTGTGGACTATCCCGTATTTACATTTATCATGTGGATCCTAAGAACTTGCAAGTTGACTTCCTTGCGTACATTAACGTACTGGCTTAGACATATGTTAGTTGACTGTCTGATTGTGTACAGCCCTTGAAGATGTGACACCCGCGTAATTAAACGCACATTTGACCATGTTAGTTGACCCGTGTCACCCCTAGTGTACCCTCTGAGCCAGTGTCATTATGGTTGTGTATGTGCTAGTGTAATGACTGATGTTGTATTGTATTTTGTTATATTATATGTACATAGGATATTGAATTATTCTGCACGACTTCTGGAGCAGGTTATTGGTACATCGCAGCTTTCTTGCCAGGCAAGTATACCTTGCCATTGTACTATTATTCATATTCCATATGTTGCATGAATCTTTATTTTCTGCCATTAGTTCATATATTTTAACTTCTATATAAAATGCGCATCCAAGAAAACTTGGGTTCAACGACGGTGTCGTCGTGATTTATTTTTATTTTGGTATATGCATTGACCTTGTTTATGAGACCACCCCCATTATCATGAAGCATCATTAGGTTTCATTGGCCATGAAACAGCTGTTACACGAGTGTGAGTCTCATATAGATCATGGACTACGTGACAGGTCTGGCCTCCTGTACGTTGAGCCGTGCGTTAGGGATAATTGTTATTAGAAACTTTGCATGCTAGGAGACTTAGCCGTTATTAGTAGTCCATGGACATAGCCTATTGTAGTACGGTGGTCCAATCCTTATCCTTGTTTGGTTGCAGGGTTGGGCTATTGTACTAAAGATAGGCTATAAACCAAATTGTGTCATGGATATGACATACTTAGAGCATGGGGTGGGAAGAACAACAAGTATGCCATTTGGGCTCCTTTGCACTTTCCTTTTTATGTAACCCGTACGCTCGCCGGAGATACGCGATCGTGATGACCCCTATACTACTTGGCGGCCTCTGCCGTTCAAAAGACGACATGCTTTGTAGGCCCTAATTCTCCGAGAGAATCATGCTAATCCCATTTTATGGCCAGATAGCCCACTTGTAAGAAAGTTATTCTCAAACTGCATTCACTTAGACGGTTAGGCGACCCATTGGATATTTATTTCAGTACTTTATTGGCATGCTTCTATGTATCTTGTTATGTCCCTCTGAGGACCTGTTTCCTTTACAGGTATAGATGTTCATGAGTATTCGTAGGAGCGCAGATCCGGACTGGTTACTTTATGTTTCGAGGAGGTCTTCTCTTCGAGCCCCGTGATTGCTAGTTGATATTCTTATATTGTATTTGTTGTGTTGTACTTATATATTCGAGTTGGTAGTGGATTTGTCTCCATCAAACTATCAACTTTAGATACTTTGTATTAAGATCTAGTTTTATAGATATTGCTTATTTATTTATATATATTTTTTGTGGATGAGATTTAGAATATACCTTGTGACTTGAGATAGCTTATACCACTTGTGAATTATTATTCATATTATAACGTACGAATGGGTTTTGGTTTCCATATATTGGAGTTGCCATATCCATGCGGCTGGCATGCTTACGTGTCCTAGTCCTACGTATCTTGGGACTGGGGCATGACAACACGTGCTTCATGCTTGACTGGCCATCAGTGTGAGCAGGACGTGTGACGGTATTTAGCTTAGTTGTATTATTTCTTTGGTGACTTGCATTATAGTATGAGATATCCATATCGTATTCATGACTTATACATTAGCATTGGACAAGGAGGACAACTAGTAGGCGTATGGGATACCCACCTCCTTTATACAGATACTGCGTTCTTCGGAGCGATACGGACGTATATATATTTACAGATACCTTGTTCTTCGGAATAATGGATGTTACATGTACAAATACCACGCTCCTCGGAGCTGGACGTTATTATATATGAAGAGTGCCCTAAGATGGGGGGCATATGTGGCATATACTAGCTAGTCACGACGGTTGGTGAATTATGTCAGCATATGTCTAGCCTACACTTCCCATACGCACTAAGTTGTCCTCAATTTGCATTTCACTTAGTTGGTTAGTTCACCCTCGAGTTTTCACAGTATTTACTTTATGACATATATTTTTGTATCTTGTTACGTCCCTCTGAGGACCTGGTTCCCTTCCAGGTTATTTATGTAATTTGTATGATGCTTGATCTAGTGGAACATGGACATCATTGTAGGTATCTTTACATCTTCAGCTATTACAGTCATGTACTACTTTCCATTTTGATTATGCTTTTATAGCCTAGTATTTATAGGCCTATGTTATTCTTTTGGTCTATTCGAACGGATATATTATTGGGCTACAAACTGATGACGTGTATCATTCTTTCTTGAGATTATTTACCATGGATTGAGATTTAGTTTACTTGTTGCATGTTAGAATTAGATTTTTAACTGGATCACTTGACCGGGGATAGCGTAAGTGCGTCGGGTCCATTAAATTGGAAAGCCCTACTGAGTCGTACTAGCTGGCCATTGCCACGTGTCTGGTCCTATACATTTTGGGACTAGGGCGTGACACCAACCAAAATAATATAAATAATGTCATGGAGAACAACCCGTCATCAAAATAGAAAGGAAAATAAATCCAAGTACAATATCCAGAAGTTACTATAAGATCAAATATCCAAGAACACTAAGCATAAATAATGAATGGTACTGTATGATCAAGAGAAGTCCTCCGGAACAACCTTGTCCTCTGCAACCTGTACGTCTCTAATAGTAGCTCCTATCCCGTAAACCTTGGGATATCTCTTCTCGTCTACACCTGGGGACATAATTCGGATCCAGGTCCTCAGGGGATATAGCAAGGTACAATAAACACTCAAGCCAAATAAAATACAGCAAGTAAATATAAACAGATCCTCAGGGAAATCTATGTAACTAGCTAAGTGAATTACAATGAGAGCATCACTAGTACTCAGGCTAAGACCACTACAGGCTCTGTGTTGGGGAGCCCATAGCAGCAAGTAGTATCACGACTCCAGTATATGTACCAAACATCTGAGCCAGAGTCTAAGGCACCTCCAGTAGTATATATATAAATAATCAGCATATAGCTTGTGTGTCTCTCCCCACCAAATATAATCTCATCTATCATGTCCACGATGTCTCATGTCCATAACACGCAAGATCATGACCTCTAGCTAGTACAACGAGTCATAATAATATCAATGTAATATGCAAGTCTCATGTAACGAATCCTATGAGCCTATAGAGAATCACTATGAATATCTCAGGAAAGATTCTGTTACATAAAATTGTGTCAAGTATCCTATGGTATATCGTACTTAGTAAATTAAGCACGTAAAAATATAGGACCGCGGAATCAACTCTCTGAGTGACGTTGCACGACTCCACGTACGACGTCGACACCCAAATCTTGTTCGGATGCTAAGCAATGTCTCACGGTCCTAGGTTGAACAAGATACATCACAGAAGTATATATAATAAAAGAACACAAGCAAGTAATATAACATGATCTCTACAGGTTTGGCAAGGTACACTTGCCTGGATTCTGAACTCCGTCAACTGCTCCTAGGAAAGTCGAATCTGCACGTACACCTCCGGATGCTGAAACAAACATCACCAATATTTTAGAATACTTGAAATAGCTAGGATTGACTACCCATAAGTCTAATTTGGACACATGGGCAAAATTGACAGTTTTAGGTTAAAGTGGGGTCCATATGTGGCCCACTTTGTACCAAAAATGTACCAAAGACAAAGTTCTCCAAATTTGTCCCACTTAGTGTCTACGAGTCCAGAATGACGATACAAATCCAATGGAACATCCAAAAGTGGCTTCTGAAGAGCTGGTCATAAAATTGTCGGTTATGTGAAACTGTGGGGCCCACAAAATAATATTTCGTCAACGTTCTCAGAATCGAACCAAACTTGGGTCACATGACCAACTTAACGCTGCGAATTCGAGGGCATAAGTTTTGTTACGAAACAATAAGTACACACAAAGTTATGGTGAGTGTCAGAAAAGGCCGATACGGTATTTTTCGGCTGATACGTATTGATTCATGTGTGCATGCACATCCAAATCAAGTTTCGTAAAATTCCACACGTCCGCGTTTACGTTACGCGCCTTTCGATGTAATTTGCACATGATAAAGTTGCCTCGTTTGGCGGGATGCACCTCGTATCGAGAGAATTTGGGTGTTTTAAAAATAAGTTTTTGGTCGTTTTGGAATAAGAATAATTTAACCATTATAGCAAACTAATAAAAAATAAAAGAACAGTAAAAATCTTGATTATATTGTGAAGAAGTTCCTTCCATTATATTTTAAAAATAATTAACGAGATAGTAAAAAATTGGACATGAACATGGGAATTTGGATTAAAATTTTGGACAGCTTTTGAACAGTTTTTCAGCCAACTTTTGGTCGATTTTTCGATCAAACCGGGGTGCCTAAATTTGTTCCACTTGAAGGAGATCCTAGAGGGTTATGTTGTGAACATACCGGAGAAGACATGATACAAATTGGACGAGCGAGGAGAGTGGAGGCTGCGCACGAAGGAGGGGCCACAACTATTGCTGTTGTGCGCGCGGTGGGGGGGGAGGTCGGGCGACGGACGGCGGTGCGGTCGGTGCGGGACGACGGCGGTTGGCGGTCGTCGGTGGTTCGCGGCGGCGCCGGGGTCTGGTGTGGGTGATGGTGGAGGTGGGATTGAGTTAAGGTTAGGGTTTGTATATGTAGTATATATAGGAGATGGGGTGGGGAGAAAGCTCATGTACGTGGGGAAAGGGGGTTTAAGTTGGTTTAGAGTTTTAAGTTAGTGGGTTGGGTTTAGGGTAGGGTTTGGGTTATTGGGTTTGGGTAGGATTTAGGATAGGGTTTGGGTAGGGTTTAGGTTAATTTCTATTTTATTTTTCTTTTGTTTCATTCCTTTTATTTATTCAATAATTAAATGCAAAAAATTTCTAAAAATAGTTAGGCACTTGGAAAAATTCTAGAAAATTTATATTTCCTCAAATAAATAATCTACAACCAATTTATATTAAATAAATAATATATTTACTAAATATTAATGGATATTAAATTAATTAAATAAATCTATAAATTATATTTTCTATATAATATTAAATTGGGAGCGTGTAGGGGGTTCGAATAACTTAACTCGAGTGTCATATGCGTAATAAGACCAGTTAGGCTCATAACATGGATTTAGTTAGAATCAATGGGTCAGGGTGGCATGTTAAAATCGTACACCACGGCAAAAGGGTTAATTAATCATCTTTTTCTCGTAATTGTGTCGCAAAAGCTGTGCGACCAAAACAACTCATGGGACTTCGAATTTGTGAGGGACAGTCATGGTCGGAGCCTAATTTGACTCATCTAAGTCGAGCATGCTAGGTTGGTTGAAAGGAAAAGGCTAGTGTTGTACTCAAGATCTTAAAACCATGGGGGTTGGTTTCCAAAGTTCGATTAAATTATCAAATAAATATTAAAATAAAAAAAATTAATTATTAATTATCCAACAAACCATTTAAAAAAAATCAGGGTGCTCACAATCTACCCACCTTAAAAGAATTATGTCCTCGCCATTAAGAAAAATAAAACATAACCGGTCAGGAAATGTTTGCTCCAGAAGAGATGATACGGTCCTATGACATTTGTTGAAGCACGACACAAAGGATAAGGGGCAATGAACAAAGGAAAAATTGAGAGGAAGGGTGAGGGTTTTGTTCAAGCAGAACATGTAGAAAAGCAATAAAAACTTCTCCTAGGCAATGAGAGATAAGTAACTCAAGAGTAAATGAGTCTGATTAGAGCGAAGATCAACTACAATGTACATATTACTACTCTAGACTAACATGTTAATGTTAACATAATACTTGGTATAGTCCAGAGAATGGAACTAACATGCATATGCTAAAGTACTACCATAAATATTCGTTACTATAGCTGACTATGATAAGACTAAATCTTACCCATACTCGCTACTCCTTGAGTTCGTGCCTTCTCCACTATCATCGCAAAAGCCTGTCCACGTCCCTGTGGTGGTGCCCTCTGCTGTTGCTAGGCCTGTTGGAAGAGTGTTGTCTGTGGTCCTAAGGGTGGCCTCGGCTGATATCCTTCCGGTGCTGGTGGTCTAAATCCTCCATCTTCTGCCTATGATGCTGCTAGTGCTGGATAAGGTGGTCGATGTAGCTGCTGGACTAGCTCCGGTGCTAAAAAAGCTAGTTGGTGAACCATCGGTGTTCGTCGGTGAACCATCGGTGTTTCTCTTCGATGCTCCATGTAATTTTTAGCTGAATGTTGGTTGGATCCGTAAATCAAGTACAATCTCAATCTGCGTCGGTATTCCTTGGCGAGATGTCCTATCTTGCCACAATAATGACAAGTAGGGAGTCCTGGTGCTGGTATTGGTAGGGCTGGTCGATGAATTATCAGTGCTCTCTCTCGACGCTCAGGGCAATCCCTAGCTGAATGTTGACTGGATCCGCAAGCTAAACAAAATCCTAATTTGTGTCTGCACTATCTCTTAATATGGCCTACCTTGCCACAATAGTGACAAGTAGGAAGGGATGGGGCTTGTGATACTGCTCTCTGGGGTGGATTCATATGGGGTCCCTTTGTAGGCTCCCCGTATGGTGCTCGAGCAGAAACTAATGCGTACGGTCTCTTCTGGCTGGACTCCCTCATGTGGATGCGCTCTATGCGTCGAGCTGCTACAAGGACGACCGTATAAGAAGTAGATGCAACTGCGCCAATCTGTCTCTGTAGTTCAAAGCTCAGTCCGTCAAAGAATTTTTCTGCCTTCTCTTCTTCTGTCGGGATCAGTGTTGGATCGAACAGTTGAATCAAGCATGATGCAAGTCAAGAAATTAATTTGAATCCGATATAGATGTCAAGGACGTGTCAACATGTGAATGAGATCCTATAAATTTATTCTTATCCTAATCGTAGGATTGTTCGGTTCCTTAGTTGAAACCAAAGCAATATATTCGTAGACCTGCATGAGCCGCCACAAAAACTATGTTACGCCCCAGTCCCAAAATATCGAGGGACTAGCCACGTAGCAATGGCCATCAGCACAACTCCAATAGGCAAACCGAATTTAATGGACTTATTAGAGTGCACTTAAGCTGTAATACAAAAAATGTGGTCTACCAATACCTGTCACAGTTTATATATCTAATCTCATCCACAATAAGTAATGAAATCATAATAGACAAGTCTAATCACAATAATATAAAATGATCTGTCCAACCAAAGCAATATAAATAATGTCACGGGGAATAACCCGTCATCAAAATGGAAAGAAAAATAAATTCAGGTACAATATCCAGAAGTTACTACAAGATCAAATATCCAAGAACACTAAGCATAAATAATGAATGGTAAAAATACTGTGTACTCAAGAGAAGTCCTCCGGAACAACCTCGTCCTCTGCAACTTGTACGTCTCCAATAGTAGCTCTTGTCTAATAAACCTCGGGATAGCTCTCCTCGTCTACACCTGGGGACATAATCCGGATCCAGGTCCTCAGGGGTCATAACAAGGTACAATAAACACTCAAGCCAAATAAAATATAACAAGTAAATATAAACAGATCCTCAGGGCAATCTATGTAACCAACTAAGTGAAATATAAATAAGAGCATCACTAGTACTCAGTCTGAGACCACTATAGGCTCTGTGTTGGGGAGACGATAGCAGTAAGTAGTATCACGACTCCAATATATGTGCCAAAGATCTGAGCCAGAATCTAAGGCACCTCCAGTAGTATATATATAAATAATCACCATGTAGCCTGTGTGTCTCTCCCCATCCAATGTAACCTCACGTCTCATGTCTACGACGTCTCATGTCCATAACATGTAAGATCATGACCTCTAGCTAGTACAACGAGTCATAATAATATCCATGTAATATGCAAGTCTCATGTCACAAATCCTGTAAACCTATACAAAATCACCATGAATATCTCGGAAAATATTCTTTCACATGAAATGGTGTCAAGTATCCTATGGTATGTCGTACTTGGTAAAGCAAGCACATAAAAATATAGGATTGCGGAATCAACTCTCTAAGTGACGTTGTACGACTCCGGGTACGACGTCGATACCCGAATCTTGTTCGGACGCTAAGCAATGTCTCACGGTCCTAGGTTGAATATGATACATCACAGAAGTATATATAATAAAAGAATAAAAGCAAGTAATATAACAGGATCTCTGCAGGTTTGGCAAGGTACACTTGCCTGGGTTCTGAACTCCGTTAACTGATCCTGGGAAAGTGAAATCTGCACGTACACTTCCGGATGTTGAAATAAATATCACCAATATTCTCAAAATAATTAAAATAGCTAGTATTGACTATCTATAACTCCAATTTGGACACATGGGCAAAATTAACAGTTTTGGATCAAAGTGGGGTCCACATGTGGCCCACTTTGCACCAAAAAATGTGCCAAAGATAAAGTTATCCAAATTTATCCCACTTAGTGCCTATGAGTCCAAAACGATAATATGAACCCAATAGAATATCCAAAAGTGGATTCTGATGAGCCGGTCACAAAATTGCCTGTTATGTAGAACCGTAGGGCCCACAAAATGACGTTTGGTCAACATTCTAAGAATCAAAACAAACTTGGGTCACAGGACCAACGTAACGCTGTGAATCTGATAGCATAAGTTTTGTTATGAAACGATAAGTACACACGAAGTTATGACGAGTGTCAGAAAAGGCCGATACGGTATTTTTTGACGGATACGCGTTATTCCGGTGTGCACGCACATCCAAATCAAGTTTCACAAAATTCCACATGTCTGCGTTTATGTTTCACATATTTTGATGTAACTCGCACACGATAAAGTCGCCTCATTTGGCAGGACGCACTCGTATCGCGAGAATTTGGGTGTTTTAAAAATAAGTTTTTGGTCGTATTGGAACAAGAATAATTTAACCATTATAGCAAACTAATAAAAACTAAAAGAATAGTAAAAATCTTGGTTATATTGTGAAGAATTTCCTTGAATTATATTTTGATAATAATTAACAAGATGGTAGAAAATTGGACATGAACATGGAGATTTGGACTAAAATTCTGTACTATTTTTGAACAGTTTTTCGGCCAACTTTCGATCGATTTTTCGATCAAACTGGGGCGCCTAAATTCGTTCCACTTGAAGGAGATCCTAGAGGATTAGGTTGTGAACATACCGGTGAAGACGAGACGCAAATCGGACGAGCGAGGAGGGCGGAGGCTGCGCACGAAGGAGGGGCCGCAACTGTTGTTGTTGTGCGCGCGGGAAGGCCGGCGGCCGGCGGTACGGTCGGTCCTGGGCGACGGCGGTCGGCGGGAGGTGGTGGTTCGTAGTGGAGCCAGGGTCTGGTGTGGGTGATGGTAGAGGTGGGATTGAGTTAGGGTTAGGGTTTGTATATGTAGTATATATAGGAGATGGGGTTGGGAGAAAGCTCCTGTGCGTGGGAAAATAGGGTTTAAGTTCGTTTAGAGTTTTAAGTTAGTGGGTTAGGTTTAGGGTAGGGTTTGGGTTATTGGGTTTGGGTAGGGTTTAGGTTAATTTCTATTTTCTTTTGTTTTATTCTTTTTATTTATTTAATTATTAAATGTAGAAAATTCCTGAAAATAGTTAGGCACTTAAAAAAATTCTAGAAAATTTATATTTCCTCTAATTAATAATCTACAACCAATTTATATTAATTAAAAATGTATTTACTAAATATTAATGGATACTAAATTAATTAAATAAATTTATAAATTATATTTTCTATATAATATTAAATTGGGAGCATGCAGGGGGTTCGAATAACGCAACTCGAGTGTCATGTGCGTAATAGGACCAGTTAGGCTCATAGCATGGATTTAGTTGGGATCAATGGGTCAGAATGGTGTGTTAAAATTGTACGCCACAGAAAAAGGGTTAATTAATCATCATTTTTTCGTAATTGTGTCACAAAAGTTGTGCGACCAAAATAAGTCATGGGACTGCGAATTTGTGAGGGACAGTCATAGCCGGAGCCTAATTTGACTCGTCTAAGTCGAGCATGCTAGGTTAGTTGAAAGAAAAAGGCTAGTGTTGCACCCAAGATCTTAAAACCATGGGACTTGGTTTCCAAAGTTTGATTAAATTATCAAGGAAATATTAAAATAAAAAAATAACTATTAATTACCGAACTAACCCTATAAAAAAATCAGGGTTCTCACAATACCTAGAAGGTATTGCTATACTAGCTAATAATCTCATTTATTGCTATACTAGCTAATAATCTCATTAGTTATATCTACTACTAGTAATACCTTAGCTTAGTTTATACGTGATACTATAATGCCTTGGTATCTAATAACACTAATATCTTAACCCAGGTGATACCTTGGTATACTACCCCAATCCAAACTCATTAATATCTCTTAACTAACTAATATCTTCCCTTAAATTGATATTCTAATCAATACTTAGTATCTACATTTTGCTATCTCAGCCAACTTAAGCCTTGGAATCTCAATATCCTAACACTTCACTGATACCCTCCTCTCTACACTAGAATACTTGCTCCTATAGCACCTCCTTGTGCACAAGTTCAAACATTCACCCTCACCTTAGACTCTCAAGTTCCCCTCCATATCTATCCTCACAGCATACCTACAAGGTCACACTCATCTAACCCAATTCAGTTCACTGATACCCTGAGTATCATTCCTACACTTGCAGATGCTTCCCTCTCTATATGATGCACTTAGCAGCATGTGTTGCTGCTACTGCTACACTCCTACGAACCCACTTAATACTTCATCATGATACTAACTCAAGTATTCCTGATACTCATGGCATATTTCCCCCTTATCATCAACTGAACCAATGCAAGTGCACAGCAGTGCACTTGCTGCTAACATTATTGTCAACTGCAGCAGCAAGGTACTGCCACTACTTCACTTGCAATCTTTGACTCCACACTAAAGTGGACATCAAGCTCAGCTTGCTACTACAGCTGATGTTGCTGTTCTTAGTTAACACCAATATTAATTCCAATACAAACCTGCTCTCCTCACCCTATAAAACTTGCACTCGAGCAACTTAACACACTATGCAGTCATAAAAGTCATTTGCATATATTGTGCACCTATTGATACACCCTCACTGCTGCAACTCTTTCTCTTCACCTAACAGTGCTCTAGCCACTATTGTTGCCCGCTTCACCTAGCACATACACCCTTTGCACTCTGGTATCCTAATACCCGAGTTCCTCACCTCAAAGTCTGAACTGATATTACCTTATCACGCTGCTACCCAACTAGCATACATAACCTGAACACTCAAATTTACTCAAGGTATCTGATACCTTAACTACTAACTCTCAAACTTGCCCTCACTTGTTGCCTTGCCTGACCTCTACACTCTGCAACCTGACCTCTCCCCACAGTCCCATATGCAGCACAGCATAGAACCATAACTCAACCCTTGCTGCCAACAACAACAGCTCTGGAAACTGTACCAAAGTCACCACCTAATTCTTTTCTGCACAGGCAACAACAGATACACCATGGCAACATCCAATACAATATATGCCCTTGCAACCAAATGCTAACCAACATAACTTGATACCTTGCTACCAATGCCAACCTCAACCCAACCACTGCTGTAACCACACCAACATTTCCCTAAAGCATTACATCAAACACCTCATGAGCACTAAGATACCATATAACACTCAAAACACCCACAACCTTGATACCAATAGTAATACTCATGATACACCAACCCTACACCATTAATCATTATATATAAATGAAATATGACTCGTTTATAATTAGAATAATTATATATAATAAAATTATTGAAGAACTACAACCAATTGAGCCAAATCCCCCAAAATATCCAAAATATCGATACGTATCATGGTGTATCACGATACGGCCTACTTGTGTCCAATTGTGGACACGTAGCTAGCCTCACACTACCAATCTAAGTCCAATTGGACCTAATTATCCTAATAACAAGGTACACTAATATCAAAATTCTTCTAAATTGGACACAAATTACCATGTAGAAGTCACAATACAAATCATATGAATATAGTTATTCTTTCTATGGGTAGTCCTAAGCCATGGAAGGGGTTTTAATGGTTAAATACAATAATTATAGTCTAAATAAAGATAGAATTAAGAATCATACCTATTGGGAGATGGATTCCCAATACAAAACCCAAATAGACACAAGCTCCTAGTCAACTCCTCCTTCTCCAAGTGCTCATTGCAATCAAAGCTCCAATGCTCCTTAGATGATAAAAATGGAAAGGAATGAAAGTAAATTGAGATAAAATTGATGGAGGGATGGATAAAATTAGGAAAAACACAATTGGGGATCTAGAATTAAAATAAAAAAATGGAGGAGAGAAATGGATCCCTCCTAATATGGTCGGCCCCTTATTTTCCCCTTCTCCAAGTAACACATAATGCCCAAAGTACCCCCACTAATTATTCATGAAGGGTATTTACTTAAGGGTTTAATTATGGAAGCTTCTAATCTAATGCAGATTTAATCTAATCTTCTAATTAATGAAAGAAAATGAGTCTAATGGGTCTAGCCCAATGTTGGATTCAATGTGTCATGATTAGTCCTATTGGGTCCACTAGTATCAAGTCCAAATAATATGCTAGTCCACTAACTATAAAATAATCAATACAAAGCACAATTTAATTAAATAACACACCAATTAATATCAAATCACTAAAAATAAAATAACTATGCAAAATAAAAAAAATCCTCATCTAGAAATTTAGGGGTGATAATGAAACACGCTGCGCACGTCAAGATAGAAGCGAATTCAATATCGTGCATAAACTGTCCTTTCTGCATGCAAGAATTGAATATGAAATCTGATTTCAAAGAAGTGTAAACTGACTCAAATTCTTTACAACATGAAATGAACCTAGGTAAAAGTAACAAGATTACTAATAGTGCAATTCCTTATCACATGATTACTTAGTGATGGTTTCATAGGGTGTTCCTTTTGTTCCTCACCAGTGCTTTCCCCAAAGTGCTAACCCCCACTAGTTTTTCTACATGTTTTGGATTTTATGAAGCAATAGAAAATCCTCATCCTCATGAGCCAAAAATCAGAAGATGATGCCATGAGTTGCATTAAAATATTTTAAGATACTTTTCTATAAAGGGATGTAATGTATGGAATGATATTATTGTATGTTCAAGAGGTGTAAGCCAATTGACAATGTACTGAAAGCCTTGTAATCATTTAAGATATTAATAAAGAGATTATTTTCTTATACCAATGTGTTCATTCACTTTTCTACAATATTATGCCGCTACTTTTAACTCTGAATATCTTATTTTATTATTTTACAAGTTCTGGCCTTAAGCAAGCGCAACTTAGGCTTGCACGATATTACGCCTAGTAGTGACTTTCGGTCCTCCGGGATTGGGGCATAAAATTTACCCCCACATTTACAGATAAGACCTAGAATAGATATTTTATTTATTCTTTTATAATAAATATATACTAGTCTATTATGTTATAACTCAAGAGAATAACCTGAAGCAAATACTTCATTAACATATTAAGAAGAGGTTACAACTTGAAGTTTGGACATTCCTTCGGTATATAATGCTTTCTTAAAGTATGCTCATTTATAGGACACCATCATTTAGCCTGTATTGATGTATCCTCAAGCCTGTATTGCTTACCAAACTTCCATAAAGAAGGTTTTTTTGCTATAGCAAGAACATGTTTCTTGTTCTCCAGAGTAAGTAACATTTTTTAAGTTAGTTTCAACACCACCGATCATATTCCCAGCACTTCATCTTGAGATTTATTCGCCATTAATACCTTCTCAAATTTAGGTTCACATTTGGTGAACAACTCCTTTACACATGGCAAGATACAACCATATCCACTCATCAATCACTATCCATGCCAGATGATTCAACCTACACAATTATAGCAACCAAGTTAATCTCACCTTAATTTTTTAGATTTGGCTTCAGCTTGGACATACAGTCCTTCTTGAAATGTTCTTTCATCTCACAGTAGAAGCACGTCGTCACTACTAGACTTAGACTAGAAAGAAATTGACTTCACCCTTATATGGTTGGAGTCCTTCTTCTTATTGATGTAGGAAGCCTTTGACTCCCTTTATGATCCCAAGTCTGGACCATGTTTGCCTTAGCAAATTGTTTGGATAGTGACTCCACCTTGATTTTGCTTCTAGCTTCGTATTCAATACGAATAAAGGGTAGAAGGTCCTCAAGCATTATCTTTATTTTTTTTTGAGATACATATCGGTTGAAAATTGATCCCAGTTTACAGGGGCTTAGAGATGATAGCTCCTAGAATGAACTTGCCTGCTTGAGGCATAACCTCCTTCTAATTAAGATTTTTTGCAATTTTTTTTATTTGTGGCAGCATAGTTTTCTCGTCTTTTATTTTCAAAAAATTGTTGACAAGGTGGATCTTGAACATCTTTTTATCATCTTTGTATTATTTTTTAAGATATTCCTAGATGCTTATTGTATTTTCTTTCTTGTAGTATGATTCTGCCATGGAATCACCCAAGGAATCGAGAATCAACAACTTAATTGCACATGTTCTTATCTCTCCTTCATTTTTATTGTGTGGTTATCATATTTGCAAAGACATGCACAATTTCAGTTTCTAGAATTACTGGTTATGATTCAGTTTGAACATAATTCACATTGACGAGTTGAAGATTCAGACTAATCTTTCTCTTATAGGTATTGTAGTAAAAATTTATATCTAGAAGACTTGCTTGATTTTTTATTATGCATATTGCTTGATTCTTTCTTTGAGATTGTTATTGTCGGTTACAGAAATTGTACAAAATTTGAATAAAATAAAAATCCAACTTAATAATTACAATAACTCAAAATAAGAAATATTACAAATTCGATGGAAAGACTTCGAAAATGTAACCACGTTGGTACAATAGGAGCCAGAAGAAAGATTATTTGCTGGGTTAATAACGACCACCATTATTACAAGCAAGATTCGAGTATTTTTCGTCGATCTGGTCTCAATAATTAGCAAGTTCAAAGTGTTGAACTTCTGCAATGCTACTTTGTCACCCTCGGAAGATGGGCTTCACTCGAACATAACTTTGTTGCTTTCTGTTGTAGCTGCAAACTTTCCTCTTGTTCCATATGTTCTAAATTTTTTTTTGCCATAAGCAAAACCAAGAGAATATATAGTAGAGTCAAGCCCCCTAGCAACCATAACCAACTATGAAGGTAGTGAATGGATATCAAGATAATAACTACCTATAGAAGCATGGAAAATCCAGATCCATGCGTCCAACAAACATACGTCCCAAGTTCTACTCAGAAGAAATTAGGCCAAAGAGAAAACCGCATAGCAGAATTCATGTGGCCTGAATAATCATGAAGTAGGGCTGCATGAGATCCCCTAACACGCCATTCAATGCCTGTCAGAAGTTCTGACATACCACTCATCACCCAGAGTGCTTCAAGAATCGTGAGAGAAGCGATGGCTCATAAAAAGAAAAAAAGTTGCATCAGTGTATTAGTGACTTCGTCAGACGTGCCATGCCACGTGTTCCCTCATATGCGGCTATGTCCCTATGCGACCTCGTCATCATGCGGCCAAAGTTTCCATTTGACAAGGTCAGACGAGAGTTTGCATGCGACCACAATACCATACGGCCAAAGTGTCCATAAGACCAAGGCCAAAGGAGAGCACATATGCAGCCAAGATGCTATACGGCCAGGATGTTATGCGGCTTTCAGCTTACAAGATCTGTCCGTTGTAACCGAAAAGATATTCAAAGAGTTAGTGCTGATTATGTGTCTAGTTGACCGAGTCACGCATATGTAGGAGTTAAAAACTATCCCGAGATCTTATCAACCAGTAGATCCCAACCGAAGCAATGTGGAAGCATGCCCATAGTATGCAGCTACACTTGCAACCGTATTCTGTTGAAGGAGCCCCTTGCGGCTACCAAACAGAAGAATATGCGGCACCTATAGCCCATCAGCATGATGGCTATAAATAGGAAAAACTTGAACATCCCAAAGGGCTGGCTTTACTGCTTCAGAGACCATACCCCCAGGCGAGCTATGTACGTTCACATAAGCTCAAAAGAGAGAAAAGAGAATAGAGCATCATCATTCCCTCCTCGGACTGTTAATGAAGTAAAGGATTCACTGCAATAATCGATCTCCATCGTCACATTCCCTAGATAAAAAATATTGTACTTAGATTTTATGTCTATTTCTTCGTACTTTTTTTGTTTGTTTTTGAACAAAAGTTTTTTAAACTCACTTTAATGGCGAACAAGGTGGCGACTCTGCTGGGGATATCCTTCTCCTATAATTAGAAGGTCATGACGTGGTCCGACGCGTCGAAGCTGGGTTCGACCCAGAGGATGCTGGTTGTATGCTTCAACCCGAAAGCCTTTGAGAAAATGCTCTCTGAGGGCGGCACTTCACCGAGCCTGGTAAAGCCTAAGAAGACCCGCAAGACATGGATTGCAAAGGACATTGTGCCTCACCCAACTGCGGAGCATGCATTCCCTATCTCTCTCCCTGCCGTAGGAAACGCACATCATGCGTCCATACGAGCTCACCCCACTCATGAGGCAACCTCTTTTGACAAGGAAAGTGCTCAGCAATTGAGCTCTGGCAGAGAAAAATACTACGATGCCAGTAGTTCGAGCGCTAAGACATATTTTAAGCGGCCATGTCAAAGGCCGCATAAGAAGGACTATGCGATACAGGTCAGCAGCCGCAGGCAAATGGCCGCTAGTGGCCAGGACAGCAACAGAAGTTTCGTCTTCAACCAAATCTCACACAGTGATGACTCCATGCGCCATGCTGGGAAAGAAGAAGATGTAAACTTGGAATCTTCATACTACGCACTGGCACATGCTAAGACGAAGAAGTCTATGGCAATGCGAGCTTGCCAAGCTCAAGAAATTTCTTATTCGACCGACCATCAGCAGGCGTCGCTAACTGTAATGCATGCCTCTAACGGTAAGTTGTACAAAACCGACCCATACATCCAGCCCGTGGTGGCAATTGGATATGGTCAGTCTAAAGAGTCTTCTATAAGCAACCTGGAAAAAGTTTTTGTACGAACCCCAGGTCAGAAAGTAAAGTCAATACCTATGCACCCATGTGCTCGGTCTACCCGGGCTCATAAGAAGGGTGCAAAGGTAATCAGCCCTTGCTTGACTTGCGCAATGAGATCAATCATAAGCGCAAAGCGAGGTAATGAACTACGGCATATGAAGTATCCTCCCCAGAGCATCACTGTGCCAATATTATCATCAATTGCTGCTGTAACAAAGTAGCAGTACCCACAAACAGGCAGTCAACATTCTAGTAGAAAAGGTTTTTTGGGCACCCTCTCAAAGAAGAAGCTGTCAACTACTGGGGGTAGTTATTCTTTAGGACCTCAAATAGCTACGCAAGATGGGGGTTATAATCCCCTAGACCTTTATAATAATCCGGCATTTCGAGGGGACGATAATTCCCAAGGAATAGATCTTGAGATCCCTGGGGGTGGCTGTCCTCGCCAAGAAGATGCAGTTTCCTACGCTGGGGGTAATGTTCCCTCCGAGTCTGAAGAGGATGTGATACTACCAAATTTTTAAGATGACTATATACGGCAGGTATCTAAGGCAGAAAGTGCGATGTCTACCGTCCCATCCATTTTTCCCCATGTGAGAACACCATGCAAGGCATGGGACGATCACGAAGCCCCAAATGATCGATAATGTCTCAAAACCCTTGAGGCTATGAGACAAACCATGAGCATGTTAATGCAGCTCTTGACCGAGACAATACTGGAGATCTAGGCAAATATAGCCTCACAACAAGCAAGGGCCTCGGGTCAAGCAATCCTGGACCCCGGGACCAACATGGAATCAAATGATGCCGCTCCACCAGCTAGCGGCAATCATCCCGTGTCCGAATCATCTGCTCCTTTCGCAGTCGATAAAGCCCAGAAAGCAATGTGAATGGTACGAGAACTCCGAGCCCGCGTAGACTCAATAGAAAATTGGGACTCACTACGCGAGCTCTGGATCCGATAATCGCATCCCCTCGAATGGAGAGCTGTACCATACCCGCCTAAGTAAAAGCCTTTTAACTTGACTCTGTTTGATGGGAAGACATCTCCCTATCAATTCATTAGTTACTTTGAGATGGCAATGGTGTATCTGACTCACAACGATGCCCTCTTAACCAAGCTATTTGTCGGGGCATTGTCTGAAATAACTTTCGGTTGGTTCTACAACCTCTAGGACAACTGTGTTTTATCATTTGACAATCTCAAATGTCTTTTTCTTCCTTATTTCTATGACAGGGGAAACGACATAACGATGTCCTCTTTAATAGACATCACGCAAAGAGAGAAAGAGTCTGTACGAGAATACATCGAGCTGTATAGGCAAGCAGCGCTAAAGTTACCCCCCGGTAACCCTGAGTCTATTCTGATGGACACTTGTCGGAGAATTTTTCTTCCAACAGTTAGACTCTGGATGCGTGAATCTCAGTTTAAAGACTGGACGACGTTTATCACATGTTGTCAGTGATGAGAAGAAAGTAAAGGATGCCCGTCTCTTGGGAATACAGATCCCCGTCACTGATGATAGGAAAAAATGCCCTTACAACAACAACAACAACAGTGGCAATAGGGCCCGTGGTGGCAAGAGAATGCAGGCTCTTATTGCCAATATAACCAAGAAGCCCGAGCAAAAGCCTGCAGAGCTCCCAAAATCGAAGAAAACTTATTCTTTCAAAGATGATGCCATTATAAAAATCTTTGATGTGCTAATTAAGAAAAATAAGCTTCGGCTCCCCAACATCAAGCGCCCTGTTAAGAGTCAATGTGATTAATCCAAAGTACTGCCATAACCATCGATACATCCAATATGCGATACAGGATTACTATACACTGAAGCGGTACATCCAGCATCTGCTCGATACCAAGGCCCTCACCTTGGACTTCGATGACAAAACAGTTGTCACTAATATAGTCTCTCTCTAGTTCGATAAATTTTTAGCAACGGAAGCCCAAATTGGAGTGATCCCGATCCCCAGGGCAACATTAGAGGTTGTCAGTCTTCCGCCAGCTCGTGACCAAATAGCCGGGCTGATATCTCTCACCATATCATGGGGGGAGGTCATGTGGGTCTATCAAGATTTTGCTCCAGACTTGATGCAGAAGGTAACACCTTCCGCTACCAAGTCCAAGGACAAGAAGTCCAAGTCCTGCTATATGGTTTCTCTCTTTTGAAGAAGGTATAGCAGGAATGACAAGCTCAGGCCTGGCGTACCAACGAGAATACGATATCCTTGACGATGGTGCACTACCAATCATCGCACCTATACTATCTGATCCGGGTCCATCCCAGCCTCCAGCAGTGGACAAGTCCAGGCAGAAAGAAACTCGCTTCGATAAACCGCTGCACAAAGATACAGCTCAGGGGCTGGAGAAGCCCTACAACTTCGATATTTTGGCGTAGCTGGCCAATACTCTAGCCAAGTTGTCACTATTCGAGCTTCTTGGACTCTCCAAAGATACTTGGACTGCTCTGAGTGAGGTATTGTAGAATATCGACACCTACATGGCACAGGTCAAGCTACCAGTTAAGAATCCTTCTGCATGCCCCTACTGCAATAATGTGATGGAGGCGATACCCAATATCACGTTCTTGTAACAAGACATGTTACTAAAGAACAATAGGCACGATCACCCTCTGTATTACATAGGATATATTAGCGCCATCAAGGTGGACCAGATGTACATTGACCCCGGTTCGTCAATCAGTATTATCTTACGGATTTTGCTTCGGATCTTGGATATCCCAATGCATCGCATGACAACAAACAATACTGCCATCAGTGGTTTCAACGCAGGAAGGAGCTACCCTCTGGGCAAAATTTGCTTGAAGTGTCAGATCAATAATTTAAAAACAAAGGTCACCTGCTACGTCATAACATAGACGTATTCTACAATTTCTTATTAGAAAGCCCATGGATACATCAGTACATGATCGTACCATAAACCTTGTATCAGTTCTTGAAGTACGTGGACGATCATGGCATCGTCAAGATAAAATTTGCCGACATAGATACATTCAAAGGGGTTGAGGCCTATTACTCTGACTCGATCCTCTACAAGCAAGTCTACCAAGATGAAGGTAAAAATGATACCGACGACAAGGCAAAGACTGGGACAACATCGAACGAGCCCTTGAGAGTCCATCTCAAAGTACGTGCTTCCGACACAAGCCCTCCCCTCATGGTGAAACTGCACAAGAAAGCACCCGAACCTCTGGTCATTGCCGTCGTAGACCGAGTCGACCGCTTAAAGAAGATCCTGTCACTACCATATTTCTAGATGAGGGTATTTTTATTATTTTTTATTTATTATATTTATTGATTAAATATTTATATATTATTCTACTAATTATTTATATGGTGTTGTGCTATTTATTTATTAGTTAGTGGTCTAGCCTATTATTTGGACTTGTCATTAGTGGACCCAATTAGATTATCATGACACAATGAGTCCAACATTGGATAAGCCCATTAGACTCTTTTTTTAATTAATTAATAAGATTATATTAGTTTCATGTAGAATTAGAAGCTTCCTAATATAGCCCTCTTAATTAATTCCTAATAAATAAGTAGTGGGGGCATATTGAACATTGTATAGTTACTTAGAAAAAGGGAAAGGGGGGTCAACAATAGAGGGGAGTCTCTCTCTCTCTCTCTCTCTCTCTCTCTCTCTCTCTCTCTCTCTCTTCTCTCATTAGATCCCTAATTGTGTTCTTCCCCAAATTACTTCTTTCCTCAACCAAATTTACCTCAATTCACTCTCATTCTCTTCCAATTATATCATCTAAGGAGTATTAGAGCTTGTATTGCAAGGAGCACTTGAAGAAGGAATGATTGACAAGGAGCTTGTATCCTAATTGTGTCTTATTAAGTATTTCAATGATTCTAATTTTTCTCTATAATTTAGACTTTAATTCATGCATTTTACTATTAGAAAACATTCACTAGCTTAGGGATACCCATAGGAACAAGAACTAGGTTCATAAGACCCCTATTATGATTTTTACATAGAGATTTATGCTTATTTTGGGAGAATTTCGAGATTGATGCATCAAGTGTGTGTATCATGAGATCAATTAGATCTAATTAAACTTAGATTGATAATATGGTACTAGATATGTGTCCATAATTGGACACGAGTAGAGCGTATTCTGGTATTTTGTGATACACTATGATACATGGTTTATTTTGGGTGATTTGTATAATTACTCTGCAAATTCTTTTGTAGCAAGTTACTTTAATTGTATTATGATGAAGTTGATATGTGTAATGGATATTTACTAGCTATTAGGGGTTTTGGCTCTTGGTTTGAGGGTGTATCCTAGAGTATCACATGGACGAGCTCTTAAGTATTTGATTTAATGCACTTAGTGCATGTGCATCATATAATACATATAGATATGTGTTATATATATATATATATATATATATATATATATATATATATATATATATATATATATATATATATATATATATATATAACACATATATATCACTTAGTGCATGTGCATCATATAATACATATAGATATGTGTTATATATATATATATATATATATATATATATATATATATATATATATAATGTTGACTGTGTAAGATTTTATGTGACTGTGTGTAGTAGAGGAATTATGACAGTGCTCATTAGATGTGTGTAGGTGTGTGTGTCTGGACTTGGGACTGATATGCGTATCAATTAGTTAGGTGTGTGTGCAGTGAGAAGTGACTATAGATGTTAGAGCTAAGTGAGGGACCCTGCTGCATACACAACTGTTATACATTGCAATTGGAGAAAGGCTACAACAACATCAGTCGTATCCATGAAGCATCAACAGCAGTACACGGCGAGGGTGCTGGGGTATAGGTGTGATATTATCTTAAACATTATGTACAACAGTAAGATAGTTAAGGTCTGTCACTGATCTGTTATAGAGGAGCACTGTCACTACCACATTTCCAGATAAGGGCATTTGTGTAATTTCACTATTTTTGAATAATTATGAATTTAATTAATCTGCTGAGTTTTATAAACTATTTAAATATTGTTAATTGTGATTGTTTTAGGTAAAAACCCTAGAACTCATTAGGACAGACCCTAGTGAGTCAACCCTAATTGTAAACCCACTTCTAGTGAAACCCTAGAATTCAAATTTTAGGGTGAACCCTCAAACCCTAGCAGGCCTAAACCCGAGTAAATTAGGTTCTGCATGACCTAACATAGTGGGTTTAATTTAAAAGCTATGCATGGAAACCCTAAACTAGCTTTAATATAAAAGGGAAGCCTCTCTCAAAGCCATCCTTCATGTAGAAAGGAGAAACCCTAGCCTCCATAAGAGAAAAACCATCTCCCCACTCCAGATTTCGAAACCTAACCCTAGGGCTTCCATTTTCCTCCTCCAAAGCAAGGAAAGCAAGGAACGTGGGTCAAGGAACCTTGGAGAAGAAGAACTTCCATTGGAGAAACCATCCCTGCAGGTAAAACCCTATTTTTATTCATTTAATTTCGGTTTTCTGATGTTAATGCCCATTAGGAACCCACCCTTGCTGTGTAGTTCGGTTTTTAGGGTTTTGGATTGGGTTTTGGTGACCAACATGGGATTTTCCCTAATTATCAGGAACCCTAACCCTAGGTATTTGTATGTAGATTAATTTCATCTCATATGTGTAGGTTGAACTCGATTTTTAGGGTTTTGGTTTGGGTATTCATGATTAATAATATGGGATACGAATTCAGCACGTTATGTGTTTGATGAAATGTGTCTTAGGGTTTTGCCTAACCCTGTGTTTAAATTTCTGTATTTTAATATACCTATCTATATTCATAAATGTAATTGTGTTGGGTGGTATCACTGTGTTTTGGGTTTCCATTGTACATTCGCTATAGGTGGTTCATGGGGTTGTGTTTGTGAGTATACTGTGCAGTCGGGCTTTTGGTGTAGATGTGTTAATGTACATCAGTGTGTTTCAGTACTGGGTATCAGGAATTTGGTTATGTAAGTGAAGTACATGTGTGTGTCCTAGTCTCCTGCAGATTTCAGTGGACTGTGTGTAGGTATCAGTTTCAGTGTATATGTGTAGTTGTGTATTAGCTAGGTGTGAGATCTGTGAGTGTATCCATATGAATTCTGTGTGTTGGTTATTACTTGTGTGTATTCTTTTGTGTGAGGGTTGGTTAATAACTTAGTAGAGTGTTAGAGTGTCAGTAGGTTTAGGAAGTCAGTGTGTATCAGTCAACCTATGGCTGTGCATATGTGTGTGTGAGGTTTTCTCAGCAGCTGTGCAGTGCAGAATTCTGTGTGAGTGATCAAGGATCATAGTGCCTATCGATCCTGCCAGTAGCCATATTGCTTGTCTCAAAGTTTAAGCCATGTATGTGCAAGTCTGGAAAATTCCAGACTGTGAAACTGTGAATGGCTCATTAAATCAATATCTTGGACTGATGCATTTGTTAGTATTGGGTGTACTCTCTATGAACTATGCCTCAGTGAGGGAAAGGTGTAGTGAATGTTAGTTTTAGACTAGAGTTTGTATCTGCTGTCAGTATACAGTGCTAGGCAGTACACCATTGGGGGAAATGTGTAAGGATTTTAGTGTATCAGTGAACAAGTCCTAGTATCTGTTGTTCCTGCTAGTAGCCATAGGCTAGTCTCAATGCAGGTGAAGTCTGAACAACTTCAGACTGTGTAAACTGTGAGGTGTTCAGTATTTGAACTGTGCCAGTGTGTGTACAGATTTTTGCCTGTGTATCAGTTAGAGAGGGCAGTGTGCAAGGGAAGAGCTGTGTGCAGTATGGGTGTGAGTCTCTGTGTTAGTAAGTAGCAGTTTTGTAGTGTATCAGATTTCAGTGAGCTGTGTGGCTTGTGTGTGTGCAGCGAGGTTAGAGGCATACCTATGTGGTTCAGTACATCAGTATATTGAGCCAATATAAATCAGTATATTCCCTAGTGCTTCAGTATCAGTATTGGGTATAGTGATTGGTTCAGTGAGAGGTGTAGGTAAGTGTCTGTGTGCAGTGGGGATTTAGTGTGTCGATGAGTGAGAGTGCAGAGAGTAGTGTATCAGTAATCTATTAGTTTCTGTGGTACAGAGTGTATGTGCATCAATAATTTAACTGTGTGTAGTGTATCAGTTCCTGTGTATGCCTATGTAATCAGTGCAAGTGTGGGATGAGGTGTGTATCAGTTATTTGGGTTAAGGGGTAGTAAGTATAATAAGTTGTGTACCAGTAGGGGATTTTCAGCAATTGAATTTGCATGTACAGGTATGTGTTTGCTTGGGGTGTCAGAACTTTAGTCCTAAGTTAGTATCAGTTAATTATTAAGTTAGCATCAGTTAAAAGTTAAGTATTAGTTTATAGTTAAGTAAGATTCATATAATTAAGTTAAATACTTGATACCAATATGTATATATGAGTTATACATATTAGTAGCACCTAGTGTTGCCTTATTAACTAAGTATTAGTTAGTATAAGTCTAGTAATGACTAGATTGACCAGAAAACCTAGTTAGCAAGGTATTGACTAGATTAATCTAGTGGGGCTTAGACCTGGCCTAGAAATATCACAATTAGCTAGTTGCACATGTATAACACTTCAAATCATTCTTTAATGTTAATATTTTATATTTAGGTCTTGGTGATTCCATTTTGGACATCGATCCTCACATTTTGCTCAGGACCACATGCGAGTACATTCTCTGACAGTTTTCATTGTTGATTATTTCTATAATGCAGTTGTATTACATACTTGATTCCGACACTATGGATACACGGGTTAGCACCCTAGAACCCCATCATGAGGAGTCGTGATTGGAATCCATCGTGCTAGCTGGGGGATGGGGAACTATTAGTAGATTATGTGATCATATCCAAATCCTTTACATGCATCATAGCTCACCCCACTTCTCACGTTGGGTGCGGCCTGACCATCTTACATGCATCATGGCTGTTATATATGATTAACCTGACCACTACATGGATCATAGCTAACCATATGGTTAGCCTGACCTACAAGAATCATAGTTAATCATATATAATCAGCCTGATCAAGTTCCAAGCCGATCACATAATAAACTAATATTTCAAACACTTAGCTAGATGTCTATTTTATTCAGATTCACCTGTTCCAGCATTCACTACTTATTGTCTAGCATTCACTGTTTATTGTTCATTGCTAGATGCTCTATTGCCTATCTCCATTTTTCTCCAGTATTTATATTCCAGCAATTATTTCCATCTAGTATTTCTTACACTGTTTATAGATTTTGTCAATTTAATGAAACTGCTGTTAGTGCTTGTGCTTCGCTCCAATCCTGACTGGATAACATTTTTCAGAGGACCTGGAGGATCTTTGCCCCACTCATTATGGCCCAGGATTAGAGGGAGATTTCACTCCAGAAACTCCAGAGGAGTTGCCTAGCCTAGAGGAGAATTTACCTGGCTGTTCTTAGATTATTTTTTGCATTTATTGTTTTAGACTGAGACTGAGTTGTATTTATTATTTTGTGACTTTGTGAGGTCATTTAGACCCAGGATTTGAGTTAGACTTATTGTGGTTGGTTTTTATTAGAACTCTTTTCTAGTCTCATCGTGCTATTATTTCTATTTAACTTGTGATTGAGTATATCATAGAACTGTGGATTATTATCTTTGTCCTCCGTGCGGAGTTGAGACTATTGACAGGATATATTATATGTTGGGACCTAGACAGCGTTCTACCGCCGATGCTGCGGCGTAGGCTGGACGTACCCACGATTCATGCCCAAATTCTGGGTGCGGGTCGTGACACGTTTTTAGTGGTGGCCCATGCAGGTCTATAGTCGAGTCCTAGAACCGCATTAAAGCGATATCGTAGTGGTGCTCGCTTAGAGTATTACTACGAGCCTGTTTTAGGAAATAGGATTTAGGCCGAGGATATGCTCAATCACAATTAGGAAATTTTGATTCTTATGATACTACTCTTACTGATTTTTCCTTTAGAAATTTTCTCCTGTACATGTGGGAGTGTCTGCAGCATTCGGGGGTCCTCCACCACCTGTTCAGAGGGTCCCCACAGCTACGGCGGGGCTTCCACCACCTCCACCACCACCAGTTCAGCATCCAGGAGGTGTGCCCGTCGATGGGGCACAGATGTTCGCCTTGATTCAGGGCATGGTCGATGCCCAGAGGACGTCGGCAGAGGCCCAGAGAGTGCAGGCTGAGGCACATCAGGCCCAGACAGAGATGATGAGGGTGAACATGGAGAATGCTCACCAAGTGGCCCTCCAGGCTGTGGAGAGGGTCACTCAGCAGCAGCAGCATCCTGATCAGCACCATCAGAGGCCGGGCACTATTGTGGACTTCAAGAGGATGATGCCTCGGGAGTTCAAGGGGACAGAAGGGATACTCTACGCCGATGATTGGCTAGAGGACATCGAGAGGAACTTGCGCTTGGCACAGCTTCCGGAGGCCCTTCAGATCGAGGCCGCTGGCAGCCAGATGTTCGACATTGCCTTGACGTGGTTTCGCACGGAGCTGAGACTCTTGCGCAGGGGACTCACTTGGGAGGATTTTAAGAAGCTCTTCAAAGAAAAGTTCTTTCCTGATGTTGCCCTGGGAGCTTTGGAGAGTCAGTTCCATGACTTAGCCCAGGAGAGCTCGTCCGTCGATGAGTATGCCGCGGAGTTTTCCCGCCTGAGCCGCTTCGCGCCATCGATGATTAGAGATCCGGGGGACAGGGCCCGGAAATTCAGAAAGGGGCTGACAAGGGAGATCAAGTCTCGCACGTCGGGACGTCGCACAGCTACCTACGAGGGCATATTGATGGATGCCCAAGTAGCCGAGGACGACTTGGGCCTCAGGCCCAAGAGGGGACGCGATGGTTCCGGAGGAGCAAACAGTAGTACGGGACCGGGCAAGCGTCCACACTTTCAGCAGCAAAAGCAGAGACCCTTTCAGCAGCAGCACCAGGCACCAGCCCGAGGGCAGGTCCAGCAGCAGCAACAGAGGCAGACTCAGCCCGCCATCCAGTGTGCGTACTGCGGGAAGATGGGACATACTAGAGATATCTGCAGGAAGAGATTGGGCTCATGTCTATCCTGCGGATCGACGACACACCAGCTGAAGGATTGCCCTACCATTCGTTCAGGTCAGGGTGGAGCCGCCGCCCAGAGAGGACCAAACAGGGTACCTACCATACCAGGAGGCCAACAACAGAGAGGACCACTTCCACCACAACATCAGAAGTTCGTCCAGCATCAGCAGCAGAGAGGTGTACCCCAGGGGCGAGCGTACGCCATGGCAGTCGAGGAGATCGAGCCTGCAGGAGACTTGATCACAGGTTCGGTTCTTCTCGATTGTATTCCCGTATTTACCTTATTCGACTCTGGCGCTTCCCATAGTTTTGTGTCTGTATCTTATGCACTTCGACATCATTTAGACACAGAACCATTAGCTAGGACTTGCAAGATCACGACTGGTGGGGGTATTATCCTAGTCCGTGATCACTGCAAGGACCGGAGGGTGTCAGTAGGAGGTCGAGAGTTGAGCGTGAGCTTACTCGTCATGCCACTTCCGGGGTATGATATTGTACTCGGAATGGACTGGTTGAGTAGGCATCATGCTACTATAGATTGTTATAGAGGCAGAGTATTATTTAGACCACCAGGAGAGCCGGAGTTTGAGGTCGTCAGAAGAGCAGCGGAACAGAGCAGGGGCACATTTTGCGGAACCAGGGCAGAAGAAGAGGAGTTGCCGCATCCTCTGATAGCGGAGTTCCTAGATGTATTTCCAGAGGAGTTGCCAGGCTTGCCGCCAGACAGAGATGTTGAATTCTCTATAGACTTGGTTCCAGGAGCGGAGCCCATTTCACAACATGTCTATAGAGTCAACAACAGCGAGCTGACAGAACTGAAGAAGCAAGTTGAGGAGCTGCAGGACAAAGGCTTCATCAAATCCAGTTCATCACCATGGGGAGCTCTGGTATTGTTCGTACCGAAAAAGGACAGCACGGTACGCATGTGCATTGATTATAGAGCTTTGAATAATATTACTATCAAGAACAAGTACCCGCTGCCGAGGATAGATGATCTTTTCGATCAGTTGAGCGGGGCGAGGGTGTTTTCAAAGATAGATTTGAGGTCAGGCTATCACCAGGTGAAGGTAAAGAAAGAAGACACGTCGAAGATAGCTTTTCGGACCAGATACGGCCAGTTTGAGTTTCTGGTGATGCCATTTGGTTTAACCAATGCACCGGCGGTATTCATGAACCTGATGAACAAGGTGTTCCACCAGTACCTTGACAAGTTCGTGGTGGTGTTCATCGACGATATTCTTGTGTATTCCAAGACCCCGGAGGAGCACGAAGAGCACCTGAGGTTGGTCCTAGAGACTCTCAGGAGGGAGAAGCTGTACGGGAAACTGTCTAAGTATGAATTTTTCCTTGACAAGGTCGAATTTCTTGGGCATGTGGTATCGGGTGACGAAATCTCGGTTAACCCACAGAAGATCGAGGCAGTGGAGTCGTGGGCTACCCCCAGTTCGGTAGCTGAGATCAGGAGTTTTCTTGGGCTAGCAGGATACTACAGGAGGTTTGTACAAGACTTCTCCAAGATTGCATCGCCAATGACCAGACTGACTAGGAAGGATGTGGATTTTGTCTAGACAGAGGAGTGCTAGGCCGTATTTGATGAGTTGAAGAAGAGGTTGACGACAGCTCCAATTTTGACGTTGCCAGCAGGGACAGGTGGTTTCACTATCTACAGTGATGCTTCAGGGAAGGGTCTGGGATGTATTCTTCAGCAGCACGGGAAGGTAATTGCCTATGCTTCCAGGCAGTTACGCCCTCATGAAAAGAACTACCCCACCCACGATTTGGAGTTGGCAGCAGTTATCTTCGCTCTAAAGCTGTGGAAACATTATCTGTACGGAGAGCGTGTGGAGATCTTCACAGACCACAAGAGCTTGAAGTACGTGTTCACACAGAAGGAGCTGAACATGAGGCAGAGGAGGTGGTTGGAGTTGATGAAGGACTTCGACATCTCATTGCAGTACCACCCAGGGAAGGCCAACGTAGTCGCCGATGCCTTGAGCAGGTATCCGATGGCTATGTACTTGACGACAGATAGACATTTGTTGGCTGATTTGGAGAGCTTGGAGATTGAAGTATTAGTTCCCGGTACTGAGATTCAGATGTGGGGATTGCAGATACAGTCTGAGCTGATGGACAGGATCAGAGCTGCGCAGTACGAGGATGAGGCTCTGAGGAGTATTAGGGCACAGGTTCAGATAGGATTGTCGGACGACTTTACTATCGCAGATGATGGTTCCTTACGGCACGGCACGAGGATGTGTGTGCCGAGCGGGGAACTGCGCGAGGAGGTTTTGTAGGAGGCACACCGCTCTCAGTACTCGATGCATCCCGGTGCTAACAAGATGTATCGAGACTTGAGAGAGCACGTATGGTGGTATGGAATGAAGCGCGAGGTAGCACGCTTCGTATCTCGGTGTCTAGTGTGCCAGCAGGTAAAGGCAGACCGGCAGAGGCCAGGTGGTTTGCTTCAACCTTTACCGATTCCAGAATGGAAATGGGAGCACGTGACCATGGATTTCGTTTCAGGGCTTCCACGTTCTCCAGGAGGGAAGGACGCGATTTGGGTCATCGTGGACAGGTTGACCAAATCAGCCCATTTCTTACCTTTCAAGGTGGGCACGTCGATAGAGAGACTAGCAGAGATGTACGTGCGGCAGATCGTTAGACTTCATGGAGTTTCTGTAAGCATCATCTCGGATCGGGATAGCCGTTTCACTTCCCACTTCTGGAGGAGTCTGCAGACTAGCTTGGGCACTCAGCTCAAGTTCAGTACCGCATATCACCCCCAGACTGACGGGCAGTCTGAACGGACTATTCAGACTCTCGAGGATATGCTACGCACTTGCGTTCTAGATCTCGGAGGTTCTTGGGAGGATCACCTGCACCTGGTAGAATTCGCTTACAACAACAGCTACCAGGCCAGCATCGAGATGTCACCATTTGAGGCTCTTTATGGACGGAGGTGTCATACACCGTTGTCTTGGGACGACGTTGGATAGAGAGCCTTGCTAGGACCAGAAATGGTCGTGGATGCAGCAGAAAAGGTAAAACTCATCAGAGACAGACTGCGAGTGGCGCAGGACAGACAGCGGCATTGGGCCGACAGCCACCGTAGACCCCTTGAGTTTCAGGTATAGATTGTTGTTTTTCTGGCTTGTGTTTGTTTGTTTAGACTGCGTGCTGAGACTGTTTTATTTTAGGTTGGCGATCTAGTATTCCTACGGATTTCTCTGACGCGTGGAACGATTCATTTTGGCAGAGGCGGAAAGCTTAGCCCACGCTACATCGGACCCTTTGGTATTCTCGCGAGGGTAGGTGCAGTGGCGTATAGACTGGACTTGCCGCCTGCATTGGAGGGAGTGCATGATGTGTTCCACGTGTCGCAGCTGAGGCGGTACGTGGCAGACCCTAGTCACGTACTGGATCACTCAGAGATTGAGGTTGGTCCGACGCTCAGCTACCCCGAGCAGCCCGTAGAGATCTTGGACCGCAGAGAGAAGGTGTTGCGGAACCAAACTATTCCTTTGGTTCGTATAGCATGGAGACATCACTCTCCAGGGGAGTCGACCTGGGAGAGAGAGGACGAAATACGCGAGCAATACCCGTATCTCTTCTAGACTTGAGGTATATTCCTTTTCTGATTTCATTCTTGTTCTAGTTCAGTCCAATTTCGAGGACGAAATTTCTTTTAGGAGGGTAGACTTGTCACTACCATATTTCCAGATAAGGGCATTTGTGTAATTTCACTATTTTTGAATAATTATGAATTTAATTAATCTGCTGAGTTTTATAAACTATTTAAATATTGTTAGTTGTGATTGTTTTAGGTAAAAACCCTAGAACTCATTAGGACAGACCCTAGTGAGTCAACCCTAATTGTAAACCCAGTTCTAGTGAAACCCTAGAATTCAAATTTTAGGGTGAACCCTCAAACCCTAGCAGGCCTAAACCCGAGTAAATTAGGTTCTGCATGACCTAACATAGGGGGTTTAATTTAAAAGCTATGCATGGAAACCCTAAACTAGCTTTAATATAAAAGGGAAGCCTCTCTCAAAGCCATCCTTCATGTAGAAAGGAGAAACCCTAGCCTCCATAAGAGAAAAACCATCTCCCCACTCCAGATTTCGAAACCTAACCCTAGGGCTTCCATTTTCCTCCTCCAAAGCAAGGAAAGCAAGGAACGTGGGTCAAGGAACCTTGGGGAAGAAGAACTTCCATTGGAGAAACCATCCCTGCAGGTAAAACCCTATTTTTATTCATTTAATTTTGGTTTTCTGATGTTAATGCCCATTAGGAACCCACCCTTGCTGTGTAGTTCGGTTTTTAGGGTTTTGGATTGGGTTTTGGTGACCAACATGGGATTTTCCCCAATTATCAGGAACCCTAACCCTAGGTATTTGTATGTAGATTGATTTCATCTCATATGTGTAGGTTGAACTCGATTTTTAGGGTTTTGGTTTGGGTATTCATGATTAATAATGTGGGATACGAATTCAGCACGTTATGTGTTTGATGAAATGTGTCTTAGGGTTTTGCCAAACCCTGTGTTTAAATTTCTGTATTTTAATATACCTATCTATATTCATAAATGTAATTGTGTTGGGTGGTATCACTGTGTTTTGGGTTTCCATTGTACATTCGCTATAGGTGGTTCATGGGGTTTGTGTTTGTGAGTATACTGTGCAGTCGGGCTTTTGGTGTAGATGTGTTAATGTACATCAGTGTGTTTCAGTACTGGGTATCAGGAATTTGGTTATGTAAGTGAAGTACATGTGTGTGTCCTAGTCTCCTGCAGATTTCAGTAGACTGTGTGTAGGTATCAGTTTCAGTGTATATGTGTAGTTGTGTATTAGCTAGGTGTGAGATCTGTGAGTGTATCCATATGAATTCTGTGTATTGGTTATTACTTGTGTGTATTCTTTTGTGTGAGGGTTGGTTAATAACTTTGTAGAGTGTTAGAGTGTCAGTAGGTTTAGGAAGTCAGTGTGTATCAGTCAACCTATGGCTGTGCATATGTGTGTGTGAGGTTTTCTCAGCAGCTGTGCAGTACAGAATTCTGTGTGAGTGATCAAGGATCATAGTGCCTATCGATCCTGCCAGTAGCCATATTGCTTGTCTCAAAGTTTAAGCCATGTATGTGCAAGTCTGGAAAATTCCAGACTGTGAAACTGTGAATGGCTCATTAAATCAATATCTTGGACTGATGCATTTGTTAGTATTGGGTGTACTCTCTATGAACTATGCCTCAGTGAGGGAGAGGTGTAGTGAATGTTAGTTTTAGACTAAAGTTTGTATCTGCTGTCAGTATACAGTGCTAGGCAGTGCACCATTGGGGGAAATGTGTAAGGATTTTAGTGTATCAGTGAACAAGTCCTAGTATCTGTTGTTCCTGCTAGTAGCCATAGGCTAGTCTCAATGCAGGTGAAGTCTGAACAACTTCAGACTGTGTAAACTGTGAGGTGTTCAGTATTTGAACTGTGCCAGTGTGTGTACAGATTTTTTCCTTTGTATCAGTTAGAGAGGGCAGTGTGCAAGGGAAGAGCTGTGTGCAGTATGGGTGTGAGTCTCTGTGTTAGTGAGTAGCAGTTTTGTAGTGTATCAGATTTCAGTGAGCTGTGTGGCTTGTGTGTGTGTAGCGAGGTTAGAGGCATACCTATGTGGTTCATTACATCAGTATATTGAGCTAATGTAAATCAGTATATTCCCTAGTGCTTCAGTATCAGTATTGGGTATAGTGATTGGTTCAGTGAGAGGTGTAGGTAAGTGTCTGTGTGCAGTGGGGATTTAGTGTGTAGATGAGTGAGAGTGCAGAGAGTAGTGTATCAGTAATCTATTAGTTTCTGTGGTACAGAGTGTATGTGCATCAATAATTTAACTGTGTGTAGTGTATCAGTTTCTGTGTATGCCTATGTAATCAGTGCAAGTGTGGGATGAGGTGTGTATCAGTTATTTGGGTTAAGGGGTAGTAAGTATAATAAGTTGTGTACCAGTAGGGGGTTTTCAGCAATTGAATTTGCATGTACAGGTATGTGTTTGCTTGGGGTGTCAGAACTTTAGTCCTAAGTTAGTATCAGTTAATTATTAAGTTAGCATCAGTTAAAAGTTAAGTATTAGTTTATAGTTAAGTAAGATTCATATAATTAAGTTAAATACTTGATACCAATATGTATATATGAGTTATACATATTAGTAGCACCTAGTGTTGCCTTATTAACTAAGTATTAGTTAGTATAAGTCTAGTAATGACTAGATTGACCAGAAAACCTAGTTAGCAAGGTATTGACTAGATTAATCTAGTGGGGCTTAGACCTGGCCTAAAAATATCACAATTAGCTAGTTGCACATGTATAACACTTCAAATCATTCTTTAATGTTAATATTTTATATTTAGGTCTTGGTGATTCCATTTTGGACATCGATCCTCATATTTTGCTCAGGACCACAGGCGAGTACATTCTCTGACAGTTTTCATTGTTGATTATTTCTATAATGCAGTTGTATTACATACTTGATTCCGACACTATGGATACACGGGTTAGCACCCTAGATCCCCATCATGAGGAGTCATGATTGGAATCCATCGTGCTAGCTGGGGGATGGAGAACTATTAGTAGATTATGTGATCATATCCAAATCCTTTACATGCATCATAGCGCACCCCACTTCTCACGTTGGGTGCGGCCTGACCATCTTACAAGCATCATAGCTGTTATATATGATTAACCTGACCACTACATGCATCATAGCTAACCATATGGTTAGCCTGACCTACAAGAATCATAGTTAATCATATATAATCAGCCTGATCAAGTCCCAAGCCGATCACATAATAAACTAATATTTCAAACACTTAGCTAGATGTCTATTTTATTCAGATTCACTTGTTCCAGCATTCACTACTTATTGTCTAGCATTCACTATTTATTGTTCATTGCTAGATGCTCTATTGCCTATCTCTATTTTCTCCCGTATTTATATTCCAGCAATTATTTCCATCTAGTATTTCTTACACTGTTTATAGATTTTGTCAATTTAATGAAACTGTTGTTAGTGCTTGTGCTTCGCTCCAATCCTGACTGGATAACATTTTTCAGAGGACCTGGAGGATCTTTGCCCCACTCATTACGGCCCAGGATTAGAGGGAGATTTCACTCCAGAAACCCCAGAGGAGTTGCCTAGCCTAGAGGAGAATTTACCTGGCTGTTCTTAGATTATTTTCTGCATTTATTGTTTTAGACTGAGACTGAGTTGTATTTATTATTTTGTGACTTTGTGAGGTCATTTAGACCCAGGATTTGAGTTAGACTTATTGTGGTTGGTTTTTATTAGAACTCTTTTCTAGTCTCATCGTGCTATTATTTCTATTTAACTTGTGATTGAGTATATCATAGAACTGTGGATTATTATCTTTGTCCTCCGTGCGGAGTTGAGACTATTGACAGGATATATTATATGTTGGGACCTAGACAACGTTCTACCGCCGATGCTGCGGCGTAGGCTGGACGTACCCACGACTCATGCCCAAATTCCGGGTGCGGGTTGTTATAAGCACTAGTTGCGGCATTGACATCAACACTGATACATTATGGTGTATCAGTCAGGGGTTTCTTGATAGTGTATCAGACTTAAAAGAAGCAACATGGCAATATTAGTAGCAGTGGATATAATAATGCAGGCAGTGTATCAGTTAGTGACGGGTTATAACAATGATAAGAGGCATGTTGGGTTTAATTGTGCACCCAGTTCATAACTCTTCAGTGCACTACTAGGCAGTGCACTGCATTTAGGGGTCGGGTAGCTGGGTAATAGCAGTGCAGAAGTAAGGGTGCACACATACATCAGTAAGGGTATGACACATCAATAGCAGCAGCAGTAGTAGTATAGTGGGATGGTGAGAAGGATGTGTGTGTGTGCTAGTTGTAGGTTCTTGTGTGTGAGTGTGTAAAATTTAGGATAGAGTATCAGTTATGAGTTAGTATAAGTATTAGAGTGTAGAATTGGGAGTGTTGGTTAGTACAAGTAAAAATGTGTTGAATGTTGAACGTATCAAGTATTAGGTAATAAAGGTTATGTGTCCAAGTATTTGAGCCTTTAGAGATGTATCCTGGAATATTCACTAGTATAAGTGAAAGAGTAGGGTATGTGTCATGTGTATTGGAGTGGAGTGGTGAGTATAAGAAGTAGAGTATTAGTAAGTGTCAATAGGATTAATACTAATCTGAGTACTAGGATACCAATTACTAATTAGTATCTAGTATAAATATGAGTATAGATAATATAGTTGTGACACTAAGGTAATACTAGATATTAAATGTAACTGGTATACTTAAGTTATAAATATAGATGCCTAGTGATAATAACTAGATTGACTAATATTAGCCTAGAAACTTAGTTATAACCTAGTATTACCTATTTTACATATGTAACCAACCTAGAAGTTAGAGTTGGACCTATAATGAAGGTAAACACCTAGTTTGACTAGTAAGATCTAGTCTTGACCTAGAAACTCATATTTTAGTTCATTTTAGCTTGTTATCACTTCATTACATTAATTGACATGCCATTCATATATAGGTGTGTATGACACCATCTCGAATACTGAGATATACTATTTTCTCAGGACCACGAGCAAGTACATTCTCTGATAATTTTCTTATTTGATAGTCTCTATGTATATGTATTTAGTATTGAGATATTTGATTCCTGACACGATGGTTACACGAATTGGTATATATGGATCTTTGTCATGAGATGTTTTTATTATGGTTACTCAGTGATCACCGTGTCATGTTTCGTGATTACTGAGTGATTACCGTGATATCTTAGTGATTATATAGACTATGATTATAGTGCATGCTATTATAGATCGTGCATTGTGATATACGTGTTATAACGTGTCATGATTTAGATCCGTATACTAGTCGGGGGTTGGGGAAATTTTAGTGGATATGTGATCATACCTTATAGCCCATGATTTAGTGTAGCCCGTGATAGCTAGTAGATCATGCCACTCATGTGTGATCACGCTGGCTCACCTTTTATATAATAACACATCTTAAGCCCAAGCCGATCATATTATCTTACTAATATTTCAAGGCACATTTATTATTATGTTTTCTTTATTCTATTTCATTACATTGATGTTCTCCACCTTATTATTCTCAGTTTTTTCTATTATTTATAATGATACTCCTTCTTGTGATATATTTACTAGTTCAGTTACTTCCATCATTTATTTTTATTGCTATTGTCGTTTCATAATTTCTGTCAATTATTGAAACTGCTATTGGGTTGTACTTCTCTCCAATCTTGACTGGATATATTTTTCAGATAATTTATTAGAGGACTGATGTCTTACGCACTACAGGCCACAAGATGGTAAGCTAGTTGAGATAGCACCCGTAGAGCCTATTGAGATAGTACCAGCAGTCGATAAGACTTAGCTAGTTCATCTATGTTATTTTATTTGTCTCATTTTAGACATTTTGTTATGTATTATATTTGAGACCATTGTGTTGAGTTTAGTCTATTGGACTTGGACTTGTGATGTATTATGACTTTGTATTTCTTTTCTTCTATTCCATATCTTGCTGTATCTTCCTCTAGTTTCATTTTGTGATTGAGTATTGATTACCATTTTTATATTATCATATTGCCCCCTATTTAGGAGTTGGGATATCTTGACCGGCATATTATATATTATGTGAGCTGTTTAGATAGTATTGTTGACCTAGACAGCGTTCTATCTCCGATGTTGTGGCATAGGCTAGACGTACTCACGTACTCATGCCCCTACATCGGGTAAGGGTCGTGGAAGATCCGACACCTACTATAAATTTTGAACCTCTAGTAGTAAAGCTGCATATGTCACGCCCCAGTCCCAAATTACGTAGGACTAGGACACGTAAACATGCCAGCCGCATGTGTATGGCAACTCCAATATATGAAAACTATAACACATGCGTACGCTTTATCATGAAAAATAATTCATAAGTGGTATATATTTCTCACAAGTCACAGGGCATAACTAAATCTCATCCACAAAGTCAATTAGAAATAAATAACCAATATCTATGTAACTAGATCTTAATATAAAGTATCTAAAGATGATAGTCAGATGGAAATAAATCCACTACCAACTGGAATATAAAAAAATCATAATATAAGTACATCAACCAACAATCACGGGGCTCGAAGAGAAAACCTCCTCGAAATATAAGTAGCTAGTCCGAATCTGCGCTCCTGCGAATACTCATGAACATCTACACCTGGAAAGGGACCAGGTCCTCAGAGGGACATAACAAGATACATAGAAGCATGCCATAAAGTAAATACTGAATAAATAAGGGGTGTGCTAACCATCTAAGTGAATGCAATTTGAGGACAACATTGGTGCGTATGGGAAAGTGTAGGCTAGACATATGCTGACTTAATTCACCAATCGTCGTGACTGGCTACTATATGCCATATATACCCCCATAATAAGGGCACTATGTAATATAATAACGTCCATATCACTCCGAAGAGCGTGGCATCTGAATAATATAACGTCCATATCGCTCCGAAGAACGTGACATCTGCATAGTATATATCGTCCATATCGCTCCGTCGAGCATGGTATTTGAATAAAGGAAGTGGGTGTCCCATACGCCTACTAGTTGTCCTCCCCATCCAATGTAGATATACAATTCACGAACACGACATGGACATCTCGTACTATAATATAAGTCTCTATAGAAATAAATAACTAAGCTAAATACCGTCACACGTGTTGCTTACACCGATGGCCAGTCAAGAATGAGGCACGCGTCCCTACATGTACTCACTATGTGATGTATAATGATACGTGTAAAGGCCTAGGAAGTCATACCGATAACTCCATAACTTTAGGCGGGTCCACTAGACACTAGGTCAGACACAAGTCCTAACGTTAATGCCTTCGTTGACTGCACCCGAGTCTTTCTCGGACGCGCACAATTATATAATCTAAAACAACAAACATGCAACTAAAATAATAACTAAATTTAAATAGTACAACAAGGCAAGGTATACTTGCCTGACAAAAAAGCTGTGTAGTACCAATAACCTGCTCCTGAAGTCGCGTAGAACGATCCAATAGGTCCTATATACATATAATATAATACAATACAATATTAGCCATTACACTAACACATATACAACCATAAATACATTGAACTCAGGGCATAACTAGGTGTGACACTGGTCCACTAGGGTCAAGTGTGCGTCTAATTGTACGGGTGTCATGTCTGAAATTGCTGTACAAAATAGACAGTCAAAATGATACGAGGCTCGCCAGTACGTCAGTGTACATAATGGCAGTCTTCTAACACTTCACATGGTCCCAGGTCAATACAACTACGGGGTATCCATATTTATACTCGGGTCACCTAGTTCATATATAAATCTACATATTATTATCTAGCATATATCATTAATACTTATAATATATATGTACACCAATTAAATACGTATACAATATATATATATATGTATACTAATTAAATTTATACTATATATTTATATTAAATATATACTGGGGAATACATATAATATACGTATAAATACCAATTATACATACTAACATATACTAAATACCTATACTAATACATACACTAAGTACATACATATACCTATTGGAATACCTATATACATACGTACATAAAGTTACGGAGGAGGGGACAGGTATTGGCGGGCATGTACGGAGTTGACGATGACGACGATGTTGATGATGACGATGGTTACGACTACGACAACGATGATGATGGGTTATGATGGAGGTGATGATGATGATATGGATGATGTTGATGGTGATGATGATGATGGGGTGATGTAGATGAGGATGGGTGGCCAGAGTTTACTGTTCCGGCCATGCTCAGGCGTCCGAGGAGGAGCAGGGAGGAAGGAGGACTGGGAAGAGGAGGAGGTGTTGGCTGTGCTGGAGTTAATGGTGGTGATGATGATGGCAATGGTGGATGGCCGGAGGCTGCTGGGGGCTCGGTGCTGCTCCGACCAGACTCAGGTGGTCGAGGAGGGCCGAGAAGAGGAGGCAGAAGAAGAGGTGCTACTGGTGGTGGAGGCAAGGCGGTTCTGGGAAGGAAGGTGGAGGTGGTGCTGTTCGATACAGGTGGTGTTGGTGGTTTTGGTGTAGAGTGGTGGTGTGATCGTGGTTTCGGTTCAGGCGAAGGAGAACGGAGATGATGGTGGTGGTGGTGATATTAATGGTGATGGTGGTGAATGGAGATGGAGGTCGAGGGGTCGGGGTGATGGCCAGGTCGGAGAAGATGATACGGGATCGAGCTCCGGTCTTCAGGCGAGTGGCGAGTGGTTCGGGGTATCATGGAGGAGGAGAAGATGGATGTGGGTCGGGGTTGAGCAGCGGTGTGAGGTCGACGAGGTGCTCGGTGAAGGTGAGCTGCGGGCAGAGTGCAGTGGTGGTGTAGAACTCTGATAAGGCGGCGGCTTGGAGGAGAATGGGGGGGCTGCTCCGGGTTGGTTCAGGCATAAGTAGGGGGAAGAAGGAAGATGTTGAACATGGAGGGGAAAGGTATTCGACTAGGTATTGGTTTTT
The DNA here is from genome assembly GCA_036927795.1 of Iris macrosiphon. Classification (NCBI taxonomy): domain Eukaryota; kingdom Viridiplantae; phylum Streptophyta; class Magnoliopsida; order Asparagales; family Iridaceae; genus Iris; species Iris macrosiphon. Next base: position 127,894,791 of record JAYESA010000006.1, on the reverse strand, counting down.
GGGGATGGATGAAAAAGTAGGAAAAATTATATTTATACATGTAGGATTTGGGTTTTGTTTACCTAGGAAGTTTGGGCTTGGTCAACCCTCTTGGGATTAGACCTTGGCTTGTCATGGGAATGTTTGGGGAGTGCTTTACTTTGCATTATTTAAATGCAAGAATAGAATTAAGTGGGGCGATGTTTGTGCGTTGCACATTCCAAAAATTATGGGAAAAATTCATATAAAGGAAAAATTGGGTTTCTTCATGTATTGTCCAGTGGTGTGGACTCCTCAATGCACTTTTGCATAAAAACGCCAAACAATTAAAAAATTGCACAAAGATAGAAATTGGATTTAAATTAATTAAAATTAATGCGCAAGGTGTTCTTGAATTAATTAGAAATACATGGTGATAAAATTAGGTGGGACACAAGTGTCATGGACATAGAAGGCTCAGAGTAGAATTTTATCATAAACTAGGTTGTACGAAACAAGTAAAGATTGTGTCTCCAATTTTGATTGGAACGCACAATGATACAAAGTCATATTTATTTATAATTACTTATAAACGTCCGCGACGAATATTGTGCGACTAAAATATAGCACAAGGGAGCATAATTATAAGTTATACAAAGGTCACAATAGAAGGCGGTCATGTCTAGGGCAAGGGTGTGAAATTCGTAGGAAGGCAATGGCTAGTGTAGTGCTCCAATTATCGAAGCAACGATAAGTTGCACTAGGTGATATAAATATTATATAATTAAATAAAATACCGTGTTCTATTTCTAATTGGATTCTAATTAGCCCTAATCTCTTTATCTAAGCCAAGTAGGCCTAATTTTGGGTGAGGGGGTTTACAATCTACCCAACTTAAAACAATTTCGTCCTCGAAATTAAAATAAGGCATAATTTGTTAATCCTTCACGTACATAAGGCAAGTCGATCACAATCTCTTTGCGATAATTAAAATTCTAATCAAATTCTTCGTAATCACTTCAAAATTAAGATAATCACTGTTCAAGTCAAAATTCAACCTATCGTAATCTCTTCTCACTTTTTCAAATCATCAACATCCAAATTTAAACTAAATCCATATAACATCTTCAAGAATTAAATAACACATATAAATTTTACACCAATATTTCCAACTATCATAATCTCCTTTAGAAAATAATTCTAATCAAATATTATTCCTACCTTCAACTTATGAATTTCGTACTCTTCAAATTTTAAATTCAATTTACATCCTCAATATTTTAAATAGGTAATCCAACAATCAAAATTTAATTTTTTAATTTAAATCATCAAATTTAGAATTCCAGCCGTCGATGTTCATGTTTAGAGTTCTAATTATTTTCCTCAAGATTTAAATCGATGATTCAACCTTCAATACTCAAAATTAAAATCCTGCTCAAATTATAATTATTTGGTCCAAAATATCAAGATTTCAAAAATTTATTAAATACTCATCCTCTAACTCCTTCTAAAATTTTCCACATTTAAAATGTCTTAATCTCTCAATCTACTCTTACTTGATCACCATCTAACAGAAATTTCTTTCAAGTTAACAATGCAACTTCTACCCAATTTAGAATTTACCCATCTATCACATAAGGCTATACATTTAAGAAAAATATTCCTTAAATTATTTAATCATGTTATTCAATCCTCAAAATTTTAACACCAACATATTACCTATGATATGCCCTTAATCAATTATAAAAGAGAGTCACCAAGAGTCACCAAGTCATGTGATTAGCCTATGAGGTATATCTAGTACTCTCCGTGTACCAATTTATACCAAGCACGAGGTTTCGTCTTTCCAAAATAAGGGAAGACGAAAAACAATAATAAAGAGTTCAAGGGGGAGGTAATAGGATAGAAGTATGGGGATCAAGGCATTTTAAAGAATTCAAATAAGAATTGTCAAGACAGTTATGGATTGAAATCCTATTTTTGTAATTCCTATTTACATGCTCGTATCAGTACAATTCTGTAATTGATACGATATGCTCAGATATATCTAGAGGACAAGTACATTCGTCTACTAATCACTATATATCTCAATCCATGTAAAGTAGTTATGCGAAGGATGAACCAAGCATACTATGGTTGATCAGACCGTAATACACTGATTCTGAAATGTATTAGTGTATGCATCCAATAATACATATGTCGTGAACAAGCTTGATAAAGGAGTAAGCTCGCAAAACTAGGCTATAATAGCGGCATCAGTCAAGGTAGTACATAAAATATAAATACGCTGGATCATGATGAAAGAAGGTACATAGTAATTCAAGTTCATAAAAATATAAGACTCTACAATCTCTACAGTTATCATACTAGCTCCTTGTCTAAGTCGCTAGTCGACCAAATAGGGGCATGGACCTTTAAGTTCTACAGTCTGAATAAACACTATCATCTTATGCTAGTATACAGTTAATGTCATTCAGTTATACTTCAATATTGAGTCAAGAGGACTATGTGTTACTAGGTTGTGAGGCATACTATCCAACTTAAAACAATAAACTAATACTGTGACCGTCTTAAGGAAAATATACAAAATAACCTTGTTCTTATAAATAAAGTATGAACTCTTATTGGGGTATATGCGAAAAAGATCTTGGTACTTATTAGGGTCTCCTATTGCATTATATAGGTAATGGTCACCTTATGTCTTAATCATAGTGCTCAAAGAACATGTGTCAATAGTAAGAATGAAAAAGTTGCTGGCCTTCAAGTAGAAAAAGGATATAACCTATATTGAGGTAGGGTACATGTTACGTGATTCAAACTAAAGGATAATCATCAAGTCACAATCTACAAGAATAACTCAAAACTATCAAGCTCTAACTACCAAGCACTAAATTTTCAAAATTCAAGATTACAACTATAATCCTAGCAACTATATATCCTTAACATAAGAGAATTCATATGGCCTACAATCAGAAGTGTCAGGTGGCACGAGTTGAAAGGTGAAGAAGAAAAAGCATAAGGTTTCAGAGGAACAAGATATAAAATTATAATAGAGAGACTCTTGATAATCTCATGGGTTTCTAAGGGGGAAGGTGGTAGCTAATCTCTGTGTTTGAGGTATGATCAAGGGAATATTCTATCCATTCCTCTTGGCTTCTAAGGTATTGTTCGGTACTATAAAACAAGGAGCTAAAATTGTAGTTCTCTAGTATTATCTCACCATAAAAAGCTAGATTCAGTCCTAATGTTTAACCTTGGATTCTATTTGTTCCTCAATACTAGGGTCAAACACTATGGTCAAATTTCAAACTAAACCATTTCAAACTAATCCTAGTAGTGTTTATACAACTCTCAAGTCATACATAAACACATCAAGGGATAATGGTAAATTAATCTATAGGTAAGGGTCGCTAGGGTTCATTAGGTAGTAAGGAAGGCTAGGGTTCATTAAGTATTCTAAACTTAGTGATGTGTCAATACTCTAGTTGTGTTCTTCTTAGGAATATTACCCTAATTATCATTCTAACAACAGGGATTTCTATATTCTAGGAGAAGGCTATACTCAAAGAATATTAGGTAAGGATAGGATTCAAGCAGGATACGATTATGCAAATAGAATGGATTGGAAGGAAGATGAGTCATAATCAAATGTGGATGAGATCCTATACTCTAATCTTATTTGCGGGCAAGCTCGGTACAGTAATGTAACCGAGACAATATGCTCTGACCTGCATAGGCCACCACTAAAAATATGTCATACCCCAGTCCCAAATTACGTAGGACTATGACACGTAAGCATGCCAGCCGCATGTATATAGCAACTCCAATATATGGAAACTATAACACATGTGTATGCTGTATCATGAACAATAATTCATAAGTGGTATATATTTATCACAAGTCACAGGACATAACTAAATCTCATCCACAGAATCAATTAGAAATAAATAACCAATATCTATGTAACTAGATCTCAATATAAAGTATCTAAAGATGATAGTCGGATGGAAACAAATCCACTACCAACTGGAATATAAAAACAACCACAATATAAGTACATCAACCAACAATCACGGGGCTTGAAGAGAAAACCTCCTCGAAATATAAGTAGCTAGTCCGAATCTGCGCTCCTGCGAATACTCATGAACATCTACACCTGGAAAGGGACAAGGTCCTCAGAGGAACATAACAAGATACATAGAAGCATGCCATAAAGTAAATACTGAATAAATAATGGGTGTGCTAACCATCTAAGTGAATGCAATTTGAGGACAACGTTGGTGCGTATGAGAAAGTGTAGGATAGATATATGCTAACATAATTCACCAATCGTCGTGCTTGGCTAGTATATGCCATATATGCCCCCATAATAAGGGCACTATATAATATAATAATATCTATATCACTCCGAAGAGCATGGTATTTGAATAATATAACGTCCATATCGCTCCGAAGAATGTGGCATCTACATAGTATATATCGTCCATATCGCTCCGTCGAGCGTGGCATCTGAATAAAGGAAGTGGGTGTACCATACGCCTACTAGTCGTCCTTCCTGCCCAATGTAGATATACAAGTCGTGAACACGATGTGGATATCTCGTACTATAATGCAAGTCTCTATAGAAATAAACAACTAAGCTAAATACCGTCATATGTGTTGCTCACACCGATGGCCAGTCGAGAATGATGCATGCGTCCCTACATGTAGTCACTCCGTGATGTATAATAATACGTGTCAAGGCCTAGGGAGTCATACCGATAACTCCACAACTTTAGGTGGGTCCACTAGACACTAGGTCAGACACAAGTCCTAACGTCAACGCCTTCGTTGACTGCACCCGAGTCTTTCTCGGACGCGCACAATTATATAATAAAAAAATAATAAATATGCAACTAAAATAATAACTGAATTTAAACAGTACAACAAGGCAAGGTATACTTGCCTGGAAAAAAGCTGTATAGTACCAACAACCTGCTCCTGAAGTCGCGCAGAATGATCCAATAAGTCTTATATACATATAATATAATACAATACAAAATTAGCCATTACACTAACACATACACAACCATAAATACATTGAACTCAGGGCATAACTAGGTATGACACTGGTCCACTAGGGTCAAGTGTGCGTCTAATTGCATGGGTGTCGCGTCTGAAATTGCTATGCAAAACAGACAGCCAAAATAATACGGGGCTCGCCAGTACGTCAGTGTACATAATGGCAGTCTTCTAACACTTCACATGGTCACAGGTCAATGCAACTACGGGGTATCCGTATTTACACTCGGGTCACCTAGTTCATATATAAATCTATATATTATTATCTAAAATATATCATTAATACTTATAATATATATGTACACCAATTAAATACGTATATAATATATATATATATATATATATATATATATATATATATATATATATATATATATATATATATATATATATATATGTGTGTGTGTGTGTGTGTGTGTGTGTGTGTGTACACTAATTAAATTTATACTATATATTTATATTAAACATATATTGGGGAATACATATACTATACGTATATATACCAATTATACATAGTAACATATACTAAATACCTATACTAATACATACACTAAGTACATACTTATACCTATTTGAATACCTATACACATACGTACATAAAGTTACGGAGGAGGGGACAGGTACGAACCTTGGCGGGCATGTACGGAGTTGACGATGACGACAATGTTGACGATGACGATGGTTACGACTACGACGACGATGATGATGGGTTATAATGGAGGTGATGATGATGATATAGATGATGTTGATGGTAATGGTGATGATGATGATGGGGTGATATGGATGAGGATGGGTGGACGGAGTTTACTGTTTCGGCCATGCTCAAGCGGCCGAGGAGGAGCAGGAAGGAAGGAGGACAGGGAAGAGAAGGAGGTGTTGGCTGTGCTGGAGTTAATGGTGGTGATGATGATGGCAATGGTGGATGGCCGGAGGCTGCTGGAGGCTCGGTGCTGCTCCGGCCAGACTCAGGTGGCCGAGGAGGGCCGGGAAGAGGAGAAAGAAGAAAAGGTGCTACTGGTGGTAGTGGCAAGGCGGTTCAGGGAAGGAAGGTGGAGGTGGTGCTGGTCGATGCAGGTAGTGTTGGTGTAGAGTGGTGGTGTGGTCGTGGTGTTTCGGTTCAGGCGGAGGGGAACGGAGATGATGGTGGTGGTGGTGATGTTAATGGTGATGGTGGTGAACGGTGATGGAGGTCGAGGGGCCGGGGTGATGGCCAGGTCGGAGAAGATGATGCGGGATCGAGCTCCGATCTTCAGGCAAGCGGCAGGTGGTCCGGGGTATCATGGAGGAGGAGAAGATGGCTGTGGGTCAGGGTTGAGCAGTGGGGTGAGGTCGACGGGGTGCTCGGTGCAGGCGGGCTGCGAAAAGAGTACAATGGTGGTGTAGAACTCCGGCGAGGCGGCGGCTTGGAGGAGCACGGTGGGGCTGCTACGGGTTGGTTCAGACGGAGGTAGGGGGAAGAAGGAAGAGGATGAACATGGAGGGGATAGGTATTAAGCTAGGTATTAGTTTTTGGGGATGGATGAAAAAGTAGGAAAAATTATATTTATACATATAGGATTTCGGTTTTTTTGACCTAGGAAGTTTGGGCTTGGTCAACCCTCTTGGGATTGGGCCTTGGCTTGACATGGGTATATTTTGGGAGGGTTTTACTTTGCATTGTTTAAATGCAAGACTAGAATTAAGTGGGGCGATGTTTGTGCATTGCACATTCCGAAAATTATGAAAAAAATTATATAAAGAAAAAATGGGTTTTTTCATGTATTGTCCAGTGGTGTGGACTCCTGAATACACTTTTGCATAAAAGCGCCCAACAATTAAAAATTGCACAAAGATGGAAATTGGGTTTAAATTAATTAAAATTAATGCGCAAGGTGTTCTTGAATTAATTAGAAGTACATGGGGATAAAATTAGGTGGGACACAAGTGTCATGGACATAAAAGGCTTAGAGTAAAATTTTATCATAAATTAGGTTGTACGAAATGGGTCAAGATTGTGTCTCCAATTTTGTTTGGAACGCACAAGGATACAAAGTCGTATTTATTTAGAATTAATTATAAACGTCCGCGACGAATATTGTGCAACTAAAATATAGCACAAGAGAGCATAATTATAAGCTACACAAAGATTAGAATAGAAGGCGGTCATATCTAGGGCAAGGTTATGAAATTCGTAGGAAGGCAATGGCTAGTGTAGTGCTCCAATTATCGAAGCAACGGTAAGGTACACTAGGTGATATAAATATTATATAATTAAATAAAATATCGTATTCTATTTATAATTGGATTCTAATTAGCCCTAATATCTCTATCTAAGCCAAGTAGGCCTAATTTTGGGTGAGGGGGTTTACAGCATAGGAGACCTCCGAGGCCGTCACTCGCACTGGGGTAGATCTCGAGAAGGACGAACTGGAAGAGTACGTAGTCACGCATACCAACGTCCCTTCTCTTGATGATATAATTTCTGAGAATAAGATACCTTATTTTATGAATGAAGGGCTATCTTTGAACTACTTGGATGTTGTATATCTCAGCATATTATATTCCATTGAGCATGGTCTAGGTTTACACCTGCATACACAAGTGACTATCACCTATGCAGTAAACCAATTCTCCCAAGTCAAAACTCCTACTTCATAGTTCCAGTAAGGAAGAGGGAAGAAAAACTCATCATCTTCAGCAGAGTGGAAAGTTTTCAATCCTTTGTCCTAGAGGAACTGGAGCCATAACTCGACACCGACAAAATACCACTTTACCGGTATAACTATCAAACCAAGCACCTTATCCAGAAGATGGGATACGATCTGAAAGCTGCTAGGGGCTTAAACTATGGCAAAGGCTGATGGCTGCCTCTGTTTCTACATGCTCCTATAGGAAAGTCCAAAGATTACTACCATAAGACCTAGAATGGCTTAGGATACGTCACGCCTCCCATGACCCCCGAAGGCTCGAATAAAGAAGATGAGTTACACTCTCACTCTTCAAAATCTTCTACTTGAGACTCCGATATCAGTATCGGGTTAATTCTCAAACAAATATTGTCTGCCAATATGGTATCAGTTGACCCTGAGAAAGACGATGATGATCCACCTGAACTCTTTGAAGTAGAACCGTGGGCCCAATGCCTAGACTCACAATAGGAGATACAGTTCGAGCAACATGAACCTTCTACTAAGGATAAAGCTGTAAAAATTGATCTGGATGACGAATCCTCCCCCAAACCTATCTTAATCAACAAAATTTTGTTCGAAGCGGATCGAGAATCCCTACTGCAGCTTGTCAGGGAGTATATTTATGTCTTTGCTTGGAGTTACAAAGAGATGTCGGGACTGAACCCCCAAATCGTGGTCCACAAACTCAATATATTTCCAAATGCTAAGTCAGTCATGCAACAACAAAGGTGGTTTCAGCCGAACATTATTAATGCCTTCGAAGCTGAAGTCAACAAATTGATAGCTAGTAGTTTCATCCGCGAGGAACAATATCCAAATTGGGTAGCCAACATTGTGCCCATCGTAAAAAAGAATAAAAAGATTCGAATCTGCATTGACTTTCATGATCTGAACACGGCATGCCCTAAGGACGAGCTTCCCTTTTCAATCACATACATAATGATCGACAACGCTTGTGGCTTTGAGAATATATCATTCATTGGTGGATTCTTAGGCTACAATTAAATCAAGATGTTTTCTGACGATGAGAAGCATACATTATTCCTAACATCGATAGAAGTATAATGCTACACAGTTATGTCCTTCGATCTAAAAAATGCAGGTGCTATATACCAATGAGCTATGAGCATCATCTTCTGTGAACATCTACGTAAGACAGTGGAGTATTACGTTAATGACATCGCTGTTAAGTGTCTCTCCAAAGATGATCACCTCTGAGACTTGAAGACTGTGTTAGACCTCATGCGTGCGCACCAGCTCAAGATGAATCCTACCAAATCTTTTATGGGAATCTCCAGCAGCAAATTTATGGATTTTGTCATAACTTCGAAGGGTATCCACGTAGACTCCGACAAGACTAAAGAAATCTTTGAAATGCATCCACTGAAGAACCTTAGAGAACTTCGTAGCCTTCAAGGAAGACTGATATACATCAGGAGGTTCATTTTTAATCTCTCTGGATATTGTCAGTCGTTTACTCAGCTCAGAAGAAGGGAGTCTCTTTGTCTGGAATGAAGAATGCCAGCGCACCTTCGACTGAGTCAAGGAGTATCTCATAAACCCTACAGTATTGGTGGCCCCTGTTATGGAAAGATCTTTATTTCTATATGTGCGGGAAATGGATCACTCCCTCGAAGCTCTGCAAGCCCAGAAAAGTGATACAGGTCACGAACAAGCCATCTACTACCTCAGCAGAATGATGGTCGACGCGGAGCATAGATACAACCCATTAAGAAGGAGTAACTCACTCTGGTCACATTCAGAAGGTCCGGTATTACTTGGAAAGACAAACCATCCATGTGATCTCTCGAGTCAATCCTCTCATGGTCCTTATGACTAAACCGGAGCACTCAACTCTCGTCTAGCCACATGGGCAATAATGTGGTCGCCGTACGACATGATATTTGACCCACAAAAGGCGGTCAAAGGCCAAATATTGGCAGATTTCCTGGTGACCCATCCTATATCAAAAACCTCGAAGCTCTACGAGAAGATCCCAAATAAAATAAAGGACTCAAACTTGACCACAAGCGCATAAGTCGTTTGGCGAATGTTATTCAACGAGTGCTTCAAGAACAGGGCCCAAAGGCGATATTGTCATTGGCGTCAGGATAGTACTAATTTTTTTATATGATTTGCTCATCAACCGAGCTTACTCCCTCACAGAGCCATGTTCCAACAATGTGGTAGAGTATAACACTCTCGTCATTGGACTCCAACTCACTAAACAAGTAGGAGTAGACTACCTGGAGGCCTACGATGATTGTAAGCTGATAGTCAGTCAGGTCCGGGGCGAGTACGTGGTCCGATATGAGAATTTGATTCCCTACCATCAAGCCATACTTAGTATAATCTCAACCTTCGAAGGGTTCTTCATAGATCATGTCCCTCGATTGCAGAATATCGAGGTTGACGCCCTGGCCGGCCTTGCTATCTTCCTAGATGTCCCGGTTAAAATCCATCAGCTGATCATAGTGTTCGGTCAAGAGATGGTCTTCCCCAAAAATAACCTCTGTATGTGCCTAAGCTACACAACGAAAGTAGACACCAGCATCCAAGACCGGAGGCTCCCATTTATCAACTACGCAGTCTATGGAATTCTTCCTGAGAACCCAAAGAAAGCCACTTCCATCAGAAGATGTTCCCTCCGGTTCTATTATGATACAGCGACCAAAATGCTGTATCGTCGTTCCTACAACGGTGTTCTGCTATGATGCCTATCAAATGCAGAAGCGAAGTAGGCTCTCCATGAGGCTGACGATAGGATTTGTAGTGCCCATAGCCTGGACCCAAGCTATAAGACCGTCTCTGGAGAATGGGTTACTATTTACCGACAACGGTAGTGGAGGCTGTTAACTATGTAAGGAAGTTTTAAGCGTGCCAAATTCATGCAGACTTTATCCACCAGACCTCTGAGTTTCTACACCCAACGGTAGCATCTTAGCCATTTAAAGCTTGGGGAATGGACATTATTGGGCCAATTAGTCCACCTTCTTCTAAGGGACATTGGTTCATCTTGGCTATCACGGACTACTTCACAAAATGGATGGAAGTTGTTCTACTCGCTAAAGTCAAGACCCCAAACGTGACCAGCTTTGTCAAGCATCACGTCATATACCCTTCGGCTTGCCATGGAGGATCATCCACGATAATAGTCAATAGTTTGCAAGTTATGCTTTTTATCAATTTTGTGACAAAAATCAAATCCAGAATATAGCCTCGACTACCTACAACCCAATAACAAATAGTCTGACAGAAGCATTCAATAAGACCATCATAAAGCTACTCAAGTAGTTTGTGTCATCCAATAAGTACAACTGGAATGAGAATATAGATGAGTGTCTTTGTGCCTATCAAACAACGGTCCGAATACCTACTGGAAGCACACTATTCTCCTTGGTTTACGGAAGCGAATTGGTTCTCCCACTCGAGATCCAAATTCTGTCACTTCGAGTGTCTCTATCCAACCGATTGACCATTGATGATAATCACCATCGACGGCTATAAGATTTAGAAGCGCTCGACGAGAAATGTCTCTTAGCTCAACAGCGCATTAAGCTGTACCAAGCGCGCTTCTCAGGAGCCTTCAATAAATAGGTCAAGAAGAGGACTTACCAAGTGGGTTAACTCATCTTGATAGTAAAAAAGACTGATGGTTATGACCCACAAGACGGCCGGTAAATTTCAACCTAAATGGGAGGGTCTATTCATTATGGAGTCCATGTTCTCCAACGGCGCCTACCGGCTAGCAAAACCCAATGACGACTTTCTCATGATGTCTATCAACGAAAAGTTCCTAAAAAAGTACTATATCTAAGCTAAACTTGTACTTCCTTTACTATCAGCTGGACAACCAAAATGTACAGTGTATCTTCCCCGTTGTTTATCCCAGCAAGATTTTAAGCATAATATGCATTTCTCTTCCATAAGAGTTTGATAAAAGCCATTGTCTTTATTCAGGAATCCTGAATACGCAACAGACAATAGATCCTCAAAAAGCTCCCCAGTGGAGCCACCTTCAGGTCTATCCAAACTTTCAGGTAGACCACTGATAATCAGTTTCCTTGGGAATTAGTTCATATCATGACCCGCACCCGGGTGTTCGGGTACGAGTGCATGGGCATGCCCAGCCTACGCCGCAGTATCGGCGATAGAACGCTGTCTAGAACTAGTACTGTATAACCAATACATCATAATATAAAGGGAACAAATATTATACTCAATCACAAACTAAGGTAGGTAAAAAAATGTTGTATATATGTGTGTGTGTGTGTGCATGTATAAAGGTTACAATACAAAATTTTGTATTCATAACTCATACAACTATAGTAAGTTTGTAAAGTATAACTATTGTCATAACTAGGTCTCCCGCTTGCGGCCTTCCTCGATCCTCCAGGAGGTAAAATCAGGCTCGAAGCTATTTTCCCAAAAATCTATAATAGATAGGGCACAGGTACATCTAAGTGCTACCTGAAATATTATCTAGTCAGGATTGAACAAGTACAACTCCAATAGCAGTTTCAATACATGGTAGAGACTACAAAATATTAATAGTATATATGATGGATAAAAATAAACTGACATCAAGGCATGATAAAAATGAACAAAAAATATAAATAAAAGCTATTTTCCCAAAAATCTATAATAGATGGGGCACAGGTACATCTAAGTGCTACCTGAAATATTATCCAGTCAGGATTGAACAAGTACAACTCTAATAGCAGTTTAAATACATGATAGAGACTATAAAATATTAATAGTAGATAGGATGGATAAAAATAAACTGACATCAAGGCATGGTAAGAAATGAACAAAAAAAATAAACAAACAAATAAATATGTCATGTATCAACAAGAAAATCTTTAATCACTAAGTGTTTTGAAATACTAGTTTGATTATGTGATCGGCTTAAGATTGCACAATGGGAGCTGGTTAATCATATGTGAAGTGTATGGTTAGCCTTTGCACAGAAATTATATTTGTACAGGATTTAAGCATATGATCACATATAAACTAGCATTTCTCCGCCCAGACTAGAATACATGAATTACACGAATATCAAATATTATACAAGATCAAGGTCTAAAAACGCAAGATATGCTAGTCCGTATTTATTTATGTCTGAAATCAAGTACAACAATACTACATGTGTTATAGAAATTATCAGTAAGAAAACTATCAGAGATTGTACTCGCCTAGGGTCCAAAGCGGGTGAAACAAGTCAGAGTGTGTAATAGGGTCCAAATAACCTATATCATAAATAATTCATATTAATTGGTGAAATATAATTAAGTAGGTTTAACCCACTAGATTTTTAGGTCAATTTTATGCTATTTCTGGTTATAGATGGGACAAATATCTATATAAAAACTTAAATATAAAAATAATTTATATATAAGATATATTTATATATATTTATATATATTTATATATATATATATATATATATATATATATATATATATATATATATATATATATATATATATATATATACTATATTGTATCTATATATGTATCTATATATCTTATATATATGTGTATCTATATATATATTTATATATGTATCGACATATATATATATAAATATAAATATAAATATAAATATAAATATAAATATAAATATAAATATAAATATAATGATTATATATGTCGATACATATATAAATATATATATAGATACACATATATATAAGATATATAGATACATATATAGATACAATATAGAATATATATATATATATATATATATATATATATATATATATATATATATATATATATATATATATATATATATATATATATATATATATATATAGTACACATATATATAAAGATACATAGATATATTGATACATATATAAATACATATATAGATACACATATAGATATTATAGAGTATACATGTATATACAAATATATAGATATATAGTATACATATATAGATAATATAAAGTATACATATATATATATATATATAGATACATAGTATATATATAATTATGTATATAGTATACATATATAGTATAATATACATATGTATATATACATATTATATATATATATATATATATATATATATATATATATATATATATATATATATATATATATATATATATATATATATATATATATATATATATATATATATATATATATATATATATATATATATATATATATATATATATATATATAGGTGCATGTAGTGCTTGCTTGCTGCAGCTGCTGCTTGTTGTTGCTCTGCTGCTTGTTGCTGCTGCTTGCTGCAGCAGCTGCTGCCATGATGTTGTAGCTGCTGCTGCTGCTGCAGGCAGTACTTATTCCCCCTTCTTAACAAACACACACACACACACACACACACACACACACACACACACACACACACACACATATATATATATATATATATATACTTATCCTAGTTAGAGTTATAAAATTTTAAGAGGATCAAGGGTTACCTTATGAGGAGAACTCATATTTCCTTACTAATAGGGTTGAGGGAAGATGATGGATGGTGAGTGAAGGAGGGAAGGTATTTATATATAGGGGAAGGGTGTGGGTTGAATGTGAGGGTCATGTGAGAGGGAGTGTGAGTTATTAAGATATTATGAGATTATGGTGAATTGACTATTTTGACCTTAACCAATTCAATTTAGATTTCTCTTCTTATGAAGAATAATCCAAATTAAATTTGACTTTTCATGGCTTTTATTTTTATATGATTAACATAATTAAATTCTTGATTAAAATGTTTAACTACTAAGTACTAATTTTAATTATTCTAATTAACATGCTAATAAAGAACGAAGGTTATAAATCTACCCCCCTAGAAAAATTTTGTCCTCAAAATTTAAAGTAGATCATATAGAAAGAAAGAAGAAATACCTCAAAATTCAAAGAGGTATGGGAATCGCTCATGCATCTCATCCTCTCTCTCCGAAGTAGATTCACTCGGAAAGTGATGACTCCAAGAGACACGAACAAATAAAATTATCCTGTTACGCAGCACATTTTCTCTACGATCTAGTATCTCCACGGGCTTCTCTTGGTAGCTGAGGCTCGGTCCTATTTCAATCTATGAGCAATCTAATACGTGGTTAGGGCCAGCCAAGTATCGTCTCAGCTGGGATACATGAAACACATTATGTACTCTCCCTAATATAGATGGCAAAGCTAGCCGGTAGGCTTTGGCACCGACCCATCCGGTAATACTGAAAGGTCCGATAAACCTTGGACTGAGCTTCCCGCTTCTCCCAAAATGAATCGTTTTACGTGTTGAAAAATTTGTAAGAACACTAATTTGCCAATCTCAAACTCTAATGGTCTCCGACGACTATCGGACCAGTGCTTTTGTCTGTCCTGAGCCACACGAAGTCTTTCTCTATTCTGCTTTACCTTCTCCGCAGCATCTACTACCATTTCTAGTCCCAACAATGCTCGCTTGCCTACGTTATCCTAAGATAATAAGGTATGACATCTCCGGCCGTACATAGCCTCGAAAGAAGATATCTCGATGCTTGTCTGGTAACTATTGTTGTATGCAAACTCCACCAAATAAAGATGATCCTCACACGATCCACCAAAGTCTAAAATACAGGTCCGAAGCATATCCTCTAGCGTCTGAATAGTCCTCTCTGACTGTCCATCCATCTGAGGGTGGTAAGCGGTGCTAAACTTTAGTTTGGTACCCAAGCTAGACTACAAACTCCTCCAAAAATAGGATGTAAATCGACTATCATGATCGGAGATGATACTCACCGGAATCCCGTGCAACCTGACAATCTACTTCACGTATAATCCAGTAAGCTTTTCTGTAGACAATACCACTTTAAATGCCAAGAAGTGGGATGATTTGGTCAACTGATCAACGATGACCCAAATTGCATCTTTTCCTTCCGGAGTGCGTGGAAGTCCAAAAATAAAATCCATCGTGATATGTTCCTATTTTAACTCTAAAATTGGTAGTGGCTAAAGTAACCCGCCTGGTCTCTGCCTTTCGGCTTTTACCTACTGGCATACTAGACACCTGTAAATAAAATGTGATACCTCTCGCTTTATACCATACCGTCACACATGATCTCTTAGATCCTTGTACATCTTGGTAGCTCCCGAATCTATAGAATACTGAGAGCGATGAGCTTCATGCATGGCTTTTTTTCTTAGATCTCCTTTAGGAATACATAGCCTCACTCCGTGTCGTAAAGAGCCATCTTCTGTAATGGTAAAATCATCTAGTAATCCGGCATCTACCTGAGCTCGAATAATTCTTAGACTTTTATCTTGATATTGTGTTTCCCAGATCTTGTTCATAAATTTTGACTGAATCTGCATACCTATCATGTACATTTTAACTCCAAGAATTATTATTTTAATACCCAACTTCTCCAAGTCTGCTAACAAGTGGCGGTCCATCGTCAGACACATACCTACTGGATACCTGCTCAAGGCATCTGCAACTACTTTCCTGGATGATACTTTAAGAAAATATGAAAGTCCTTCATAAGCTCTAGCCATCTACACTGAATCATGTTCAGCTCCTTTTGTGTGAAAACGTACTTCAAGCTTTTGTGGTCAGTGAATATTTTCACACGCTCTACGTACAAATAATATTTTTACAACTTCAATGCAAAGATGACAACTACCAGCTCTAAGTCATGGGTAGGATAATTTTTCTTGTGTGTCCGTAGCTATCTGGATGCATAAGCCACCACCTTATTGTTTTTCTCTAAAACACACCCCAAACCCTTTTCTGAAGCATCGCTATAGATGGTGAATTCGCCTGATCCCGATGGCAATGTCAGAATAGGAACCATAGTCAATCTCTTCTTTAACTTATCAAACGTTGCCTGACATTCCTTAATCCATACAAACCCTACATCTTTTCGAGTGAGTTTAGTCAAAGGCTTTGCAATTCGAGAGAAATCTTTCATGAACTTTCTGTCATATCCAGCCAATCCTAAGAAGCTTTTAATTTTTGCAACAGATCTCGGAGTGGCCCAAGATTCTACGGTAACAATCTTCTTTGGATCAACTGATATTCTATCTCCAGTTACTACATGTCCAAGAAACTCTACTTTGTTTAAGAAAACCTTATATTTAGTGAGTTTTCTATAGAGCTTCTCCTTCCTGAGAGTTTCAAACACTATCCTTAAATATTTCTCGTGTTCTTCTAGCATTTTTGAGTATACAAGGATATCATCTATAAATACTACCATGAACTTTTCTAGGTACTGGTGGAATACCTTATTCATCAAGTTCATGAAGACTGTCGGGGAATTAGTTAACCCAAACGACATCACCAAGAACTCATACTGGCCATATCGAGTCCTGAATGTAGTCTTCGGAATATCTTCATTTTTTACCTTCACCTGATGATATCTAGATCTCAAGTAAATCTTTGAAAATACCTTCGCATCACTCAACTAATCGAAAAGATCATCTTTTCTCGGAAGTGGATATTTATTCTTCATTGTGAGATTGTTCAGGGCCCTGTAATTGAGGCACATTCGCACCGATCCATATTTCTTTGGCATAAAAAGTACCGGAGCTCCCCACGATGACAAACTTGATCTGATGAATCTCTTGTCTTCTAATTCATCGATCTGTTTCTTTAGCTCTTCTAGCTCATTATTGTTGATCCGGTAGACATGCTGTGATATTGGTTCTGCTTTCGATATTAGATCAATAGAGAATTCAACATCTCTATCTGGCGATAATTTTGGTAACTCCTTGGGAAATACCTCTAAGAACTCAGTAATAATAGGATATTGTAGCTCTTTCTCCCTCATTATAGCTTCGAAAAGAATTCCACGATCTGGCTTCTCTGTCTTTCTAGCAAACTCTAACTCCGGCTCTCCTGTAGGTCGAAACAGCACACGACCTCTGCGGCAGTCAATGCTAGCAAAATGCATACCCAACCAATCCATTCCAAGGACTATGTCAAAACTTGGAAGTGGCATTACGGGTAAGCTAATAGAAAAATATGGTCTCCCAATATAACTTGATATCCCTTGCAAACATTACTAACTAGGATGATGCCTCCCTCAGTCGTGATCTTACAGTTTCTACTCAAGGGTTCCACTACTAAATTATGCTTAAGTACAAAAGATACAGATATGAAACTATGGGATGTGCCAGAATCAAACAATACTACAGCTGAAATTGAATTAAGAAGATTAGAACCTGGTATAACATCACCAGTGGGCTTAGTTTCCTCGACAGTTGTCGCGAAAGCTCTACCCTGCTGAGGAGCTCTCTTCTGCTGGTGCTGGACAAATTGCTGCTGTTGTGTTGGGAGTGAAGGTCCCCTCTGTAGTTGTGCGATAGGTGGCTTAGCTAGTCTCTTTTGATTTATTGTACCTCAAATATGACAGTTCTTTATTTGATGTCCGCATAACCACAATATAGACAGACTCCAAGTCTTTTTTCGTATATTTTCCAGGAATGTACCAGTTTTTTATAAAAATAGTAAAAAGGGGTCTGCTGGATCTGCCTTTGAGGATGCGGCTGTGTCATGACCCGTACCCGGTGTAAGGGTACAAGTTGGAAACAACGCCCAGCCTACGCCACAGAATCGGTGGTAGAACGCAGTCTAGATAATCTATCTAACAATATAATGAACCACCAAAATGATAATATACTCAATCACAGAACTAAGATAGAAATGAGCACGGATCAGATAAAGAATAGAACAGTCACAAAATAACTCATGAGTCTAAAATAATACATCAATGAGTCTGAAGAAATATAGAATAAGCTGGAAATAAATCCAGTACAAAGAATACTACGAAGCTACAACTCCTGGGTCAACTGTCTCAGTTGGGATAAGTCCCTCCTGAGCCAGGGTCTTAGAATCTAAACCTATAACATCCTGGGGTCCATAATAGGTAGGGTACCACTCCTCAGTGTCATCTGGAAAAATATATCCAGTCAGGAAAGGAGCAGAGTACATGTCTAACAGCAGTTCTAATCAATGATAAAAACTATATAATAGTAAATAGCTGTGGATAAATAAGATGCATAATAGATACAAGAGATATGTATACAATAAGGAAATACTGAAATAATATAATAATGAACAATATGCCAATGAACAAGAAATACTAATGACTAAGTGTGTGAGTACTAGCTTAACATATGATCAGCTTGGGAACTTGATACACGAGATACAATATTATGGCCTGGCTAATCATATGTGCGGTGTATGATTAACACTGTTCAAGATAACAAGATGGGTATGATCACATATCTATACTACATAGTCCCCACTCCGACTGGTATAATAGATCCAACCATGGTACGCTATGGCACAGGATTCCCCAAGAAGATAGCTAGTCTTCCCAAGAATCATTGTCTGTACATGTACAAGATAATCAATGAAACAAGGCTTGCACAAGATACACCATATACTAAGGAATAACATCTCATGACGAGATCCGGATATACCAATCCGTATAACCATAGTGTCAAGAGAACATTGATATCTATACTAGATACAATGAACATAGAGGATATCATAAATAAGAAACTATCAGAGAATGTACTCGCCTGAAGTCCAATGAATAGTCTCACAGATGTCTGACACGATACCTCGAAGACCTAGATATGGAATATAACATCAATACAAGGTCCCGAAAAGAGAATAAGTTAAACTAGTCAACTTCTAGATCAATAAACTGATTTTAAGTCAAAAGTCAACTATGGTCAACTCTAAGTCAATTATGGTCAACTATGGTCAAACCAAGGTCAACTATCTATTTCTAGGTTGCACAAGTCTAACACAACAATCTTGGGTCAAGATACTAAAATCTAAGTCAAGAAACCCATATCTTAAAATATTAGGATACCGTATCTTCGGATACGTGAATCCAAGGTAACACCTTAAAATATAAATCAAACAATATTTATAGTAATATAGAATCATAATTTACACATCAATAGGTACCGTAGTTTTGAACCAACTTGGTATCTCAATAATAATTACAATCTTGATATCCAAACCCCGTATCTTGAGTATCTCCATTTACCTTGGTCTCCTCATGGTAATACCCAATACCTTGGTATAATAATTACCCTTATATAATATATATATATACACTAATATTATACTTATAAAGAATATAGCAATAATAACATATTATCTCAATATCAATACATATATATATATAAAACTGCCTATCCGTTGCTGAAATTGTGTTAAAAAATACTGATACTCTGATACCAGGCTTTTAGTGACAGTTCTGGCTGTCACTGAAGCCGCCGTCACTGTTGCTGTTGGAATCCTGTACTGCTACTGATGCTTTTAATGACGGTCTGCAACCGTCACCGTTTTCACCGTCGTCGATGCTGCTGTTCCCGCCTACTGCTGCTGCTTTTATTGACAGCGACTGCTGTCATTAATACCGACGGCTCACTGCTACAGCGGTTGCTGTATTTAAGCTGCTGTTTAATGACAGCGGGTTGTCATTAATCCTTCGTCACTAAAAACCTGTAAAAACTTATATATATATATATATATAATATATATATATATATATATATATAATATATATATAACAACTCATAATAAATATATCCTCCGTCACTAAAATCCTTCGTCATCCTCTCTCTCCCAGGTAGACTCCCCCGGAGAGTGATGCCTCCATGTGACGCACACCAAAGGAATAGTCTGGTTCCTCAGTACCTTCTCTCTCCGATCCAGAATCTCAACTGGCTGCTCTGGATAGCTAAGAATAGGGACCACCTCTATCTTCGAGTGATCCAATACATGACTAGGATCTGCCATGTATCGTCTCAACTGTGTCACATGAAACATATTGTGCACTCCCTCTAATACAGGTGGTAAGTCTAGTCTATAAGCAACTGTACCGACCCTCTCTAGAATAGTAAAAGGTCCGATGAATCGT
This sequence comes from Iris macrosiphon, assembly GCA_036927795.1. NCBI lineage: Eukaryota > Viridiplantae > Streptophyta > Magnoliopsida > Asparagales > Iridaceae > Iris > Iris macrosiphon. Next base: position 127,874,189 of record JAYESA010000006.1, on the reverse strand, counting down.
GGACTAAGCTTTCCGCCTCCACCGAATCGAATCGTGCCTCGTGTCGGAGAAATCCTCAGAAACACCAAACCACCCACCTAGAACAAAACACCATCTTAAGAACTTAATCTATAAAAAACAACTAATAACAAGCACAAAACAATATCTAAACTATACCTCGAACTCCAAAGGTCTCCGATGGCTATCGGCCCAATGCCGCTGTCTGTCCTGCGCCACTCAAAGTCTGTCTCTGATCAATTGAACCATCTCTGCTACATCCATAACCATCTCTGGCCCAAGCAAAACTCTCTCTCCAACATCGTCCCAAGACAAAGGAGTACGACACCTCCGACCATATAAAGCTTCAAAAGGTGACATCTCTATACTGGCCTGGTAACTGTTATTGTAAGCAAACTCTACCAAATAGAGATGATCCTTCCAAGAGCCCTCGAAGTCTAGTACACAAGTGCACAATATATTCTCGAGAGTCTGAATAGTCCTCTTTGACTGCCCATCTGTCTGGGGATAATATGCAGTACTGAATTTGAGCTAAGTGTCCAAACTCTCCTGCAAACTCCTCCAGAAATGAGAAGTGAAATGACTATCCCGATATGAGACTATGTTGACGGGAACTCCATGTATCCTAAAGATCTGCCTCACATACATCTCTGCCAGCTTCTCCGTAGACAAACCCACCTTGAAAGGCAAAAAGTGGGCCGACTTGGTCAACCTATCAACAATGACCCAAATCGCGTCTTTTCCTCCTGAAGATCGTGGAAGTCCGGACACAAAATCTATAGAAATATGTTTCCACTTCCATTCTGGAATAGGTAATGGCTGAAGTAAACCTCCTGGCCTCTGCCTCTCGGCTTTCACCTGCTGGCACACTAAGCATCTGGATACAAACTATGCCACTTCCCTCTTCATGCCATACCATCACACACTCTCTCGTATATCCCGATACATCTTGTTAGCACCTGGATACATGGAATACTGAGAGCTATGCACTTTCTGCAATACCTCCTCACGCAGCTCCCCAATAGGCACACACAATCTAACTCCATGCCTTAAAGATCCATCCTCAGCAATAGTGAAATCATCCTCCAATCATGCTCTCACCTGAGCTCTGATACTCCTCAGGGATACATCCTCATACTGTGCTGCCTTGATCCTGTCCATCAAATCTGAATGTATCTACAATCCCCACATCTGCATAGCACAACCAGGAACAATTACCTCAATGCCCAAGCTCTCTAAGTCCTCCAACAAATATCGATCCTGCGTCAAGAACATAGCTATCGGATACCTGCTCAAAGCATCGGCAGCTACATTAGCTTTTCCAGGATGATATTGCAAAGAGATATCAAAATCCCTCATCAGTTCCAACCACCGACGCTACCTCATGTTCAACTCCTTCTGCGTAAAAACGTACTTCAAGCTTTTGTGGTCTGTGAAGATCTCCATACGCTCTCCGTACAAATAATGTTTCCACAACTTCAGGGCAAAAATGACTACTGCCAACTCCAAATCATGGGTAGGATAGTTCTTTTTATGAGGACGCAATTGCCTAGATGCATAGGCAACCACTTTCCCTTGCTGCTGAAGAACACAACCCAAACCCTTCTCCGATGCATCACTATAAATAGTAAAACCTCCAGACCCTGATAGAAATGTCAAAATAGGAGCAGACGTCAACCTCTTCTTCAATTCCTCAAAAGCAACCTGGCAATCCTCCGTCCAAACAAACTCTATATCCTTTCTTGTGAGTCTGGTCATCGGCTCGGCAATCCTCGAAAAATCTTGCACAAACTTCCTGTAGTAGCCTGCCAATCCCAAGAAACTCCTGATCTCTGCTACCGAACTCGGAGTCTTCCAAGATTCCACAACTGAAATCTTCTTCGGATCTACTGAAATACCATCACCAGTAACAACATGCCCCAAGAATTCCACCTTGTCCAAGAAAAACTCACACTTGAACAACTTTTCATACAGCTTCTCCTTCCTCAGTACATCCAACACAATCCTCAAATGCTCCTCCGGTGTCCTCGAGTATATGAGTATGTCGTCGATGAACACCACCACGAACTTGTCAAGGTACTGGTGGAACACCTTGTTCATCAAGTCCATAAATACCGCAGGTGCATTAGTCAAACCAAACGGCATCACCATAAACTCGTACTGACCATACCGAGTTCTAAAAGCAGTCTTCGGTATGTCCTTCGACTTCACCTTCACCTGATGGTAGCCTGATCTCAAATCTATCTTAGAAAACACCTTCGCACCACTCAACTGATCAAACAGATCATCAATCCGTGGCAAAGGATACTTATTCTTGACAGTGAGATTATTCAAAGCCCTGTAATCAATGCACATGCGCACCGATCCATCCTTTTTCGGTACAAACAATACCAGGGCTCCCCATGGTGAAGAACTCGATCTGATAAACCCCTTAACCTGTAATTCGTCTACCTGCTTCTTCAACTCGACCAGCTTGTTGTTGTTTACTCTATAGATATGCTGCAAAATTGGTTCTGCACCTGGCACCAAGTCTATAGAAAATTCAACATCTCGATTTGGCGGTAATCCTGGCAATTCCTCAGGAAATACATCCAAGAACTCTGCTATCAACGGATCCGGCAACTCCTTGTCTTCCACCATAGCTCCACAAATAATGCCTTCTCCCTGCTCTGTAGCTCCTCTAGCAAACTCAAACTCTGTCTCTCCAGGCAGACCAAACAAAACTCTACCTCCTCTACAATCTATGCTAGCACGGTGTCTACTCAACCAATCCATTTCGAGTACAATATCGTAGCTCAGAAGTGGCATTACAAGTAGACACGTACTCAACTCTCGGTCTTCCAAAGTAACTCTCCGATCCTTACAAATATCATTAACCAGGATAATGCCTCCCCCGATCATGATCTTGCAAGTCCTAAGCAAAGACTCAGCTACCAAACCATGCTTTAGAGCAAAAGAAACAGATACAAAACTATGGGAAGCACCACTATCACACAAAGCTAAAGCTGGAATGGAATCAAGAAGAATAGAACCTGCGTTAACATCTCCGATGTGTTCATCCTCCTCGACGATCATAGCAAATGCTCGTCCCTGCCGAGCACCTCCCTGCTGCTGATGCTGGATAAAACGCTGCTGCTGTGTCGGAAGCGGTCCCCTCGGTTGTGCTGCAGGTGGTCTCGTCTGTTCCCTCGGAGCTGAAGCTGCTCCCTGAACTGTACGACGAGGATACTCCCTCAACTGATGCCCTTCAGTACCACAATACCAAACAAACTCCTAGCCTCCTCCTACAAACTTTCCAGATATGGCGGGTCTTCTTGCAGTAGTGGCATGGAGCTTGCTGTAATTGTCTTTGCTGCTGAAGTGCCTGGTGAAAAGGCGCTCTAGCTGGAGTCTGGTTCTGTTGTGGCTGCTGGAAAGGTCTGGACTGGAAATGAGGACGTTTGGCAGATACTGCACTGCCGTTGGCCCCCAGAAAAAAATTACGGTCTCTTTTGGGCTTCAAACCCAACTCCCGCTCAACCTTGCATGCCTCCGTAAGTATCTCCGAGTATGTCTCATAAAAAGACGGAATGAGAATCTTTACTTCCCAGTTTAGACTCTCACGAAAATGAATAGCTCGAACCTCCGGCTCTCTCACCAGATACTCTGCAAATCGGCTCAACCTGCCGAACTCCGCAGCGTACTCCTCCACAGTTTGCTCCCCTGAATGAGACTCTCAAACTGTCTCCCCAAGTCTAGCCTGTCAGCCCGGTTAAAAAACTTCTTCTTGAAAAGGTCCTTGAATACCTCCTAAGATTGTCTTACGTCAACCAGAACAGGCTCATTCCTGAACCAAGTGTGAGCGACGTCGAATAGTTGAAGTCCTACCGCCTCAACCTTCAGATCCTCAGAAAGACGGGACACCCTCATAAGACGCTCAATGTTCTCAAGCCAATCATCAGCATAGACGATGCATGCCCTCCGTCCCCTTGAAAACCTTTGGCTCCAGTTTTTTAAAGTCCTGAATGTTGCCTGGCCGAAGTTGAGCAACCTGAGGAACATCCTGCTGCTGGACCGAAACTCCTCTCTCAACTACAGCACGAGCAAGCTGATGAGCACTCTCGATGCCCTGCCGTAGAACATCGATCTGCCTCTGATGTGCCTCTGACTGAGCCCTCTGTGCCTCGAGCATCTCACGAAATAGTGTAAACATCTGTGATGCCTCTGCTGGCATAGAAGGTGGAGGTGGAGGTGGAATCCCCTCAGAAACAGCTGGCACAGTCCTCTGAGTAGGTGGTGGACCTCCGAAAGCAGCTGACACTCCAATTACCGGAGAAGTGACTGGTGCAGGCCCTCGGGATGTCGCAGACCTCTCAGAAACTGCTCTTCCCTACTGCGATCTAGTCTTAGGCGGCATCCTGCGATAAAGCGAAAGAAAGAATCAATATGGCACAGGATGTAAGATATTCAAGGAAAGGAAAAATTAAGAGATCAAGTATCAATATCAAAGGAGAATAGTTGAATCAAAATAATTTTTCTAGGTGTAATTGAGTATCTCAGCCTATATCCTATATCCTATTACAGGCTCGCAGTAGTACAACTAAATTATCGCATCACCACGATATCATATACTTGTGAAGCTAGACCTGTATGGGCTACCACCAAAAATATGTCACGACCCATACCCGGTGTAAGGGTACAAGTCGGAAACAACGCCCAGCCTACGCCGCAGAATCGTTGATAGAACGCTGTCTAGATAATCTATCTAACAATATAATGAACCACCAAAATGATAATATACTCAATCACAGAACTAAGATAGAAATAAGCATGAATCAGATAAAGAATAGAATAGTCACAAAATAACTCATGAGTCTAAAATAATACATCAATGAGTCTGAAGAAATACAGAATAAGCTGAAGACAAATCCAGTACAAAGAATACTATGAAGCTACAACTCCTGGGTCAACTGTCTCAGTTGGGATAAGTCCCTCCTGAGTCAGGGTCTCAGAATCTAAACCCACAACATCCTGGGGTCCATAATAGGTAGGGTACCACTCCTCAGTGTCATCTGGAAAAATATATCCAGTCAGGAAAGGAGCAGAGTACATCTCTAATAGCAGTTCTAATCAATGATAAAAACTATGTAACAGTAAATAGCTGTGGATAAACATGATGCATAATAGATACAAGAGATATGTATACAATAAGAAAATACTGAAATAATATAATAATGAACAATATGCCAATGAACAAGAAATACTAATGACTAAGTGTGTGAGTACTAGCTTAACATGTGATCGGCTTGGGAACTTGATACACGAGATACAATATTTATGGCTTGGCTAATCATACGTGAGGTGTATGATTAACACTATTCAAGATAACAATATGGGTATGATCACATATCTACACTACATACTCCCCACCCCCGACTGGTATAATAGATCCAACCATGGTACGCTACGGCACAGGATTCCCCAAGAAGATAGCTAGTCTTCCCAAGAATCATTGTCTGTACATATACAAGATAATCAATGAAACAAGGCTTGCACAAGATACACCATATACTAAGGAATAACATCTCATGACGAGATCTGGATATACTAATCCGTGTAACCATAGTGTCAAGAGAACATTGATATCTACACTTGATACAATGAACATAGAGGATATCATAAATGAGAAACTATCAGAGAATGTACTCGCCTGAAGTCCAATGAATAGTCTCACAGATGTCTGACACGATACCTCAAAGACTTAGATATAGAATATAACATCAATACAAGGTCCCGAAAAGAGAATAAGTTAAACTAGTCAACTTCTAGATCAATAAACTGATTTTAAGTCAAAAGTCAACTATGGTAAACTCTAAGTCAACTATGGTCAACTATGGTCAAACCAAGGTCAACTATCTATTTCTAGGTTGCACAAGTCTAACACAACAATCTTGGGTCAAGATACTAAAATCTAAGTCAAGAAACCCACATTTTAAAATATTAGGATACCGTATCTCCGGATACGTGAATCCAAGGTAACACCTTAAAATATAAATCAAACAATATTTATAGCAATATAGAATCACAATTTACACATCAATAGGTACCGTGGTTTTGAACCAACTTGGTATCTCAACAATAATCACAATCTTGATATCCAAACCCCGTATCTTGAGTATCTCCATTTACCTTGGTCTCCTCAAGGTAATACCCAATACCTTGGTATAATAATTACCCTTATAATATATATATATATACACTAATATTATACTTATAAAGAATATAGCAATAATAACATATTATCTCAATATCAATACATATATATATACACTTATATATAAATATAAGTATATATATATATATATATATATATATATATATATATATATATATATATATAACTGCCTATCCGTCGCTGAAACTGTGTTGAAAAATACTGATACTCTGATACCAGGCTTTTAGTGACAATTCTGGCTGTCACTGAAGCCGTCGTCGCTGTTGCTGTTGGAATCATACACTGCTACTGCTGCTTTTAATGACGGTCTGCAACTGTCACCATTTCCACCGTTGCCGCTGCTGCTGTTCCCGCCTGCTACTGCTGCTTTTAATGACAGCGGCTGCTGTCATTAATACCGGTGGCTCACTGCTACAACGGCTGCTGTATTTATGCTGATGTTTAATGATAGCAGGTTGTCATTAATCCTCCGTCACTAAAAACCTGTAAAAACTTTTATATATATATATATATATATATAACAACTCATAATAAATATATATATATATATATCTATATATATAAATAACAAATAACTATAAATACCCCTCTATTATAATATACATATTAGGACATGCACACATACATAAATATATTATAATTACCTCTATACATATATTTAAATAATCCTATAACAATTTCATATAAAATAATTATCCAATAACACACATATATAATTATAAAACATATACATATATATATCCATACAATATATTATAATATATATATATATAAATGCATGTAGAAGAAAGCTATATATATATATATATATATATATATATATATATATATATATATATATATATATATATATATACATATATAATACATAGATCTATGATACAATAAACACGATAATAAATATACATAATACATATATAATATCTATATATAGATGCACAATTATAACACAAGAATTAAAAGCACAATAATTAGATCTACACATAAATACACAACATATGGAGAGTATCATACCGTATCTCACTAGATCTAGGATACGCATGTGACACAAGTCCACCACACATCCAATTATACCCCGAAGGACACACACGAGTCACATATAATATTTATGAATAATACGAAGTGTCAAATATAGATCTACGTGTCCGTGTCAAAATACGACATGTACAAAGTCTCGTGTAGAAGGAAAAACCCCCAAAACAACACGTATCACCAAATTATTAGGATACGACCTACACGTACCCAATTATGGATACGACACTAGCCCCAAACACATAAACACATGCCAAATTGATCTATAGGATCAATTGACACACACAACAAATGTCATTCTTGGAATTACCCCAAAATTGACACAAAAAGCACCATAACTTTCTCAATAGGCCTCCTATGAACATAAAACTAAATCCTATGGGTAGTACATGCATATGGGTTGATTTTCCATAATTAATTCTCATATTTAGAAGCTATTTTAAGGGGAAAAACTGAATTGTACCTATTGGGAGATGGATTTCTATTGAAACCTCCAATTGAGATGGAATTGCCTCCAAATTATAGATCCTTGCTCCTCTTTATAGATCCTTGCTTCCTCCTTCTATATCCTTGCTTTTCAAGTCTCTAATGGTGATTTGGGAAGGAATTGGAATGAATTTGGTAGAGAAATGAAATGGGGATGAAGGAAATTTGGTAGTGGAAAATTCTAGATCTAGATTTGGAATGAAAAAGAGAAGAGAGAATTTTTCCCCTCTACATATATAGGCCGGCCCCTATTCCTCTCCCTCAAGTAATCATGTAATGTCTAATATACCCTTGGGGCCTCTC